>OZ022244.1:28568768-28582171 GCA_963978895.1 Erpobdella octoculata
TTTGTGACTTCGAGTGGTCGCCGCGTGCCGTCAATATGTCTCATAGAGTATTGGTGGGTTATTCTGTGTGAGCGACCGACATGCATGATTTTGCATTTCTCGACATTGAAGTGCATTAGCCAAGTGAATGACCACTCAACTGCACGGTCAATGTTAGCCTGGAGAGATGAAATGTCGGAAGCTGACTTGATGATGCCGATGATTTTGCTGTCGTCCGCGTACATTTTGATTTGGTGTGTGATAGTGTCCGGTAAGTCGTTAATATATAACACAAAAAGTAGTGGACCAAGAACAGAGCCTTGAGGAACGCCACTTGTCACATTCTTCCACTCGGACTCGCAGCCTTCAATCAAAACGCGCTGCTTCCTATCTTTCAGCCACGCTTCGATCCATGTGAGTAGCATACCACGGATGCCATAAGCTTTTAGTTTATGCAGTAGGCGTTTGTGAGGTACTCTGTCGAATGCTTTGGCAAAATCTGTATATACTACGTCAGCCACATAGCCGCAATGAACAGCTTCAGTGAGTATGTCGCGAGTTTCAAGTAAATTTGTCAAGCAGCTTTTTTTCTTGAGAAAACCATGTTGATGTTTGCTGATTAAGCCGTTGACGACGCAGTGCTGCATGATGTGTTCATGTAGAATGCCTTCCATTACTTTACAGAGCACAGGAGTGAGAGAGACAGGCCTGTAGTTAGAAGGCTTGAGCTTGCTGCCTTTTTTGAAGATAGGGGAAACATTTGATTTTCTCCATGTGTCCGGTATAACTCCGGACATGAAGGAGCGCTTGTAGATGAGAGCCAGGGGTGTGGCAAAGGCAGCTGCGCAATTGCTGAGAACGCGTGGGTGCAAACCGTCAAGACCCATCGATTTAGTTTTGTCTAAGCTGTAGAGTCTTTTTTGAAGAATAGCTGCAGAAAAACAACTTTCATTTACATCGCAGATTGATTCGGTGCGATCTGTAAAAGCAGGCATGTAGCCCTCAGGTTCGATGACAAAAACAGATTGAAAATAGTCATTGAGTGAAGAACAGATTTTTTCACGGTCCGCAGTTATGGTGCCGTCGGCTGTCTGAATAGAGTTGATGTCGTCTTTGACAAACTGCTTGCTACGGACATGTGAGTGAAGAAGTTTTGGATTGGATTTGGAAGCGCTGACTAGTTGTTCCTCATACGTGAGAATTGCCGACTTGACTGTTTTAGCTACACGCTTGCAAGCCTCTCGATGAGATTCTCGCAGAATAACTGCAGAGTCGCGCCCCGATGCGATGTATTTAGCCCAGACCTCGCGCTTGACTCTGGCTGCTTTTATAACTTCGGGTGTTACCCAAGGTTCTTTTTTCCGGACAAATGGAGTTGCTGTAGATGGGATGTGTAGTGCAACCGCTTCGTTGTATCGGTCGATAAGAAGCTGATAAGTGTCAGGTACTGAAAGGCCATCAAATAGGTTTTCCCAGTCGGTGTTTGAAATACGAGATGACAGCGCATTGTAGTCAGCTTTGCTCCATATAAAACGTTTGTGCGACGGAGAAACACGTGAATTGTTCAGACCGGCCACAGCGAACCGACCGGTTATAAAGCAATGGGATTGGCCCATGGGCGTGTATCCAAGTGAGTCAGCTTCAAGTATCTCGATAGCTCGGTCGGGGTCGTTGGTAATAATGAGGTCAAGAGTGCTGCTAGGTGTAACATAACGATTACAGCGGTACGTGGGAAACGTGACAAGCTGTGTAAGGTGCCAGTCGTTGAGGCACTCTTGAAATCTAATGTCACTAGGATGTTCGTTACCTATATGGGCAACTGTTGCCACGCCACCACCCACGTCGATTGGAGCATATTTTGTGTGAGAGAAATTAAAATCGCCATAGAGCAACATAAATGAGCAGCTCAAGGCGGAAAGTGAGCTACGAGCTGTTGTGATTGAAGCAATACATTGTGTGAGATAGTCGTCGTTCAAGTCATGAGGGCGATATAAACAACCAACGAGGAAAGTTTCTCCACCGAAACAAATGACTCGCCAGACTTGTTCAATAGCTGGAGAGTTGAGCTGAGGAATGCCGGTCTCACTGGTCACAACTTTATCCACAACGTAGATCGCAACACCTCCTCCAGCGCACCTCTCTCTGTCTTTACGGTGCAGTTGATAGCCAGCTATGGAGGTGTCTGAGGATTCGTTAAACCATGTTTCCACAAAGAACATGGCATGTGGTCTAAGCGATTGGTCGAGGGCTGCTATTCTTGCTGTTAGCTCATCGCGTTTATCTTTATTGAGCGAGCATGGGTTGTTAGACCAAAACCGAAAGTGATTTAGAGACGAAGTAGGTGAAGAGGATTTGGGCTGGCTTTTCTTGTTGGGGTGACGCATTCTCTGTGGCTTTTGCAAGAGTGACTTATTGGGCCTTCTTGAATTTGTGCAGTTGATTGCCACGGATGCCGTATCGAAAGGGCGAATCATTACCAAGTTGAGCATTGAGTTTGTTTCTTTCTTGCCTCAACTGGTAGTCTAATTGTCTTTCTGCCTCTGTTAAATCCGGGCTGATATAAACGGCCTTGTACGTACTGTTGCTTCTCAAACCTTCAGCTGCCAAGAGGGTCGGGTTTCTGAGACTTGCATCAGTTAGTTCCACGAGGATTGGGCCCGGTTTTGCTTGATCTTTGGATCTTAATCTCTTTATGCATACTGGTTTTACATCAGACTTGCCGATTGAACAAAAAAGATCTTTTACAAACTTTTCGTCTTCAGATCTTTTGTCAACTTGCACTGCACACGACGGTTCCGGAACTCCGTAAACGATAACATTTTTTTTCCAACATAATGTTTTTGTTTCAAATATATACTATATTTGTTGTTGTTTTAAATATATATTATATTTCTTACAATGTACATAATGTTGTTGTTTCAAATATATACTATATTTTTTGTTGTTTTAAATATATATTATATTTCTTAAAATGTACATAATGTTGTTGTTTCAAATATATATTATATTTCTTAAAATGTACATAATGTTGTTGTTTCAAATATATACTATTTGTTGTTGTTTTAAATATATATTATATTTCTTACAATGTACATAATGTTGTTGTTTCAAATATATACTATATTTGTTGTTGTTTTAAATATATATTATATTTCTTAAAATGTACATAATGTTGTTGTTTCAAATATATATTATATTTCTTAAAATGTACATAATGTTGTTGTTTCAAATATATACTATTTGTTGTTGTTTTAAATATATATTATATTTCTTACAATGTACATAATGTTGTTGTTTCAAATATATACTATATTTGTTGTTGTTTTAAATATATACTATATTTGTGATAAGAAAAAATAAGTTTTTTTAACCTTTTTAAATTGCATAATTATCAAGAAATAAGTATATGTTGGTCAGAATAGAAAATTTAATGAGTTTTAGGTATTTATCGTGATTTCATGAATGATGAAAAATTAAAAAGATTATTTTATACAATAAACACCCAAAAAGTGTATTCAGTGTTTTTTCTTCTATATTACGTTTAATTTAAATAAATTAATAAAAACCTTAAAATTGAAAGATGCTCTATGAACAGCTATTCTATCACGCACAATTTTCAAAACAAACATTATAAAAAATATTTAACGGTGGCTTCAACTATGGCGTCCAGACTGCGTTTAAAAAACTGATTTTTTTTTCAGACATAAAACATAGAAATCTACCTTCACATAAGACTTTTGAAACGTTTATGTATCCTGTCTTACATTGGCAAATATAAAACCCGTTCGTGTTGATGCAATTCGTCGATGGACGGTCGCAGGTGTCGGCGGTGTCCTCGGCGCACTCGTCGATGTCTACAGAAAAATAAATTCGACATGACAAAATTCATTGGATTGCATGTAATAAAAAAAATTTTTTTAACTAAAAATTACTATTTATGACTGTAATTTTGTAATACAAAAGAAAATACGAAATTTTGAAAATCACGAATTCATGACTGAAACAGTACTCGTCATTAATTTTTTTATCGATGGTCAATATTTTTTTTAAAACTTATGTCTATTTTTTTTTTTGCTTGCTCATTACTTTTAATTCAAAACGTTTTTTGTTAATCACTTATTTTTCTGCGTCAAGATTAACACGTATTTGAACAGTTAAAAGTTTGTTAAAAGTTTGGTTTGATTCACGATTGTAGAACAATTTGTCGAGTAAAATGGGCTGTACCTAAAAAACGTTTTGAACAAACTAAAAAAGATTCAAAACAATCTAAAAAAATTAAAAAGCAAAAAAATACAGAAATTAAAATGTTTTTTAGTTTGGAGATCCAAATGGCGGCTGCTTTGGGTGTTCGCTTACTTTACTCATGTATCGAAAATCCAGACATAAATCCAATAGTACCAATACAAAAAAGACAATAAAATTTTAAAAAATATATTTAATAGAATAGGAAAAACGTTTGGACGATCCGATTATTAGTGATTAGTTAAATATTTTAGTCCGGTAAGCAGGGACGTCATATCAGCAATTCAATGGGGGACGCAAAACATTTACAAGACCTTGGAGAACTATGCTTTTAAACACCCGAACATTACATTTTTTTACTAAATTTTTAATTTTTGTAAATAGCGGATGACTGGAGGCAAGTCAAAGGAATTTTTTTCGAAAAATTTTCTAAAAACCCTAAATCTGATTTGTTTCGTAAAAAAATTGAAAATATCTTTGGGGGCGTTTTTTTCACATCAGAGGACGCCCTTGTGGGTAGGTATTATAAGCGAAAAATCTCATTTAAGACCTTTCTACCATTTTTGTATGCAGCTGTAAAGGCAAGTATAACATTAATTTTCTCTGTTGCATTTCATTCATATTTAGTCAAAATTATTGTTGGTTTCTTGGGTTCATTTGTCTACATTTCACTCAATAGAACACCGAAAATAAACTTAAATAAAACGGTTTTCTGTAAAAGTTACAAAACAGTGGACATTTCTGATAACTTTATTGAGACGGGGATTTCATTTTAAAAAGAAACAACAAATAGATTCAAAGTTGAACTAGTAGATTAAATAAACTTTAATTAGATTAAATAAACTTCAATTAGATTAAATAAACTTCAATTAGATTAAATAAACTTCAATTAGATTAAATAAACTTCAATTAGATTAAATAAACTTCAATTAGATTAAATAAACTTCAATTAAATTAAATAAACTTTAATTAGATTAAATAAACTTCAATTAGATTAAATAAACTTCAATTAAATTAAATAAACTTCAATTAGATTAAATAAACTTCAATTATTATTATTATATGATGAAATTAAAACACAACCCAACCGAACTCTAGTAGTTTCTCCTCTATAAAAAAAAAAAAAACATTCACCAACTAGGTGGTTACGGGGCGGCTAGCGTTTCGAAGATGGCAGTTTAGTAAGTCAGTCAGCAATTTGGGTTATTATATTAAAAATATCTGCCAAGTTTAAATACTTATTAGTCGTGTCTTATCCATTTTTAATCTAAATGTTGACTTTTTCTGCTTGCAGGATGTTTCACCACATGACATCGATTATTGTTTCATTCATTTAGTTAAAATTTAAGTAAATTTTTATATCGTTTCCCGGATTGAAACATTTATTTTAAAATATTTGTTTTATGTGTTGAAACAAAATCAAGTTTTAGAAAGAAAATTAAAAAAAAACTGAAACCCATAAAAACAAAAAACTTTTTGAATTTTATAAAATCAAACTATTTATTTCCAATAAAGTTATCTCTGTAAGTAGACTTCACCTTTACAGTCCGAGTACCATGTTGACCGGTAAAACCCGGTTTCGCATTGGCACTCAGTGAATTCGGTCTCGTTTGCAACGATTACCTCCGAGCACATGCTGCTGTCATTACGGGATCCCAAAACCGGACAATCTAATAACATACAAATAGTGTGTGGTTAAATGTACTGATATTGACCGAATGCCTATCAAACGTGTTACTTAAAAAAAATTAAAACATAAGTTTGTCATTAAAAACTTTTTGTATTATCTACTATTGCTTAACTAGAAATACCCGTCAAAAATTACGGATTTTTTTAAATTTCATTTTTTATTATTTTACGATTGCAGCGCCACTATTTTTATCTTTAGGGCTGACAGTGTACAATTGCGAAATAACTTTTAATATTAAATAAACTATTATTAAAAAATATTTACCTTACTTAAATCATACAAAAAATTTATTTATATAATTATTTATTTATGTTATATATATATAAATTAATTTACCATAGATAGCAGATCATCACACATAAAAAGTCTTACACAGACATGGGCTATTATATATATATATATATATATATATATATATATATATATATATATATATATATATATATATATATATATATATATATATATATATATATATATATATATATATATATATATATATATATATATATATATATATATATATATATATATATATAATTGCCTATCTAGTTTGTATACTTCTCTCAACGCAAGTAGGTCCAAAGCCTTCAGCATGGCATTGTTTGCCGAAGTCTGTCTTTTCATTGCTCTTACATCTTTGACCTCGGTGTTTCAAACATTCGGTTGCGTTGAGTACCGTTGGGCATACTGGATGGTCAATTTGATTTGTGTTAATATTCAGTTTAAAACAATCATCAAAACAATCTACCTGTATCTGAATACTGTTCGAGTATTTAAATTTATTTTATTGTATTTTTAATTATATTAATTTTATTTAAACTAATAAAAATAAAATATTTCTCGATTTTATATAACCATTGTATTTTCTTTTTTTTTACAAAATCGCTAATAGTTGCATAATTAACTTTAAGTAAACGATTAATACACTAACTTAAGTAAAATCGGAAAGCCTTGCACGAGCCCCTAAAATGGTCTTCACTGATTGAATCTGACAACAAGCTCGAACTACACGCACAAACGGAGTCACTCTTAAAAACAGAAATTGTGTTTTGTTTAAACTCCAATTATTGTTTCGGACACAGTTTTTTCTTATCATACTTATACACGCTAGCCTTAATGCTGACTGTTACGAATCGTTGACATTATCGAAAGTGATTCTTGGAAACAGTCCAGAACAAAATAGTCCCGGTCAATAGGACTTTATTATAATAACCCCGGACAAAATGGCCTTATCATAAAAGCTCAGGTCAAAATGGCCCAATCATAATATTTCAAGCCAAAATGGCCCTATCATAATAGCTCAAGTCAAAATGGCCCTATCATAATAGCTTCGGTCACAATAGACCCATTAGGATATCCCCATCTTAACGTTTCGATCTTAATAGTACATTATAATAATAACCAGGAAAGAATCCAGCTGCTTTGGGGTTTTGAAAAAAGTACCTGCGACTACTTCGGTCATTAGTTTTTTTTTTAAGGAAAAAATGTAAAATGTTTTGAAAACATTCTGAAAAAAGTATTTACAGCTACACCCCCCTTTCCCCATGATCAACAGTTTTTTTTTTGAAAGGACAAAATGAGGAAAGCCTTGGGACAATTTTTTGGAAATGATGCATTTGCATCCACCACCACCACAACCAGAAATTCCTAGATCCACCGGTGATGATTGTCCCGAAAAAATTACTCTGCTTGTAAGCATTTGTTTTTTGTTTTTTCTTTTAGTTTGTTGTACGCTGAAAATTATAATTAAAAACGTTATTATCTATATCATTAATTAGTATAAATAAACAAACTATCTGTTTTAATTAGTTTTTTTTAAATATCGTTGTTACTAAAGTTTTGTTATATCAGGAAGTTATAAAAATAACATTTGATGATATTGAAAATATGTTTCTATAAGTTTTTATGTAATTCAAGTTTAATTATCCGCTTAAATATACCACAATGAATTTTCACGAAAATTCTTCGGACAAATTACAAATGATTAAAAAATAATTTTTAATCGCAAATCTGTACGAATAAAAGTAAAACCTGGTGAAGCATGTAATAGTAACTGGAGCAAAATTTCGTACATTCCCTAATTGTTCCGTTAAACAGGGAGTAAGTAAAGTTGAATACTCTGTCGATTTCACTAGCACAGCCTATGTGCAGCGGGTAAACATTATCTAGAATTTAAACTTTATCATTTTCAATTAATTTTTACTTAATTTTATTTAATTCTGTTACAATCAACTTTTCATCTTTAAATGCAATAATTATCTCCAAAAAAATCAATATTTTTTTATATATTTTTAGGCGCGATTGATGGTTTAGTAGTAGAGCACTGTAATAATGAGTAAAAGCACCATGTAAACCAATAACTAGAGTACTGTACGGACCAATTTTTGTGGCCCGACTTGGCCCGTCTAATTTTGGCCCCACTTGGTTCGTTTTACAGGCATGAAATCTCACCTGATATAAACAATTTCGGCCCAGCTTGGCCTGATTGAAACCCCTTAAATCAAGGATGGCCCTGCCTATGTTGTACTCTACTTACCCTGCTAACTACCCCATTAGAAGAGCTTTTTTCACATAACAAATGTTTAGAATAGCAAATTGCACTTAACGCGTTTCCATACAAAATTAGTGTGAGATTTAGTACAATAATTGACCACCTTTTAAACATTTCTATCTAACCGCCCCCCGCCCCCCATGGTGTGGTACATCCCAACTAAAGCGACACCTCGAAAGCATCTCATCTCACTTGCCTCCGTAAACTGCATAGCTTGTTGCTCCACCGGTCAGTAGGTCGTCCTGCAGGCTGGTACATTCGTTCAAAGTCGTAATTTTATCCTTCTCGTAATCCACGCAAAAAGAGTCGTTTTGCTGTTCCACATAAACAAGCGTTAGTGAAAGAATCCATAATTTTAATATAATAAAAAAACATTGCTTAGATTTTTTTGATTTGTAAATTAATAAACATCAAGCAATGTTTAATCAAAGCGGCTGGAATCCCGCCGACATCACCAGCTTCTCTAAGGGGTAGTGGGTAGTGGGTAATGGGTAGTGGGTAGTGGGTAGGCGCCTATAAATGGCTGCCTCTGGTTGTTCTGTAAAAATGACCCACGAGTGAGTAAAAAATTAATAAAGTGCTTCGTGGCTTAGAAGTCTAATGATTAGTGCTGCGTTAAACATTGCCAAACTTTTTGCACAACTACTCTTTATTTAATGAAAGTCCAATAAAGTAATAAAAAAAAGAGCAATGTGAATAGAAGCAGAAGAACGACTTAAAAATCAAGGGGCAAAATTAAAAACTGTATTTACAAAGTTTTTAGAATATTTTCAGGTAAACCATGGGATAGAGAATTACAACAGTATTTTCCAGATAAAATAAGAGCAGGCACCAGCAAGTACAATAAAGTTTCATCTAAATATCGTAATAACTGTCGGATTCATCTAATATAGAAATAACAGGATTTAATTACAAATTGAACTTGGCTAGACTAAGTTAGCTTTGAGTCAAAAATAAATCCTAAACTACTAATGAGGTTAGAAGGTTCAATTAAATTATAAGAAAATTCACTAATTTAATCAAAATAAATTAATTCAAATTTTGATGGATTTAGTTTAAGAGACATAAAGCTAGACTAAATTCTAATAGATGTCAAACAAAACGAAATAGGAAACAATGCCGTATGTACAGAAAATTGATCAAAACAGAGATAAAGATGTAAATGATTTGCGTGTGACAATACAGTAAGATTATGGAAAAAAAATAATCTTAAACCCAAAAATCTTTAAAACACCTGGGTATATCCGGGTATCTCAACTAGTTATTTTTATATAGACCGAAAAATAAAACAACAGAAATTATTTTACACTCAGCGCTAAGAAGCCGTTGCAAGAACTATGATATTCTTCGATTGAATTCAATTTTTTTACTACTTCAACCTCTGAAAAACATCCAACAAAATCAACAGCATTTTTTTCTGAAAACAAAAACAGAAAAATTGTATTTCCAGTTGTATTCGACGCAATACCTGTAATTTACTCAAAAGAATTTTACTTTTGACGTAAACTTTGATTTGAGTGACAACAGTTTCAGGTCCTGGAGTGATGGTAAGATAGCGAAGTCTCTTTGTAGAACAAATGTAAGTTATGTGGAAAGTTCTATTGCACTGGTAATCAGAACCGTTTTTTAATTTTTCTGCTTTTACAACAACATCCGGACCTTTAGTAGAGTGAAGAAAAAAACAAAATTTGGAATTTTGTACAAGATTCAAATATTTTATAAATGTTATATATTTATTAATTTAACTCGTGATAAAGACCATGGCAGTGAGGAGTGAATATTTAATAAAGCGTTTGGTCAAATTTGACATCAACATGAAAAAAAAAGTTTTTATTTTTTTTCCGACCAATAGACAGAAGTTAGAGTTAGAATGTAAAATCACATTTTGTAAAGCATATTATTATAAAACCGAAGCATTTGATAAATAAAGACATAATTATATGTGTGTGTGTGTGGTTTGTGTGTGTTTTTTTTTAAATAGTTTATAATCCTTTACACCAGGTTTTTTAAGACTGCAATGGCTGTATGCTGGAAGCACCTAAGTAATTCCTGTCGTGGATCATAATTTGATCCTTTCAACTTTTTCCTCCTCCTTTCTCCAGGCTTGGGACTGGTTTGCAAAAGCAAGGCGGGGTTGAATGGTTTGTGTGTACATGTCTGTGTACATTTACTAAGCACTCCCTATAATGTTCGCTGGTGTTGCTAATTCTAAACAGGTCTCACAGAATATCAATTTAAGCCGTTTATTTCTGATGACCTCAAATCATAATGTTCTCCGAGTGAAATATTAGGCCTATATTGTAGATAACTGAAAACGCAAAATTTCAGTAATTTTATTTCAACTCATAAATACGATTTTGTATCATTGAAGTTACAGCTGCGTTTATAACTACTGATCAAGCTGCACGTTATGCTGTTATTCCTATCTCGTTTATTTTATTTGTTTGCTGTTTAAATATAAATTTATCAGATTTTTTATATTTCTGTAATATTTTTTCTACGCCAAATCTTAGAAAACAAAGCGATAAGTTCAACAAGTAAAGGGAAAAGGAGTTTTTTTAACACAAACTTTAATACGAAAGATGTTCAAATTAAGATTTTTTAATTGAATCATGTATTGTCATCCAATATAAGGCAATGCTGAAAGTTTCAGCTTCCTAGCTAGTCAAAAAGCTGGTTAAATTTTACTTGGAAGATTTGCGTACAGAGAAAGCCACACACACACACATACACAAACACACAAACAGAGATTGTAACCTAAATAAAAGTTTGTAAAAAAAGTTTGTAAAAATATATCACACAAAACAATTTAACCTGAAGTTTCAATTTGAATACGTTCCACTGGATAGATCGCTAGCAGGTCGACAATTAATAGTTTGTAGAAGAGTTCATTCAAGACGACATCCACTGTGTCTTCGAAACGGTCGGAAGAAAAAGATCCATATAAGCGTTTATATTTTGAGATTTCTATTGAAATATAAATTTTAATTTATAAACAATGTTCTATCATTCGCCATTGATGGCGTAGAAAACTATAAATTGGTTGCCCACAGATTTCTTCATATTTTATAACCGCAACCCCAAACGCCGTTTTGAATTTATGATTTAGGTTTGGTGCGGTTTTCAACCGCAAAATTTAAACTGCTTAGGGCTCTAGTGTCCATACACTTCAGGAACAAATAGTGAGTGCAGATAACATTACAACCTATCAATTCGTCGCCGTCAATGCTCAGAGTAAAACGCGGTGGCACCAGGACCACGATGGTTATCCACACTAGCAATATCATCGATGGTAAAGAGTTGTTCTTGTTACTCTTGTTGCTACAATTAAAGTTTTCTTAAAAATAAATAAAAATTTGCATGTATAAAATAATGTGTGTGTTTTATATTTATTTATTTATTTACTTATTTTTTTATTTATTTATTTATTTATTTATTTATTTATTTATTTATTTATTTATTTATTTATTTATTTATTTATTTATTTATTTATTTATTTATTTATTTATTTATTTATTTATTTATTTATTTATTTATTTATTTATTTATTTATTTATTTATTTATTTATTTATTTATTTATTTATTTATTTATTTATTTATTTATTTATTTATTTATTTATTTATTTATTTATTTATTTATTTATTTATTTATTTATTTATTTATTTATTTATTTATTTATTTATTTATTTATTTATTTATTTATTTATTTATTTATTTATTTATTTATTTATTTATTTATTTATTTATTTATTTATTTATTTATTTATTTATTTATTTATTTATTTATTTATTTATTTATTTATTTATTTATTTATTTATTTATTTATTTATTTATTTATTTATTTATTTATTTATTTATTTATTTATTTATTTATTTATTTATTTATTTATTTATTTATTTATTTATTTATTTATTTATTTATTTATTTATTTATTTATTTATTTATTTATTTATTTATTTATTTATTTATTTATTTATTTATTTATTTATTTATTTATTTATTTATTTATTTATTTATTTATTTATTTATTTATTTATTTATTTATTTATTTATTTATTTATTTATTTATTTATTTATTTATTTATTTATTTATTTATTTATTTATTTATTTATTTATTTATTTATTTATTTATTTATTTATTTATTTATTTATTTATTTATTTATTTATTTATTTATTTATTTATTTATTTATTTATTTATTTATTTATTTATTTATTTATTTATTTATTTATTTATTTATTTATTTATTTATTTATTTATTTATTTATTTATTTATTTATTTATTTATTTATTTATTTATTTATTTATTTATTTATTTATTTATTTATTTATTTATTTATTTATTTATTTATTTATTTATTTATTTATTTATTTATTACTATATTGTTGGTAGCGCTATTTCAATTGGATGTTAAGCACATTTTACCATGGTTTTAATTAAAATCCTTACTGATAAAAATAACATTATAATGTCCGAAGAAAATTAAAGTGCCTAAACATAGCGTTGTTTACTGTGTAGAAAAAACAATTTATATTTCTTGACGTCAGTAAAAGATATTATAAGGGTTGACTTAGTTAAAATGACAAACAACTAGATTTCCAGAAAATGTTGGTATAACATCTTTAAAATATTTAAAAAAATGTATAATATTTTTTATATATCTATTTGTCAAAGATTAAGTAAAAAATCTACTTTCAATATTTTAATATTGCTTTAACGTTTAAATATATTCAAACTTAAAAAATTACAAAATTTAAATTTCAAGTTTGAAATTTTTTGCAATTACAAATCCAGTAATGAATCAATTACAAGCAGAAATTGATTCAATTAATCAATTAATCAAATTGAACTTTTATATTGATTGATGGTTACAAACAAGGTTAGGACGTCCATTAATACATATCATTCCTCATCTTGCAAGGCTGATGAAAG
>OZ022244.1:28582371-28655143 GCA_963978895.1 Erpobdella octoculata
GTTCTGGAAATGATGAACATGATTTTTACTTAACTGAAGTCGTGAGTTTTCTTGAATTTTTAAAAATGTCTAATTTTAGCTATTGAATTATTAATAGGTACTTTGTTGTCTCTTGGCCAATTATGTTTGTTCCTGGTCAGCTAAAGTAATCTTAAACTCTGTAAAGCTATTTTACTTTTTAGTGCACATTTAAATTATTTTTAATTTATTATTATTTCAATTTATTAATTTTTGCTGTTAAACGGTTATTTTATGTGGCAATTTGTTAAATTTATCCCATTTGAACACAACACAATTGAACGCAATGCAATTAGAAAATCATTAATTACTCGGTGGAAAATTATGTGTTTTTTTGCAAAAATTTTACAAAACTTTTGAAAAAGTTTTTCTGCAAAGTTTTTATTTTAATTTTGTTAAATTCGAGAGCTTGAAGTATATTTTTTAACGAAAAGTTCATTTAAAGTGGCTCTATGTTTCGGACAAAAATTCAGAGCCACTAAACCATAAAAGGCAATGTTAGAAAGATTTAGAAAAAAGAAAAATCTTGAGCAGACTGCGGAACTCCGTCTCAGAAGCTGCTGCTTATATCGTAGACGGAAAGCTGCTCCAAATCTTGGACCCGATGACGCTGAAACCTCTGTCACCAAGTGTCCTGCACCGAGAGGCTGGTAGCAGAAGATCTTGTGTAGATTATGATCTCAGTCTCTGACGTCACTTGCAAGCACTTAGACACAAGCAGTGCAACTTTGAACTCTATCTTTTCCAAACAGCTGCGCCTGTGGAGTTCATGAAGAAGAAGAGTTGCATGGTCGTACTTCTTGCTGTTGAAGATTAATTTTGGCGGCGGTATTGGTGATGGACTGGATCCGGGAAAGATGCTTTTTTGGCAAGCCAGCGAGAGTGGAATTGCCATATATTTTTCTATAAAAGTTTTATAATTGCAAAATTTAACCAATTTTCCGGTTTGCTTATGTCTGGAAATATAACATTAGGTAATTTGTGTATTTCAACGGTTTTCTAAAAATTTCGGAGAGATATTTCAAATGCCGGGCGGCAGAACGAGACTTGAAGAAAAGAAGGTAGCGAGCGATGTTATGGTTCTGGGACTTCACCTTTGCGAATGTTGCCATAGGAATAATGAAGAAAGGTTGAAAGAATTGGTTGAGTTGGATAAAGAACACGGACAGTCTCTAGAGATCAAAGAAATGATGAAGGAGATGAGGGAGTTTGTTGAACAAGAAATTCGAGGTGTAAAAATGTCGGTGGAGGAGATAAATGGTCGTCAGGCGGGGTATGGTCGTGGTGATAACATGATGGAGGTGCAGCTAGAGCAGATTCAAGAGTTGAAGGAGCAAATTGTGAAATATAATAAACAATCCAATGATAAACTTGAGGAAACCAGTAGAACAAATAGAACATTCTCAGAAATAGTTAAAGAGAGTTTGAAAGAAGTGACAACAGATGTTAAAAATATTCAAAGAGCAGTGGAAGTAACAGGAATTAAAATTAATACAGTAGAAGATAGGCAACAGAGGAAAAACAACATTGTAGCTTATAGAATACCTGAAAATGAGCAGAACTCCAAAAGTAAAGATAAAGAAGATGTTGTACAAATATTGGAAAGTATTACAGGTTTGGAATTAGAAAAAGAAATTTTAGAAATTTACAGAATAGGAAAAAGAAGTGAATTGCAAACACCAAGACCAGTTATGATAAAGTTTCAAAGTACTTCAGTTAAAAATCTGACAATGGAAAATGCACCAAAGTTGAAGAAAGCAGAAGAAACAAGAAACATCATATTAAGCAATGACCTGTCAAAAGAGGATAGACTGGAATGTAAGAGGTTGCTTGAGGAAAAGAAGAGGCTGATTGGAGAAAAAGATGATATCACCAAATGGATGTTTAGAATAAAAGGCAAGGCAGGGGCATTCTATGCTGTTGCCTTCAAAAAGCAAAATTTATAGGAAAAAACTGTTTAAGTTCAGAAGATATGAGTTGTTTAAATAACCAAGCAAAAAAATATGGTAGAAATAAAAAAGCAACAATGAGGGGGCAGCAGTTGCTGAGTAGTGGAGGTTTTCAGATGGATATGATGGTGCAGAGTGACATGGGAGTGAACAAACTGGCTGTAGGATATAGTGCTGAAAAACTAGAAAATTTAAAATCAGATGTGAATATGACTTCAAGAAATGATATCAGTTTGAAAGAAATTGACAAAGTGATAGAGGGTGAAGAATTGAAACAAACTAATTCTAATCCTGATAATAACCATATTGATAACTCAGTTCCATTAAAACCCACTAATGAAAGTATTAAAAAACACAGACTTATTAATCTAAGAGAACGCCACTCTAGAACAGTCACAAAGAAAGCTAACTTCGGTCTCCTTAACATCAGATCAGTCAACAATAAGACTGATGATATTCATAATATTTTCCATGAACATAAAATTAACATTTTGCTTCTCACTGAGACATGGCACGATGAAGACTCAATCTGTTTCAAAAAATTTCTCAAGCTTGGTTTTTCTGTTGTGGACAGACCCAGACCAAGAGTGAAACATGATTCCCTACGCTGTAACCACGGAGGAGTTGCTATTTTGGGAGCTCCTGGTTTCCGGCTGAAACAGTTTCACCCAGCTGTTACGCCGACAACATATGAATGTGCTGCTGGTAGGGTAACAGCTGGCTCCTACAGTTGTTTGATTGTTGTAATTTACAGAACAGGAATAATCAATAAACAATTTTTTAGTGAATTTTCTGATTTACTTGACACTGTTTCAGCCCTGAATGAAGATGTTGTTGTGTCTGGTGATTTTAACATAAGATTGGAACGAAGTGAAGATAATAATGCTATAACTTTTAACACTATTCTTGCTGATCATGGATTCATTCAACATGTTAAACAACCAACTCATGTGCAAGGTGGCACTCTCGATGCTGTAGCCATTCGATCTGATTCTCTAGCTCAAAGTATTGAAGTAACTGACACTGGCTTTTCTGATCACTTTCTCATCCGATGGAGCTCACTAATAACTCGCCCTCCTCCTACTTATAAGAACTCTATGCGTCGAGACTGGAAAAAATTTATATTCGATGATTTTGTAACTCAGCTTCAGGCTTCTTCTCTCACCCAAGAAGTTACAGGCAGTCTGGATGATGCAGTTGATACATATAACAAGGAACTACTAACCATGCTTGATTTTCAAATACCCCTAAAAATGTCCAGGTATCGTCAACGACCTTCTGACCCATGGTTTGACTACGACTGTCATAATTGCAAAAAACTAACACGTCGACTTGAGCGACTAGCAATCAAAACAAATTCACCAAATGATCTCTTAGAATGGAAAAATCAACTTAAAAAATACAGGAAACTACTTCGTAGTAAACGTGAGTCTTTCTGGACTAAAAAAATTGAAGATGAATGTCAATCAACTCGAAATCTATGGACTTCCTTAAACACAATAACAGCTAGAGGTCAAATACCCATCAGAACAACCTTAACAGCTAATTCATTTCTCAAGTTCTTTGAAAGTAAAACTGAGAATGTACGTGCTTCAACTGCATCTTGTCTTGCTCCACCTCTTGTGGACTGGGCCATCAACTCTTCTCTTAACATTTTTGCGCCAACAAATGTGGATGAAGTGACCAAACTTATAAATAGTCTTCCAAACAAACAATGTTTACTAGATCCGATACCAACTTGGCTACTAAAAAAATCAGCTTGTTTACTGGCACCTTTTTTAACCAGCTTGTTTAACAAATCCTTCATTGAAGGATACCTACCAAAATATTTCAAATCATCCTACATCACTCCAGTTCTAAAAAAACCCAATCTTGACTGTGATGACGCTAGCTCTTATCGACCAATCTCCAATTTGTCTGTCATTTCAAAGTTATTAGAACGGCTTGTTCTTTCGAGGATAACCAGCTACTTGGATAGTAATAACCTTTCTCCACCTCATCAGTCGGCTTATCGGCAATATCATTCAACAGAGACCGCAGTTCTTAAGGTTTTTTCTGATGCTCTGGTGGCTGCTGACAGCGGGAAAATAACATTGCTAGTTCTCTTAGATCTCTCAGCTGCATTCGATACGGTTGATCACTCTATTCTGCTCCAACGGCTAAACTCACACTTTGGTTTCTGCGGATCTGCACTAGAGTGGGTTGACTCATACCTTAATGAACGTAAATGTCAGGTTAGGGTTGGAGAGGACATTTCTGGTACTTTGCTACTTAACTGTGGAGTGCCTCAGGGTTCAGTTCTTGGACCAACTCTCTTTACAATGTATATAGCTCACCTAGAAAAAATTATCTCCAATCACGGACTTTGTGCGCACTTTTATGCTGATGACACACAGATCTATGGTCATTGTGATCCTGTTAAGGCAATTGAACTCTCGTCAGTAGTTTCTACATGCATTGATGATGTGAGCCTATGGATGTCTTCCAGTCGCCTTCAGCTGAATTCAAGCAAGTCTGAAGTAATTTGGCTGTCAACCAGTCGGATGAAACGTAAGTTCCAAGCAGCACCGCTGAGAATGGGTAAAGATTGGATCTCTCCATCTGATTCAGTTCGCAATTTGGGTGCTTTCTTTGATTCAGACATGCGTATGAACACTCACGTTAGTCGCATCACCCAAAGCTGCTTTTCAACCTTACGTCAAATCAAAACTGTTGCTTCATCTCTACCCCCCCTGGCGCTTAACTTGCTTATTACTTCATTGGTGTTTTCAAAACTAGACTATTGTAATTCCACACTGGTTGGACTCCCGAAGATCTTGACTCATCGCCTTCAATCAGTGGTGAATGCGGCGGCAAGGCTTTTGACCGGTCGAAGACGCTG
Source organism: Erpobdella octoculata (assembly GCA_963978895.1). NCBI lineage: Eukaryota > Metazoa > Annelida > Clitellata > Hirudinida > Erpobdellidae > Erpobdella > Erpobdella octoculata. Next base: position 28,587,220 of record OZ022244.1, read on the forward strand.
CGATCACATCACTCCAGTACTTCAAGAACTACATTGGTTGAACGTCAGGTGTAGAATTATCTTCAAAGTAGCTCAAATAGTCTTTAAATGTCTCAACTGTTTGGCTCCTTCATACTTAATGGAAGTAATTTTGCCCATTAGTAATATTCAATCAAGGGGGAATCTCAGATCTGCATCTTCAGCTCTTCTCTTCGTTCCCTCTACTCGTCTAAAAAGTGCTGGTGATAGAAGTTTTCCTGCTGCAGCAGCAAAAATTTGGAATAGTCTTCCCTTGGAGATAAGAGCAGCACCTGATTTTGTAATGTTTAAAAAAGAATTGAAACAATACCTTATGAAAATTTAACTTTTTGTTCTATTCATTTTTGTATGTGGCCTTGAAGTCGTTTGATTTACGCCACTTTAAATTTGTCAAATAAATAAAATAAATAAATAAATAAATAATGTAATTTAATATAATGTAGGGAGATTGTGTATTGTGTATAGTCTTTCCTTACCTCAAAAACTATCACGGAAATACCTTGCAGAAGATATAAATATAAAGCAAGCTAGTGCGTACAAGAAAATATATGATATGATATATATATAGAAAGGTATATGCTTGCGCTATGTAGATAAAGCGGTAATTCGGTCCAGGAGCTCTCAGATGGGAACTTGTTTGTGTCGTATTGATTTTTGCTCCAGCTCTCCATCTCCAGCAGGCATTGGTTGAAAAACTGTCAAGGCCGAATGAGTAATGAAATTTGTGAATTATTGCTGATGGTAGTGATGGTGGTGGTGGTGGTGATGTTGATGACGGTGGTGATGATGATGATGGTGATGATGACGATGAATATGACGATGGCGATGATGATGATGATGATGATGATGATGATGTAATGGTGGTGATGATGATGATGTAATAATCATGACAATGTAATGGTGATGATGACTATGTAATAATGGTGATGAGGAATATAATAAGAATAGAAAAAATGACCATAAATTTGATGAGAATAGGAAATGATTTTAGTATCCACGATAGTGCTAGTTTTTCTGCATACTAGTGGATTCAGCTTGAGAATTTATGTGACAGAGCGTAAGGCCATCCAGTGGATTATTATAATGACGTCACAATAGGAAGGAGAACATCAGTTTTCTGGAAAGTAATATCTACTCACGGGCTATAAATTCTGCCATTTAATTTTGTGTTTTTTGTTTTACTTTACTTGGGTTCATAAATCATTCCGCATAAATAACACACATATACGAGTACATATATAATTAAATTTCAGGTGAAAACCCAAGAAAACATAAAAAAAGAAAAAGAAAAACTGCTTTCAAAATGACTCAGACTCTCATCTTGGTGACCATCCTGCTCATAACTCAAGTCACCGAGCTGAAACTTCTCTTCGAGACACAGGTCAGCCAGCACCGCTTCTACTACGTCATCATGGCTTCTCTGATCACGTGCATCGTCATCGAGATCGTCATCGGTCTTGTGACCGTCTACGTCACTCAGAAGAGATTCGACATTCGCGTCAGCGTACACACCATTCCTAAGACCAAGGACCAGGAGACCACTTCGCTGATCTATAATAATACAGCGTCTGGAGGCCAGGACAAACAGTGCACGTCGGGTTAAAAATCTACAGTTTTTTTTTATAATAGTTTATTATAGTCCTTTACACCAGGTGTTTTAAGACTGAAATAGCTGTATGTAGAAAGCACCTAAGTACTTCCAGTCGTGGGTCATAATTTGATCCTTTTTACTTTTCCCTGCTCCTTTCTCCAGGCTTGGGACTGGCTCGTAATTAGCGAGGTTAAGTTAAAAATCCACACTTTCATTGTTTCATTGAAGTTTTAAAGTTGACTCAGACAAATTCGTTTTTATTATCTTTAACTCCTGCAAGTCAACTTGTGTGTTTGGTTTGTTTCTAATATGAAATGGTGCAGATAGTCAGTGGCAAATGCAGAAATATCATGTATGGGGGGGGTGGCAGGTACGCTGGTTTTAAAAAATTTCCATGACTTCAACACTTTATTTTCAAAAAAGAGGAGGGGAGCCTACTGCACATAGTTCCAAAAAAAATTCAATACAAACAACCGGCAAACAAGAGTGACAATGTCTGTATTCGAATGGTCCCAATTTTCTTAATTATTAAACAGTTGATAACGCAATTGGAGTGAATATTCAATTTGCTTTTTATATCACATTATAAATTTAACATGGCTTAGAGTGGTTCAGAAAACTGAAGCCTGTATGAAAACCACTACAACAATTAGAGGCAGTTTTTATGGTGCGTGCCTCCCCACACCCCCTACGGACGCTGGTGATGCGGTGAGATTCGAACCGCCGACATTTAAGCCAACAGGCGAACGCTTTACCACATTGCACCAACGCCCTTAACATTGTTAAGTTATATAAGCATTTGCTGTTTAAATAGTATTTAGTTTATATTTATGACCTTCGTACTAATAGTACAAAAATTATCATCCCCGTTTTGCCGAAAATAATTCCGAATTCTAATTCGCAAATTTAATTTTTTCACGTTTTTTTTTATAAAACGTGTGACCTTTACAATAATTCGTTAATTCAAATGACTCAATCAGGTTCAGATGTCAGAAACATCTTCTCGATCAGCGGCACTTACGGCTACCCCAACTTAAGCAGACCGTCGCAGTATTTAGGTCAAGTAACCCAGGTCGTGACCTCTCAGATCCGCTCCAATTTGCCTTTCATTGATTCGCCGGGAACTTCGTGCTCCAGCTTTAGCCAGAAACTGGCTACGATTCCAGAAGATTCGGTCAACAGTGCCGTCAAGCACGACGACGGTGGCGTCAGGCTTAAAGTTGAAGACGACGATGACGACAACTACATCGCTTCACATTCTAGCTGCCCCTGCTGCTTCAACAACCACAAGAGATCGCTCTGTGATAAAGATCTGCTGAAGTCCTGGCACAATTTGCACTTCTACCTCCTCTACCTCATCATGGTATTAAACGTGTTCATCACGGCTTTCGGACTTTCTGGAGAGAACATGAGGGCTGCTCCGACCAGTCATGATTGACAGCCAGTTTTTGTCGATTGTGCCCCGGCCGAAACCCGAACCAACTTGCCCAGCGTCAAAGAGATTGTAGACAGCTTGAAGAATTAAAAAATATTGATTTTTTTTCATTTTCCATTTTTTTTTCAAGTTCCATCAGTTAGATCTCAAAACAGAGACTGTGATTCGTGCATCTAATACAGACAATTTTAACGTTCTTCTTTCAACCGTTCAGTGATATAATTGTGAGAATTGTGATTTCTAGGAAATAGAGTATTTAAAAAATTTTCTAATTCCTACAATCTAAAACGAATGGCAAAGCTCGTCGTTGGGCGTCGAGGTTACAGCTCTCAGTACCTTCTGGCTGCACGGGCCGATTTTTTGTGACCCGTGCAGTACTCTATTAGCTAGGGAAACTGTAGGTTTATCGACAATTGTGACATTATCGACTCAGCTTGGACAGTCGATAAACTCGCGAAACAGTCGATAAACTCGCGAAACAGTCGATAAACTCGCGAAACAGTCGATAAACTCGCGAAACAGTCGATAAACTCGCGAAACAGTCGATAAACTCGCGAAACAGTCGATAAACTCGCGAAACAGTCGATAAACTCGCGAAGGAGTCGACAAACTTCGCGAGTTTACCGACTCCGCGAGTTTATCGACTTTCCAAGTTGAGTCGATAAAGTCACGATTGTCGAAAAACCCTCATAGAATCTATTAGCTACACCTAAACACGAATATCTACACGGGGCAAAAACATGGCTGGTTCATAATATTTTGCAAGCATAGGACATCGGCGTTTATAGAACGCCTCCTGCCCAAAGATTGGTAGCTCTGATCGGTTCCACGTCTAAGAGAGAATGATGTTGCACACATATTGAGGGTTGGATCAGAATCTTTCTCGTTTTGGCACTAAACGACGCATTCTGGCACGTTTACCCATCACAGTTTGTTGCCTTCTCTTATCAAATGGACTTGTAAATTGTCATGAATAAAGCAATGTATTATAAAGCATTGTATTATAAAGCAATGGATAAAGCAATGTATACACACTCCTTGCAGTTTTTAACATAAAGAAATTCAGATAAAAAATGTCTAACTGAGTTTATTTGAACAGTATATATCATATCTTCGCCTCAAATGACAACCGAGTCCAAAGTTAAGAAAATATGTTTGATTTCCTGCTAAAAAATAATTTTAAAAAATTAAAAAATTCCAAATATCATGACAGATCGAAAGCTTACAGGTCTCAATACTTCTACCGTAATAAAAATCCTGATTTCTACACTAACTGAGCCTCGGTTGACATGTAAATAATAGAACAAGCCTTATTAACTCCGATTCGATTACAATTTGTTTAATTATTATTATTATTCCAATCTTCATGTAATGAATCACATGCATAACAATTCTACATCGACATTACAATCGGGAAAGAAAAAAAAACATACATGAGCATTTGAAAAGAGAGTAAACATCTAAATCTATGTAAGTTTACTAAGACTAAAGAAAGCAATGTAAAATAAGAAACACAAGAAATAAATGAATAACAGCCATCATTCGCACAAAATATGTCTTCACTCTTTGCGGTGACTTATACGGAAAACGAATATAACTTGATCAGAGATACATTGCCAGTATTGGAATCACGCAGAATGTGTTGAGATATTGTAAATGTAAAGTCAAGTCTAACAAAAAAATATACTTCGCGCAGGTACACAATTTACGGTACGAAGTCGTAAAGGCACAAATCTTTAAAGGAAGAAACGCATAATAACATGTCTTGGTTAAAAATAACTTGAGATTCAACAAATCCTGTATATATATAAAAATGGGAATGCCGTTCCGATAAAGATTGATTCGAATAAAACTAATTTTAATTGGATGCAACTTGAATAGAAAACAACATTATATAATATGTCCACAATATATATATATATAGTGATTGAACAAATGAGTACATTAATGAATGTCATGTCCTGAAATTTCCTGTATTCTTGCAACAAAAAAATGCTTCTTATATGTATCACAGATAAACTACATGATATATATATATATATATATATATATATATATATATATATATATATATATATATATATATATATATATATATATATATATATATATATATATATATATATATATATATATATACATCTCACAGTCATACATCTAGCTCCAGTCAGTCAGCCAGCGCTAATTGAGACATCTGGCATATCGATTAACTTCCAATCCAGAATCATCCAAAGACATGGTCTGCTTAATGAAGCGGGCATAGATATTTATGGAAGCAGATATGTGTGTGTGGGGATGTGTGTGTGTTCCTAAAATTATTAAAATAAAATTATTAAATTATAATTACGCGCTAAAAATGTCGAACATGCTTGAATTTATTAGCGAGTTTATCGCTTTAACTATGACAGCCTTAATATAAATATAATTATAATTATTTTCTTTCATATAAAAAGAAGCCAGTTAAAAATAGCTAACAGGAAACTGATATGAAATAAATGATTCGTGAACTTTTCTATACAAATTGATTAGACAAATTTGGATGGAAAACATAATAAATGATAACATCTTTTTTTTTTAAATTAATTTGAATTGAAATGATTTTTCGAAAATGAAAACACCGATCAAATACAGAGACTGATTGAAAGAAAAAACTTGATAGAAAGAAAAGCATCAAAAAACACTGGTTGAAAAATATACAGTTGAAAAATATACAGTTGAAAAATATTGTAGTAAAATGGACAGATCAAGGAAATGTTTGGTGATAAGATGCACATCGAAAAACACTAGCTGTAAATAATTTAAAAGTTTTTTAAACAAAACATTAACCAATCAGCAATCGATCCATACAGACACATAAAAACACAAACAAACAAACATATAAAGTGTGCCTCGAAGAATTTCAAAACTCAGATATACTTAAAAACAGATCAAAATAATCAACTTCAAAAATTAGGGATAAGGCTCCTTTTCAATATTTGAAGAAGACCACAATGTTCTCAACAATGTTCTCAACAGTGTTCTCAACAATGTTCTTAACAATGTTCTTAACAATGTTCTTAACAAAACCAGATTGGCCAGGAAGAGATGAGAGACCTGTCAGACTGCCACGCAAAATGGAATTTGGCACGCGGATTTTCTTTCAGAACAAGAGAAATTTTCAATGAAGGATTCAGCATTCGGTGATCTATGAAGCATAAATTTATTGGTAGCAGTAGCAGTAGTATTAGCAGTAGCAGTAGTATTAGCAGTAGCAGTAGTATTAGCAGCAGTAGTAATATTAGTAGTAATAAAATAGTAACAAAGTGATAAACAACATCGGAGATTATGTATGTTGATAATTATCATTATTATTATTATTATTATTGTCTATTTTATTAAAAAAAAATTACTAACCGGTGGCTCCTCCAACTTCAAAAAGACTGGCATAGCTTAGAAAGTAATCATCTCTGAATCTGTGTGATTAAATAAGCATACAACCAATGAATCAAAAAAAATCAAAAAATATAATGTGGTAAATATCTATAACCACATAACCATATTGCCATATAACCGTAATCGAAACAAAACAATTAGAAACATAACCGCTATCATAACCGTTTCAATCATCTGATAACTAGAATTTTATACAAATCATGAATACATAATTAGATTAAATATTATAATGACTTGTTGAACTGGAGAAGAACATCAGCCACGGAGGTTGAAGCGGTGATGTTGATGAACCTCGAGTGGAAGTCTGGATGATGGGAATGTACGAGGACCTGTCAATCATTATTATATTTATATCATTATTATATTTATATCATTAATATATTTTTATCATTAATATGTTTATATCAACTCATAAATAAATTAACTATAAACAAATAAACTAAATTGAATCTAATTTGTCTTAAATTTAATTGTTAAATAAATAATATATGAGCTCTGCTTTAAGGACCTTTCAATCATTAATATATTTATATCAACTCATAAAAAAATTAACAATAAACAAATAAACTTCATTGAATATAGTTATCTTATATTTAATTGTTAAATAAAAATATATGAGTTCTGCTAGGAAAATGTTTGAAGATCTTTCAATCATTATATTTATATCAACTCAAATAAATAAACTATATTGAATATAATTATCTTATATTTAATTATTAAATAAATAATATATGAGTTCTGCTTTAAGGACCTTTCAATCCTTATATTTATATCAACTCATAAATGAATTAGCAATAAATAAATAAACTATATAAACTATACTGGTTGCAGAGCGGTAGAGCGTTAGCCTGTCGATCGTTAGGTCGGCAGTTCAAACCTCGCCGGCGTCACCAGCGTAACTCCCTTAAGCAAGGAGTTCACTCGCATTTGCTAAAGGGGTAGGCGCCTATAAATGGCTGCCTTTGCAAGTACCCTCCCTCTTTCGCTTTGAGCAAGACTTGTCTTGATAAGGAGTATGCTAAATTAAGATAATTATCTGACATTTAATTACAAAATTCTTCATTTTATATCGAAGGGACTTCAGCGCAATTTCTACTATTGCATTAAAAAGCTTAGCTTTCCTTTTCTTTTATAAATTTATAAATGCTTACGATTTAAAAATGAATTAGTCAATTTTACAATTTAAATTTAACAATATAAAAAAACATATTTTTTAAAAATACTTCTTGGCAACTCCGTACATTGTTGTTAATATTGGGCTAAAGGCTAAATGCAAACTAAATTTTAAATATCTTGTTAAACAGTCATTTGTTTTTCTTTTAATTATGTCAGTTTTACAATTTAATTGACTAATATTACCGATATTTTAAATATATTATTACTCCCATTAAGCAGTAGCTGAGAGGCAAATATTTGTTTTGTACCTAAGAAACAAATATTAACCGCTAAGAAAATAAAACCTCCGGAATAACTTTTTAGCCAAAATCTAATGCAAAATCCCGAACTCTCTGCGTTCTCTTGTTTTCGTGTTTATTTTCCTCACCAGCCAGCCAAGATGTTTTATTAAACTGCCTTTTTAGAATCAGGTTTGCAAAAATGTGCTAAAAAGGATGGCTTAGAATATTACTAATTAATTTTTTTTTATTTTTAAGTTTTTTAAACGTTTTATTTATTTATATAAATAATACTTATTTGCCAAAGATACCAAAGCAACTCGCACAAAATGCCTTACACAGTCTTACAGCTATTCCATTACAAATGTAAGATTAAATAATGAATTATTCACCATCTCCAAATTATTTTCAGGATCTTTCACTTCATTTTGTTTTGATCTTCTTTCAGCAGATCTTCCTGCTCTTTTTTTCTGGCAAATTAAAATTTTAATAACACCTTAACTATCATGAATAAAATCGATATTTATAGAAACAAATAATAATAAATGATTATAAAAATTAAATAAATAATCATAGTAATTAAATAATCATATAAATTAAAACATTACAAAAAAACCTTATCGGCAGCTTCCATTTCTTTCAGAGCATTGACAACATTTTTCATTTCAGCAGACTTTACTATCTTCAACTAATGCAATAATTGATCAGAAAATTATTAGCTTAATAATGCAGCCTGATTATGCAGCTTAATTATGCAGCTTAATTATGCAACCTAATTATGCAGCTTAATTATGCACCTTAATTAACAATAGCTGATAACACTGTGCACATACAAAAACACCTGAAGAGTCTCTAAAAATATTCTACTAGCACTTCATGAACATAAGGCTTATGTATCTTTATTGTACAACATTGAATTTCTACAATCAGATATTATAGATTCATTAAAATTTATTAGTAATTATTTTTATTTTAAATATTTATCATAATTTTAATATAATTTATTTACTCTAAAAAAAAACTCATTTCAACGAACCTTGACACCTTTCTCCTTCTCGAGACTGAATTGACGAATTTGCTTCAGCAAAAGAGCCGGAACCTTTATTCGAAGACGGGTTAAATTAACGTAAATATTATCTGTTTAAATTAAATAAAAAATATATAAATTAATTAAATAAACAATAAACATCAGAAACAGTTGAATAAATATAAATTAATTTTTTCAAAACTTACAGCCCAAAGTTTATCGAAGTTAGAGAGAAAGAAGTGCGTGACCCCTATGAACTTGCCGATGCTATCCAGTTCGATACTCTGGCTCGAGATGTGCTTGGACGCCGAAGAAGATGAAGGCGGATCCACGAGGAATATGGTTGGACCGATGGACATTGTCACGTTGTCCAGTCCCATCTTGTTTTCCGGGTGCTTGCAGATCTTATCGAGTAAGCCGAGCAGAAGCTGTGAGATGAGCGGAAAACATTGCAATAATATAACGTGTATAAGGTGTACCGATTCTTAGGTATCAACCGATTATTACGGGTCGATTATCTGAATCTTCTTGTTTCAAAATTATTTTTAACACGCCGAAACCGAATAGTATTTTGTGGGACTATCTCGAAAAATGAGAAGAGTTGTTAAATGTTTCCAAAGTTATTAACTGCAAAATGCAAGAAATGCAGTAAACTTTATAAACTTGCAATAAGATTTTCAAATGAACGAGTTTTCACGAATTTTAACAACAATCGTGTTAATTTATTTTAACGTGACAGAAATTACCGGTATTTCCCGGAACCCACAAACGCCCGTGCTTAGTGGAAATCTTACCTGTAGGGTAGCCCGGTTGACATCGGGCAAAAGACAAATCAAAGTCTGATATGCATGGAGTTTGACAGCTTCCTCTTTAATGCCTACGATAAATTTATTGAAAAATTACAAGTCTTTAAGTTTGAAATAAACTGCTATTAAGAATTAATTTGTGAGCTCAAAATAACATGCATGCAATTACAACAAACAGGTTATTGAAAAACCACTGAATGAAAACCAAATCGTGCAATCGGTGCAGTATAGATCATCAGTTACCGCAACAAAATCTCAATAAAAAACCAAGAGTTGTTTTATATTATTCTCGAAAGTAAATAACAACTAACTCAAAGCCTTGCAGAAAGCATCGAGATAGTTGAGAGTTAGAATCGGTGCCGGCAGATCTCGGAGAAACTGCTTCAAAAGGCCGCTCAAGTCGTGGGGCAGAAGGTATTGAAGGACGACCATGTAGTTGTCATCACTCTCCAAGGCTTGCACGGTTTCCTGTATCGGTAAGTAAGCACACGTCTAAGCAAGTGTCGTGAGCAAAAGAAAAAGAAAGTGAAAAAGAAAGTGAAAAAAAGGGAGAATTAAAACAAAGTCAAACAAACTTTAATTCTTGCTAACGATCCCGGTATCCTCAAAATTCCTTCTTCGTTCACGTGCCTTTCCAGCAGCGAGATAAGCTTAAAATAAACATTCATATAAAAAAACACATGAATAAAATATCACCGACCGTACGGCCGTTTAAAATAAATATCTCACGTTTGAAACGAAAAGAGGAACCCTGAGATAAGCATTTTTCTTCAAATCTCTGTCGAGGAGTGCCTGGAGGGGCAGCCCGAAGACCCCCACATCTGGAACATCATTATCATCACCATCACATCATTATCATCACCAATGAATTATTATTATTGTTATCATCACCATCACATCATTATCATTATCATCGCATCATTATCATCACCATCACATCATTATCATCGCGATCACATCATTATCATCACCATCACATCATTATCATCCAGATCACATCATTATCATCACCATCACATCATTATCATCGCCATTGCATCATTATCATTATCATAACCATCACATCATTATCATCACCATCACATCATCATCATCAACATCACATCATTATCATCCCCATCGCATCATTGAACACAATCGAAATAATCATCATAACAATTGTAATAGCAGGATCACTCTTCCCACCATTATAGGTTATTATAAAAAGTGCCATTTTAACTTTTCAAATTGAATCTTCTGATGTGTTATAACACATCAGTGAATTTCTATAAAAATTCAATATTTATCAATCACAATTTTTCAAAAAAATTCCACATCCCCCCACATTCCACCCTTCTACATATATCTGTTTTTTGGCCACATGCCAGACAAACCTTTTGGCTTCCTCTTGCTCTGAAGGCACTCGAATTTAATTCCGCCGGCAGTCCTGAATACGGTTAATATCTCGGTGTCTGCGAATGTCCTGAGCAGGAGGAGGTCGTTCGGGCCGAGGTGATGGACGAGGGTCGGAGAAACAAACGGGTCGCCGTCCCTGCAGTCGATTTCCACCCCGGAAAATGAAGACCTGAAAGCCTGGGGAGAAGAAAAAAAAAGAAGGATTTTAGCTGCAGCGTTCAATGATCACGTGATTTTATAATTAATTAAATTGCCCTACTCTAAAATTACATTAAACATCTATTCTTTAAGAAAAATCTCTGGACCACTTTTCATTCCACTACCTCGCTCACTTGTAGGGCCACCCCTTTCCACTTATGCGGCTTTCCGATCTACAGGTCAACTTACTACCTCTGAGTTTTGAAGAGTGTGATCCACATAACAAACTTCAAATACTATTTTATAAATAAATAAATATATGTAGTGTTGCTGATTTAATCTGCATTAAACTAATCATTTTCGAGTAATTTAATATTAATTTATAGCTTGTCGGGATGTATTTGAAGAAAATAAGTTTTAAATGCTTCAAGTTAATTAATTAATAAAGAAACAAGTTTTATCTGGTACTACTAACCCGATTATTTTTGTTTTCATTCTTTCCTGGTCTTACTGAAAAGTTAAACAAAGAAAAAACCACACATAAATAAATATAAGTATAAACAAAAATGTATGGCTCAAGCAAACACGGTGAAGTTAATATAAAGAATTTAATAAGACTTTATTAAGATTTAAAATTATTCATAAATTTTATCGAAAATGAAAACCTCTTAAAGCGTGCAATAAAAAACTGACACATTCAAAAATTCAAAACAGTCATTATCAATGCACTTACATAGAACACTGGTGTCCTGATCGAACTCCATACTGTTGGGATTCGGAACAGAGAGATGATTGGTGCCACCATCTTTCGCCTTCTCAAAACGCGTCTTCGGTAAGAAGTGAAATCAAAATTTACACTTTAAGTGATATTTCTCAACTGTTTTTTGTGTTATATTATTAAGAATATCATGAATTGTTAGTTGAGAGTGCACCTGACTGGCAGCCATATTAGATCACGGGTTCAATTATTGGAGCGGCACAAGCCTGGTCGACACAACCATCTTCCTTATATTTGAGACTGGTGAAATGAATACCAGCTTTTTAAACTAAAAATAATAATAAAGCTCAATAACATCCAGTGGCAGATAACACCAGGTGACCCCACTTGCACAGAAACGTTCTTGGCGTGACGTTTCGATAAAATTGCACTCTAATGTCTTGACCTTTATAATTTAACCTTGAACTTGTAATAACCTTCAGCTTCAGGTCTCCGTCTTGCTGCTGGAGCTGAGAACCGGAAAGAATGGGATCTACGAATAGACTTCTGACATCGCCTCTGGCTCCTTTGTTCCTTTTCGAGCAAGTGTCATTCTGCAATTTGTAGGTGGTTCTTTGGCCATCGGTCATCACTGACTGGATAACGTCTTCCAACCATTGATCATCTACTTCTTCTTCGTCCTCGTTTTCTGCTGTGTTCTTTCTTTCTGTTTGTTTGTTTGTTTGTTCGTTTGTTTATTTATTAAATGTTTTACCTTCTTATTGTCCTCCTAACCGTTACTCAATTATTCAATTTTTAAATGCAGAAACTCAATTTAATAAGTACATCTGTTAAAAAGAAATTTATTAAAAAAAAAACTGAAACTGCTTTTACTTAAAGACATTTTCATGTCCTCCCAAAAACCTTTGCTTCTTTCAGACTCTGATAAATAAACAAATCCATTTTATAAAATAATAAAACACCACAACTTTTTTCATTGAAAAAACGCATCAAAATCTTCTTCTTACCGTCAACTTTTGTGGCAAAAAAAGGTAACTCCATTGTTGTTTATTTTATTTCAAGACTCCTGACCACTGGAATGTAAAAAAACACAGTCAGTTCAAAATGAGTATAGTATCTAATAATTATAAACTTAATTTACAAGGTTCTCCTGCTATGCCTGAATTTTTTGTTTATTATTTGTTTCTTGTTTTTTGTTGATAAAACGCAATGTAAAGAGCACAATTTTTAAATCACTTCTGTTCAATGGAAATTACCTCCTTGTAGCATTTTGTTTAAATTGCTTCAGCAGTTTGGATATGCATCTAATATATTAAATATCTAATATATTAAAAAATGTTAATTCAATAGTGGTGGTTATTTTACAAAATCATCAAACAAAATCCTAAAAAGTCCTAAATCCATTAAAACAGCAAACTGTCATAGCCGACATATTTTAATTTTAAGTGATTTTTAATTCTATAAACAGAAAATTCACTAGTTGTCTTACTTTTATTTTATTTACTACTTCAATATCTATTTATTAGTATTTACTTTTACTTTTACAATTTTACACTTTTACTTTTTTACTTCACTCCTTTGTCTTCCTTGTATGACAAAATTGTAATGGTAAAAATATTTAAAAAAAATAAAACTCACATACTCTGGCCGCCTTATTTATATTTAAAAAAATTGATTTAATATGAAGGCAAAAAGCAATAAAAAGTTTCTACCGCAAATACACCTTCTAAAATGAAAACATTAAAGAGCAAACCACACCTTCAAAGTTTATATAGCGCATTATAATTACGGTTCATCACGAAGCACTAAGTTGCTCACTGATGCATTTCATTATAAAAAAATCAAACGTTCAGAAAAAGCGTTGTTAATTAATTCCTAAAAACTATCAATTACACAAAAAATATAAAAAAAACTTTAGATAATTCTTTACATAAGTTTAAATCTCAAATGTCAGCTCTCTTCGAACTTCAGCGTCGGCCGTTGCCATTAAGTTTGAGCTTTCAACGGTCAACTGTCATCTTACCACCTACAACTTTCAATCTTCTGCCTACATGTTACATTAACGATCATCATCTCAATCTAAGCTAAGCAATATATATATAAACGGGGTTGATTGATTGAAAAAGTACATCGTCCTGTCCTAGCTGCCCAGCTTCGCAGCTTCAAATTCATTTTGATTGATTGATTGATCATATCAATGGCTCATTGGCTAAACGGTCGAAATAATGGGATCTGTTTCAACCAATCTAATCAAATTGTTTTGCTTGTATTCGAGTAATTAAAAAACTTAAAAAAACTGGAAGAACATAGTCCAGGATGCAATATGGCGGATCCAGAAATTTGAACCAGGGAAGTGGTCAAATTTATCAAACTTTAGGCCAAAGCCTCCAATATTTCGTAATTTTACAGTGCGAATTAAATAACGTTATTAAAAACCAATAACTTGATTAAACTTTAAATTTATGCACAAAACGCATGAGTCCCAAAGTTATATAATGACTTAATTGAAACACTTTTTAAAGTAAGTTTCTGAAATGAGGTACCGTACCGACTAGCCTAGTTTCGATCAAGCAGACTACAGTAATGCGCGGGCCGATATTTTGCGGTCCAGTCTATCGGAAACTCGACCCTATATTCGGCACAAAATCTTAAAATAAGGTCTGTTTCGGTTCGTGTTGTATTCTGATGCCATCTAACCCCCTGACCTACCGCTAGACCCGCTTCTGCCAGGAAGATAACATTTAAGTGAGACTGTCCTAGGCTCGAAAATTTCTATAGCGTCTTCTACTGAAGCCCAATACGCACTGCTACAATGTAACGTTGGAGATTTTTTTGACCCTCACCTGTAGGGCTTCTCTGCGGTCCTCTCTCTCTCTCTCTCTCTCTCTCTCTCTCTCTCTCTCTCTCCCTCTCTCTCTCTCTCTCTCTCTCTCTCTCTCTCTCTCTCTCTCTCTCTCTCTCTCTCTCTCTCTCTCTCTCTCTCTCTCTCCTCTCTCTCTCTCTCTCTCTCTCTCTCTCTCTCTCTCTCTCTCTCTCTCTCTCTCTCTCTCTCTCTCTCTCTCTCTGCTACCCCTAGCCCATTTTTAATATAACTTAACAACTCCGACAATCGATCAAAACAAAAACCAATAAAATACTAAGCTATTATAATTAAAACGTTCAAATATATATGTTAATATAATACCATCGGCAACAACTGTCAAATTTTAAAAGCACCGCATGCAAAGTTCGGAATGAATAGAAGGAAACGAATAATATTAATAACGTGCTCATTCAGTGTACGAGCCATCATCATCATAATCTGTATGTACATGGTGTGGAAGACTGTATGGATCATGTTGTCGTCGTCGTCGTCGTCGGCGATCTTGTGGCCACTGTCGCCACCGTCTCCGGGACGAAAGTAGCAGCTATGTTAGCAAGAGTGTAATTGTAATACCACCTAGATAGAAACTATAATAACAATATAATATTTGTCTGTAGAGGCTAAAATATATTTTAAAAAAGTACAAAATAAAATAAAAATAACGAAACGTCATGTAAAACGCGCCCGCTGTAAGTACTTATGTACAGATATATAATACTGCAACGGTAAAGAACGTCAATTAGAGAAAACACGCATTAAGACTGAGTGGTATGAAATAACATAGAAAACATAAGATGAATAGCTGCGAATATCACTAAAAACTATGCATTGAATTTATTAATTTATTTACTTTTCAACAATGCTTGGAATAAAAAAAAACATAGGCTGCTTCGCTGAGTAAATCGTTTATACATACGATACTATCAAACACTGTTTTAGGTTATGAATAACTGAATTTCAAAGCATAAATTAAATGACAGAAGGTAGAGAGTGAAACGGAAAGAGAAAATGAGAGACAAAGAATGAAAGAAATAAGCACCAAACGAAAAACTCCACAATCATCAGTTGCATCAGCAGATAAGTGAGGGTACAAAAATGTGAAATTGACATACAAACACACACATGAGAAAAATTGCAACGGTCGTAAGGCAACAAAGCTCGAAGTTTAACAAAAAAGAAACATTTTTTTAATTCAGAACAAAATATTGCACGAAATTCTGATCATTTTCATTAATACTGTATTCTCGACTCTGAAAAAGCTACGAGAGCTATATCTATCTACGACCAAACCAATGAATTCAAACCGCTACGAAGAAGATGCCAAAGTAACAAAACGCAAATGCATGTTTTAAAAATGGCAGACGGATAGAAATGGTCGTTATACACGTAGAAAATAAAACCCGTTAATAGAAGATAATATATAACAAAGCACCCAGCTGAATAGTTTTATAAGTCTAAACAAATGATAGCTTTCTTTATGTAAATGATAATAATTGTGTTTATGTAAATGAGAATAACTTTCTTTTCTAATAACTAAACTAAATAAAAAATATTCAATTTAATAACTCAATGCTATATAGAGTTTTATACACTATAAAAACCTGTCAGCTATCAAGAAGAACCAGATTGAAACAAGAAATCAACTGAAAAGATATAATAAAAAAAAGAAAGAAGAAACTAAATCCAAAAGTAGTATCAGCTGGTGACACGTACGTACACATCTTCCGTACGTTCGTACAAGTACCAAAAATCTCAAAATATACAGTCAAACAAACACGGTAAACAGCCGATGTAATTAATAATACTTAATACAGTTACGCGTCTCAGCAGCGCATCGTTTCAGACAGTCTGGATTTATTCGAAAACAAAACAGAGTCCCCCGGCATCCATCAACGCAAGCGGATCCGTGCGGAAATACAATAACTAATTCTAATTACAAAACAACATTGCTACAATCGTGTCATGGCTCGTCATCATCGTCGTCGTCGTCGTCACAGCTTGTAGCCTCGGCAATGTTTCAGCTGGTTCTTGAGATGCTGACTGTAGGAGCCCGAGTGGGCGAAACTCTTGTTGCAATTCAGGCAGATGTACGGTCGCTCCCCGCTGTGGAGTCGCAGGTGCTCGTTCAGGTGGTGCTTGTGCTTGAACGCCTTGTCGCACTTGTCGCAGACGAACGGACGACGGCCTGGATGTGGACGTATAAAGTTCAAGATTACGCACGATCGCATTTATTTTGTGCGAATATTTCAAATTATAAAAAAATAAAAAAAAAAAATTAAAAATAATTTCCAACCCGAGTGTTCGTACTTGTGACGCGCCAGGGAGCTCTTCTTGGTGAAGACCTTGTCGCATTCTCCGCACGTCAGGTTGAGCTTCTGCTTCGTCGTGGAGTAACGAAACGGAATCGATGAAGTTTCTATTAAATCCTTGGTACTGGGGATGACCACGGTCACCCTCGAGCCGGCTGCCATCGGGTTGGCGGCCGTCGGGGATTGGTAGGTTTCGACTTTGCTGTTCTGATGAGAAATGAAATTAACAACAAATGAGTAATTATAATTAAAAAAATAAAGAAAATGATAGTGACAAACATTAACAGTGACATCGTATTGGAAAATATTATCCCAACAAAGGATGTACATATTTACTATGACGTGAAAATTTTTGTCGTCATTATCATTTATTAAGAAATATCAATAATAGAATGAGAAATTCAACAAACCGAATGTAATGGTTGGAGATCAGCTGTTTCAGGTGATGGAAGCGGAGAGCTACAGGTGTTTTCGGTTTTCACCTGGACGAGGTACGATCTCTCTATGAAAGCCATCACCGATTCGCTGCCAGCTAACGGCCTGCAAGACGATTGGTCGTTACACATTTCCGAAGGTGTGCTCGCCTTTAGTTCATTGCTTCTCGCCAACGGGGTGCTGCTTGCCACTGGTGTACCAGCCATGAAGAACGTGCCATTCAACAGGTGCGTCGACAGGCCAGCTGCAGGTAGCTTAGTAGCTTGAGAGGCGGGACTCAACGGAGTCACGCCGTTGGTTTTTATCGAGAGATTGAGAGCGAGCAACGAGTCAGCAGCCGATTCACAGCCGTAACTACCCGAAACCTTTACAGAGAGATCCAGAGGTTCGTCTTGCTGAGCCGCCGAAGTAACGTCGATTTCGGATTTCGTTTCGACTTCGTCCGTCGAAAAATCCATACTGAGCGGACAAGCGCTGTCCTCCGAATAATTTAAAACGGAATTGTTGTTGGCGGCGGGAGTTCCGAAATTCTTGACGGTCTGATAAACGTTTTGTATGTCCATGTTATCGCACTGGCTGCCGAACAGAGACCGAGCCCTTCTACGATCTCTGGCTCTTATGTTCTGAAACCAGACCTGTTTGAAAACGATAGGAAAAAATATTTAAAAATTCGTCGTGACATCTCTACGTCGTGACATCTCTACGTCGTGACATCTCTACGTCACGACATCTCTAAACTTCCGCAATGTAATTTTTCTTTTATTTTTAACTCGTTCAAAACAATAAATGTTGAAACGGTTTTTCTTTCATTTCATAAGCTGCTAAGTCCCCATTTAAAAGAGGGTTATGAGAATATTTGCAATGTTAATTACGTAATGTATTAAATAATTAAATCTCGAAGCATCAGGTTCTATTACCATTTCATTTCAATACCGTTTCATTGTACTACTACGCTTATATTATTCATTCTACTCGACCAACCTGAACGACGCGCTTAGGAAGACGTGTCTTCTTCACGAGAGCCTCCAGATCTTCTTTGACCGGTCGCTGATTCGTCTCGTAGAACTCCTTAAGGATTTGCTTGTTTTCCGAAGAGATGAGCGACCTCATCTTCTGATTGTGGCAGCTCGAATCCTCCTCCATGGACGTCTCCGACTCGCCGGCGGAATTCTCGACGGGCGCTCCTTCGTTCAGCATCGCCTTGTTCCTCATGTGAACGGCGGCGGCGGCCAAAACGTCGAGGCTGCCTTCGGAGGACGGCGTGACCTTCGCGCAGTTCCATATTCCGGAATCGTTAGCCGTGTTGTT
Organism: Erpobdella octoculata; assembly: GCA_963978895.1. NCBI lineage: Eukaryota > Metazoa > Annelida > Clitellata > Hirudinida > Erpobdellidae > Erpobdella > Erpobdella octoculata. Next base: position 28,606,089 of record OZ022244.1, read on the forward strand.
CAGAGACGTTGAATTGTTGTTGTTGGCGTCGATGCCGTCGTCGCGTGTCGTTCCGACGTCGGGCGTCGTACGCAGAGAAGTCTGAGCGAAGAGAGGCATGCTGAAATTCTGAGAAGTTGCGGGTCTTATCTGGTGAGCGAAGAAAATCGGAAGGTTCGGCGCGGCGTTGTCGATTTTCAGTTGGAGCGACGTTGGCCTCTGGATTTTCACTATCTTCGGAACGAAGCCGATCTTCGGAGCTGCACCGCCGGAATCCGCGGCGGTTAAGGGCGAGGCTTGCGGAAGAGTTATGATTTGACCGTTCTGCACCGCGAGAAAACCGTTGACGGTTTTGTTGGAGTCGATGAGAAGTTTCGGAAAAACGGCTTTGTCGTTTACGACGCCCTTGGCCATGAACTTCTGGTGGTGCATAGTCCAGCACTTCTTTGACGTTCTGTGGCTGCTGTACGACCCGGAGTGGCTGAACTTCCTGTTGCAGTTCTTGCACTGGTAAGGTTTTTCTCCGGTGTGTGTTCGCACGTGCTCCTTCAGGTGGTGCTTGAACTTGAACGCCTTGTTACAACGCGAGCAGCAGAACTTGCGCATCTCCGAACTCTCCTGGTGACTGAATTGAAACGAATTTTAATTTTTTTTTTATGCTTGAGAACATTATATAGGCATTTCAGCAATGCATTAAGATTGACTGACTGACAATCAACTCATCAATATCTGCAGCTAGGACGGATTCAGTTAACTATCATCATCTTGAAACAACACCCAATAAAAGAATTTGTATAAAACGACAAAGACAAATACCTAACCATATGTATACAAAGACAAAGACACATACCTAACCATATGACGCTGAAGAGTGTAAACATTCGAAAAAGTCTTTGAACAAGTCATACACATCAGTGATTCTTCGTCTTGGGGTGTCAATAGCTGGTGGGGGTCGTGGGGGAGGTGGTGGTTGCCGGCCATCGGGGTCAAATGCGGACTTTGTGGGTCAAACTGAACGGAACGGTTCAGCCCTTGGGAGTCTTCAGAAAATCCATCGTCGCACCTGCTACACTGGAGAGGGACAGCTGAGCTGGACAGCTGACTTTCATCGATCACGAGCTCATCGCTCTCCTCCTCCTCCTCCAGCTCATCTTTTAAGGCACTGAATGTTCCCGAGTTCGTGTCATCCTTTGCTGGAGATGGATGCTGTTGGTCTGTAAGAAATTCGTTTAAAGAAATGTAACTAAAATCTGCACAGGTTAAATAAACATTCAATCAATCAATCAAAATTCTATTTGAATAGATTGTAATTAGCTTGGGGGAGTGTGATTAGAATCCTTAATTGAAAGATAATATTTTATTTAAACCTTTTTCTACGTTAGACGTCATTAAGACTCCACCTTTCTGTAAATCTAGGTACAAAACTATCTAGAACTTTCAAGTCAATAATGACAACTGTTCAGTTCACAGCAAACAAAAAATTAGCTCACCTTGTCAATCAAGGCTCATTAATAAAATCATAGATAAATAATTTGAAGCATATCATTAAATATACTAATTACTTTAATCTCATTATTCAATCTCTCATTGTTGGTAAACCATAGATATATGTTGATAACGATTACCTGTATGACTGACGGCCACAATGTTACGCAACCATTTATATTAGTAGGCAGCATCATATTTATTATATGGTACCGTTCACAAAGGGAGTTTCAGAACTAAGAGAACTAATTTTTATAAGCCACGTCATAGTACCTAGTGGTAGTCAGCGTGTCCAATTTAGTTAGCCCCCCCCCCCCCCCATTAACTGCCGACTTGACCATTACCGATTGAAATATTTAATTATTACAGTGTGTAATAAAATTCGTTCATCTGAGTTCATACTAGCTTTGTAACGCGTAATCACCTATATCCACACAAAATATATAACCCTATTATTATCTATACTGAGACAACTCGGAATGGGGAAAAAACGTAGCGCCTGGCTCAATTCCAAAGAGAAACAGGAAACTATTGAAAATGTTTCGCAATCAATTTACTCTTATAGACTTTTGGTCTCTGTTTGTCTCACAAACGTCAATGATATTATTCCCACAAAAATCGTAACCTGTTAATATCACCTTTTAGTAATTAATTTACATTAATCAGGCACTCCGCTCATTGTATACATCTAAACCCAAGGATAACGTGATGTAACATCTGGATACACAACCTGCTCTAGTTGGCCTAAATCGGTACAACCTGTAATTACGTCATATTTAAATGAATACTTTTGTAATTATGATACAACTACTGACGCTACTGTATATTGTTACATGAATTTATTCTCAATCATGATATAATCAGTGTTAAAACATTAGGCCTAAATGAGTATTTTTTATTAGGTTTTTATTATATAAAGATATCCGTGATCTAAACCATTCCTAACTGTGGGTGGGTTCCTCCAGGAACTCTCAAACGCGTATTTTCCTCAAAGGCAGAAAGGAGCGAGATAAGGAGAACTATAAAAGACATCTGGAAAGGAAACCAGAGTGCGACGATGCGAAAACTTCCCGTCTCACTCCTATAATAATCATATTGTACCGCAATGCAATACGCCTGCTATTCTGATTCGCTTTCTCAATATATTCGCTGCTAATCCAGCATAATAAAGGCGAATATTCGGAATTCAGGGCTTTTCATTCTTATATTTCTTCTAGACCTCACCACTGCATAAAAATCACTTTTTAAAAGATTTCAACGTACATAAATATACGTCGTAAAACTATTTAAAAAATAGAAATTATAAAAAACTGAATTTAAGAATTAACAAAAAATGTTCTAAGAATGGGTCCGACGCCATGAGTGGCTATCTCAAAGTCTCATAAATAAGCTATCATAAGAAGTTTCTCAGACGAGCATAATTAGAAAATTAAGATGTAAATCATTGACTAAGAAAGTACCAGTGAGACCAAAAAAACAGTAGCCTGGTTGCGAAATGTAAAGTCATTTGTCATTTCCGTACATGCATTTGTGCTTCGAACGTAACTTACATATGCAGAACTACTCTTATGTCGGAATTACAAATATTTTTAAATTGTTACAAGAACTCGTGGTTTCTGTGCATCCGAGGATGGCGCAATATGGCGTATAACACGTCTCAGAATAACTCATCACCATGAACGAGGGAGCTCAGAAAGTATATTTTGAATATTTTCCTCACTTTATCCTTGTCAACAATGCCGATGCAATTCCCGTCAGAGATTTACTTCCTCGCTTTTTCTTTTCAAAGTTATCTCTCCATCCATCCATCCATCCATCCATCCATCCATCCATCCATCCATCCATCCATCCATCCATCCATCCATCCATCCATCCATCCATCCAACACTACCACCACGATCTGACCATCTTATACATCAACAGCAACCGGACACACACACACACACACACACAATCAATATCTGGGACACGAGCGACCGTACGCGAGGCATGCAAATTTGTTTTTCATGGCGAGAGTATACCCCCCGCCCGTTTGTATATCAGTCACCGTACAAACGAGAGGGCTTACACATACATATGTCAACGCCCGTTCCCTAACCACACCCCTTATTCCTCCCCTCCCCACTAACATTCTCTTTTCAATGTGAACCCCACACCACATCGCTCGTATGAATATTTCATGAATTCCAGACCGGGGCAATAAAAGTGCCCCTTATCTATATATATAAAAATGAATGTTTGTATTTATGTTAATGTCCTTTATGCATTGCTACACCATTCATCCGATCGTAATGAAATTTTCACACAACCTTGAGAGTCAATGAAAATCAAAACTAAAAAAAAAATTTTTGAAATCCGTCACAAAATGAGCGGAGCGGAGCGGGTGAGCGAGCGGGAACTATATATATATATGTATGTGCGTATGTATGTGTGTATGTATGTATGTGTATGTGCATGTATGTGTGTCTGTGTGTGTGTTTATGTATGTACTAGCGGAGATACCCGGCGTTGCCCAGGTTTTTTGAGGTTTTTCTAATGTTTGTCTCTTTCTCTCCCGTTTCCTTTCCCACCTGCTTTCCCACTCCTGTTAGCTTTTCCGTTTTCGGTCGTTTTCCCACTGCCGGTCGCTTTCCCGCTCCCGGTCGTTTTCCCGTCCCGGTCGCTGCCCCGTTCCCGCTCACGTTTGCTCTCCCATTCCCGCTCACGCTTGCTTTTCTGTTCCCGCTCGCTGTCCGTTCCGGGTGCTTTCCCGTTTCTATAATAGACAAACTAACCCACAAACATTCATATATATATATATATAGTCTTAGCAAATCTATTTTGCGTTTTATAGGCTAACAGAAGTTATGAAAGAATGTAAAAGAGAAAATGAGCGGGAACGGAAACGGGAACGGGAGAGCTACCGTGACCGGGAATGGGAGAGCAAGCATGACCGGGAACGGGAGAGCAAGCGTGAGCGGGAACGGGAAAACGACCGGAAACGGGAAAGCGACCGGGAACGGGAAAGCGACCGGGAACGGGAAAGCGACCGAGAACGGGAAAGCGACCGGGAACGGGAAAGCGACCGGGAACGGGAAAGCGACCGGGAACGCGGAAAGCGACCGGGAACGCGGAAAGCGACCGGGAACGCGGAAAGCGACTGGAATCGGGAGAGCAAGCTTGGAAGGAAACGCGAGCAAGAGAGAAAATCGATAACAGAACTTCTGAGCGGGAAAGCGACCGGGAGCTGGAAAACGACCGAGAGCGGAAATGCGACCGGGAACGCTACGAAAACGGGAAAGTGGAGAAGGGAACGGGAGCGAGAGAGACAAACATTAGAAAAACCTCTAAAAACCCCGGGCAACGCCGGGTAACCCCGCTAGTACCTTATACGCACGCTACTACGAGCTGCAGCCGAGAACGACCTCAAAATGTAAACACGTTATGTATGTAAACCGGTATTTAAGCCATATAGGTAAGCAGTTACAATCGACAAAAAGATCGTTCCCGTTGAGGTAAAGTCGACAAGCGACATTTGCACCCACGGTAAAGACGACAACTGGTCGTTGATTAATTTCCATATCGTCATCGTTCCTCCATAGAAAGGCCGAACGTACGATGCAGACAGGTGGCCACGAGAGGCCGAAAAGAAATTAGAAGGTTAGCCAGAAAGAGAAAGTTGTGGAGTAATTCAATTTGCGGTTTCCTAATTGCGCATCGAAACTCTCTCACACAACAGACAGACAGACAGACAAGGCGGGCAGTGCCGTTAGTTCAGTTCTGCTGCATCCGCGCTCGTCTCCACAGATGTCAGGACAGATGGCTGGGACAACAAAGAAGGAAAAGTGAATAGAGGATTGTCACATGACGGGTGGATGGTAGGTAGGTAGGTAGGTATGTAGGTAGGTGTAGGTGGGTAGGTGGGTAGGTGGGTAGGTAGGTAGGTAGGTAGGTAGGTAGGTAGGTAGGTAGGTAGGCAGGTAGGTAGGTGGGTAGGCATGTAGGTAGGTAGGTAGGTAGGTAGGTAGGTAGGTAGGCAGGATAAGTAGTAGGTAGGTGGATGGGTGCTTGAGTGGGTGGGTGGTTAGATCGATATGGGTGGGTGGTCGGTGGTCAGGCGAAACGCTTATCAAGCAAAGAACGAGATGAAAAAGAATTCTTTCAAAAGACCAACAACGATGGGCGTGCTATGATAACCACACAGCAAAAGCACACACAAATAATAATAATACTTAATACCTTCCTCTTCCCTCGATTTCTCCGAGCTCTGGACATCAACGTTTAAATGACAAGATACGTCTCTCCATCACCCCCCCCCCCCACCACCACAACCGATGCGGGGGAAGTCAGGACAAAATTGCCACCATCAATCACAGTTTCGAAAAGAGAATGGAAGAGAGACAGAGAGGGAGAAAGAGACAGAGAGGGAGAAAGAGACAGAGAGGGAGAAAGAGAGGGAGAAAGAGACAGAGAGGGAGAAGGAGAGGGAGAAAGAGACAGAGAGGGAGAAAGAGACAGAGAGACAGATTAGGAGAAAGAGATACAGAAAGGGAGAAAGAGAGACACAGACACACACAAAGAGAACAGTACAGAGTTGCCGATCTCGTTATTAATATGCACAGATGATCACGGAGTAGGTAGGCTGTCTCTCAACCTGCCAAATTACAGCATCTCACTGACCAGGGAGGACATGAGAGGCGATTCATCTTTATCAAATTGTCAACTTATTTTTCTTTTTAGGCAGACATCAGACATCGGCTGCCGCGGCGTCCGTAGCGTCTCTAGCGTCTTCTATGCGACGAGACGATTAGTTGAGCCTCCCTTTAATCGTTCCGTACGAACTTTTTTCTTTGAGTTTTTGATCTCTTAAAATATGAAAACAGAAAGGAAACTGTTTTATCATTTTGAACACAGCAACTCATCATCATCATCTTCAACTGTCTTTTCAAAGGTGTCCAGCGAGAGATGCCTGTTGTTTACTGTTTGATTGCACACGCGCGTTTAAAAGCATCCTTGAACAGGTAATTACGCTCAGAACCTGCCGAAAATTGGACGAATTTCCCATCAGGCCTGAAGCATCATTTATTTATGATGCAGCCGTTCGCAGTTCAAGCTGAAGCCTGCAGCTGAGAGAGTGAGAGAGAGAGAGAGAGAGAGAGAGAGAGAGAGAACGGTTCATATCAGGGACGTCATTTCAGCAAAACCTTGGGGGGGGGCAGCATGTTCTCAGGGCCCACCAAATTTACAAAAACATCAAAAAAATTCGAAACCCTGTTTTCATTTTTGCTCTCAAAAACCTACCAGGAGAGGAGTGATCAGAGCTACTTTTCCAAATTTTTAATAACAAACTTTACGGGGCCCACTAAAACATCACATGGTGCCCACTTCACCGTCATAGGGGCCCACCTACATTCAAAAAAAGACCCCGCTCTAACCTCTGAAGCTTCTCAAGCCATTTTTGGGACCGAAAACTACGTCAGGGAGATCACTCTAAAGTCAGGGAGAAATATCCCCGTCCCCCAATTGACGTCCCTGGCTCATTTTCTCCACCAGCGTTGCGCGCTCAATAGTGCTCAGCCTATCTTGAAACACTTCATGACTTAACGTAAATGTGCTTGTTGTTTGCATGTATGTGTCTCTGCTTGTTTGTAATTATGTGCGTGAATCGCAGTTACACGGCCATCAATGAAATGTAAATAAACGTTACGAGATTAAACGTCGACAGGAAATGTTCTTCTTCTTCTTAAACAACTACAAAAGATCTTGAAGAAGAGCAGCTGAAGTAGTGTTCCGTCGTTGGATGTGAATTTCGGCAGATCAATCGATACGAAGACTACTTAAGTAAGACGAACCGTTCAACAAACTTACTTGCATATTGCATAACCACGAAGTAGTTTGAGATGGACAGAGGACGATAAACAGAAAGAGAAGTGGGTCAGATTGATGTCCTTTTTGAACTTCGACAAGTTCGTCTTGGAGTTCAAAGAGTGTGTTAGTTCAATAGTTGATTGAATGATGATGGAAGATAAATTAAGTAATAAATGGCTAGAGAACAAACGGAAATGCACGGATTGCGTAACAACTCGATTAGAAATAAAAAAACTTAATATTCATGATCTTGTCAATAGCAATTTTATTTAAACCGATCTCATCATCATTATCACGACCGACAACCACCATCACCATCATCATTATCGCAACGAGCAATCATTATCACAACCAGCATCATCATCATTATCGTAACAACCAGCATCATCATCATCACAACCATCAGCTAATCCATCACATCCTCCCAAGATCATCAATCAGAGGCGAAAAGATAATTTCTCCTTTGTTCCACCTTGTCCACCTGCCCCGCAATTTTCCGTTGACCTTATATATATATATACACACACACACACACATGCATACATACACATGCAGTATATATTATATATAGAGTGTAATCATCTCGATATATAGAGGTAAATTTATCATACAAATGATGCAGCTTAATGTGCATGTATCCTCACCCTACACAGACCATTTTTCCAGCTGCACGCTCTTATTTACAAGAGGAAACGGCGTACTGGCGTACTGGTTTTCTATATTTATAATTACAGATCTGATTCGTCCATTTGACGTAATCTGTCTCAGTCCTGTGTAGTTGTTGGCAGTAGTTGGAGACTCTGGCATCATCTATGATTCATGAATCTTCAGTTGTGAGTGGTGTACTCAATATGACGATTGAGGGTAATGATGACTACGATGATGATGATGACTACGATGATGATGATGACTACGATGATGATGATGACTACGATGATGATGATGATGATAACGATGATGATGACGATGACTACGATGATGAAGATGATGACTACGATGATGATGACGATGACTACAATGATGATAATGATCACGAAGATGATGATGACTACGAAGATGATTATGACTACGATCATGATGATGACTACTACGAAGATGATATTTAAACACAAAAGCCACCGGGCTTCCGCAGGGCCAAAGTACACGGGGGCCCAGAAGTAACAGTTGATCTTCAATCAAAAAATGTCTCTTATAGAGATCTTGCTTGGGCCAATGAGATATCGCTCAAGTTATGCTTCCTCTCAGCTGTATTTATTCAGAACACACACACACACACACGTATACATATATAGCAAGATGAAATTATTTAAAATTAATTTGCTATCGTGGCTCGGCCAGTGGGTACTGTGCACCCCACCCGCTCTTCTGTTTGAGATCGAGACACCGGCGATACAGGGGACAAAACAGAGAAGGACAAGTCTTAAAACTAGACAGCTGTTATAGCTAATAATATAATTAGAAGTGCTTAATTAAATCATTTGGGGATGCTGCGCTGATTGGTCCGTCGTCTGCTCGTTATCTCTATTTAGCAAAAAATTCCAATTCAGCTCCCAAATTGGACGCGAAATACTTCCTAAATGACTGACTAAACCAGGATACCCTAACCAACCATTTCAACCCATTATTTATCGTCAGCGGGAGGAACAAAATAGCTCTCGGACTTCCAAGTAATCGGTAAATATCATCGGTGTAAACACTTACATTATTACAATTACATAATCGGATTCATTATCATTGTGGTCTTGAAGTTCTTTTGAAGAACATACGCCACTTTAATAAAACTCGGATTCATTATCATTATCATTATAACATTTCATGCACAATTATGCACAAACCTTCATAGAGGTTCGTGGACGACACCAGCTGCTCGGCTACGGCTAGACTCTCCGAGTGGATTGCGTCTCCCGCAGGTGTCACAGACGACGGCTGAGTCGGCTGAGCCAGCTTAGCCGGAAGCGTTGCAGCCGAATCGACGGCGGCTATAAGGACAAAAAAAAGAAATAAAAAATCATTAAAACACCATTTATAAGCTTTACATAAATGACTCAGAACAAGTTTTTGTGTCTACACTTAAAATAAGGGCGCCAGCTACAAAAAGCCACACAGTGACGTGTACACTATACTCCAGTTTTGTATATAAAAGACCACCTGTACAAGTACGGAATTAAGAACAACGCGGATACACAAGGAGGTTGAACAGGGGAAAAAATTAGTACGAAGAAATAAAGAAACAGTGCATTGAACAACAAGCATGTCATATTTACTATTTAGTACTATTTACAGTATTTACTAGTATTTACACATTCACAAGCCAGAGAGTCGCAGAGCCTAGGTGAATGTTTACTCTGAGATACTAATAATAATAATACTAATAATATAATCATCATCTAAACTCCAATCTGGTGTATCATCACTAGCATGCAGATGCAGAGCAGGTACCACACTCTATCTACACCTGTATATGTATATACATACATACATTTTCTGATATTAACAAGTAAATGTACAAATATAGTACAACATGAAACCAACCACTCAAAAAAAACTGCGATTTACATTTACGGTCGATGTTTCAGACACAAAAACTTAGCGAAAACAAACTAAATTCTAGAAACTATACCCCACTTGCAAAAAAAACTAAATTGCCATAATTCAGAAAATTATTTTTTAACTTTTCTATAACTCAGTAGCCTAGCACCCTCTCCCCGTAACAGATATACCAACGATACACAAAATTTTGTCCCAAACACACTGTATAACGAAGAAATTGATAAATAGCCACTTTTAAACACCTGTACAAAGAGGTGACGAGGAAACAAAACCAAAAAACACACCTTGTGGCATCGTCGGTCCATCGCAGGTGAGATCGCTGCTGCTGGAGACGATGTCATCGCCCCCCGTGTCCTCCATCGTGGGCTGGTTGTGGTCCGTGAATGTGATCTTCGTCTGGGGAAGAATCGACCTTCCCTCGGGATCGGTCGAAAGCGTCAGAACTCGAAAGCTACTGGTCATGTCTCACGTTTTTTGATTCGATCGAAACTGAAAAGTTTTAAAATTGACATAACAATTATTAATACAATAAGCACTCGTTAACTGACAAACAATTAACGAATAACGAATATTTACTCAAATAGAATCAACGAAGCAAATCGCAATCTCATGGTCCTCTAATAACTGCTTGACCAGCCTGAGACACTCCAGTGTAAGAAGTACACACAAGCGATCAAAGCCGAAGAGGTGCTACTATTAGATTGGGGGCTAAGTAGCAAGGCAAAGTCCACAACAAGTCGAGGAGCATTCGGGACAAATCTTTGGGAATATAAACATGCATGCAGTTGAGATACTTGACACCAGGAAAACACCAGAAAATGAAGAATCACTTCAGTAAGGGGTGCGTCGATGATACGACTATATACAGAAAATATTATATGTGGACTCGGTTTGTATATAACAGCTTTCATATGTATATAATAGTATATATAGCTGCAGTTTAAATATTTGAATTTTTTCATTTTTAAGTGGTGAGTATTTGGCAGTCTTAGAATAAACAACACTCATCCCCGATCATTAGGAAAATCGTTTAGTTGTTACTAAATGTACTGGGTGATGCGGTGAGACAGGATTCGCAGCTAAGTACCACTAATTTAAGTTACATGCACAATAATAATAATAACAATAATAATAATAATAATAATAACAACCACGAGATAATCAGAGACAGAGAGATAGAGACTGAGGGAAAGAGAAAGAGAGAGTATAAAAGCGTTTAGAAATAGTTTTAAAAGCACTCTAGGAATGGAAACCTAATATAAGTCCACTCAGGTATCGACCATATAAATGCCAATGCCTCCTCCTCATACGTCAATACTGCGTTTTAAACTACAAGAAACCAAGCGAAACTGAAAAAAAACCGATCTCATAATTTAGCTGTAAATACCTGTACTACATGGTTAAACTATTAGCAACAATTGATTAGTTTGTGAGGACCAATAAATTTATAACGAAAAACCCAGCAGATATAATATAATGCAAGACTGTGTCCCAGTCGGGCAGCATTCATCATCTAACCCCATTCCAGTGCGGGTCAAATTTCCACTTTGATATGACTCATGTCTGAGGATTGCATGCTTGCATTCTAAAAGACCATTACCAAACAGAAAATCCAACAGTTACTGAGACTGCTTGAGTTATAAGATACGTGCCAAAATAAATCCTGGCTTTAATTTCTATTTTCTATACTGAAGAAGAGAAATCGTTTATTAAAACCAAAAAACGAATATTTTCAGATAAGCATTCTGTATAATGATTCATCTCTTCAATTGTAAAAGCGATGCCAGAAGAAGAAACCACCATTGGCCACCAATGGAGAGAGGCAGGCAGTCTGCAACTCCTTGTAATCTTATTTTGACACTTCTAACAGAACCGTCGACACACAAACTCGCACAATCACACACACAATCGCTTCCATCTGTCATCTCTCCACCACCCAGTCTCTCTTTCTTTCTTTCTTTCTTTCTCTCTCCTTCCCTCTCTCCTGTTTTTCTCTCCTCACAGCAATTGAATGTGTCACTGGTCTGAATGCAAATCTTTCCACCTGGATGGATTGATGGAGAGAGAGAGAGAGAAAGAGAGAGAGATTTTCTGCCAGATGGCAGTAAAAGTAGAATTGATTTGTTAGTGACTTCAGGAAAACAACACCTTCACGTTTGGTTAGTTTTAGAATAGATTCTGGAGTCAGATCTCAGATTTTTTTTATAAAGTCAGCATTAAGTCCCATATTGGATATCACACCATGCAACACTGTTAGTGTTCACATCAGTTAGTCAATCATGAGTCTGTCTGACACATACCACAGTGCAGCTGAAGATACTACAGAAAATGAATAAAAACAAACTCCATATATATATATATATCAAAGTTTGATTTAAATGAGTTTTTTTAACTTCTTTAATTAAGCTATATGCAGATCTTAATAAATCTAATGACTAATTCAACATTCTGCAATGCCCATAAAAAGAATCTCAGCACTAGATTTTTTGAATAGTAAGTTAACTTTGGGCTTGCACACACACATTTGCTTAATTATCTTATTTCAGCATTAATTTATTAAACTTGATAAGAACAATTATAAATTTATTTTCTAGCTCACAAGACAAAATCTGAAACAAACATCATTCAGGCTATGGAGTGCTAGTGTCACAAAACCTACTAAGAGTGCTTTAGAAGACTGAGGCTAGATGATAAACAGCTAGATGTTGATAATTTGTAAAAATAGAGATGCCTGCTCCTGAAGCAGGCAGCAAGCTTAGCCTAAGCCTGAGTAAGCGCGTGGCAGGATGATAAAGTTCAGAAGTAGATAGAAAACGCCGAGCTTTTTAGTTTTTAAGTCTATTCAAAATCCGAGCGACAAATGAATAAATTATGTTCAGCACTCGCATTAACTTTAAGACAACGATTACGCCAGATCAGACTCTTAAAATAATAAACATCCCGGTAAACGACGACTTATAACTTATAATTTTATAATTTTGAACACCTGAAGACCTGAATTGTCCTGAAATCTAGTAGCTATTTCTAAATCGGATAAACGATGCGTTAAAGTTAAAAGCACAGATTATAATTGACTTTGAAATAGTTCAAAATAAAACAAAAAACATGGATGATTACACTCACTACGAAAATTCTGATTCAAATATCAATTCGAATAATTCGTACAAGTACAGCAAAGGTAAATCAGACTAAAAACCCAACCGCCATTCACACGTATTAGGGATGTGATTGTCATTAATAAGACTAATTTTCAAAAAGAAATTTACGAACTAGCACTTTGCAAAATTCAAAATAATTAAAAAATTTAGCTTACGTTTTTTAATAAATAATCCTTGGTAGTAGTATTTTGAAGCTTCTCCGATGTTCAGCGTGCGCAATTGAAGTTACAAGAGAACTGAAGTGTCAGCAAAAGCTACAATATAACTTGATTCAGAGACAGTTGAACAGCCTAGGTACACACAGCGTTATACACCTACCAGTTCACGTTATATAAAGACCACCTCACCTCACTTCAGCTTGTTAAGGTAAACTCTGCGGTGCGACCACTGGCAAGTCTCATTAGATAACACGCAGGCCAGGAGAGCATAATGTATCACGCTCGCATCCGGTACCTATTGGCCCGACCGGGATATAAATTTAAATCTGTTTTAATAGGTTATGGTCGATGTTTCATAATTTGACTAATCCGTCTGATCTTTGCTCTCTCTCTTCGTTGTTGTAAAATCTTTTGACCGTCGGTTGATAATGCGCATAATAAAATTTTATTACGCATACCATATTAAAACTAATAAATGAATCTAAGCATTCCGACCGAGAGGTTTCTCTAAAGAAGCCATGCTATAATATTCTTTTTCTTGTCTCCATTCTCAGAATGGGACATCGCGAAAACAGCCTCGTCCGATACTAAAGCATACGGCCCATGCATCAGTTGCTGTACAGGCCTCGTCGTCTCATACGCCGATCTCAGTCGATTCCATTTCTTCAGCGGGGGGTGTATAACCTTCTTCTACTTGAGCATTTTTAGTTAACACGGCACTGTTAATGATTTTTAAACCAATAACTATCTATGCAAAAACGTGCATGATTGTTGTCGATAAAGCTGCTTTATATTGCAACATGACACATTAAATGAGATATTTACTTGTGCTAAAAAAAAATAATAATAAAAACCCAGCAAATATTTCATGAAAAAAAATATTCTTAAGTTTTTTGTTATTGAGAAACGACTGTCCATGGTCATTGTTTAAACAACCTCTATATCTCAGAGAGAGGATTGGTTGATCGATTAATGAATCTTATTGATGTCAATCGCTGAAAAGTGCGTTCACATTTTATGGGGTTTTTTTAAATCTCATATTTTTATCCCAATATCCGCAATACTCGTTCGGAAGTTGACTCGGATGTGTGACGCAATCGGCTCCAACTTGAAACCTCTTTGACCGCTGTCGATATTTCTAATAAATTACATAACTTTTTGGACAACAGTTAATACAACAATAACAAAGAAGCAGTTCAGATAGTTCCTGACTTCCAACCTTTTAAAAGCAATTAACAAACATATGTCCAATTTTTTTCAGACATTTCGACATTTTGGAGTGAAATAATTTTTACTTTTACTAACTACCGGTCATGTCGGGTCGGAGTTTGTGGTGGGTAAAAAGGGCCATGAGGGGCCCCACTCGCAACTCTGGTTCTTACATGAACTCGGGACTTTATGGTATATTTATTTAATCAAAATCATTTACAGTTAGAACGATTTCTTGTCATTGTAATGGACGTAAATTGACCGTGAATTGGGAACGTCATAAGCAATGAATAGATTCATAAATAAATAAATGGCTGACTGGTATAAGAAGCCACTTTTTGTCAAACTGAAATTATAGCTCTTTCAACCTAATAGAAATTATTAAAACTAAAATAATGTCTTAATATCCTTAAAAAGTTGCCAGTTGCAGCAAATCTTTACTTATAATCATAATGTTTTTTTTGCTTAAAGCTATTTGACCAGGAAGGTCTATTTTGTAAGTTTATTAGCTGTAGTGTTTTAATAAGTTATAGTTAAGACAATTAGTATGCTGAATAGTTTTTCTAACTATACTCGTATAGTCTGCACGGGTGGCTATGACTAGGAAGGTCTATTTTGTAAGTTTGTTAGCTGTAGTGTTTTAATAAGTTATAGTTAAGACAATTAGTATGCTGAATAGTTTTTCTAACTATACTCGTATGACTTCATAGCCACCCGTGCAGACTATACGAGTATAGTTAGATAAACTATACATAGCTTTCAGTGATGAAACGTTGGTAGGAAAATTTCGCATTCACACGACACACGAATGACTCGACTGGAAATCGTCATGGGACCTCCGCGGTAAGTTGGTGGATGGAAAAGAAATGCATTTTAACATCCATGCGGTGGTGGTGGATGAAGAATGGTTGAGTGAATGAGTGAGTGAATTGAAGCTATATAGAATTATTTTAGTTTAAGGAAGAAGAAAAAAATATCATTGATTGTATCGAACCCCTAAAGATCAGTTACTCTTTTGAAAAAAAAACTCTCAAATACAGAAAACAATTCCACGGATACTTTAAACCCAAGAACTTCAGTTTCTTTCTAGCGCGATCCATCCCGTTCCTCAATCCCGTTGCTGCCTGGCTGATCCGCTGATCCTAGGGATGCAACCAGTGGAGGCAATTTTACAAAATAGTTGCTGATAAAATTGTATTATTCCGCTTTTATGAGTCATAAACTTTATTTATGGCAAAACGAATGGAGAACCGGGGTATCGATCCCCGTACCTCTCGCATGCAAAGCGAGCGCTCTACCGTGTGAGCTAGTTCCCCGACCGCTGACGCTCGGCAAGAAAACAGGTTTTTATCTAAAGAGCTGTTATATAATGCACGCATTAAATTATGTAGAATAATTAATTAAGAATTCAATCAACAAAAACTTTGGGATTTTTTGAGGAAACCAAACGATTTTAGATCTTTGAAAAAAAAAACTGATTTTTTAAAAACTAATTTTTGTGTTATCTCTTTGCTGAAGATTAGTTGTCAACGTCTAGAAATAAAATAGCCTAATAAAAATTTAATACAGTTAAAATGGCACTATAAGTCAATTTGAATAAATCCTCTTTCATTTCCTCAGCAATGACAACGCCAGTAAAATGATCGCTCTTTAAAATAAAAATTTAATACAGTTAAAATGGCACTATAAGTCAATTTGAATAAATCCTCTTTCATTTCCTCAGCAATGACAACGCCAGTAAAATGATCGCTCTTTACATTCGACTGTTATTACACGCTCGACGAAATCTTACTGGCTTGTAAACTTCCAAATATGTAAATAATTATTAATTACAATCCCGAACCGACCTGGGACGTCTCTATACCTCCCCCTAGCTTGATCTCCCGCGGCTTCCAACTGGGAAGCCAGCGATAGTGCTGTCTGAATTTAATTCCAATTAGTGGAACTCGTGAGACTCAAGAAGAGTTTATTGGTGTTCTCTTTCTCTTTACGCCAGTGGAGCGCGTAATATTGTTACATTGTTAGTGTACAGTGTACAGTGTACACCACATTTACACTTGTATGTGACATGTTATCGTATGTGCGTGTGAGTGTGACTAAAATGTAATAATAACACATTTGCAGTCTGGTGTTATCGCGTTCCGACACGCATCCCGAGTAAAAATGACATTTCAATAATTAGGTTTAAATAATTTTAAATATAATTAATTTATTTATTTTATTATTTTTAAATTTACTTTTTAGTTGTATCACTCTGTGAGTATAGAAAATGGACTGACAAACTTCATATATCGTACTAATCATATTCTCATAACCATAAAAAATACAAAGAAAACTTCAAATCATTTTTATTCATAAAAGCATCTCACGACGTCATGACAGACCGCCATTTTGTAACAACCACCCCCCCCCCTCGTCATATATGCGCTCTGGCAAACAAAAGAAGTGCAAGCGCCATTTCAAGTCCACCACCAGCATAAACACTGCCCCCCCCCCCCCGCTGTCAATCAACCTGTGTAATTAATCCACGTGAGACAAGTTAGGATAAATAAACATTTCAACAACGCTGCGAGCTTCCGCCGGAACTTTTCCAATTAAACTTCTGTGATTTCAGTCGCTGGAACCAAAGAAAGTGGAAGGGAGGGAGAAGGTGAGAGAGGGAAAGAGAGAAAGAAAGAGTGGTAGGGAGAGAGTTATGCTTTGTGATGTCATCCTCTGAGATTATTAAGATATTACTTTTGACACATCCTGATTGTCACCGATCGCTAGCGTGACAAAAGCTTCCGTCAACCTGGCTAATATCTTATATTAGACATGCATTAAGCGCGACACAATTGTAATTATCAAACCCGATATCAATACTGACCAATAAACTTGAACAATTTCGAAGGTGTTAATAGTAGTTAAAAATTACAATGTGAAAATACGACAGACATGTATTGGCCTTTCTAACTATCCGCATAGTAAATCGTAATGGCTTTTCGTAAATTAAATTACATGTAAGTTGTACAGCATTCAAAGATGTAAAGTGGTTACGGATATCTTTAAATGCGTTCAATTTGTTGTTTGGAAGGATTTCCTGTGTACCTCCATTGAAAATAATGGATGATCTTTGATTTGATATTATGCGAATATGCATTATGATGCATTCATTTCGTTTATTATTTAATAACATTGAAATAATTTGATATGTTGATTATGAATATTCAATATCGTTTATTATCTAATACCATTGAAATAATTTGATATGTTGATTATGAATATTCAATATCGTTTATTATCTAATACCATTGAAATAATTTGATTATGTTAACAAAAATCCAAGATCAATTTAAAGCTCGAATTTAAATCCGTGAGTTAACAAATTGGAAGAAACCCAGCAATACGTAATACTGGAGATGATAATTATGATTAAAATAATAATAAAATTGACAAAATAATAATGGAAATAAGAAAATAATAATAGAAATAACAAATTAATAATGGAAATAACAAAATAATAATAGAAATAACAAAATAATAATAGAAATAACAAAATAATCATAGAAATAATAAAATAATAATAGAAATAACAAAATAATAATAGAAATAACAAAATAATAATAGAAATAACAAAATAATAATAGAAATAACAAAATAATAATAGAAATAACAAAATAATAATAGAAATAACAAAATAATAATAGAAATAACAAAATAATAATAGAAATAACAAAATAATAATAGAAATAACAAAATAATTATTCTTATTAGTAACAATATAAATATTATTATTATTATAATAATAAAGGGTGCAATCAACGCTGTAACAATGAAAACAGCAAAGCCGAAATCCAGCGAATCTGCCTGTCACCAGCACGGGTCATGAATATGCAAATTTATTCATCCATCGAGTGGATTATTGACCAGCCTGTTGGCCGATCCATTGTTCCTTCGAGGGGGACCATCCTTTCAGGTGGTATGTAGAAATAATTATTGCTATAAATTATAATAATCATTATATAATTTATAATAATCATATATAATTTATAATAATCATTATATAATTTATAGAAATTATTATATACATTATAGTAATTATTATACAAATTATAATAATTACTAAATAAATTTTAATTATTATTATTATATAAATTATAATAATTACTAAATAAATTTTAATTATTATTACTATATAAATTATAATAATTATTATAAACATTTTAATATTAACCACAACAGGGCTCGGTGTAATAATTATCTTTTATCATAAATACGCAGGAATTTCATATCGTCAATAAACCGTGACAATAACTTTTTATACTAAAGACAGATGTGATGATGATGATGACGATGACGATGACGACGACGATGATGGTGAAACTGATTTGATGATGGTCGGGGCGATTGCTGTGCAAACTCTCATCTGGATCCGTCAGTTCTAATTCAGCACTTGAGCGGAAATTGTGTAATCTCGTCTTGTATCACGTGAATGTGATGATGATGAACGTGGACATGATTGGCTGGGATTTGATTTAATAACCTACTTATTAATTAACCTATTAATTTAATATGGATTTTGAATTAATAACCTACTCATTAATTTACCTATTAAATTACTATTTAATTAACATTTTAATTCAACCCCGACTATAAATGTGATTAATGATCTGTTTTCACATCAATAAATCTAAACACTCGTCGCATTACAACAATTGAAATTTTTAACCGAAGTTATCTTTTAAAATAAATAGTCATACAATTACATTCTATGCAACTCGATAAATGACATTAGAGTTAATTTTTTATTCCAAAAACATAATGCGACATTTGTCATCAACTTCAAACGTGATGAAAAGCGAATTTCTGCTTGGAGCGATTTTTTTCCATCGACGCTTTATCCATGGACGTCTATATAATAGCGTTGTGTTTTTCACTCCACATGATTTAGCTATAAATCAAACTTATAATGCGTATATGAAGCATTGCGCAGTCATGGGACCAACTGGGTACAAGGCTATTATTGGCTAACTGTCCAGATACTATTATATAGACGTCCATGCTTTATCTCACAGCATCATCTCTGCATGCGCCAGGCATGATATCTGTCCGGCTTTTTCGGTTCAATGCAACCTTGTGTTTACGCGTGTGTGCATGCATGTGTGTGTGTGATGAGATGTCTGCATGTGTTTGTATGCGTGATAAGATGTCTGCACGTGTTTATATGTGTGATAAGATGTCTGCATGTGTTTATATGTGTGATAAGATGTCTGCATGTGTTTATATGTGTAATAAGATGGCTGCATGTGTTTATATGTGTAATAAGATGTCTACATGTGTTCATATGTGTGATAAGATGTCTGCATGTGTTCACATGTGTGATAAGATGTCTGCATGTGTTTATATGTGTAATAAGATGTCTGCATGTGTTTATATGTGTAATAAGATGTCTACATGTGTTCATATGTGTGATAAGATGTCTGCATGTGTTCACATGTGTGATAAGATGTCTGCACGTGTTTATATGTGTGATAAGATGTCTGTATGTGTTTGTATGCGGCTCACACGCTCGCGAAAGCTTTTTTAATGTAATTTAACCATATTTTCTCGTACAAATTATCTGCAAATATAATTAATATAAATGCGCCTTTTTCTCGAGTGTGGAAGTGCTTGGAGGGAGGAGCGATGAAGATGGATGTCGTGCCCGAGAAGAACATGCTGCACGCGGGTGGTCGTTTAATTGAAAGAAAAATATGGAAGGTTTACGTCCGGACGGATGAAATGAATTGACAATTCAATGGATGGATGCATGGTTCATTCAATGGATGGATGCATGGTCCATTCAATGGACGGACGCATGGTCCATTCAATGGATGGACGCAAGGTCCATTCAATGGATTGATGCATGGTCTATTCAATGGATGGATGCATGGTCCATTCAGCATGGTCTGACATGCATTGATGGATAGATGAATGGATACATGGACGTATCAAAAAGTGGATTGATCGATGGGATGCATGCGTGCATCACAGTTGCACGAATGGATCGACAGATTGACGAACGAACGAACGAACGAACGAACGAACGAACGAACGAACGAACGAACGAACGAACGAACAAATCAATGAATGCATGAATGAACGAATGAATGGTTAGTAGCACAGACAGACGGGCAGATGGATACTCAGTTTGCAAGTTCTTGAAGATGCCAGAGTGAAGAAGACGGAAGATAAACATAGCTTGCTTGACACAATTGTTCTCCTCCGCAATAAAAAAAAGTCTTGTTCTGCTTTTCTGCTACTGGCTGTCTCCGCGTCATCGTCTGTATTTTTGAGTATTTGTGAGTATTCGTAAGTATCGGTGAGTGTCTCTGCAAATCACTGTATAGTAGTGTATGGTGTATGTGTCCTTTTTTTTGTAGATTTCTGGATATTCATTTATTCATCATAAATGCAATTTTCGTAAAAATAAAAGTATTCATAGAAATAGTATTTATTCTTCATAAATAAAAGAGATAAGAAATACTAACAATTAATCTAGAAATCATAATGTAAAAGAAGAATCCTCAAGAGAAGCACACATACATACACACACACATACACGTCAACTTTCCACTCAAACGACTTTCGGCACAATGCTTTTCCTTTGTTTCTGTTGTCTGAATAGCGGTGCGTGTGTATTCGTGCGTGTGCGAGCGTGTGTGTTCGTGTCTGTGTGTGTATGTGTCTGTGTGTGTATGTGTGTCTGTGTTAGAGCATGTATGTGAATGCCTTTGCTTCTGTGTTTGTTACAATCTCATGAGTATACTAAATTCATTAGTTCTAGATTTGCTGGTATTTTGTATGTGCGTATGTGTGTGTGTGTGTGTGTGTGTGTGTGTGTGTGTGTGTGTGTGTGTGAGCGTGTCCTGCATTATACCTTTTCACACCTGGCTCACTAAAAGTTTCCACTAAACTGACATCATCACAGGCCAATCAATATATCCGCTACGTGCAATAACTGTAAAACACCCGGTCACGAAAGCGCTAAAATTAATATTTGACACTCGGCTAGCTCAAAGACACCAAAGCCGACAGGCGCGTTGGATTTCAACCTTCGACCTTCAACCTTCGATCTGATGATGATGATCTTCGTCCACAACCTTCTTCAACTCCTGCGTCTGATAGCGGTGGTCTACTAAAGATTGCCGCGATATCTGGCGCGGTAAACAAGAAGATATCTTATCAAATCGCATTACCCTTTCAGCCGATATAATTTCACGCCGGCGTAAAGTCAGCGGTCCGAGTCGTGCACAGCGCCGGAGAGCTAAAGGTTAGCCGGCTCAAGTCGGCTGGAGTTGTAGCGGTCGGCTGGTCGTGTCAGTGCTGATGACTCGAGCAGAAGCGATAATTGCAGAATCAGATCGTGATAAAAGCATGCTCACCTCGCTGCTACATACGAGACGGTCTGTTGAGTCGATTAGTCGGACCGTTCGATTGGTTGTTGCTATCCGATACACGTGCCAAGTGTTTTCCACACGATTGAGCGAACAAACCAATAAACAAATGAACAATTAATAAACAAATGAACAATTAATAAACAAATGAACAATTAATAAACAAATGAACAATTAATAAACAAATGAAAAATTAATAAGCAAATGAACAATTAATAAACAAATGAACAATTAATAAACAAATGAACAATTAATAAAACTATGAACAATTAATAAACCAATGAACAATTAATAAACAAATGAACAATTAATAAACAAATGAACAATTAATAAACAAATGAACAATTAATAAACAAATGAACAATTAATAAACCAATGAACAATTAATAAACAAATGAACAATTAATAAACAAATGAACAATTAATAAACAAATGAACAATTAATAAACAAATGAACAATTAATAAACAAATGAACAATTAATAAACAAATGAACAATTAATAAACAAATGAACAATTAATAAACAAATGAACAATTAATAAACAAATGAACAATTAATAAACAAACGAACAAACCAATAAGCAAATGAACAGGCGAACAAACAGATAATTGATTGAAACAGGGACGGATTTAAATGTGAGAATATTTTTAAAGTAGATTATGTTCATTATAGATAGTGGCTATGTTGAAAATTGATATCAGCCGTTTAACAATTAATCGTAATTTGTCATCATATTTTTACAACACCTTATATAAACTTGTTTTGTGACTTGTTTGTTCCATCGGATTTTTAAAGCATTTCTTAAGGCTCTTCTAATGGTTGTAAAAAGTTCACTTTTTTGCATGCAGATGTATATCCAGTGACAATAAAATACCAATTCGTTTTTAGATTTGAAAAAAAAGATTTAAGCGCTAAAATGAAAAATATTAAAAATATTAAAAAAACAACACCTATATAGAAATGTACAAAAAACTTAAAGATCATATTTAAAAATACTATTTAAGTGTAAGCAATAAAAAAATTTTAACCAAGAAAAAATCATCTATCTCTAGAAAAGCAAGATTTTTTTCAGTTTCTAAAATTTTTTATATTACCAGTTGAAAGCTGAATTTAAAAATGATTCTTTGTAATTGTTTGTAATTAATTAATTAATTAATTACTTTGTTTATTTTAATTTGTAAAAAATATCTGAAAATTGTTAATTTAAATACCCTTCATGGGTGATTTCTGAAGATGCTCGAAGCTTTTCTGTCGCCAGCATTTCGCCCAATCAGATTCTGTGAATCGAATTACTCACGACACACGTCTTTTGCATTCTTTTTTAAGCGACTCAAATCGCATCCCACGTCAATCAGATTTCACCTGACAATCAATTTTCACCTGATCTGAGACCCCGCCCATCCGCCAATGGCGTGACGGCTCACCTGCAATTTGTTTTACAATTAATTCATCAATACAAAGGTGAATAAACACTGAAATGACCGTCGTTTCATTAGAAATAAAATAACACAAAAATTAAATGAAAAGTCTTTCATTTAGCCGTCCATTGAGTAACTTTTAGACGAAGAAATTTCAATGCTGTTTTTTCTCGAGTAATTTTTGTTGCATTTTTTATTTAATATATTTTAATATATTTAATATATATATATATATATATATATATATATTGTTTGCTGTGCAAATCCATATGCCGATATTTTCTTATTATTCAAGTTAGTCCAAAAAACTTAAAACAAGCTTTTTTAAGATAAAAACGTTTTGGTTATTGAATAATGTGATATCATGTTATTTGTTTTATGCTTATTATTATGCTGTATGTTTGAGAACTCTAGCTTATCGGGAGCTAATTGGTTAAGATTCTATGCAATAGAGACAACAGACACAAGACAATTAAGTGAAGCTGAAGCTTATTATATGACGGTAGTATGTGAAACCGTTACAAAGTTTTTCCTTGATATTAAAGTAATTTTCATTCAAATCAGCTATTTTTACACACTTTTACTTAACTTGACTTCTCTGTCTGTCTATATATATGTCTATCTGTCTGTCGTCAAATTTTGCAATCGATTATAAACTAACTTCCCGATGAGCTAGAGACTTCAAAATTTAAACATATCTCCGAACTAGCTAATTAATGCATTCTATCAAATTTTCGGATCGATTGGACAAAATTTAATTAAATAATCATTTGTGATATTTTCGTCGAACTATTTATTGTCTATGCTAATATGCTCGTTGTTTATGTAACAGAATGTGGCCTACACAATCGATTATATAAAAGTGTGTTTTTAAAAAATTTTGTTTTTTGAATCACTTGTTTGAGTTTATATAAAGTTCAATATTTAAAAAAATTTCTTGCTAAATTGTCCTAAAAGTAAAAAAAATCAAAAGATTCTTCTGCAAAGTAACAGTTATATATTTTCTTGGACCTCGCTTATCTTATAAGTTGTTTTGAGTTATTCGCTTGGTGGCGCTCTGTGACTTACTTATTATGTAAATATAATCTGAAACATTTGCATTGTACATTGAATACTCAAAAATAAAAATAATTACCTAACGTAACTGTAATAAAACATATATTTTAAAACAATAGTATTTATCTCTTATAAATAAAAAACAAATTCAACATTGGTCGGACGCTAGCTGCGCTAGAAAAGCTCTATCAACAAATCTAACAAAAAAAATATGCTAACCGGTTTTCATGAGCGAGCAAGTCTGTGTTTTTGTAGCATATTAGCATATATACTATATATGTGTAATACCTATGTATTGTATTTCTAACCATATGAACGAGTAAAACATGTTCTGCTAAACGCTATTTTTCTTACTCTGGTCCCTTTCTCTGGAACTCTCTTCCTACTTCTCTAACTAAATCATGGACTTAAATCTTATCTGTTTAATAGTGTTTAATAAATTCGTGTCCGAGCGCCCTTGAACGCCAAGGAAATATCGCTATGAAAATTTTATGGACTGATTGTGCATGTTAAAATGAAATAAAATAATTTAGGCAAGTATATATCAGTGAGGGTAAGGCAGGTTAAGTAGATTATTAATAATGTCATGCAATTAACTAAAATAGTTGTTAGTACACCCGGTGTAGTCAGGTAGTACTAAAATTTTTAAATAAAACTTGTGATCGCGAAAGCAAGTGGGGACGGAAAAAGGAGCGGAGCAAAAGAGCGAGCGGGAAAGCGACCGGGAATGGGAGAGAAAGCGGGAGCGGGAAGGCGACCGGGAACGAAAGAGCAAGCAGGAACGGGAAAGCGACCGAGAGCGGGAGAACAAGCAGGAAAGGAAACGGGAGCGAGAGAGAAAAGCGATATAAAAACCTCTAAAAACCCCAGGTACAGGTCTAGTAGGTATTGATTTGTTTGGTGTGCACCTGGCTCGGTGGCCAAGTGGTAAGGCGTCTGTCTCGTAAACAGAAGATCCGGGGTTCAAACCCCCGTCGGGCCTTTATCGTTTTAATCTAGATATATGAAAATGAATGTGCTTGTTTGTGGGCTTGTGTGTCCTTTATGCCTTGCTACACCATTAATCAGATCATTATGAAATTTTCACACAACATTGAAAGTCAATAGAGGTAGGTTTTTGTGAAGACAAATTAAGATCGTTCACAAAGCGATTTAGCAAGTGGCACAGTCACGTCAACGTTTTCAGTCAATCACAGCGCAAGAAAAAGCGTTAACAAGAATAATTATCGGATTCGTCCTGTCCTTATACACGGATTGTAAACACGCGAGCGGGAAATAGAAAGCGACCGGGAAAAATTAGCGGAGCGGGAGAGGGGAACGAGCGGAAACGGAAAAGCAAGCGGGAACGGAAAAGCGAACGGGAGCGAAAGAACGAGCGGGAAATAGAAAATATCTGTTGCTGTCATTTTATTAAGCGTGTTTTTAATTTTTTAATACCTTATATTAACTTCAACGCTGGTCCGTCCTGCTTGCTTGTATGCTTGCTTGCTGAATGTTTACAAACATTGAAAGTGAAAACTAACTAAAGAATGAGCTGCTATGATTATAACCGTGACAACTGGCGAGAAAGATGGAGCCTCAAGAAAAGTCTTTCGTCTTTTATTCAATTTACTCTACTTTATTATAACATCATGTATGTAACTAATGTAACATAGTAACAATCTGAACTTTGTGGTATATTTGTGAAATGACCTTAAGAACTAGCACGAGTAGTTGCAGCTGTCAGGATGGCCGAGCGGTCTAAGGCGCCAGACTCAAGGATAAGCCTTGCTTTGCAATGCAGAGTATTCTGGTCCACTTCTGTGGGCGTGGGTTCAAATCCCACTTCTGACACATTTTTTTGACAAAAACACCGTAGAATTACTAGAGTTTTTTTACTTAGATTTCTGAAAAAAGTTCTTCCAGAGACGAAGAGTATAATGATTTTCAGCTATTTTGTTAAAACTAAAAAAGCTATTATGTCACGCCAAAATACGCTGAAATCGTTTCGATATATCATTATGAGCCCTGAGGTGTTACACAAAAGGGCACTTGAAATCCAAATAAACTTAGGACTTTTGTATCATTTTTAGTATGCAGCCATAATTTTTCATAATGATAAATGAAACATTTTATTATGTTTTATATTATATTCAGTAACTCAGTGAAGTATTAAAAATATTTTTGTTGGGATTTTCGGACAACCCTTTAAAAATACAATAAAATTGAAAACGTATAAAATCTTATGTTAACTGGATAGAATCAAGAGCTGCTCTGCTTTACTTGAAGTAAGATACCAGTTGTCAGGATGGCCGAGCGGTCTAAGGCGCCAGACTCAAGGATAAGCCTTGCTTTGCAATGCAGAGTATTCTGGTCCACTTCTGTGGGCGTGGGTTCAAATCCCACTTCTGACACATTTTTAATTTACTTTTTTAAGTTCATTTTCTACTTTATTACTTGAACATTAACAAAACAATTTAAAAAATTAAAACTCCCTGCTCTGGTTTTTAAAAAGCTTTTAATTTGGTTTTGTATACAATTTTATTGAATAATAAGCAGAGGACGAGATTGAGGGGCCTGGTGTGAGGGCCGACGGCTCCCTAAAATTTTTCCACCAAATAGAAAATAGCTAATTTGTTTAGATTTGTTGATAAACGTAGTATTTTTCATACATTTTAAATTATATCTACTTAGTTAATATTTTTACTAGTCTTATCTTAGCTTGCTTCGTCACGTTAATCGGACCCATAATCGGACCTATAATAATATCGGACTATTTTTAATTTCCCAATTTTGAACCCCTTCCCTTTATACAATCATTCTGAAATTTTGCACACATGTTCAATTTCGGTGATGGTATTTCTGTGATTTTTTTCGGATTTTCCCATGGCTAGATTTAATTTAATTAAATATTTTTGATTTATAATGAAAATAAATAAATATATATTAAGACTAGTTCGTAAAAAGAGATTTTACTGTTTACTTGTTCAATCTTTTAGATACCCTTTTTTACATTCATAATTTAAACGTTTTTTTTGTCTGCGTTCAATATTAAATAAAAGTTAATACTTTTGTATACTGTTTTTAATTAATATGATGTCTTATATGAAAATACAACATGCTAGTGTATATTGGCATGGTCCATGGGCGCCCGCAAGGGGGAAAGAGAGTGCAATTGCTTCCCTGGATTTCTTGTTTATTTTTTCAAGACAAAAATATAAAAAAATTTTAATTAAAACATTTATAATTAATTGTAAAAACTGTGACACTTTCTATTGTCATATAGATATTATCATCATCATTATTTTTAACGGATGCATCCCCCCGATTCTCTAATTTTTCCTCCACTCACGTTTCTCTAAACACTACAATGCGTGAAAATTATCCAGAATTACTGTTGTTGTTGTTGTTTATTTAAGTCCTTGTCACTTTTTCAGCGTTTAGGACCAATCCAGAATTACTAATCCATCCACCACTGCTTAAATGGTTTATTCTAAGTATAATATTTATTTCTGATTGTATTAGTTAATAAGCTCATGTATAGTTGTTGGCAGTGCTGGCGCTGGTGTGTTAATGGCCTCCAAAAAACATAACTATGGTCTTTTACTGATGATTGCCTAGTGTTTGATTGTCTCCTCTCATTTTCTTGAAAATTTTTCCAACTTTTTCTGCAAAGCCTTAAAGTTACACAAATTTCTATCTAACAATGACAGTTTGGCTGTTTAGGAGATATAAACCTTTCCAACTATAGCATTTTTGTAATTTTCAGCGTGTTTTTAAAACATTTTGGAATATTTATCAAGATGTAAAAATAAAATAAAGTTAACTGAAAATTGTACTCTATATACCTACCTAATTTTGAATAAAAAATTAAAAAAAAATTTTTGGTGCTCAAGACACCACACAATTTTGGAAAAAAAAGAAACCGCAGAGAGAATGATAAGGAGTCGAAAAAAGAGAAAAAATTAGAAGCTTGCCCCCCCTGCCACAATTCATGCTGGCGACCATGGCATGGTCATTTGAGTTTGAAGATTCTCTAGGTTGAATTTAAAAAATCTTCGTTCCACCAAGATTTCGCTGAATCGCCGCCTCTGAAAAAATCTACTTCTGATTAATGATGTATCTGTAAGTCTTTTATTACTTCTCCTTTTCTTAGATTTACTTAAATAATACAATTAGTTATCTTCAATATAACTATCTTAGTACAACCAAAATAAACTTCAATCAAAGTTCTGATCGTTTATAAATAATACATGTTTCTTAAATTGACTAATTGTAACTTGAGTTTTGAATTGAATCATATGTTTTTGATTCAATCTTAAACCTCAACAACATTCTCCAGTTGTCAGGATGGCCGAGCGGTCTAAGGCGCCAGACTCAAGGATAAGCCTTGCTTTGCAATGCAGAGTATTCTGGTCCACTTCTGTGGGCGTGGGTTCAAATCCCACTTCTGACACATCTTTTAAATAATAACTTATTATCTAATTTATGCTTAGATGCTTATATACATTCTTATCTCAATTATATTTTGTGCTTTTTATGTAACGCTAGCCGAATTTTTGGCAGTTTTTCAATTGACTCGAACAATTTTACATCGTAATTGACATGATTGTCCTTTATCTAGGCATGGGACTGCCCCGCAAAAGTAAGGCGGAATTCCAATTTAAACTTAGAAAAAATCCAGTTTATGTTTAAAAAGTAATATACATTTTTTTCAGACCTTATTTCAGATATATTCTGCATTTTTTATAGTTTTTGATATAAGGTTAGCTGAATCTATGGCAGATTTTCAGTTGTTGTCTGCTTAAATAGTATCTGAAAAAT
Source organism: Erpobdella octoculata (assembly GCA_963978895.1). Lineage (NCBI taxonomy): Eukaryota > Metazoa > Annelida > Clitellata > Hirudinida > Erpobdellidae > Erpobdella > Erpobdella octoculata. Next base: position 28,635,168 of record OZ022244.1, read on the forward strand.
TTCAAAATATAATCAATGGAGGATCCAAGAACTCCAGGTGGGAAAGAAAAGAGGGTAGTTGTAGCTCATTTTCTACGAAAAACCAAAAAAGAAATAAAGTCAGTCTTCCAAGAATGGTCATTAAAAGAAAATCGGATTTTTCAGCACTTAAATATTTCTGTTGATAATCTGCTTGAAGGACGTTACCCCTTGGTTTTTAATTTGTTAAAACCACAAAAATTGTTAAAGTAAACCATTTCTTACGTTTTCTGGACTAACAGTGACATCTTAGATTTTACAATTTTCAATATTTGTTTTGTTTTTTGGTGCATTTCTAAAGTTTTAACCAATCCCATTTTCTATGGCAACCAAACATTTGATGCATACTCCATCTAACTTATTTTCAATAATTCATATAAACACACAGAAGATTTTTTCTAAAACTTATCAAAATAATTTCTTTTAAAGTAATAGGCCTATGCACAAATTTCAATACATTTATCAAACATAAGTCCTAATTCTTCCGCGGAATCAAATTCCACTTTAGCATCTCCATTGATCTTGCAGTTATAATTTATTTTAATTCTGCTGAAACACTTTTGTAGTTTAAAGCAATCGATTTCAGAATGAATTCGTTTGTATATATTTGAGCCGTCAGCAAATAATATAAAAACACTTTTTTTATTGACCCGTTTATCAGATTATCTGTGTTAACCAGGAATGGCTATGAACTCTGTGTTCCCTTGTCCTGCCCAAGTTTCTACATCGTGACATTCAGTGGCGGACTCAGAAATTCCTGGTGGGGAATGTAGGTACGTCACTTCCAAAAATCTTTCTCTTCCAAAACAAGCTGATGACAGAAGCAAGGGTAGTGGTAGGTATTTTTTTAAAATATTTTCAAAGAATCACACTTTTCCCTCCCAAAAAAGATGATGACAAGGGGGGGGGGTAGTCGCAGGTGTTTTTTCAACAGTTTTACTTTCATGTACGGTCATTTTTTAAAAACCGGGTATTCTACCCCCCTCTGGTGGGGGTACATCTCTATTGACAGATTTTTTATTTTTTATATTTTTATTAATTTTTGTTTGTTTGTATAAATTACATAAAACTCTTCACCTGTTATAACATTCTTTGTCATTTTGTCGATAAAATTATTACAAACGATCAGTTTCTTATTATAATATCCCCAGTAAAATTTAGAATTTAATTTTTTGCAACGAGAGATTCATCGAAATTTCTAGTAATTTATAAGTTTTTGTGATAATTATTTTAAACCCATCTTCCGGTTTTTTCGATCGCTAAAAACGGAACAACAGGACATTTTTCAAGAGATGATATTGAAAATTTAAATCAAAGAAAGCAGTTTATTTCGTCAAATACAACATAATCATTTATATTTGTCCATATCAATATTGCATCGTTTTAAAAGCAAGTAAATTTTAAAAAATAAACATTTATTAATAATAGTGATTTTTCTCAATAAATGGATCCACGTTCTCTCAATAAGACTTCTCGAATCAAAACTGCGCTGTAAAATAAATTAAACTAACATTAAATTATAACATAGGATTGTGTTTTAAATATTTTAATCTCAAATATATTTATGAAAATCCATATAATCTTTGACGCATTTACCTCTGTGTTCGTCCACTATGTGTTTACAAGCAAAAGACTTTCTTTCTTAGTTCTGGGATTTTTTAAAACTAATACTAGCCGGGTACCCGGCGTTGTCCTGGGTTTTTAGAGGTTTTTCTATCATTTTTCTCTCGCTCCCATTTCCTTCCCCGCTTGCTTTCTCGCTCCCGCTTGCTCTCCAGTTCCTGGTCGCTTTCCCTTTCTCGCTCGCTCTTTCGCTCCCTGTCGCTGTTCCGTTCTCGCTTGCTTTCCTGTTCCCGCTCATTTTCCAGTTCTCGTTTACGCTCACTTTCCCGCTCCCGCACCCACTCATTTTGTGACCGATCTCAATTTTTTCCACAAAAACCTTATAGATATGCAAAGCTTCTTACACTCATCCAAACCGTGTCTCATGCCGCCACACTACACTATAATTAAAATATAGAAAATCAAACCATCCCCGAAGTAGAACGGCTCTTCGACGACAATGTTGTTTTTGTCGACAACCAGTTTGACTTTATTGACAAATTTCTCATTAGGAACATCTGCCTCTTCTGGTTTGAACTGCACGAACTGCACGTGAAACGCAAGCCGTTTTTTTAGTAACAAAATGCTTTAGAGCGTTTAATAAGTTAGTTTTGAAATCAATCGTATAAATTACTCAAATCTATTTTAATAGTTTGAAATCCTGAGAAACACAAAATAACAAAATTTCATGCTGATCGGTGTGTGAGAAATCAAGAAAAACAAGATGTGAGTATTTGTCCTGATTTATTTCATTAAACTTACTTTTACAGACGGTTTTTCTTTCAAAATGACTTCTTTTACTTTGCTAACGTCCTGGAAGTTTATTTAAAAAATAAATAAGTGAACAACATACCTAGTTATATGCTATCAGTTCGGCAGCCACCCCACCCGATTAACCGATAATATAAGTTTTAAGAACTTGGTGCGACTGAAACCAGCTGAATCTGTGCCGGTGGTCAAACTATTTGTCACAAGCGCTTCGACACAGAAAAATTAGCTAAATACAATTTAGTTTTTTTTTCAAACAAATGAAAACCTAATCTATTTGAATAAGTTATAATTAGGTATCTCTAGTACACTAAATTTGTACTAGCCTGGTTAATCAACTCTGGCCAATTTTTAGCGTATGCACTTCCCGCCATGGAACAGTAACCTCCTGACGAATGAAATGAAAATGCAGAATTTCAACAAACAAAATACAGTTTAAAAGATATTCTATATTAATGAAACAAGATAACAGCTTTTTTTAACACGCATTACTGCGTGTAGTTGATAAAACAAATAATTCTAATGTCCGGCGATTTGTCCGCACAACACTGAGAAGTAATTAGTTCGGTGAAAAACACAACGGTTTAACTTTAAAATCGGTTCGGAAATTTTGGTTTTATGTATTAATAGATGAAAATAAGAGAAATTATTTCAACTGAATGGACATAAAACATTCATTGGAACCGTAACTGATGCTATATATAAGTATCAACGTTAAAATAAGCTTAAAACAGTTTATGGTCATTTTAATATTGATCAAAAGTTTAAGTTTATAATACGTCAATTTAGGCTGTTAAATTTCCGCGGAATATAATTTGCATAATTAGTTTTTTTTTATAAGTAGGTACTCTGATACATAAAAACAAATGCATGTTCAATTTAACCTGTCAAGAAGACTACAAACAAAACAGCGAGAAGGAGAGACATTCTGTGGAGAAGAAATAGTTTTGAAATCATTAAAATTGATTGTTTGAAAATCTTGTAATAACAATTATTTCTATTCGCAACTACATTTTATCGAACAATCTCCAACAGAACTCTTACGTCTGAAAGATCCTAGGAGAATTCATCTTCGACGAAGAATTTTATGACAGCTGAAAATTTTTTGTACGAAAAACAACAACCAAAGAGACAGTTGATAATGTCAGCTCTGACTTATTTTCCAATTTATATAATATTTCACCAGTCAAATATTCTTTGAACTTTAATAAAATCAATTTTTTTGGACATTTTTTTGGTAGCACTCGATTCTATCAGTGCAACTTCTAACGTTAGGGAATGGCTTTATAGATCTGTCTTTGTAATCATTTGCATCTTTTTTTTACCAAAAATTGACTCTGAAGCCGTTTAGAGAAAGCGAATTGACAAATTGGAAAAATTAGTGGTTGGAAAACTGAGTGATTGAAAAAATGAGTGTATTGATGGCAAGGATGAGTGTCGGAAAAATTGGTAGATGTATGGATGGATGCGTGAATAGATGAAAAAGTAAGGGTTGGTGTATCTGGCCATTTTTTGTTTGGTCTTTTTCCAAGTTCAAATTAGATTTTTTTTAAACTGGTTGTTGTAATTTGCTCTACAAAATTTATTTTCAAGTAATACTTGTTTGTAATTGAAGCAAATTTTAATAAATGTTTAGCTTTTAGATTAAAATGTTCAGAGGACGAAATAGCGCTAGTCTCTGGCATTGTCTTATGCTTTATTTAATAGTAATAATAATAATACTAATAATAAACTAAAGTTAAAACAATTTTTTTTATTTTTTGTTTTACAAAAAAGTCTAGATCTTTTCAGTTATTTCAAAAGTTTTATCAGAAAAAAAATAAAAGTTAAAAAATTACTTTGTTTTGATTCTTACAACTCTAAACCCCGGGCAAAATTGTATTGATTGCAATAATTAGAAACAAATGAGAAACATATAATTCGCAACACCAGACAAATCAATTCTATCTCAGACATGGTTCAAAGACGTAAAAGCACCTAAAGACAGATGTTTCAATCTGCAGTTTATTTTTACTTTGCAGAGTTTTTATTAAAATGAAAACCGTGATCAGCTAAGCAACTACATTACATAATTGATAATAGTTAAATTAAATAAAATAAACTAAAATAAAAAATCAAATATGGTTCAATTAAATTTCGTGTAATGAAATGTTATATTTAGACTTCGAAACCACTTCTAATTAGATACGAGCTTGAAATGCATTGAAGCAACGGTGTCTAACATTGGGTTTTTCCACGTTTTATATTGGCTTGAACGTGTCAGAGCGGAATCTTGTTCTATCAATATTTCGTCCACTTTTCGACCAACTCACGTTCTGGAATTTGACACAGACATGCTTTTATGTAAAATACATTTAAAATACTAAAAGAGTACTGCACGATCGGGGCCGTGATTTCAGGGTCTTCAGACGGACCGGGCCGAGATTTTTTGCCAAATATATAATAATAATAATAATAATGATGAATTTATATAGCGCCAGATAAGTCAGAGGCGCTTACGAAGGTTCCTTTGGATCGGAAACTTCGAAGAACACGCTATTTTCATAGACATGAGAAAGCAATGCGAGTGAACTCCTTGCCTAAGGGAGTTACGCTGGTGACGCAGGTGAGGCTTGAACTGCCGACCTAACGATCAACAGGCGAGCGCTCTACCGCTCTGCCACCAGCGCCTCAAAAGTACCCAGGCCCGACGGGGGTTTGAACCCCGGATCTTCTGTTTACGAGACAGACGCCTTACCACTTGGCCACCGAGCCACGCAAATATAAGGATTTTAGGCCTGTACAAACGGTCCGGGTTCAAATTAGACTGCCCTGGCCTGGCCTGGAATTTTGGATCGAGAAACGGGCCGAGCCGAGTTGCCAACTGTTCCAACTGTGAACGTTTACTCCAAAAATAGGTGACTTTACATTCTAATATATTTTCAGATCGATTGGACAACATTTGAGTGAATTATAGAATAAAATCAATTAAAACTTTAATTTAATTTTAATTACAAATTTTATGCAGAGAAACGAACTTTGAATTATTAGTTTATTTAAAGAAAGCAACTTTTAATTTTCAAATTTTTAATAAAAATTTTTTTATTATTTGATATTGATTTGAAAGTTTCTTAAATTTTCAATACTCTTATACTTCACATATTAGGATTTTAGGCCTGTAAAACGGGCCGGGTCCAAATTAGACTGGCTGGGCCTGGCCTGGAATTTTCAAATGGATACTCTGGAGGGGATGTGTACCCACTGTCATTGACCAGTCACGAAGGGACATAAAAGACACTTTATCTCTTGGGAAAAGAAATATTGCCTTCTGATAGTCTTCTTCCGATTAATTGAAACAATCCAATTCTTAGAAGACTGTGGTTAATATTTTCATATTTGACAAACCTGATATCATCAAAAATATTTTGCAAAACATTTTTAGTCGCCAAAATATAAAATTATATTGTATTGTTTTGTTTTGTTAGTTTTCATCAGATATTTAGTATTATAGCATTATTACTATCTGCATTCTTCTTTACTGGCTCATTTTAGATCTTTTTGGAACGGCAGTTTAGAAGTTCATTAAAACTATAAGCCTTTATTTATACACAAAGGTTTTCAAAATAAAATATGTGTCAGAAGTGGGATTTGAACCCACGCCCACAGAAGTGGACCAGAATACTCTGCATTGCAAAGCAAGGCTTATCCTTGAGTCTGGCGCCTTAGACCGCTCGGCCATCCTGACACCCGAACGTCCAACTGATAAACGTTTAACCAATTTAAATACTGTTTTTACAATTGTCATTATAGAAAATTAAATTAAAATTTCTTTCTCCACTTTTTTTTATTTGAATTTTTATATAAATTTAAAATTAAAAATTAAATTGAAAATTAATAAAAGTGGCCTTAATGTCCGTATAAGGTTTTAGCGATCTGACCGATAGTTGTTATGTATCGGATGGAAGAAAGCTAATAATGATAATAATTATTTCTGTTAAATGGTTTTCAGAAATTAATAAAAAATAAATTATGAAAAAATGTGTCAGAAGTGGGATTTGAACCCACGCCCACATTCGTGGACCAGAATACTCTGCATTGCAAAGCAAGGCTTATCCTTGAGTCTGGCGCCTTAGACCGCTCGGCCATCCTGACACCTGATTAGCTGCGTTGAATGTTAATTCCATTTAAAGAAAATATTTTTGAAGTTGTAAGTTGAGGAAAAATTAGTTTAACAATTTTATTCCAAGTAGATAAGATTCCAGACATTCTTTCCGAAATACCCCCAATAACATTTCCGCCGAGCATTTGCAATCCTTATGTCATAGACGTCATCAGATAGATGTAGACCCGTCGATACGGGGAGGAATATGTGTCACATAATCAACGAATCTACCCGGGGACCGGACGGCAGAAACTTTAAAACTGGGTATCATCAGCATATGAGGGGCAGAGGACGGTAAATCGCTGCGAGACAGTATAACGTCAAGGGATCCAGCATGTGTCAGTAAAATTTTTTAGAATATTTGCAAATGACTATTATAATGGCCGAGTTAAAAAATATACTATACTCATGGTCACAAATTTGTTAAAATTGTACGCTTTTCCTCACCTTTGTTTATAACCAGAACAAACAAAGTTTTGAGAGATTCAACATAAATCTATTTTTTAAGAGGTTTTTGTTATTTATTTAACATATTTTATCTCTATGTTTTTAAATTCCTTATATCAACTCTACTGCCGGTCTGGCTTGTTTGTTTGATTGCCTGCTTGCTTGAATGTTTGACAACCTTGAAAGAGAAAGTCAATTAACTTTTAATTACAATGCATTTTATTAAAGTTTTAATATTTTTATTTAAAAATAGTAATTATCTATGTTTTAAAACAAAAACAAATCAGACACAATTAGGTAAATGTTTACATAAATAAATATAAAAAGTTGTCGTGATGAACGAGGGGTAGATAGCTTCTGGCGTTTCTTTCAAAATGGCACCGAAGGACACGTGTCTCTCCTTACCCCCAAGATACGCCTCAACTTAAAAATTGTTCTAAGCCTTTGAATCCAAGGTCTAGCGTAAGGAAAATGTCCTACATTTGGGTAGAGATTGCCAACAAGCAAAGTGTGCAAGTTTCTTTTGTTAAAAGAATAAAACATCAATTCAACTGATTTTTAATTTATTTTTGTACGATTTTAGCTTGAACAGATTTTTAAATTTTTTAGTATTTATTGAATAATATTTACCTTAAATAACAGCTATTGGCTTTGAATCCTGTGATGGAGTATGTCTCGTATTGTTTTGATTTTGAAAGTTTTCGTTGGATGTTTAGTATTGTTTTAACTATTTTAATTCTTCTTTACTGGCTCATTTTGGATCTTTTGAAAACGGCAGATAAGAAATTCATTAAAACAATAAGCATTTTTACTCGAAGGTTTTCAAAATAATATTGAAAGAATCTATTTAAAATAATGTGTCAGAAGTGGGATTTGAACCCACGCCCACAGAAGTGGACCAGAATACTCTGCTTTACAAAGTAAGGTTTTATCCTTGAGTCTGGCGCCTTAGACCGCTCGGCCATCCTGACACCTGAACGACGAGCTGGTAAACGATTAACCAATTTTAATACTTTTTTTGCAATTTCCATTTTTATTTCAATTTTTATATAAATTAAAAAATTAAATTGAAAATTAATAAAAGTGGCCTTAATGTTCATACAAGGTTTTAACAGTCTAAACGACAGTTGTTATGTATCGGATGAAAGAAAGCTAAGAATGATAATAATTATTTATGCTTAATGGTTCCAAAAATAAATAAAAGATAGATTATGATAAAAATGTGTCAGAAGTGGGATTTGAACCCACGCCCACAGAAGTGGACCAGAATACTCTGCATTGCAAAGCAAGGCTAATCCTTGAGTCTGGCGCCTTAGACCGCTCGGCCATCCTGACACTTGTTTGGCAGCGGTTAAATGTTAATCCCATTTCAAGAAAATATTTTCTATGTTTTTAGTTGAGCAAAAATTAGTTTAAGAATTCCAGAATATTGTTTCATTCAGAATGTTCGAATAAAGCTGTTGAATTCTGCTAGAAAATTTGTATTGTGCTGAAGTGCTAAGCTGTTTCTTTTTTACAGTAATCAATCTAACTTAATTTCTGTTTATTCTTTTAAGCAGATTTTCTAGACTTTTCGCAGTTGCCGGCAGCGCCAGTTGGGTTCTTTCTAAGTTTTTCTTTCTTATTTTGGTTGCTTGTACAAATACAGCTCATGTCGCAAGACATTTACTGACAAAAAGACGTAGACCGGTTGTTTGATGGAAAAATATGTAAAAACTATTTTGGTTCTGTTTTTGATTCAAGGATGAAAAGTAAAAAATTAATAGCAAAAGTTATGGGCAGTGCCTAAATTTTGTAGCTTCTGCAAACTCAGGAGAGAAATGGCAAACACTAATCTTGTTTTTTTTTAAACAAAAAGCATAAATCTTGCCGGGACGGAGCCATCGTTTTGACTTGTATACTTTCTTTTTTCTGCACATCAATAAGAACATTTATACAAATAACAAAAAACATGATTATTTTATAAAACGTTAAACAATGCGCTTTAGAATTTGTTTGGTACATGACGTATTATGACGCAATCACTCGAGCTTAACCGTTTGAGCCGAAAGTACGACGTTACCGAGAAATAGGATTTTTTGAAAAAATAAAGTAGTAGTATTTAAGAACTTAGCTGATAATTAGTGTAAATAAATGCTCAAAGTCTTCAAGCCATGAAAAACTAAAAAAGGTGATTCTTTCAAATTAGCAGCGCGTGCAGAAAACCGTTGGAAAACAGCAATTAGGTTAGCTTAGCATACGTCAATTGTTAACCAATAAAGCAATAAACATTCCGCCAAAGACTACTGAAAGCAATTCAATTATCAACGCCATGTCATCATTTCTACAAATTGTCGTCTTTCGAGTGAAAAATAATCAAATTTTTCAGTGAATATCATGAAATGTCGAATGTTCAGTTACAAGATGAGTTTCAAGTTTTCAAAACGTCCGAGTCATTTGGCATCGTTGGAGTGAAGTAAATCATATAGTTTCACGAATGTCTTCTCCATTTCAACTTAATGATTACTTCACAGTCGTCCTCAAGATGTGTCTCAAGTATAATCAAATTTTCTGCAACAAATAAAAAATAATCTATGAAGGTGTACATACTATCAAGGATATGTATATGTTTAGGTGGACATATTACATATTATCACAGATATGTACCTTTTAGGTAGACATACTATCACGGATATGTATACCTGTTTAGGAGTACAAGTACCTGATTTGGCGTAGTACATGTACAATAGTGGGCATGTGGAAGAACACAGTTACAAGCGTATGATCCTGGTTAGTTGCGGCAAGCTGTTGTTGCAAACATCAAAATCTGAACAGATATTGAGGTATTGCTGGGTATATTCTCTAAAAAGCAGCATGTAAACGAGTGAAATGTTGCTTTCTTGTTTCGATTCTAATAAAGACGATAACAACCAATCACATTGTCAACCTTATTTCTTAGCCGTTGCGGTTTATCGAATGAAATATAATCACAACTCGCCCCGGAATTTTTGCAATCTCGACGAGCTCAAATGTTCAGAGAAATGTATCAGTTACACGACGTGAATCAAATTATGAAGCATATCCTTATGCATTTCTATATCACACGGAAATGTGAATCAATTATACAGTTACAAGCCTACGATCCCCGGGTATTTCCAGAGGATGGTTGCGACAGTTACACTGGTCGTCGTACATTCATCAACATCTACACAATTATTGAATCGACAAAAATGATTTCTGAAAAGCAACATTTTGTAAAGTATTATAACTGAAACGTTTCGAGAGTGAAATTTTCCTTTTTGAATAAAAACAGAACTATGAAGATTAATAATGTAATAACAGATATTATGTCTATATATATATTTAATATATTTTAGATGTTTCCTTAATGACATTGACTTTGATATGAACCATTTGTTTTTGCGCAGGTTGGAAAATAAAATGTCAGGCCATAGTGTTTAGTGGTTTATAAGACTTTTGTTGAGTTAAATAAATATACGGCTTAGCTTCGTTATGAAATGCGACAAATGCACATGCTTAAATTAACAAGCTTGTTAAAAATAAGATTTAGTACAATATTTTCACTTTGATAAAAAATAAAAAGCGTACAATCGAAAGTTTGATTATTGAAGCTATTGAAGTTTAACTGCGGACACAGGAAAATGTCATAAGCCAAAGCCCTCATAAATGTGAATATGATATAGCAATTTTATAAGTCTCCAGTGCAAACAGCTTTTTGTATTTTTACTTAGAATTTCATGTTTTAACTTTCAAGGGAGTGACTGAAAAGTGGTTGGTATCAATTAATCAATTGAACGTGAAATGTGGTTTAGGTTTCTTTTAATTAACGGTAATGATTTTCAGGTCATTCCCTAGAAATCATGTATTTTAGAATCATAAAACAGCAGGCTCGGTGGCCAAGTGGTAAGGCGTCTGTCTCGTAAACAGAAGATCCGGGGTTCAAACCCCCGTCGGGCCTTTATTTTGTTCTGAAATGGCTCACTAATTATAATATATTTGAGCATTTAATTCTGCATCAGACTTTTAAACACTTGTTGTATAGGTAAATTGTAGAATTTTTACTTACACAGTATGTAAACCTAAAAGTCACTAACTAGTGTTTCAGAAGTTCTAATTTGCTTTGTGGAAATCCTTGTCAGAGTTTGAGGTAGGATCAGCACAACGCTCGTAGCTTAACAAGCAAACCGTAAAAACCAGGGTTTTCTTTCAAAAATCTACTTTATTTCATGATTAATCGGCTTTTATTTAATTCAAAAAAAATTTAAACGACATTTTAAAATCTATAAATGGTGGTAAGAGCTTATAGTCCTTTACATAAGGTGTTTTGAAACTGAAATAGCCGTACCTATGTAGGAAAGCATGTAACTACTTCCTGTCGTGGATCATAATTTTGTCCTTTTAACTGTCCCTTCTTCATCAATGGCTTGATACTGGCTCTGAATTAGCGATGCAGAGCTCATTTATAAATGTAAATATTTATATATTTATGTTTGATTTGTTAGTGTTTCGAAACATAGATATTAAATTTAAATAAAAAATTTTTTTTTTTAGAAAATTTAAAAAATTTATTGAATGCATTGTCATCAGAAGCGAGCTCATATTCCAAGTTTAAGCTCGATTGGATGACGCGTAGTTTGTTAATTGTCAGTTTCAAGGTTAGCAAACGTTCAAGCAAACAAGACAGGCAGTGAAGTTAAAATAATGAATATTTAAATGAATATTTTTCACAATAAGTAGGCCGTTTTTTTTTAATATTTTGAGATTGTGAAAAATATTCATTTAAATATGTGATTGAGAAACCGTTGATAAACCCATCCGTTCAAGTGGTGATTCATCTGTTTTAAAAATGTCTTGAATGTCTTGAGCATTTATAACATAAACACTCGATTTATAATATAAAATCTGTTCGCTTTATTTTTAGCCAAATTCCTAATTAACGCACCCACTAGCGACCGCAAGAAAGAAAATAATTTGCCTTTTATTGTTCAATAAGTATGATTTGAAAATAAGTAACAGTTAATAATTTTTATGTGAGTCAACGAACTAAAATTTTTGAATCTAAAACAACCGTTATGCTCAATCTTGTACATTGTTTATTTCTTTCATATGAAATCAAAATTCATAAATTTAAACACCACAGACAAACAAACAAACAGAGAGACGAGTGAAGTTAAATAAAAGCATTAAAAAAAATTTAATAAAAAAAGCATTTAATAAAAAAAAGCATTTAATAAAAAAAAGCATTTAATAAAAAAAGCATTTAATAAAAAAAAGCATTTAATAAAAAAAAGCATTTAATAAAAAAAGCATTTAATAAAAAAAGCATTTAATAAAAAAAAAGCATTTAATAAAAAAAAGCATTTAATAAAAAAAACCTTTTAATAAAAAAAAGCATTTAATAAAAAAAAGCATTTAATAAAAAAAGCATTTAATAAAAAAAGCATTTAATAAAAAAAAGCATTTAATAAAAACAGCATTTAATAAAAAAAGCATTTAATAAAAAAAAACCTTTTAATAAAAAAAAGCATTTAATAAAAAAAGCATTTAATAAAAAAAGCATTTAATAAAAAAAGCATTTAATAAAAAAAACATTTAATAAAAAAAAGCATTTAATAAAAAAAAGCATTTATTAAAAAAAAGCATTTAATAAAAAAAAAGCATTTAATAAAAAAAGCATTTTATAAAAAAAAGCATTTAATAAAAAAAAGCATTTAATAAAAAAAATACAACTCCCCGTCGGGGAATTGAACCCCGGTCTCCCGCGTGACAGGCGGGGATACTTACCACTATACTAACGAGGAAGTACGAAGGTTCGGTTTAAGATGATGCACACAACGTGGCAATTTTAACTTTCATAAAAAATCGAATTTGATTAATTTTAATTGATTTAAGGCCTAATTCATGTCGAAAAGTCGGAAACATTCAATTCATGTATTGTCATCCAGAATAAAGCTTTTCTAGGTGGTCGAAAAGTGGGTGAATTTTTGTTTCTAAGATTTGATCACCACAGACAAACAAACAAACAAACAGAGAGACGAGTGAAGTTAAATAAAAGCATTTAAAAAACTAAGACGTTTTAAAAAAATAAGAATTTAAAAGATTTGTCAGAAGTGGGATTTGAACCCACGCCCACAGAAGTGGACCAGAATACTCTGCATTGCAAAGCAAGGCTTATCCTTGAGTCTGGCGCCTTAGACCGCTCGGCCATCCTGACAACTGCTTCGCTAATTGTTACGGCTTTCATTAATGCTCTCCGATTACAGTATTTCAGGCTTGTCAAAAACTAGAAAAAAAACCTGACAAATTCCAATTAATCATGCAAGTGAAAGTAAGCATACATAAAGAATCGAATGTATTAGACATTGAAATATTGGAAAGTTAGCAATGAAATTCCTAAAATTAAAAAGAAATACACTGAAACTAAAAACATGTAATCTAAAATTTAAAACATTCACTGCTGTGAGAATGTTATGCATGCATTTGTAATGTACATTGTACACGATAAGTGATGTAATGCAAGTGTTGCATTTCCTTGCAGCGGAAGGAGTAAGCAGTTACGGAAACCCTTTATGGAAAAATAAAGCGAGATATAAATAAATAAATTAGGATAAAATAAAAAGTTTATTTAATGTTTAATGTGAATATTAAGAAGAGGAGGATCGTGAATCTTTTTTAAAATCTTCCTTTCAACTTCACGCCATATTTGTGCATTGTGAATATATGTTAGGGGTGGATGTAAGATTAATAAGAGGGGGTTCACAACGGGTTTAGTAAGAATTTTTTTAAATTTAATGTTAGGTTTATATTTTATAGGTATAAACGTAAATAACATATATAACTATATTCATTCATAAACTGAATTTCTGTTTCAGTTTTTAGCAGACTAGTAGAGTAAGTTAAATTTATTGATCTTTGTATAATACAGTATATATACCTATGACAACTGTTACTCTATACCATAGGCAAATCGCTAGGCCTAGGTTTTTGCACCATGTAACTGCCTGTATAGCGTTCTATGACTTGATTTTTTTTACAACTAAAGGGGTCCGGATCCCCATGACTCCTCTCTCCCTGTTTGGGAACGGTCGCGTAAAAAAAGGCGTCACTAGTGACACTAAAAACACAATAGATAGACTGAACTGATTTTAAGAGCTAAAAATCCAAAAATCTAATAAAAAAGATAAAATCTGGTATTATAAAACGTATTAAATACCTTTTTGAAGTTAGTTTTTTTTTTTTTTTTTATAATAGTTTATAGTCCGTTACACCAGGTGTTTTAAGACTGAAACGGCTGTGTCAGAAGCATTTAAGTACTTCCAGTCGTGGATCATAATTTGATCCTTTAAACTTTTCCCTCCTCCTTTCTCCATGCTTGGGACTGGCTTGCAAAAGCAAGGCGGAGTTTTTGAAGTTAGTATTTTTTTTTTTTTATAATAGTTTATAGTCCTTTACACCAAGTGTTTTAAGACTGAAACGGCTGTGTCAGAAGCACCTAAGTACTTCCAGTCGTGGATCATAATTTGATCCTTTCAACTTTTCCCTCCTCCTTTCTCCAGGCTTGGGACTGGCTTGCAAAAGCAAGGCGGAGTTGTTTGAAGTTAGTATTATTTTTGTGGCTCATATATTTCTTTCTTGTCTTACAGCTTTGGTGTCGCTAACGTTCCGACGACGCTCGTTTTAGCTACAGCGAAAGGCGCTATAGAAATGTTTTGCTTGATTGATTTGTGTACCTACTCTAAAGAGTATTGCTCGGGCCGGAATTTTAGGATTTTGAAACGGACCGGTCCGGACTGAGCCAAGATTGAAATAATATTTTCGACTTATAATTTCTTTTCCATTCGCTAGGGTTTATCTTACATAAGTGAAACTTATAAATCTATCTAATCATAATCACTCAGGTATCTGAAAAAGAAAGATGTTACTAATATTCCTAAAGTATACGGAGATACTCCAATAAATAACATTAACAAATTTCAACTTAAGATAACGAGTTAATTTAATAAAAGTATATTTGCTAGCATTTGACACGGAGATAATCTATTAGGATATTGACGATATTGTCATTATAAATGCGTTTTATTATTAATAACTTAAAACAACTATCTGTTAAGAAATGAAGTAGGAATGGGTGGTATGGGTATACAGTAGGCTTAGGAACATGATTTGATTTCCTACGCTAAATTCTTGACTTGAGAATAAGTTATTTTTGTTGGACTCATCCTCGATTATTATAATCCAATTTGACGAGTTGTATAAACAACATAACAATTCAGTTCTGTCGCACTGGTCCTTCAGTTAATCCGAAGAGTAAGCCGTATTTTACCTGTACTTCGATGAGTTCAGTTAAACTCACATCTAGTTCTAGAGTATTACCACGATTACTGAGCATATCAAGCTCTGGTCATACATTACCACGATTACTGAGCAAATATTACCACTGTGGCTATCAAGCCCTGACCCGAATGGCGTAGAATCTTGTGCTATATTTAGAGTGGTCTAGATTTAGATAACTTTAAGATTACGCCAAGTTAGTTTTTTTTTACAACATCTTAGTTGTGCTTACATTTCAATGGAGAAGCACTGCGTAATATATTAGCGAGTCGGGATGTATCGGCATGTTGATTAACGGTACCAACCATCGGCCGATTATTATCTAGTATTGACCTTTGAAGAATTTACTCTTTTGTAAATCTAGCAGGTTGTCGAATAATAAATGTTATTACAACGGTCGTGCTAGTTATGGGTTGATAAAAATAAAAAAAACGCTGACAGACAGACAAAATAAAATTACCAAAATGTACATCCTT
Organism: Erpobdella octoculata; assembly: GCA_963978895.1. Taxonomy (NCBI): domain Eukaryota; kingdom Metazoa; phylum Annelida; class Clitellata; order Hirudinida; family Erpobdellidae; genus Erpobdella; species Erpobdella octoculata. The sequence goes on from OZ022244.1 coordinate 28,650,951, forward strand.
TACCGGAAATTATAGGATGACATTGGGATAGAATTTGATGCTATCTCCATCTCGTTACCAAAAACTATTATTTCTATATTTGTCCCATTCCCAGGCCCCTTTCATCTTCGTTCCGTTCCCATGCACTAATATTTTGATTTTATTCTATCCCTGGCCAAAGCAAAACACACCTGTAAAGTGCCAATCAAACGTCAAACACGTCTTCTTAGCTATTCTTGATCTTTAGGCGATCTTTTCAAAGAGTAAACCTCGATATATGTAATCAGTGCCTGGGTGGCCGTATTTAAAAAAAATAATTAAACTCCAAAACAGCACATGAATGTCTCAGCGATGAACCAATACATCGTCACTCTATCTTTATTATTGTTCCGCCCTCGTTTGTTCGCTATAGAGTCTAAAGGCTGTAAATTTAAATAAAAATTCAAGTTTGGAATGTTATTCAAATTCACACCGCTGCCAGCAGATAAAAGTAGTTGGGTATTTTTAAAAACAGCACTAATCGGTTGTCGGATAATACCGATTACCGAGCGATTACCGATTGTAAATCGACCGTTGAGTGTTATTGAATATCATTACCACTGAGAGATTTGTAACACGAAACTGAATTATATAGTTAGTATAAAAACAAGTATTCAACCATACAGTCTAACTTACAGATACTGAAACGCATTAAAGAATACAAATACGTACAAATATGTTTTTGATTGAATCATAAACCTCAACAACGTTTTCGTTTTCCAGTTGTCAGGATGGCCGAGCGGTCTAAGGCGCCAGACTCAAGGATAAGCCTTGCTTTGCAATGCAGAGTATTCTGGTCCACTACTGTGGGCGTGGGTTCAAATCCCACTTCTGACACATCTTTTGAATATTATAATTTTTTAAATTTAAATTCTAAATGAAGTCTAATTTATACTTAGATGGTTATATACGCATTAAAGAATACAGACAAATACGTACAAATACATTTGTCCATCATTCAGCAGCTTGTTACCTACAGTTTGCTATTAAATAGCTACTTTAATCGCTCTGGGCATATTTTAAGTGCAGTTTTATTTACAGCCAGTTATTAATCTGTCAGCTAGCTAGAGATATTTTTAACTTTAATTAAACTTTTAAACAAGTTTTGATAAATAAAATAAAACAATCAAGTAATTATTTCAATTTACACCCCCTATTTTTTCTCCCTCTTTCATATCTCCCTCTCCATATTTTTTCACCCCACCCAGATTTCTTTTTCATTTTTATTCTCCGATGGCTTTGATTAATAACCGTAACGCTAACAACTCTGATTTATAATTAAGTGCTTCAGACCACCGGATTGTTGCCGCCGGGAAAAAGAACCCCCACTCTCTCACTCTGATAATAAATCTCAATCCATCAAACCCGTCCACATCAATAATTTTCAACTACCCGTTCTCAAACGTATTCACTAATCTTTGTTCACCATACCCACTGTTTACGGATACCAACTCACCACACACACACACATACACACACACACATACACACACACACAAGCACGCACACACACATTAGTATCTTAAACTCATAAACAATTAGTCAAGGCTTATACTGGTTAATAACAATATAAAATTTGATTGAAACAAATAAATAAATGAAAATAACAATCCGATAAATAGAAAAAAACACATGTGTGAGCGTGTGATATGAAAGAAAGGGAGATGGGGTTTTGATAATGATCACTCAAGAGTTCTTCCAGTATCGTTTTAGATAAGAAGCGGATGTGAGTCAGTGTTGTGTGGAGATGTGGAGAAGAAAATGAAACAAAATACTAGCGGACGATGGACAAAAAAAAGCGGGAAATTTTTTTTATTCTTATGAAAATAAGGAAAGGGGTTTTTTGAATAAATTAATTTGTCTTTTTACCTTTTATAATTTTCCTTCACTCTCTCTCTCTCTCTCTCTCTCTCTCTCTCTCTCTCTCTCTCTCTCTCTCTCTCTCTCTCTCTCTCTCTCTCTCTCTCTTTCTCTCTGTTTGTCTCTTTCTCTCCTTTCTCTCTCTCTGTCTCTCTCTCTTTATCTCTGTTTGTTTGTCTCTCTCTCTTTCTCTCTGTTTGTCTCACTCTTTTTCTCTCTGTTTGTCTCTCTCTGTCTCTCTGTTACTTTTTGTAACTAGTCTCCATCAACCTACTCAACTTCATCCCCTCCTGATTTTCTTTAGCAAGGGCATCATCATCCACGGAGACACATTTTGATATTAATCAAGTCTACTCATCCGCTTGGAAAGCATTGAATAATAAATTATTTCTTATGTTCAAATGCGTCTTTAATCACTGCATTGTCTTCAAATTTAGTGTACGTACCTTTGTTTGCGTGTATATATGCGTGTGTGTGTGTGTGTTTGTGTGTATGTAACTGTGTTTTAATCTTGTTGTCTTATTATCTTTGCAATCATCCTCACGATCGCATCCACCAGCATCATCATCAACACCACCACCATCATCATCACAACCACCACCACCATCATCATCATCATCATCATCACCGGTGTTATTGTTGTTTCAACATTTGATGAAATGAAGATTGTATTTCTTTGAGATTAAAAAATTTTTTTTTTTTAAATTACCGAGTGAAAAAAACAAATATTAGTTAATTGAAAGAACGTTAAAAACGAATTAAATTACAATTATATTTGTACATAATAGCAAAATTTTAAATTAAAAACAAAGTTATACTATTTATATCGAAAAAAGAGAAGACACTACATAGGATAGCGAGGTGTTTGTTTGCTGATATTTCTTGTGTGAGAAAAACTATGGACGACCATCAAGAGGGTGTTGATGATGATGATGATGATGACGATGATGACGATGATGATGATGATGGTGGTGGTGGTGATGATGATTATGATGATGATGATGACGATGAGGGTGGTTATGATGATGATGATTGTGATGGTCGTGATAATGATGATGATGGTGATGATGATGATGATGATGATGATGATAATGGCGATGATGTTGGTTATGATGATAGTGTCGGTTCGGTTATGGTGGTTCACCATCAAAACAAGAAAAACCACTTTTTCCGGGAGCTCTTCCTGACCTTGGCTTTCCATGCTCCTTTCCGTAATGTGTGAACTGTTGAGTGCGTCGGAGTTTTGTGTTTGTTTGTATCATTGTAGAGTGTATGTTTGTTGGTATCATTGTAGAGTGTATGTTGGTTTGTATCATTGTAGAGTGTATGTTTGTTGGTATCATTGTAGAGTGTATGTTTGTTTGTATCATTGTAGAGTGTATGTTTGTTTGTATCATTGTAGAGTGTATGTTGGTTTGTATCATTGTAGAGTGTATGTTTGTTGGTATCATTGTAGAGTGTATGTTTGTTTGTATCATTGTAGATTGTATGTTTGTTTGTATCATTGTAGAGTGTATGTTTGTTTGTATCATTGTAGATTGTATGTTTGTTTGTATCATTGTAGAGTGTATGTTTGTTTGGTATCATTATAGAGTGTATGTTTGTTGGTATCATTGTAGAGTGTATGTTTGTTTGTATCATTGTAGAGTGTATGTTTGTTTGTATCATTGTAGAGTGTATGTTTGTTTGTATCATTGTAGAGTGTATGTTTGTTTGTATCATTGTAGAGTGTATGTTTGTTTGTATCATTGTAGAGTGTATGTTTGTTTGTATCATTGTAGAGTGTATGTTTGTCTGTATCATTGTAGAGTGTATGCTTGTCTGTATCATTGTAGAGTGTATGTTTGTCTGTATCATTGTAGAGTGTATGTTTGTTTGTATCATTGTAGAGTGTATGTTTGTTTGTATATTTTTAACCACGTGTTTGTCTCCCTGTATATTCGTAAGTATCTATGTTAATCTGCGTATATACGTGAGTTTGTATTTTTGTGTATGTTTGCTAGTTTGTGTTTATCCGTGTCTTTATTTCTTTATGCTTGTCTTCGCGTTGGAATGCCCTATCTTTATGAGCATGTATGTGGTTTTTACTTTGGAAAAAGTCGAGTTTCTGGAATGTATGTGTGTTTGTATGTTTGTGTGTGCCTGGAGATATTTTATTTCAACTTCAATTTCATTTATGATCTGGAAATGGAATGATGAAAGGTGGTCGGCTGTAGGAGATGGAGGATAAGTGTTTGATCGGAGAAGATGGAGATGGAAAGAGTGGAAAAAATGAAATTAATAATGAAAGAGAGAGGAAAAAAGTGGGGAGAAAG
>OZ022244.1:28660343-29035343 GCA_963978895.1 Erpobdella octoculata
GTATGACGAGAAATTGTCAGAAGAGAACCGAGCTCGCTTTTGACGTTTGACCTTTCACTAGGAAGTTATTTATTTCACTTGGAGAATAAAAACAAGAAACTGAAACTGAAGAATGCCTTTTTAACAGGAAGCTGAAGTTAAAAATAAAACTGTCGCCATCTTTGTTTTCTTTAAATTGAAGATGGAAATTTGAGTCTGTATTGTCTTTTTTTCATTTGTTTTTTAATTTTTTGTTTGACAGAATTAATTTCCGGTGTTTCTATTTTCGGATGTAAAAATACTTCCTTGGAAAAATAGCATCGCAGGTGTGAAATTGTGTACAAGATGTGTACTTAAATATTCAAAAAACGTTTGTCTGTCAACAGCCGCATAGTCAAGGGTGGCCCTCGAAAGGCCCAGTCCCTTTCCCCACAATTCGTTGCGGGCCCCCATGCAAATTTTAAAATTAAAATTTGTTTATGGCAGTTTTTAAAGTTTTATTTTTGCCTAAAATAATTTTAACTGCAAAATAAGTGTCGAATTGTATGAAGTGTTATCCCAACGCAGTAGAAAATTTACCATATGGAGGGGTGGTCGTGGAGTATCGCACGGTTATAAAACACAAATTGTCAGATGATGATATCACGAGGGAATTAGCTACTGATAAGACATGGTAAAATAAAAAAAAAATCTGACAAGCTAAAGGACTAAAAGAGATAATGAAAAGAAGAAAGAGATAATGTGAGTGAGAAAAAGAAAAAGAGACAGACAGACAGACAGACAGACAGACAAACGGACAGACAGTCAAAGAGAGGAAGAAGGAGAGAGAGAGAGAGACAGACAGACAAACAAACATTTAGAGAAAGAGAGAAAAAAAGAGAAAGAAGGAGAAAGAAGGAGAAAGAAAAATATACGGAGACAAAAAATTGCACTGCACTAAGGTAAGTCCTACGTTTCACTCAAAAGCTATGGTACATCGGTAATTTGAGCTATAAGTGAGCGGCTAGCCATTCCACCCATGTCAGTTTTCTTGATTAGATTAGGTTTAGTCTAACTTTGAATAACATTATTGTTTCAGTATATTATAATTACAATTAAAATTAAATAATTAACTTTACAGTTACTTTTAAACGCGCATATGCTCAGCACGTGTGATGCTAGTTTGATATAAGATATTTAAAATAACGCATGCAAACTTAAAAATCAATGGACAATCATGTCAATTACGATGTAAAATTGTCAGAGTCAATTAAAGAACTGCCAAAAATTCAGCTAGCGTTACATAAAAAGCGCAAATTCTAATTGAGATAAGTAATGACAAAGAATGTATGTAACCATATAAGTATAAATTAGACTTCATTTAGAATTTTAACTTTAAAAAGTTATTATTTAAAAAGATGTGTCAGAAGTGGGATTTGAACCCACGCCCACATTCGTGGACCAGAATACTCTGCATTGCAAAGCAAGGCTTATCCTTGAGTCTGGCGCCTTAGACCGCTCGGCCATCCTGACAACTGGAATACTCTGTTGAGGTTTATGATTCAATCAAAAACATATGATTCAATTCAAAACTCAAGTTACAATTAGTCAATTTAAGAAACATGTATTATTTATAAACGATCAGCACTTTGATTGAAGTTTATTTTGGTTGTACTAAGATAGTTATATTAAACATAACTAATTGTATTATTTAAGTAAATCTAAGAAAAGGAGAAGTAATAAAAGACTTACAAAAAAGGCAAAAAACAAATACATCATTTATCAGAAGTAGATTTCTTCGGAGGCGGCGATTTAGCGAAATCTTGGTGGGGCGAAGATATTTTAAATTCAACCTAGAGAATCTTCAAACTCAAATGACCATGCCAATACTAGCATGTTGTATTTTCATGTAAGACATCATATTAATTAAAAACAGTATACAAAAGTATTAACTTTTAATTAATATTGAATGCAGACAAAAAAACGTATAAATTATGAATGTAACAAAGGGTATCTAAAAGATTGATAAATATTAGCAGAGATATATGATATAACTAAGTAGATATAATTAAAAATGTAAAAAAAATTACGTTTATCAACAAATCTAAATAAATGAGCTAATAAAGATATTTTTCTATTATTCTATTTGGTGGAAAAATCTTGGGTGGGCCGTAAACCCTCTTTCCAGGCCCCCTCAATCGCCTCCTCTAGTTATTATTCAATAACATTGTATATAAAACCAAATTAAAAAAATTTTGAAAATCAAAGCAGGCGCGTTTTAATTTTTTCAAAAATGTTTTGTTAATGTTCAAGAAAAGAAGAAATATGAACTTAAACAAGTAAAGATGAAAAATAAATTAAAAAAAAGCTTTTATTTGCCTTTTTATCTGAGTCAACAAACTAACATTTTTTAATCTAAAACAACCGTTATGCTCGATCTTGTACATTGTTTATTTATTTCAGATGAAATCAAAATTCATAAATTTAACTCGATGCATGGATTAGTTGTTATCTAAAACACTTCATTCATATATTGTTATCGAGAATACAGCTATTATGAAAGTTTCAAAGCTCTACGTAGATGAATATTAGTCGAATATGCGTTTACCTGTAACGGACAACTTTGATTAATTTTAATTGATTTAAGGCCTTATTCATGTCGGAAACATTCATTTCATGTATTGTCATCCAGAATAAAGTTTTCCTGAAAGTTTTAGAGCTTTAAGTGGTCGAAAAGTAAGTGAATTTTTGTTTCTAAGATTTGATCATCACAGACAAACAAACAGGGAGACGAGTAAAGTTAAATAAAAGCATCTAAGAAGTAAATTTAAAATGTGTCAGAAGTGGGATTTGAACCCACGCCCACAGAAGTGGACCAGAATACTCTGCATTACAAAGCAAGGCTTATCCTTGAGTCTGGCGCCTTAGACCGCTCGGCCATCCTGACAGCTGCAACTGCTTGTGCCAGTTCTAAAGGTCATTTCACAAATATACCACAAAGTTCAGAATGTTACATACATGATATTATAATAAGGTAGAGTAAAGACGAAAGTGAGAGAGAGAGAGAGAGAGAGAGAAAGAAGTTAGCGCAAGCTATTCTCTTCACATGAAAAAGGGGAAAAATATGTACAAGAACTAGAGAACTTGACAGAATAAGCTGTCGACATAAAAAAGAAAAGAGATGCTAAAGAAGTTAGAAGGCTAGAAAGAGTAGGCTGCTCTGCCCACATAAAGAAGAAGAAAGAGAGAGGCTAGCAAGAGAGACTGACCTCATTGAACTTAAGTGAGGTCACTTGGGTGATCTACCACACATTAACAAATCTTTTATTGGTATTAATTTTTTAGCGTTTAGGAAAAACATTTTATTTTCAGCATCTTTTTACTTTATCAAAAGTTTTGTTACGACGGTGAGACTTTTTTTAAATACAACTTCAAATGGAATCTATTTTATTGTGTTGTTTTCTGCAAGCTTAGATTAAGTTTTAGATAATATTTTAATCTTGTATCAATTGTGCATAGGTTTAGAGCTGGCTTCTTTATCTCAAGTGTTTTCTTTCGTTTAATAAGAGCTATGAGAATTATATTAGTAAAATAGAAAGATATCAGAAATTCAAATTTGAAGCTCCTCATTAATTATTTATTGTTCAGTAAAATAATTCCCGCATGACAATTTTTGGTATCTAGTACCACCTATATAATATATGTAAGTTTCTTGTAACTTATTAACTAGAATCTAAAATTGTATTCTCAGAATTAATTTTTCCATGAAAGTTTTACAACGACTTGCACAATGAATTTAATCAAATGAATTTTTTGCAGGAAACTTGCCATAAATCGTATATATAAAATTTTTGTTTTGTTTTAATTAATAGACGTCTATCTTAGATATTTCAAACCTCTTTATTACAATTTTTCGTGGAAGGAATGACCTGACACTTCTAGTGTTGTTCCAGGTGGAATTGGACAAAAGCGTTGACATTGTCAATTTTGACTCAGTTAGGTTAGGAAAGTTAAAATCAATATAGCCTTACTAGAAATATCCTGTTAAAAAATGACGGTTTGTTTTTATCAAACTTTTGAAAAATAGAACACGCATAAGGTTTGATGTAATCGGATAACCTCTTGCATGATAAGTTTAGGTGAAAACGTTCTGGATCTTTGGGACTGACCATGGAGTTTGTATAATTGTATATATACAGATATACAGCTATTATAAAAATACAGACGTCCATGGACTGACAGTGTATAATATCTGGATATGGTTGAGTGTAAGAATTCATTTTGAAGTGCGTTTGGTAGCTGATGGTGTACGTTATATTTTGTCTGACTTAATTATAAATTTAATTTTATATACAAAAAATGTAATTTAGATATGATTTTTGCTCAGATTTCAAATTAAAAATATTCCTCCGTAAATATCATTAAATGTTCTACAGGTTAGTATCTATGTGTCAGGATGGCCGAGCGGTCTAAGGCGCCAGACTCAAGGATAAGCCTTGCTTTGCAATGCAGAGTATTCTGGTCCACTTCTGTGGGCGTGGGTTCAAATCCCACTTCTGACATAAGCTTTTATTAATTCTCTTGTTACTTCATCTAACAATTGCAGATGTAATTGTTTTTTAAACTTAATTCTAATAATTTAATCTTTGCGCTCAAGATTAGGGTCCAGAGTTGAGAACTTATTTACATGGCAAAATATTGATTAAGCTGTGTGGCTGAGTTTAAATAAATTTGTTGCATAAGCAGCATATTAAGTTTTAAGATAGGATAATTGTATTATTTTTTTTTGCAATGTATTTTTAAATTTTGTAAATAAATTAAATGATTTTATTTGAGATTGTGAGCACCTTGATTTGTTCAAGTGTCAGGATGGCCGAGCGGTCTAAGGCGCCAGACTCAAGGATAAGCCTTGCTTTGCAATGCAGAGTATTCTGGTCCACCTCTGTGGGCGTGGGTTCAAATCCCACTTCTGACACATTAATTTAAATAGAGTCTTTCAATTTGATTTTGAAGATCTTCGAGTATAAAGGTTTATAGTTTTAATGAATTTCTTAACTGCCGATCCCAAAAGATATAAAATGAGCCAGTTAAGAACTTTGCAAATAGTAAGAATAATACCAAAATCTGATGAAAACTCACAAAAGAAAACAATCCAATTGTAAAAACCCGTTATTATATTATTTTTTTTTAGACATGGTTGAGGTTTCTTTTAAACATTAAGGAATAAGGTTTCTTATATTTAGCTACTCAGCGGTGGTGAAAATGATACCGCAACTCTTGCCATTGATTTTCAATTTAGGCGCTAGAGTACTGCACGAACCGATTTTTTGTGGGCCGATCCGGCCCGTTTCAAAAGCCAAAATTTCAGGCCCGGGCCGTTTTTATGGACCTTAAGCCCCTATACTTGTCACAACAATTTCGGCCCGGCCCGTTTGAAGTCCCTAAAGTCAAGGCTCAACCCATGCAGTACATTCTATTAGACGCTTATGATTCAGGATCTACTTGCTCGACCAGCCTATCATAACACTAAAGCTGAAAATGGTTGATATAAAATAAATTCGGCTGGTGTTTGAGCTTACATTAATTTTTTTTGTTTATTTTAGTGCTTGAAAAATTAGGGAAAACTGTTGTAAGCTCAATCGATTATAATTCGAAATTGTTATTTTCGGCTTATCGCAAGTTCAACACTTTGTGTATACACGCAAATTTAGATGGGGTTTGGTGAATATGCATTATAACATGTTACATTCGAATACATTAGAAACTGAAAATAATTATACAAATGAAGTCTGAACAAACCTGATTATTTACATTAATTGTTTTTATTAACTATATTATTAAATAAATTATATAAAATTCTATTGACTGTCATTTATTAAAATGGAATTAAATTGATTAAATTTGTATTACGTTCATATCGAAAACTGCACTTTTTGTTAATTTTTTGTTTTTTAAGCTACTTTATTACAAAACTGAAAAGTCAACGCCCTAAAATAAACAGATTTAGTTGACATTTTTCAAAGAATAATTTGAAAAACCTTGATGAAAAATGACCGTGATACCTTTTTCTCATTAGATTTTCCAATTTTATTTTTCTACAATTACCTGCCAGAGGGGTTATTGTGAAGCGGGCATATACACAGAAAAGAAGGAATGCCAAGAAGATGCGACATAGTTTCACATTCATTCGCCACTGACCGCAATTGCAATTAAGTTTGAATGGGTCATGGCATGGTAACGGACAGGAAAGGGCAGAGTGGCGTGGTCAGCCCTCACAAAACCATTCCTCAACGACGAGCGCTATAAAACGCCTGTTTTTTATTTCTGTGAACAAATTTAAGTCATTTTAGCGTGGAAACCACTTAAAAACAGTATGAATAACTAGCTTATTTCACTTTCTGAAAAAATTTCAATTTAAAAATTTTTTATTAGGATACTAAATGTTACTGGTTAAACATAAATTACATGTATCATCGCATCATATATTAACATTTAACAGCGTATATTTTTTCAAATATTTCCCAATTTCTGCATATTTTTAATATATTAACATATATTTCTGTAATTAAATGTGAAATTATGATAATAAATATAAAATAATAAGTAACATATTTAAGCTGATCTTTAGTATAATATGTATGTCAGGCTGACAGTGTCAGCACATATTAACAGATATTAGAAACTTTCAATTTGAATAATTTAACGTATTCGCTAATTCTTCATGTATTAGCATTTCAAACATATGCTCACATTTGTTAACGTATGTCATCATACATGGGGCTCATACAGGGCTCGCATCCAGATTTTTCTCCGGAGAGGGGGGGTTTTCTAAAATTTAAGTTTCAATAACATCATATTTCTTAAATAATTTCAAATAAAAAAAATGAATAAAATCACGACTCTCATTAAGTGTTTAAATTCAAAGTCGGATATTGGCCGAAGAAGAGAAAATTAAAAGCTTTCTCTGAGTATTTGGCAACTTTTTCCAAAAAACAATGGGTCAACATTTTAGTCCAGGCTACAAGATAATATTATTTATTGTGAAAATTTTCTCCCCGCGGTGGTTTGCACCACCCGCTACGTCATGTCAATGCTGTATATTATTATTATTATTATTATTATTATTATTATTATTATTATTATTATTATTATTATTATTATTATTATTATTATTATTATTATTATTATTATTATTATTATTATTATTATTATTATTATTATTATTATTATTATTATTATTATTATTATTATTATTATTATTATTATTATTATTATTATTATTATTATTATTATTATTATTATTATTATTATTATTATTATTATTATTATTATTATTATTATTATTATTATTATTATTATTATTATTATTATTATTATTATTATTATTATTATTATTATTATTATTATTATTATTATTATTATTATTATTATTATTATTATTATTATTATTATTATTATTATTATTATTATTATTATTATTATTATTATTATTATTATTATTATTATTATTATTATTATTATTATTATTATTATTATTATTATTATTTATTTTCTACTGCATATAACTGTTTTTATATATATATATATCACTGTTTACAGACTATTTTGCATTGCGTTTTGTTATCCGTATTTTAAGCACTGAAAATATCAGTCTCTAAAGAGAAACAGTTGATGTTGTTCGATTTGAAAAAAAGATAATGCGAAAACATCAATTTCTGTTTTGTGGGAAATTTTCGGCAAACTTGAAAATGTAACAAACCAATTTCGATCGGACAGAAAATCTATAAATAATAATCTATGCATCTGTACTCGTTGAGTCGTCTTGTTTTGAGAAGGAAAAGTTTTATTTTTGGACAAGTCAAGTGAAGATATGTTTTGTGTATGGGAAAACAGAAGTAAAGGAAATATATTTGAATGTGAGAGAGAGAAAAAGAGTGCGAGACAGAAACCGATAGAGAAAAAAAGAAAGAAAGAGTGAGAGAGAGAGAGAGAGAGAGAGAGAGAGAGAGAGAGAGAGAGAGAGAGAGAGAGAGAGAGAGAGAGAGAGACAGATGATGGATATGGAAGAAGGAAAGCGCAGAGAAATAGAATAAAATGTTTTTATTTGTGCGTTTGTATGTATGTTTACGTTGTGTGTATGTATGTATGTGTGTATGTATGTGTGTGTGAAATCATTTAAAGTGTTTGCAAAAAGTATGATGAATGGGCTCTGGAATGGATGAAAGTCTCTAATCCTATACTAGACAGACATTAATACATAAAATATGCGCGTCTCTTTTTTATGCACTTACTTACAGAAACACACAAATATATGCTTTAACAAACACATATGTGTATATATTACAGTTTCAACATACAAGCATATATATATATATATACACAGACAGTTATGTGTACATGAACATAAAAATATATGTATAAACAGCTATGAATGTATGTGTACAATGGGCCTCCTGTTTGTCCTAGGCCCACAACAGTTGGAAAAAATTCTCCCGGTCCACACCTATAATTTAATAAAGACCTTAAAAATAAGTACAGTGTGATTTTTAAATGTTACTTCTGATTTGCCTGATTTGCTAATAATATTAATAATAGCTATAATTACTGTTATGGTTCTAGAGGCACACAAAAGTAAGTTGCCCGGGGCCTCGTTCATCCTCTCGACGGGCCTTTAAGCATTCAGGTGGTCAAGAAAGATTTCTAGACACAACACATTTACTATATATATTTGCTAAATCTCCATGATACAACCAACTGAGCTGAGTAGATTCAAAATACCAGACTTTTTGAATACGGAGATCTTGGATTGAACTTTGTCAATCCCGGTTTTCAAGATGGCGTCTGGTTTTTTGATTCGATTTAATTTAATTTAAGCCATTCGACTCAAAAAAAACTCATACATTATTTTGTATTTTTGTGAAACAAAACTGCAACAACCGAAAATTTTTAGAGTTTTTTCATTCTTCTTCGTGAAAAATTCCCAATGACATGAAAACAAAATGTTTCATGGAATAAAATAGCTTTTTACGGCCCACCACGGACACTATAACAAGAAAGCGTGTCTGGAAAGCAAAAATACTTTTTCTTTGCAGTGCAAAAATCTGTCTAAATCTGACCCCGACCTTAGACCTAGTTCTGAATGAACTCTAACCCTATTCTCGGTATCCGTGTTTCCGCTTCCAAATCAGCAGATTCCTGCGGTGCACGCAATTCTTGAATCAGACGTTCTGAAAAATTATTTCTTTGCAAAGTTAATTGCCTGAAATGGAGACCATCGGGGGAATGAAATTAGAAGAGGATCGAAGTATCGTTGGAATAACATAAACTGAACACACACATACAAACACGTACACACGTACACACATACACGTACACACACACACACAAACACAATGAATAAATTTCGAAGACGATGCTAAATGATTACGAATGTCGAAACTGGCAGAAACAAGAAGATAGTACTCGTGAGGAAAAAAAAGTAATAAACGGGCGCGTCACACTTCTTTGCGTGACATCCGTTGTCGTCACAAGTACTCGAGTACTCAGGTACTTCAACTGTCCTTCTAGGCATGGTGTGTGTGTGTGCACGAGATTCACCTGTCTCTATGCTTGCCTGCGAGTGTTTGTGTGTGTGTTTATGTGGCTGTGTGTGCGTGTGAGACTGACTGACGTACCACGTCTCGAAGAAGGGCTCTTGTCTTGTATTAGATTTCCTGTTGTTTTTCGGCTGTGAAAAAGCAAAAAAAATTGCGGACAAACAAACAGTAGCAACAGCTTTAGGTTTACTATTAAATGAAAAATGCTAATTGTTTTAGAAATAAATATTCAAAAATAACGTGCCATATTTATTGTACAGAATTTATGAGTAAAAAATCTAGCAGATTATAGAAAATTGAAATAATTAAACATAGAATCATCATCAGTAGTATCGATTACCAATTTGACAAAAACTTGGCAATAAATGGAACTTTTAACAAAATCTTATTCGACCTAAGCAATAAAAATATTGTTTTATTTTTTCAGGTGATAAGTTATACAATAAATATACAATAAGTTATACAATTAAAATTATTTAAACGTCAATCAGACTTGACATTTTTTAATTAATGATCATCCTTCAACCTTAACTATGCATCGTAGAATATCGATATTTTGGCAGAGTCATCATCTAAATCTTCCCGATCAAAAGACTTAAGTGCTCTAGTCTCGACAGCCATCAGCAACAACAAGTTGATCTAAAATAAGTTTTGGCACGTTTAAGAATTGAAAAAACCTATTTGATAACAATATAAATATAGTTATTTCATTTTATTTTTATTTTTCAATTAAGCTTTTTCTGTAAAAAATAAAAAGTTTTCCTTCTTCACAACTACTCAGGCCAACTCAGCCTTTCATCCTTCAATGGTTGATGAATGAGTACCAGTTTCACGACTGGGGTGTAATAGGGTTCGGCACATTCCGATTTCGGAGACACGTGCGGGTGGCAGGTAACACTGTGTGATACCATATGCACGAGCAGTTCCCGGCGATGCTGTGGTATTAACAATATGAAGTAGTGCCCTAATGTTCAATACATTTAGTCACGGAGAGGCGTAATTCCGTTGAGCAAGGAATTCAATCACACTGCTCAGGCCAACTCAGCCTTTCATCCTTCACTGGTTGATGAATGGCACTTTCCTATTTCGGAGACACGTGCGGGTGGCAGGTAACACTGTGTGATCCCATATGCACGAGCAGTTCCCGGCGCTACTGGGGTATTAATTGATATACGAAGTAGCATCCTAATGTTATACATTTACATTTATTTACATTTACTAAGACCAGTTCTGTCGTAAAGATTGCTAAATGCAATTTTATCAAAGTTCTGGCCTTTAGGATGGCAGAGCGGTCTAAGGCGCCAGAATCAAGGATAAGCCTTGCTTTGTAATGCAGAGCATTCTGGTCCACTTCTGTGGGCGTGGGTTCAAATCCCACTTCTGACAGATTTTTAATTTCTTCATATTTCAATTTTACTTGAATCTATTAATTACAATTTGCCGACTTTCACATTAAAAAAAATTGACTGTTTCTCATCAAATGTTTCTGAATTTACTCTAATCACGTAGCATAACGAATAGGTTTTTCTGAAATTTCTTGAAAAACCTTGTTCTGATAAATGAAGTAATTTGTATTTTGTTTTTGTTTTTTGTCTGACGCAATCACAATAGGTAGGAGAACAGTATTTTTAATTTACTTCATATTTTCATTTTTTAGATTATTCAAAAAATTCAGTACAATCAAACTAAATTTCAATTAAGTTGTTGAATTTTAATATATTGTTACTTACTTTGACTGACTATCTTTTTAGTTTTAACTATAAATAAAATGTTTTTGAAATAAAAATGTATAACAATAGCAACACAGCATAGTCAGGATGGCCGAGCGGTCTAAGGCGCCAGACTCAAGGATAAGCCTTGCTTTGCAATGCAGAGTATTCTGGTCCACTTCTGTGGGCGTGGGTTCAAATCCCACTTCTGACAAATCTTTTTATTTAATTATTATGTTCATATTTCATCTTTACTTAAATCTATTAAAATAAAAAAACATTATATTAATTTCAATTTGCCTACTTTCAGTTTCAAAAAGCGTTTAATTCTGTTTTTCATCAAATGTTGCTGAATTGACTTGAATCGCGTAGTATAATGATTAGGTTTTTCTGACATTTCCTGAAAAACCTAGTTCTGATAGATAAATAAAGTAATTTAATTTTTTGTTTGTTTTTTGTCTGTCACAATGTGGGGGGGGGAGGTAGTGTTTTTAGTTCACCTCACATTTTCACTATTAAGATTAGTCAAACGATTCAGTCCAATCAAACTAAATTTGAATTAAGTTGCTGAATTTTAATAAAATATATCTGTTTCTTAATCTGACCAATTCTATCTTTTAAGTTTTCAATTAAATAATATGTTTTTGACTAGAGGTATAATTATAAAAACATAACACAGATGTCAGGATGGCCGAGCGGTCAAAGGCGCCAGACTTAATGATAAGCAATGCATAGTGATCTGGTCCACTTATGTGGGCCTGGCCATGGAACTCTATATACATACTGGAATGGAAACTCAAAATGCGCACGTACAAGTTGATACCGCTCGTTGCGTGTGCGTTGCGTGTGCGCTGCAGCTAGTAGCCTGTACCAACCATTAATAACACGAAAGTGGCAGTCAAATCTCATATTTATTAGATACCAAAAACATTTAGCACATTATTTAAACGAAAGAAAACTAATATATACAAAGATATAAAAACAAATAGCAGCAAGAGATGATAAAAAAAGCATTATTTTGAACTTTACAACAACTATTTGATGATTTAATAATAATAATAATATATTATTTATTATTGGAAGATATTTACACAAATAGAAGCAGATGGCAGAAATGTATAATCTAAATTTAAATCAACAGTTTGTTAATTTGTCAATTTTTCTCTTTCTTGAAAAATTTCTTGTGTTGCTATCAGCTTTGTTTGAAAAGTCTTTAATCAAGTTCTTGGCAACGCAATTGAAAAATCTTGCTGAAATTAAATTTTTCAGATCATGGCCTTTTGTACACAAACCCACATCAATTTGACTGAGTCTGCTGCCATCCATATACAAAGACCTGTCAATGATCTTGCAAAAAAGTAGACGTTGTGATGGAGAAGTGAGAAAACAATTCATGAGGTTCTTGGACAACTTTATTTCTTCGAAGACCTGCCAACAGTGAACCATAATCAGAAATGTATATTCTGAAGGACGGGTCAAACCTCCACGATTGATTTCTTCAAAAAAATCAGAGGATCTGTGTTCTATTGAATTATCAAGTTCGAGAGGTTCCAGATGTCGTTCTTCAAGAATATCTGAACAATCGTTACATTTTTTGAGGCGTACTATTGCTCAGGCCAGTTTTTTATATATGCCATTAAATTAATAAGTTGTGACATAGCCTGCAAGTTTTTTAAAATGAGATGTCTGTATTGTGATGCCGGAAGGATCTTATCTTTGATTCGTACAACCAAACTATGGTTGTTGCTAATAACAATACTGGCTGAAATTTGTGGCAAGTCTCTCTCAAGAACTACCATGTAAACAATAAGTTTATCTTCAACTATGTCAACTTTAAACCCTCTAGGTGCAGTTTTATCACTCATCAGTTTTTCTGCAATTGATCGAATTGTTAAACTTGAGAGGTCATCTTCAGCCAGAAATAAGTTATTTTGAGCATCTAGTTTTTCAGCTTCAATTTCACGTCGAACAGAAGCTGTGGATTTACTTGTTGTTCTATGACTAATTTCTTTGGTGAGGTAATTGGGGGCATTTAGGAACTTTGATGGCACAGTGCTTTTCTTCAGACGTCTATGTTTCAGGTTCTGATCTTTACATTTTTTCTTCCTTCTTAACAATGTATCTGTTCTCTCATATTCAAAATCATCGGGATGAAAATGCAAAGAACACAGTCTTGAAAATCGAGATGGAACCCAATCTTGTCTGGGATTAGCACGTACCCATTTGGCTAAAAGTTCTTTGTCATTCCACGGAACCAAATGAAAACTTACTTTTTCGTCACTTTCTTGATTTTTCTGACTATCATACCCGCTTCTGCAACCATAAGCAGCACATCGAACCATTATCGCTACAAGGTGGTTGATGACGATTGATGATATTATATTATATTCCCTTATTCAGTAAAACCTATTTGCTAAGCTTATTTTTTAGGGAAATATCATATTTATATAAATGATAAAAAAATAATTATACGGCCAGTAATCCATATGTAAAGCTCGATATCACGATAATTATACGGTCAGTAATCCAAATGTAAAGCGATTAAAACAGATAAAAAATATATAATTATTTGAATGTAATCCAGTACTAATCCAATAAAAATACTGTATAATATATATGAATAATACGAGTCACAAACGATAAATTTTCACAACACAGCAAGCACGCGCTCGATATCACAACAAATAAGAAATAGCTCGGTTAGCTGTTAGGCATCATGTTGTACGGGCTGACGCGCAGCTAGTGCTTGGATTCCATTCCAGTATGTATATAGAGTTCCATGGCCTGGCTTCCAATCCCACTCCTTACACATTTTTTAATACTTTGTTCATTTATGTTGTACGTTTAAATTGCTATTTTTTCAAATTCTTCATCATAATACATAAATTTCTCGTTAACAGACTTTTGGTTCAATTCCAACCGTGATGTTTTAGTATAAACTTACTTCATATGTTATATAACGGGCGACATATTTTTGCTTTTTTTCCTTATCTAATTATTTGCTTACTGACTTTTCGCTGCTTATATAGCTGCACAGTAGGCACAGATATTTGTCAAAAACCAAGTTTTGTTATGTAAGAAAGTTGCGCCGTGGGTTTAAATCTGTCGACAATTGTTTTCGGAATTGTTTAAATGTTTAAATAACCACGGAATGATTGGAAACGGGCATGCGGAAATGTGAAAAAATGTGATTTAATTGGAAAAATAATTTCTTTCAAATCAGGGAAATTTGTAGAAGAATTATATAAGAATGTTAAACTTTTTAAAAAATGCCGGTAATATGGACGTGGAATAATCGTAGAAATTAAGTTCACCAGGGAAATTGAGTTTGCGGCTACATTATATCAATTATTTTATATATTTTTAAATAGTAGTAAAATAAATCAAAATCATTAACGAAACCACGCATGAAAGAAAAACAGAAACAAAATGAAAAATATTAATTGAAATATTTCTTAGGACGCATTAAAACGTAACAATTCACAGCGCGTGAAATTAAATAAATAAATAAATAAATAAATAAATAAATAAATAAATAAATAAATAAATAAATAAATAAATAAATAAATAAATAAATAAATAAATAAATAAATAAATAAATAAATAAATAAATAAATAAATAAATAAATAAATAAATAAATAAATAAATAAATAAATAAATAAATAAATAAATAAATAAATAAATAAATAAATAAATAAATAAATAAATAAATAAATAAATAAATAAATAAATAAATAAATAAATAAATAAATAAATAAATAAATAAATAAATAAATAAATAAATAAATAAATAAATAAATAAATAAATAAATAAATAAATAAATAAATAAATAAATAAATAAATAAATAAATAAATAAATAAATAAATAAATAAATAAATAAATAAATAAATAAATAAATAAATAAATAAATAAATAAATAAATAAATAAATAAATAAATAAATAAATAAATAAATAAATAAATAAATAAATAAATAAATAAATAAATGAATAAATAAATAAATAAATAAATAAATAAATAAATAAAGTTATAAATTAAAATGTTTTAATTATGCGGGTGATCCTTCTCAAACGATGCAATCTCTAATCTCTTTGGCGAGATTGATCGACTGGCTCATTAGATATGTTTGCCTATGTTACCGTCTGCTAAACTTTTTATGTTTCCTCCTGTTTGTCATGTTCTCTACGTCTACGTTTTATTTCTTGTATTATTTTATGATACTCGATATTTGCTTCCAGCTGTAAGTCCACTTGCACTTAAGTATACAGTTCACTCACAATTGAATTCCAAAAGGATTCAATCCTGACACATTGCTTCACAGAATTGACTCTATAAAATTATTATTGCAAGCATGAAAAGAAAAGAATGGTTTTGATGATGATGATGATGAAAATGATCCTGATTTTGTTTATTCATGTCTGTTTTGTTCGTTTGTTCGTTAATTTGTTAAAATGTAACTTTTCTGTATATTTAATTTATTATTGCGATATTTTTTAATTAAAAGTTTTGCAACACGTAGGTTCACCTTTTTCCTCTGTAAAGCTTACAAAACATTGCGTTTAAAAAAAATTTATGTGCGACACCCAAACAATGTTATTTTCAATTTTTTATAAAGCAAAACAATTATTTTTTTTATCAATTTCCGGGTTTCCAATCCATATCCTGGAGTCCAACATGGCGGTCGTGTGGCAAACTCCAGTTTCAGTATGCTCAGGACGCATCCAGTTGGAAAATCAATGGTTGAAAAGCTATATGGAATAAATTGATATAACAGTTATAATACTGTTAGATCATCATTAGCGTCAACCGCCGCCACTGTCTCCGCCGTTTCCATCGTGATCTTCGTCGCCATCGCTGCACCATCGTCATCATAACCCGAAGTGACTAGTTTAAGTTTTCATTTTTTTTCGATATTTAGAGAAGTATTATTTTTTTTGTTATTTCATCCATCGTAATTATACAGAAATTGATTGACTGTTTTTTACGCACTTAACTGATTTGAAAATAATTGTTTTTTTTATGAATCTTTTAAAATTAATGTATTTTTCAACAGTTGAGAAATAAAGAACGAGAGAAACAGAGACAGACAAAGACGGATAAAACAGACAGAAAGAGAGAGAGAGAAAGAGAGAGAGAAAGAGAAAGAGAGAGAAAGAGAAAGAAAGAGATGCATTTAGTGATATTTTCTACTCTTTAAAAAATACGTCAAGTACGCTAGAAACAGAGCGGGGGCAAAAGATGCGTTGGATTTAAATCCGTCTGTGAAAGACAAGCCTCCGCTCTTAAAGCATAAACGCGATAAAATTCGCATGAGTTTATTTTTTAAATTCAGCTTTATATTTCTATTTTTTTTCACTTTGCAGTTTAGTTTCTTATATAATTTTTTTCTTTTTTTATTTAAATTTTTTTTTTTTATTTAAAATTTTTTTATTTCATTTTTTTACAACACTGATGTTTTACTTCTTCTTAGCTAGTTTACCCGGCGCTGCACGGTTTTTAAAGTTTTTTTTTAATTTTTGACTTTAAAACGTAAAATAATAAATCGATTTTTTTAAATCGTTCACAAATTTCTCCTCACTGAACACTTCAATCGTGGAAAATTTCCTTTAAAATTTCTCCAGCGGTTCGGATGTGTTAAACGACCTCACATATCCACATAGCTTTATATGTATATAATCCTTTTTTTCTATTTCTAATTTTTGTATCTCATTTTTGTTATCTTTTCCCCCGTTACAAACAGTCTTATCTGTTTTTAATCAATTTAATATTCCATTATCTCCGAACAATAAAACCACACAGCCTTCGACACTCACTACATAGCAATCAAACCAACCACACCATGAAGTGTTTTCCTTAAAAAATAAAACGATTAGAGAAAGAAATTTCAGAAAAAGTTAAAAAGGCATTTCTTTGATAATTTAATTAACGGTAAAATTTGTTCTTATTAAAAAAGCGTCCTATGTAAAGAAGCTTGAGACTAAAAGAAGAAGGTGTTTAAGATAATAATAACCAGCCGATTGAACCAATAAGTAAGACAATTGACCTGAAAAGAGAATCGACTAAGCGAGGCAGTTAGAAAGTTTTAACAATAATTTCAAGAAATTCTTTTGTATAAATAATAAAACAAAGTGAATGATTAAAATAATGTCGTCTGGTTGAACAGTTTCTAAGATTCATAAAGTTTTGCGTTTTGATGGATTTAGCGATTTTCCAGACATGTGTTTTGTTTTTGTTTCACTTTAGTTAACCTAATTTTAAAAATAATTATGTCAAATAATTATTGTATTATTAACAATAGTAATAATTATAATATTAATAATAAAAGAAGTAATAAACAGTGTGATAATAGAGGTATTAATAAAGTCTTGCGTTTTGATGGATTTTGCGATTTTCCAGACATGTATTTTGTTTTTCCTTGAGTCTAGTAAAGAGAGAAAGATTATTATTTATTATAATTATAGAAATGTGTGAAAACGGAGAGAAAAAGAATAGAAGTTGAAAATAAAAAGAAAGAAGAGAAATTTGAGAGGAAATTTATAAAGAACTGATGAAAAGAAAAAACATGAGAAAAAGAGAGAATGAAAAGTTAGAGAAAGATGGAACATGAAATAAATTAAACATAGAATAGAAAAGCGTAGGCGGAATACTGTACACACGCACACACACACTTACACACACACTCGCACACACATAATATATATATATATATATATATATATATATATATATATATATATATATATATATATATATATATATATATATATATATATATTTGTGTGTATAATATATGTATGCATGTGTGTATATGCAGATACTTATATAAATACAGAGTTGCATATAAATCGAAGCATCTCAAGCATGGCTGGAACACTTGAAGCAAAGACACAAATGTTGATATTTTTCCAGTTTATTTTTCTTTAATCAGAAACACAATCAGCCAATGTGGATTAGATTTACAAAAATTCGTTAGCGGGGGAAACTGTTTTAGGATAAAACCTTTGTTTACGTTTGGGCTTACAAGTCTGCTGCTGTTCCTTTGTTAAGGTAACTATCACTATATTTGTTTTTCAGTTTTAAAAATTTTCTAAGTATTAATAATACATCACATTGAATTATCATGAATTTCTTACCTTTACATTACAGTACATGACATTTCTTCATTGCACTGTATCAATTTACAAGTAAAACGCTAAGCCGACGAATTATGTCGGTCGTCTTACAATGAAACATTGAATATTACATTCCAGAATAGCATTGCATCTAAAATGAATTACTAAATGATTGAAATAAATAATTAAAAAATTATAACTTATTAAATCCCTTATATTAACTTCACCACCGGTCCTGCTTGCTTGCTTGAATGTTTGCAAACATTGAAAGTGGAAATTAACTAACTTCCCGCCATCCAATCGAGTTGAAGTTTAAAATATAAACTTGCTCCTCATGACAATGCATTCTATTAAGTTTGATATTTAAAAAAAAAAAATTTTGTTGTTATTAAAAATAATAATTATTTATGTTTTAAAACAAAAAAAAAACAAATCAAATACAATTAAATAAATTATCCCATAAAAAATTCAAAATCAGGTCTTTTTAAAAGCTGAAAAATCCAGAATTATAAGAGATTTGAGAAAAAAACCTGGTTTTTTAAGGCTTATTTGTCTTAAGGTTTCCTTTCAATAACGCCTTTAAAGTACACAAGACATATTTATAAGGCTTAGCAAGAAAATGTGATGTAGCTCGTGTTTCAGTTGTATAAATAATAATAATAATAATAATAATTGATTTAGTGCAGTTGTTACACAAGTGTACAATCTTTCGATTCACTTTATCTCCATAAACACTTCAATAAATTGATCAATACCCTAGATATAAGCGTACTTTATTTCTTTTTAATACCGGGCGTTGATTAGTGAAATACCGGCAGAAAAATAAAAAAAACTTCTAAATTATATAACAGATGGTAGATTGAAAATAACAAATCTGCCAAAATCAATTTACTAAAAATAATAATTATTCTTTTTAATTAAAAAATGTTTTTATTGTCGCGAAAATGTCGTTAAAATAATTTGCTAACAGCCTTAGCTACAATCATCCGGTTGGCACATTTCTGCTTACAAATAATTTAAACCATCTAGTTAAAGCATTATAAACTTTTTTACGCTAATTTGTTGTTATAAAATTAACTATACATATGATTATAATGATTTTAATTTTAACTTAACAGTTTTTAATTCTTTCAATTATATATTTCAATTTGAATTTCATTAATTTTTTTTATTTTTGTCTGATATGACATAAATTATTGCAGTGATTATTATGAACAAAACAAAAACCACAAATACGCTAACATAAAAAAAACAAACAAACACGGAACCAGACAAACAAACAAACAGGCAAGCAAGCAAACAAACAAATCCAGGGACACGCAAACAAACATAGAAATTTCAAAACAAAACAAAACAAAACAAAACAACGCCCGAAACAAAGACGATACTCAAAAGTCAGATAAGAAAATTGGGAGCATCGGAGCCATCATCGGTGCACCTGTTCACCTGTGATTTCAAATTAAACTTTATGAATCAGAAATATAAGAAATATAATTACAATAACCACAACAACACACAATAAAAAAAACAAATTATGATAAATTAAACGAAATACAGCCGGACAATGTGTCAATTTCGACCAGGTGAACTAATCCAGGCAGTCCAAGTGCGAGACATGTCGTCTTGTCACCACGATGAAACTGTCATGAAAGAAGGGACAGTTTAATAACAAATAAGTAAATGTAAAGGAACGTTTAGTTCGTAAATTCAACAATTAAAGATGATTGTGAGCCAATGTTAGAATAATTGGTCAAACTATTTCAAAGAGTTCGATTGTTGTTTTTAAAAATAAGCGCATCTAAGAGTTTGTTTTTCTTTCCCTCTTAATAGGTTTTTAGTTATAAAGTTTGGTCTATAATAAAAACTTGATTCTTAGACAGAACGGTATGAAAATAGTCTATTTTTTCTACCGATATTGTCCACAAATAAGACCTTGACATTACGGTCAGTTTACTGTAAACGATGGATGAACTTGAAACGTTATAAAAGTTTGTTTACTTCAACTATACTTTAAGTTCATAGAAGTTATTCAGGCATGAAACCGAAACTGAAACTTTGATTCAATTAGTTTTGCTAAATCAAATTTGTTTATGTTTCGTGACGATGCTTTACACTTTTCTCTTTTATTTCTTTCTTTCTCTCTCATTCTAGTTTTGTCTTTCCATTGGTTTCATTTGATCAATTTCTGTCCTGACGATGATGATGATGATGGTGATGATGATGATGATGATGACGATGACGACGACGATGATGATGATGGAGATGGTGATGATGGAGATGATGATGATGGTGATGGTGATGATGATGATGATGATGATGATGGTGATGATGATGATGATGATGACGATGACGACGACGATGATGATGATGGAGATGGTGATGATGGAGATGATGATGATGGTGATGGTGATGATGATGATGATGATGATGATGATGGTGATGGTGATGATGATGATGATGATGATGGTGATGATGATGATGATGATGATGGAGATGATGATGATGATGATGATGGAGATGATGATGATGATGATGATGGTGATGATGATGATGATGATGACGACGACGATGATGATGATGATGATGACCATGAAGATCAATTCTGACGATAATGATTAATTATTATGTTGTTGATGATGATAATGATGACGATCAATTCTGACGATGATTATTAATGATTATGTTGATGATGACGATGATGAAGATGACGATGATGAGGATGATGACCATGACGACGATGATGATTATGATGATGACCATGACGATGATGATTAATGATTATGTTGAAGATGACGATAATGATGATGATGATGATGATTATGTTTATGATGATTAATGATGATTATGGTGGTGGTGATGATGATGTCAATACATAATCTACAATCATGACAAATAATATCTTTTAAATAAATGTTTCCGCAGACATTGTCGTGTTTAATTTTTTTATTTAATTAATAATTACTTGTTTATTCGTTTTGTAATTATTTTTAGTTAATAAATTAATTTATTTTGATTCATTTAAAAACATTTTTTATTCCAGCACCAGTTAAGTTTTCAATAGGATTTTTGTTAAATTTAAAAACCGTGGTTTCGTTTCTGAGGATGGAATCTGGTATTGAGACCATCAGTTTTGATCTTTATCTTTTCAATTAAACATTTAATAGAAATTCAATTTTACTTTTTCCAGGAACACTTTAATCAATTTCAATTTCTTTTCTTTACATTTTAGGTTTTTTAATTTCTTCTTTAGTCCAACTAAAAAATTAAGATCCTCAACCTACATACCTGCTACAAACCAAATAAAAGTTAATAACCGGATTGCATTAACCGGATAACCGATGAATCGCGACAATAATTGATTATTCCGTTTGTTATGATTAGGCGTGTGGCTAAATGACAGTTGTATTGTATTGCATTGCATTGCATTGCATTGCATTGCATTGCATTGCATTGCATTGCATTGCATTGCATTGCATTGCATTGCATTGCATTGCATTGCATTGCATTGCATTGCATTGCATTGCATTGCATTGCATTGTATTGTATTGTATTGTATTGTATTGTATTGTATTGTATTGTATTGTATTGTATTGTATTGTATTGTATTGTATTGTATTGTATTGTATTGTATTGTATTGTATTGTATTGTATTGTATTGTATTGTATTGTATTGTATTGTATTGTATTGTATTGCATTGTAGAACAGAACAAATACTGGTACTGAAATGTAATCAAAATAAGTTGAAAGTTTTCATGGCAAGCAGATCGGCAGAATTTTATAAAATCTTAATTAAACAAGGATTATTATAATTCCTTCTCGTAATGTCAGAGGATGACATCACATTCTACTTCTCTTTCTATCACTCTCACTCTCACTCTCACTCTCACTCTTACTCTCACTCTCACTCTCACTCTCACTCTCACTCTCACTCTCACTCTCACTCTCACTCTCACTCTCACTCTCACTCTCACTCTCACTCTCACTCTCACTCTCACTCTCACTCTCACTCTCACTCTCACTCTCACTCTCACTCTCACTCTCACTCCCTCACTCTCACTCTCACTCTCACTCTCACTCTCACTCTCACTCTCACTCTCACTCTCACTCTCACTCTCACTCTCACTCTCACTCTCACTCTCACTCTCACTCTCACTCTCACTCTCACTCTCACTCTCACTCTCACTCTCACTCTCACTCTCACTCTCACTCTCACTCTCACTCTCACTCTCACTCTCACTCTCACTCTCACTCTCACTCTCACTCTCACGCTCACTCTCACTCTCACTTTGACTCTCACTCTCACTCTCACTCTCACTCTCACTCTCACTCTCACTCTCACTCTCACTCTCACTCTCACTCTCACTCTCACTCCCTCACTCTCACTCTCACTCTCACTCTCACTCTCACTCTCACTCTCACTCTCACTCACACTCAGACTCAACCAATGTTAATACGTTCCTAGAAATTTAAAAAAGTTACATGCAATTTAACGGCTCATTAAACATTTATGCCTTTGATAGTCTTCTATCTCAGAGTTCCATATTCAAATTCTGGTAAAAAAAAAGATAAGCTTTGCTAATGACTCGATTTACACCATCTTCTGTTCGGCCGTCCGAGCGTCCATCCATGCGTCCGTGCGTCCATCCATTCTTACATACTTTCTTGATTCTATCTTTCCATCTATCATTACATATATTTACTTGCTAATTAATTAATTAATTAATTAAATGACAAGAAAGTTAGACTTCATTTGGTGGAGTTACTCCACCACCAGCTTCTAGCCAAACAAGTTCTTTTCGACCTCCAATTTTTCAATAAATTATTAATTAAAAAACAAAACGAGACCGTTTGAATTTTAATAGTTCATCCAAAATAAAATTTTAATTACCAAAAAAACAAAATACAAATTAAATTAAATATAATTAATTTTAATTAAGTGCACAAACAATTTTTTTTTATTAAAAAACCTCCAAATAAAACTTTTTTTCTATTTTTTTATACACTGCAGGCCACGTCCCAATATGACAGAAGTAAAACGGATGTTGGAAAAACATCGCCCAAAACAATTCTTTCCATCTAAATAACATTTAAGATTTATAACCTGCATGATTTATTAGCACTGGTTATTATTAAAAAAATATACTTTTTTTGCACCTAGTGTTTAATATAACTGAAAACTAAACATCATAAATCATGTTGCTGCGTATAAACCTTTTGTGTATTTAATTCTGGTTAATTCCTTGCGATAAAAAAAAGAGTTAAACGGTTTCATTGCCGGCAAGTACTTTACGGTGAAAACATTTCATGGCACATATAATATAAATTATTATAAATACCTTTCAGAGGCGTAGTTTGGGTCTTCTGCGCCCGGGGACAAAACACAAAATCTGCGCCCCCTACATAACCTCTTTTATCTCCTGATTCCAAAAAAACCTGATAACCAGGGGGGGGGGGTAATCGGAGCCATAGAAATTTCTAGATACAGAAAAATAATATTAAAAAAACTTTTTTGCTCACTGAAAATGCGCCCACTCCAGCTCTTCACCCGGGGACAACTGTCCTTCCCTGCCCCCTCGCTACGCCTCTGTTACCTTCTACTGTTCAATGCGTAGAATCGCTGTTTCTGAAGAGTCAAAGCGCCGAAAACCAGATCGAATCGGATGAATAACTGTTAATAAATCTGTCAGTGGTTTGACCTGTCGTGTATTGTCGTGTTTTTATTTTATTATAATTATTATTATTATTATTATTATTATTATTATTATTATTATTATTATTATTATTATTATTATTATTATTATTATTATTATTATTATTATTATTATTATTATTATTATTATTATTATTTATTGTTATTGTTATTGTTATTGTTATTGTTGTTGTCGTTGTCGTTGTCGTTGTCGTTGTCGTTGTCGTTGTCGTTGTCGTTGTCGTTGTCGTTGTCGTTGTCGTTGTCGTTGTCGTTGTCGTTGTCGTTGTCGTTGTCGTTGTCGTTGTCGTTGTCGTTGTCGTTGTCGTTGTCGTTGTCGTTGTCGTTGTCGTTGTCGTTGTCGTTGTCGTTGTCGTTGTCGTTGTCGTTGTCGTTGTCGTTGTCGTTGTCGTTGTCGTTGTCGTTGTCGTTGTCGTTGTCGTTGTCGTTGTCGTTGTCGTTGTCGTTGTCGTTGTCGTTGTCGTTGTCGTTGTCGTTGTCGTTGTCGTTGTCGTTGTCGTTGTCGTTTTCGTTGTCGTTGTCGTTGTCGTTGTCGTTGTCGTTGTCGTTGTCGTTGTCGTTGTCGTTGTCGTTGTCGTTGTCGTTGTCGTTGTCGTTGTCGTTGTCGTTGTCGTTGTCGTTGTCGTTGTCGTTGTCGTTGTCGTTGTCGTTGTCGTTGTCGTTGTCGTTGTCGTTGTCGTTGTCGTTGTCGTTGTCGTTGTCGTTGTCGTTGTCGTTGTCGTTGTCGTTGTCGTTGTCGTTGTCGTTGTCGTTGTCGTTGTCGTTGTCGTTGTCGTTGTCGTTGTCGTTGTCGTTGTCGTTGTCGTTGTCGTTGTCGTTGTCGTTGTCGTTGTCGTTGTCGTTGTCGTTGTCGTTGTCGTTGTCGTTGTCGTTGTCGTTGTCGTTGTCGTTGTCGTTGTCGTTGTCGTTGTCGTTGTCGTTGTCGTTGTCGTTGTCGTTGTCGTTGTCGTTGTCGTTGTCGTTGTCGTTGTCGTTGTCGTTGTCGTTGTCGTTGTCGTTGTCGTTGTCGTTGTCGTTGTCGTTGTCGTTGTCGTTGTCGTTGTCGTTGTCGTTGTCGTTGTCGTTGTCGTTGTCGTTGTCGTTGTCGTTGTCGTTGTCGTTGTCGTTGTCGTTGTCGTTGTCGTTGTTATTATTATTATTATTATTATTATTATTATTATTATTATTATTATTATTATTATTATTATTATTATTATTATTATTATTATTATTATTATTATTATTATTATTATTATTATTATTGTTATTGTTATTGTTATTGTTATTATTATTATTATTATTATTATTATTATTATTATTATTATTATTATTATTATTATTATTATTATTATTATTATTATTATTATTATTATTATTATTATTATTATTATTATTATTATTATTATTATTATTATTACTGTATTTAATTTTTTAATTTCATTCATTTATTTATTCTTATGCATAACAATTGATTCTTCGTCCAGTGTAAATAACAGCGGTCTGTCTGTTATACTCAAATAATGGTTAAAGTTAAAGTGTTATCGTGTTTGTGACGATATTAAAAATTGAACATCACTCCTTACCAGAAGCCACGAACGATCATCACCGCTTTAGCACAATCTCGGATAGCTTTCCTGTTCCTATTCCTTCTTCTGATTCAGATCTATTTCTCCAGTTTTAAATGAAAAAAAGTTTTCTTATAAAATTTTTTTTTTATTTTCTCATCCACAATCTTGTTTGTTTTTTCTATTTCTGGCTTTTAATAGTTTTTTTAATTGAAAAGTTCAGAAAATTTAAATTTAAATTTATACGTTTAAAAGCGGAATTGTTAAACGTTTTTTTATATCTAAATTAAACTTTAGTGTTTTAACCAGAGCAAAATAAACGTTTTATAGGAATTAGAATAAAATGGAAAATAATGAACAGAACACCCACCAGTGAAATATACTGATTAATATATATATATATATATATATATATATATATATATATATATATATATATATATATATATATATATATATATATATATATATATATATATATATATATATATATATATATATATATATATATTTTTACTTGCAATATAAAGTAGAAGAACGTTTCATGTAAATCTCAGAAAATGGTTCTTTTTTAATTACGAGGCCACCAATGTGGAATGGGACGGCGGTGATGATGATGATGATGATGATGATGATGATGATGATGATGATGATGATGATGATGAGAATGATGAAGATGATGATGATGATGATGATGAGGAGGAGGAGGATGATGTGGATGATGAGGATGAGGATGGTGATGATGGTCAGGATGGTGATTATGAGAAGGAGGAGGAGGATGATGTTAATGTTGATGATGATAATGACAATGATGAAGATGTAAATCATAGTTGTAATAGTAAAAAGACTGTAAGTTGCTCCTAGTTAACATGGTAGTGATGATGATGATGATGAGAATGACGACGGAGATGATGATGATGATGATGATGCAAATGAATTCGAAATGAAATCTGACGATTCAACCAAAGAAAGATAACGCCATTAGAAGACCTCACGCATCAAACATTCTAAAACAAACAAACAAGCAAAACTAATTAAGAACAAATTGTTCAAAATCAAAAACCTTCTTCTCGGTGGAAGGAAAGAGACGTCGCCGTCAATTAAAACCGGTCTACTTCGGTTCCGATGGGTCGGCTTATCATCTCTTCATGAAGTGCTTCCTAATTGCTTGATGAAGACAATTGAAATCTTTCAGATCAACTCCTGTCAGACGTGTTGATGTAATCAAAGCTTTGATAAGATCTGGTTGAAAGTGATTCTAAGAAGGAATGAAAATGAAAAGAAAAAAAAATTGTGGCGAACAATTACTTTTTTCGAGTTAATTTTAAGCTTTCGGCCTTTGTGAGACTGATTTTATTTCTAATTTAATGAATTTATACTTTTCTTAAATACATTTTTGTTAACATTTTTTGAATGTTTTATTACATTTAATAAATTTAAAAATAATAAATGTGTTTTATAGTTAAACAAGCTAAAATACGCAGCCTAGCCCAGGCGTTTTCCTAAAGTCTTGTAATGAGACAGTAGATGAAAAAACTGGTAAAGTATTAAATAAAAAAACATCATAAATAATTAAATAAAACATATTACAACATGAATAAATAATTAAATAAGTAAATAAATAATTATATATAGATATATTTTAATTTTTTCAACCAATTAAAACTATTTTTCGTTAATTATTTTCCACATAGACTTTCTCCTTATTAAAATATTGAAAACACTTTTCAAGAACAACTTAAAAATTCAACAACAACAACAACGTGACCCACAACACATATACAACAACTCTTGTTTCTCGGGTTCCTTTAAAGTTTTGCACTTTGAAAATTCACTTAGTTCTGGGCTTTATCTTTCTTTAATCTATTTATTGTACTGCTAGAACATCTATTTTTAATTCCAAATGTTTTTTTACTCTTTTTTTTGAATTTTTTTTAGAAATTTTAGACTTGGAAACCCTTCAAATGGAAACACATGGTGCTGATATTTCTCTTTTAAGAAATAGAAAAGACGGGATTAAATTGAATTGCGGCGTTCCCATTGGCGGATGAGTGAACCTGTCATTTTATCTGACCTATTTATTAAAACGCGTAAGTTAGGTCAAACAACTGAAATCTGAATAACAAAATACAAAACAAGTAAAGGAAAAAACGAGTTTTTCAACACAAACTTTAATTTCAAATACACTCGATTTAGAAATACGAAAGATGTTCAAATTAAGCTTCTTTTTTTTAATCATTTATTGTCATCCAATATAAATCAATCAATCAATCAATCATTATTTCTATAGCGCTATTTCCGCAGTGTTCAATAGCGCTCGGTCGTGAACTTAGTAAACAGATATGTTTTAAGTCCACGACGGAAAACTGCGAGAGAAGTAGAGTTAGTAAGAGAAGAAGGAAGAGAGTTCCAGAGATAGGGACCAGAGTAGGAGAAAGAGCGTTTAGCAAAAGAATGCTTAATAGTGAAGATGCGAGAGTGATTACGAGAAGAAGAACGAAGACCAGACTTAGGAGGGATATGTATTAAATTAGTTAAGTAGAGAGGAGAAAGGCAATTTTTTATTTTGTACATTATTAAACAGATTTTAAAAATCACCCTATATCTGAGAGGAAGCCAATGGAGAAGAACAAGAGATGGAGAGATGTGAGAGGAGTAGGAGGTGCGAGAAACTAAGCGAGCAGCCGAGTTGAAGGCTTTAGAGAGAGGATAGAGGGTAGTGTCAGGAAGACCATAGTATAGAGAATTGCAGTAGTCAATTCGAGACAGGACAAGAGAAGAGACTAGAAGTTGCAGCGAAGGATCATCCAGAAGTGGACGAAGCTGCTTAATACGGCGAAGATGAAAGTAGCAGGATTTAGTAACAGAATTAATTTGGGGGGTTAGCGACAAGTTAGAGTCAAAGAGAAAACCTAAGCTACGAATCAAGGGAGAAGGAGAAATAGAAAGAGAAGATGGTGGTGGCAAAACCAAAGGAAGAGGATTTAGGGATTTAGAGGACTTGTTGAAATAGATTAGTTCAAACTTGTCAGGATTAAGTTTAAGACACATAGAAGAACTCCAGGATATAATAGATTGAAGGCAGGCAGCTATTTTGTTAAGAACAGACTCAAGAGAAGAGTTAGAGAAAGTAGAATAGACATAAGAGTCATCGGCATACATTTGGCTATTGAGAGAGTGAGAAGATATAATATGAGGAAGTTCAGAAGTATAGAGAATAAACAGTAAAGGACCAAGAATAGACCCTTGAGGGACACCGTAGCTCAAAGTTACAGGAGTAGATTTAGAAGATTCAATAGAAACATAGGAATATCTACCAGATAGATAAGATTTAATCCACCGGAGAGCATCGCTAGTTATATTAAAAGATTTATCAAGTACATCCAACAACAGTGAGTGATCAACTGTATCAAATGCAGATGAATAATCAAGACAAAGAAGAAGGGTAGAGAGGCCAGAGTCAGAGGAAACAATAAGGTCATTATGAAGCTTAAGTAGAGCAGTTTCAGTAGAGTGGCCAGGTCTGAAGCCAGATTGAGAAGAGGGAAGAAGTGAGAAAGCAGTTAGATAAGCACTTATTTGCTCATACACAACTCTTTCCATTATCTTAGAGATAAAGGATAGGTTAGAGACAGGCCTATAGCTAGATAGAGAAGAAGGATCAAGAGAGGCATTTTTAATAGTAGGGATAATAAAAGAGGACTTAAGAACAGAGGGAAACACAGATGTAGATAAAGAGAGATTAATTAAATCAAGTAAAATTGGATAAAGAACAGAAGAAAGCTCTTTAAAGATAGTAGTAGGAATGAGATCCAAAGAGCAAGTAGAAGAAGACATAGAGTTAATAAGTTTAGTAAGATAGTCAAGTGTAATAGGAGAGAAAAAAGTAAAAGTTTCAGTAGAGAATTTAGAAAAAGTAGGGGTTTTACTATTGTTAGAAGATCTGATGCTTTCAATTTTCGTGGTAAGAAAATTATGATAGTCATCAGGAGAAAAAGAAGGAGGAGGAGATTTTTTATTAAGGAGTTTAGAAAGAGAAGACCACCTATTCCTCGAGCTAGAAGCAAGAACAATAGATTTTCTCAAAAAGGAAGAATGCTTAGTAAAGATGAGGTTATGGTATTGTTTGAGATGGTATTGCCACTCATACCAAGAACCCTTAGACAATTTAGAACGATAAGCTCGCTCGGCTTTACGTGCAGATTGCTTCAAGAGAACACAATCACGATCAAACCAAGGAGCTTTTTTAGAAAAGAGTCGAAACTTAAACGTCTCAAAAGGAACCAACGTATCCAGTATGGATGAAATCGTCAGATTGAGATTGTCCATAAAGGAATCAACATCAGTGAAAGAAGAAGAAGAAAACCCAGAGGTGAGAAATAAATTTGAAAATTGATTATTATCAAATCTAGACCAACACCTTTTAGTGACTGAAGTAAGATTAATTAAAGGTTGAGATAGAGGTAAGGTGAAAGAAATAAAGTAGTGATCAGTAAAGTGAAGATTAACAGGTGAAAGATTGCTTATATTAGAGAAAATAGGAGAAATAATAAGATCCAATGTGTTACCCCGATTATGAGTCGGAAAGTCACAATGCTGAAAGAAGTTAAAAGTAGATAAGATTTCAAGAAATTGAGAAACAAAAGAGTCCTTAGTTTTATTAATAGGAATATTAAAATCCCCAATGATAAAAGAAGGAGTAGATAGAGAGAAGAGAGATTCAGAAAGGTTGTAGAAATCCTCCAGAAATTGTGGTTTAGAGCATTTAGGAGGCCTATAGATACCTATTAAATTGAACTTAAAAGAATTAATTTTAACAGAAGTAAAGAGGCATTCAAAAGATGAGAATTTAGTAGAAGAATTGAGAGAGACAGAATAGGAAGACTTAAAGAGAAGGCATATGCCACCATAGGAAGAATGTTGAGCAGAAAAAGGATTAGTAGG
This sequence comes from Erpobdella octoculata, assembly GCA_963978895.1. Lineage (NCBI taxonomy): Eukaryota > Metazoa > Annelida > Clitellata > Hirudinida > Erpobdellidae > Erpobdella > Erpobdella octoculata. The sequence continues at coordinate 28,690,920 of OZ022244.1, forward strand.
AGGCCTAGCCTGCTCAACAAAAGAGAAGCCAGTAGGAACAGAAGCAAGGAGAGAAGGAGAAGAAGCAGATTCATGCCAGGTCTCAGTCAGGAGAAAGAGATCAAGATAGTTAGACAGGGCTAGCTCAGAGATAAAGAGTGATTTATTATTTAGAGAACGAATATTAAGAGTGGCTATATTAAGGCTAGAACTATGATTATTATTATTATTATTATTATTATTATGACTATTATTAGTTTTAAGATTATTTATTTTAAGAAGAGGATTTGATATAGAGAGATCAGAGAAAGAAGAGTTGCACTTAGCAATACGTTTAAATTTCCTAATATAATTTAGGTTAAGAATATCAAGATAATAAATCTTACGGCGAACAGTGCGAGTGGGCAGAGTAGAAGATTGAGAGAGGCTTAATAAGAAATCCCTAGAGTACATTATTAGAGAAAGAAAGGTTTAGAAAAGGGAATATAGAAGAAAAGAGAAAAAACTCACAGTTTCCACGTGAAACAATAAAACAACTCAAATTTAACTTCGCTCACGAGCCGAAACGCCATGACACCACGGCGCTAAACAGTGAAACATAAAGTTTCAGCTTTCTAGCTAGTCAAAAAGCTGGTTAAATTTCACTTGCAAGATTTGCGTACAGAAAAAGCCACACACACACACACACACACATACACGCACACAAACAGAGATTGTAACCTAAATAAAAGTTTGTAAAAAACTAAAACAAAAATAACGTAGTTTCTTAAAATAGAAATTAGAGAAAACATTCTTAAATTCTACATCGCGAAATTTCTGACTTGATTTTTCATATTCTCCCTCAAAGGCCCAGAGGCAAAAACATGCACCCAACTAACTATGTACAGTAGAGTTTCGTTTCTACTAAAATCCAAGAAACAAGATGCATCCTTACATGTTCTGCTGTTGCTTTGAACATTCATCATAATTTTACTTTTTCACTTAAATAAAAAAAATCACTTTCAAAAGTTATTTATACTCTCATTCTGAAAATTTAATTTTTTTTGCAGGATTTATATTTCCAGTTAAGTCATGAAACTTTCTGTGTTTGAAGCCGTCGATGGTAAATTCTTTCACCTGAATGAACACGACGTATTTAATAACTCGCTAATTAGTTTTCATGAAAAATAGTAGAGAGGTATAAACGATAAACCACTTTTCATACGCTTACTTCAACAACGATGTCTGCTCAAGAAGACGACGTAACTCAGATACAAACCTGTCTCTGCCTCTTAGTCGGCGCCAATGGCTACTCGCTAGACTCTCAGAACTACAGCGACGACACTTCGACTACGACGCTAGCTCATCTTATCGAGACGACTACATCGGCTTTAGCGGACGGACGAAGGTCGACAACCTACCAGCCGACTCCGGCGTCATACGACGACATCTCCGAGCGATGCTACAAGCTGCTTCTCTCGCTCTCCGGTGGCTACAACAACACTAGCTACGTCCTCGAGACGGTCTTGTATAACCACATCTCGACGGCTATCTGCATTTTCGGCCTCCTCGGGAACCTGGCTAATGTTTTCTTTCTAGTGCCTCAGGGAAGAAAATGCGGGATGAGAAGAATGGAGAAATCCGTCTATTGGGGCCTGGTCAGTCTGGCGGCATCTGATCTTATGTTCTGCTTCTGCGTCATTCCACGATCGTTCGTTAACAAAGACCCGATCACCGTTACTCCGTTTGATTTTTCCCTTCTCTACTTCACCTACGGCGACGCTCTCGCACACCTCTGCACCATGATCAGCACCTGGCTGACGGTAGCCATGGCCGTTGGAAGGTACTTGGCCATCTGTAAGCCTTTCACGGCCAGAGCTATCATCGGGACGACGGCCGCCAAGAGAACCATAGCCGGCATAATTCTTGCTTGCATACTCATGAGTCTACCTCGATTCTTCTTCTATCGGGTCGAGTCGGTCCGGTGCTACTCGGACATGGCCAGTCAGTACTTCAGGTGGCCTGTGACGGGCATGGCGAGGAAAAAGTTCGACCTGTTCGACAACGTGTACAACTGGTTTTACATCATCGTCGGCATCGTCATTCCCTTTCTCTGCCTTATCTTCAGCAACGCCTTCCTCATTAAGACTCTCGGCAGGGCCAAGACTACGCTGAGGTACTGTCGCGTCGCTCGCTACCCAAAACAGCAGTCGCACCAGCAGCTATCGAGGATGCATTCTGGTCACCAGCACCAGCAGCAGCAACAGCAACTACAAGCTCATCATCTGCAGCATCAATTGCAGCAACTTCCATCGCTGCAACTGCAAACACCTCATCAACAAAACAACAACCGCCAAAACAGTAACAATCGACCGGAGCGCAATTCGCAGCACCACCAAACAGATCAGTACCGTCCGATAACACTGACCTTGATTGTTCTGGTGGTCGCCTACGTTGTGTTAGTTACCCCCTCGGAATTATTCCTCTTTCTGAGACGGTGCTTTCTGGACGAAACCAGCCGGGAGCACCTCTTCAATTCGCTTGCTTCTCTGGCGAACGTTCTTCAAGCTGCCAACTTCTCTCTCAACTTTTTACTCTACTACGCCATCAACGTCAACTTTCGGCGAAGTGTCGCCCAGATCATCTGCTGTCTGAAGACAAGAAACGGCGGCTCGCTGAGTCGGCTCGGGGCGGCGGCGCACTCGCCCAACGCCAATGACGTCTACTACAGCCAGCAACAGCCGGAAAGTAGCGGCGGTAGCCACTCGCTGAATTATCATTACGCCACGACAAATTATACAACGTGGCATGAACGCAAGACTGGGAAAGTTTGACTCAATAACACTTTTGTCGAATCTCTCACACGAAAAACATTGCTTACTCTCAATGTGAATTTGTGTTCCGGGTTTATTTTTGTTTTAAATTCTAAGAATTGAAAACAATATTTTATTATTTAATATGAAATATTTGTAAAATCGACGTTTAAAAAAAACCATTTCTGAAAAACTGCTGAGGTTTGCTTTTTATTTTTATATTTCAACAGTATACATATGTTTTTTTTTTAATAAATCATTCCCGGTGGATGGATCGGCACGAATTTCATAATTAAAATGTTGTTTTTTTATTTTTTTAATATCGTACTAATTAATAGAACTTTAAAACTATTTTTTATTATAATTCAATAATCGTTTTATTTTTATATAATACAACTTTAAAATGTTCTACTCTGTCTGTGTGTTTATGTGTGTTTGTTTGTCTGCAAATGTGTAACAGTCTGGGTAACTTGCGAAAGAGTTTTAATTTGTCGCTCCATTTGTAGAACAGCAAGTATTTTTTATTAATAATTATTCTAAATTATTTTAAAACTGTGTAAATGTTTGCGACCGATGAACGGACAAATTCAGTTTGATATTTTGAATAATTTTATTTGTCTTTTTTGTGTGGGAAGTCAATTGAAAGGGACAAGTTTTTAATGGCGTTTTTTTATAAATAAACAAAATCGCAAATTATTTTCAAATTAAAAAAAATTTCAATTTGTTTAAAAATTAAATAAAATCACAAATTATTTTGAAGTTAAATTAAATGATGAATTATTTTGAAATAATCATTTTAAAAATAATTTTAAGTCCGTAATATTAAAACTACGGAATGTTTTTGTAATTATTTAACTGAGTAATGTGGTTGATCTATAAAATATTCTTTTAGTAATGGTTGCAACATAAAAGATTATAATAATAAATAAACAATAAATAAATAATAATTTAAAACTCTATCTTGAAAATAACTCTATCTTAAATAAATAATAAATAAATAATAATTAAAACTATATCTTGAAAAATTTTTTTAGAAGTTATTGATGATTATAAAAACAGAAAGTTTAAAAAAATGTTTTTGGAAAAAATGTCAACCTGTCTGACACTCCAAGGTACCTACCAGTGGCAGGAACGAAGTGTGGAAGCGGCTTAAGGCAGACCTGGCCAGCTCACCGCCTTGTCAAAAATGTCCTTAAAAGTCTAAATCATTTCTTTTTGTGGTGAAAACCATCAAATATTATGCCACGATGATAAATAAATAAATCTTATGGTGCTGAACTGAGTGAAGATGATGATCGCTCTTTAAAATAGCTACAAAGATGTTTGTCAGTGTTGCTGCTTAAGACAACACCTACTAGCGCTGTCGCTACCAAAAAAATCATCAAAAGTCTACTAATAGACCCTATTATAAACTTTTTAAGCCAAGAATAAATTTATGAAGTTAGAAAACCCAACTAGTAATAAAACCTTCAGCAATGTTGTAACACATTGTGGCAGAAGTTTTAATTTAAGAGTATAAAAAGAAATCTTTATCATATATTTATCAATCTTTGTAATATATTTGTTTTTTATTTTTTAGCACGAAATAAATACGGATGTTTTTGACTACTTAAGTATCAAAAACACAAAAAAGTTCAACAGAAGCTATTTTCACTGTGGAATAAAAAACTCGATTGACAAGCTTCATGGCATCTCCAAGTTTTCAGCGCGTTTGTAACGTTTATAAAAACAAACTAAACGTCTTGGAGGAGCGGGGTACTGATAGCCTCAACAAATCTGTCACCAAATGATGTTCAACGTAAAGCAGGCACAACGAGATGTCCGGAAATCCAAGATCTGAGTTGCCAACGGCCTGCAACAGAGTTGGTTGGTTGAGAGGATCTTTATCGCGCAGACACTTGAACACGAGTAGTGCGCTGGTGATGACCAGCTGAAAAAGATTGAGTCTTGAAGCTGTTAGATCGACTGGTGCGGATTTGCAACAGTCGATCTGTGGCAGAAGGAGAAATGCAAAGAGCACCTGCCTTCAAAGGATGGATAGAGCTCGCTGTCCTGATCCATTATCTGCCTAAGAATAGGAAAACATAAACGGACGCGCTCTACAAACTTGTCACCGCGTGGTCATAAAGACTCTGAGGTTTCTAATGGAAGATGGAGGACTGATGTCGATGCTGCTGACTTTGCTAAATTTTTTTTAAATATGATGAAGGAGACGTCTGACGAATACAACATGAGAGTTGTCACGAGTGACTTTCTTCTAAGGATGCGTAGAGATCTGAACTCTGACCCTATTACACATCTATGAGGTTAAACCACCTCAGGTACTTGATTTTTATAAATCCGTCTGCTGCATCTGCGACTAGCGTGTGGTGGTCTGAGCACAATGGAAAAATTTCTTTCTTCAATTTGGATGATTTAATAAGAGTCATCCTGCAGTGTTTGTAAATATTGAAACAGAATAACAACAAAAACTGTGTTTACATAAAGTGATGCAAAAATGTGTAGTTATATTTTTAGCAAAACTGATATCAAAAAGGTGCGATATTTTTTTTTCGATTACGATGATTATTATTATAATTGTTGTTACTGCTAATACATACTACTACTGCTACCACTACTACTACTCCTACTACTACTACTACTACTACTACTACTGCTACTGCTACTACTACTACTACTACTACTACTACTACTACTACTACTACTACTACTACTACTGCTGTTGCTGCTGCTGCTAATACTACTCCCACCTCAATAAAACAACCACGGACATCAGCGGTCGTCGAGAAAACACCCCCAGCTAGAGATACAAAAGTTCTATAACTGTTCGGTTTCGCCAGTGTCTTTAGTTAACTCCGCCTTGCTTTTGTAAGCCAGTCCCAAGCCTGGAGAAAGGAGGAGGGAAAAGTTAAAAGGATCAAATTATGATCCACGACAGGAAGTACTTAGGTGCTTCCAACATACAGACATTTCAGTCTTAAAACACCTTGTGTAAAGGACTATAAACTATTATAAAAAAAAAAAAAAAAAAAAAAAAAAAAAGTGTCTTTAGTTCAGTCTTAAAACACCTGGTGTAAAGGACTATAAACTATTAAAAAAAAAAGAAAAAAAAAGTGTCTTTAGCTTGCACTAAGTTTTGTATTATCACACAGGCGTCAAATACTGTCGCCTGATTGGATAACTTCGAATGACTAGGTCAAATACAATATTAATATTTGCATATATTACGCACCTGGAATTTGTAATTATTTTCGTTTGAAAAAAATTGTTTTGGTTCAATTAAAAATTAGACTTTTCTTAAAGCAATCATAAATAATTTTGTGATTAATAATAATATTTAATTAAAAATATCTCCAATGATATTACACAATATAGATTATATCTATCTATATCTATAAAAATGAATGTTTGTATATATATTTGTCCTTTATGCATTGCTACACCATTCATCCGATCGTAATGAAATTTTCACACAACCTTGAGAGTCAAGGGGAATCAAATATAGAGAAAAAAAATTTGAAATCCGTCACAAAATGAGCGGAGCGGGTGAGCGAGCGGGAACTATATATATATATATGTATGTGCGTATGTATGTGTGTATGTATGTATGTGTATGTGCATATATGTGTGTCTGTGTTTATGTATGTATGTATGTATGTATGTATGTATGTATGTATGTATATATGTATGTGTTTTTTACAATATATATATATATACTAGCGGGGTTACCCGGCGTTGCCCGGGGTTTTTAGAGGTTTTTCTAATGTTTGTCTCTCTCGCTCCCGTTTCCTTCTCCACTTTCCCGTTTTCGTCGCGTTCCCGGTCGCTTTTCCGCTCTCGGTCTTTTTCCAGCTCCCGGTCGCTTTCCCGCTCAGAAGTTTTGTTATCGATTTTCTCTCATGCTCGCGTTTCCTTCCAGGCTTGCTCTCCCGATTCCAGTCGCTTTCCGCGTTCCCGGTCGCTTTCCGCGTTCCCGGTCGCTTTCCCGTTCCCGGTCGCTTTCCCGTTCCCGGTCGCTTTCCCGTTCCCACTCACGCTTGATCTCCCGTTCCCGGTCATGCTTGCTCTCCCATTCCCGGTCATGGTTGCTCTCCCGTTCCCGTTCACGCTCATTTTCTCTTTTCCATTCTTTCATAACTTCTGTTAGTCTATAAAACGTTAAATAGATTTGCTAAGACTATATATATATGAATGTTTGTGGGTTAGTTTGTCTATTATAGAAACGGGAAAGCGACCCGAAACGGACAGCGAGCGGGAACGGAAAAACAAGCGTGAGCGGGAATGGGAGAGCAAACGTGAGCGGGAACGGGACAGCGACCGGGAACGGGAAAACGACCGGGAGCGGGAAAGCGAGCGGGAGCGGGAAAGCGACCGGGAGCGGGAAAGCGACCGGGATCGGGAAAGCGACCGGCAGCGGGAAAACGACCGAAAACGGGAAAGCGAACAGGAGTGGGAAAGCAGGTGGGAAAGGAAACGGGAGAGAAAGAGACAAACATTAGAAAAACCTTTAAAAAACCCGGGCAACGCCGGGTATCTCCGCTAGTACATACATAAACACACGGGAGAGCAACGTGACCGGGAATGGGAGAGCAAGCATGACCGGGAATGGGAGAGCAAGCATGACCGGGAACGGGAGAGCAAGCGTGAGCGGGAACGGGAAAGAGACCGGGAACGGGAAAGCGACCGGGAACGGAAAAGCGACCGGGAACGGAAAAGCGACCGGGAACGGGAAAGCGACCGGGAACGGGAAAGCGACCGGGAACGCGGAAAGCGACCGGGAACGCGGAAAGCGACCGGGAACGCGGAAAGCGACTGGAATCGGGAGAGCAAGCTTGGAAGGAAACGCGAGCAAGAGAGAAAATCGATAACAAAACTTCTAAGCGGGAAAGCGATCGGGAGCTGGAAAACGACCGAGAGCGGAAAAGCGACCGGGAACGCGACGAAAACGGGAAAGTGGAGAAGGAAACGGGAGCGAGAGAGACAAACATTAGAAAAACCTCTAAAAACCCCGGGCAACGCCGGGTAACCCCGCTAGTATATATATATAAATGAATGTTTGTATGTATATATGTATGTATGTATGTCCTTTATGCATTGCTACACCATTCATCCGATCGTAATGAAATTTTCACACAACCTTGAGAGTCAAGGGGAATCAAATATAGAGAAAAAAATTTGAAATCCGTCACAAAATGAGCGGAGCGGAGTGGGTGAGAGAGCGGGAACTATATATATATATACTCGGGGGTGAGTAATAAAATTCAAAATCGGTAATTGCGTAATAAAATTCAAATTTAGGTTACGTAACAACGTTTGAAAGCTTCAAGCAAGATTTAGGGCTAAAAGAAGTTAGGAAAGAATGAAAAGGAGAAAATGAGCGCGTGCGAGAACGGGAATGAGAGAGCAAGCACACACACACACATATATATATATATATATATATATATATATATATATATATATATATATATATATATATATATATATATATATATATATATATATATATATATATATATATGTATATATGTATATATATATACATATATATACATATATATATATATATATACATATATACGACCGAGAGCGGGAAATCGACCGGAGCGGAAAAGCGACCGGGAACGCGACGGGAAGGCGAAAGCGGAAAAGGAAACGGGAGCGAGAGAGACAAACATTAGAAAAACCTCTAAAAACCCCGGGCAACGCCGGGTGCCCCCGCTAGTTTATAATATTATTACGATAACCGTAACAACGACGATGGTTGAGACGAGCTCGTTGGCGGCCGTCGTACCGCGTACTGGGAGAACAGGACAGAGAGTGAAGTGGTAAGTGATATAATCAACAGGGCTTAACAAGAGAAGGGCAGATATAGAGACACTCGTAGCCAAGTGCCAATATATGAAGACGGATGAAAGGATCCTGCAACTGAACAAACAGTGAACCAATGCAAACATGAGCAGCAGAAGTAAAAAAAAATGATAGCAACAACATGTCTGGAAGTCACCGAGTTGAGAAGTTACTAACAGGAAAATATATAAATTAATGATGAATATAAATATTATTATTTTATTTTATTTTATTTTATTTTATTTTATTTTATTTTATTTTATTTTATTTTATTTTATTTTGTTTTGTTTTGTTTTGTTTTGTTTTGTTTTGTTTTGTTTTGTTTTGTTTTGTTTTGTTTTGTTTTGTTTTGTTTTGTTTTGTTTTGTTTTGTTTTGTTTTGTTTTGTTTTGTTTTGTTTTGTTTTGTTTTGTTTTGTTTTGTTTTGTTTTGTTTTGTTTTGTTTTGTTTTGTTTTGTTTTGTTTTGTTTTGTTTTGTTTTGTTTTGTTTTGTTTTATTTTATTTTATTTTATTTTATTTTATTTTATTTATTATTATTATTATTATTATTGATGTTGTTATGCAGGGATAACTGGAGCTTTGTGAGGACCGTCAAAAGAAATTGTTTTCGATAAAATGAGAGATAAACGAGAAGAATGAAAGAATGAAAATGAAAAACGAAAGACGAAGAGATTAAAAAAGAAGGTTCAGGAGATGAAAAAAATGGATGAAACTGTCTTGTATGGAAGTAGAATGTTATAAATGATACTGTTGACGTTGGTGTTAGTGATGTCCATGTTGCTGTCGCTGGTGATGTTGGTGATGATGATGTCTGATGGTGGTGGTGGTGGTGGTTGCGGCGACGACGATGACGATGACGATGACGATAACGATAACGATGAAGACGACGATGGTGATGATAATAATGATTTTGTCCCGTTAGAGCTCTCAAGAGTCGTCCCTTAAAATAACTTCAAATAAAGCAGAGTAAAGTTATAACACATTCACGGCTAGAAAGTTCCAAATCATGAAAAAAAAGATGGAAGTCAACCTTCTAAAAATACATATTTTATTCAACTCTAATTTCAAGTAATAAAAATCATCGTTATCATCACCACCATCGTCGTCGTCGTCGTCGTCACCATCGTCATCATCTTCAACATCTCATCATAGCAGTACCTCAGTTATTTGGCGGTAGCCACTTTGTAAACCAGTAGTTTCCGCCATCTGCTTCCCAACAATTATTGCAGCTACCACAAACACGTGATCTCCAGCAATAATATCATTCTCTGTCACTCACAATTTCTCCGTTTTGAATGTGTCTTTTTATGCTTCGTATTGCTTTTCATTTTTGATTTGAAATACCAGGGACATAAACTTCAAGTGACATAAAATGAAAATACACATTCAAAGTGGCATTAAATAAAGAAACGATTTCTAGGTGATATTTCTAGGTGATAGGCGCTGGTGGCAGAGCGGTAGAGCGCTCGCCTGTTGATCGTTAGGTCGGCAGTTCAAGCCTCACCTGCGTCACCAGCGTAACTCCCTTAGGCAAGGAGTTCACTCGCATTGCTTTCTCATGTCTATGAAAATAGCGTGTTCTTCGAAGTTTCCGATCCAAAGGAACCTTCGTAAGCGCCTCTGACTTATCTGGCGCTATATAAATTCATCATTATTATTATTATTATTATTATATTACATACAAAGATACATTCCTGGGGACAATAAATAAAGATTTACATTCAGGTGACATTGGACTTGTAACAGCGTTCCTGCATTTTGTGTAAGCCTCTTCTACTGCGATCTTGATTAAAAATAAAAAACTTCGTCACTGCATGGGGTGATAATGCTCATTGTGAAAAGTCCAAATGAATAAATCATCAATTTGTTGTTATTATCGTTTGTCACATATGAATTGTTCATGATTACGGTGATGATGGAGATGTTGATGATGACGATGACGATGATGATGACGATGACAATGACGATGACAAAGATGATGACGAAAATGATTAAGATGACAAAGATGACGAAGTTGTATTATTATAATGAAGATAATACAACGACATATATGCGCTTCGATAAACAATCCGTTGTGTTCAACACTTAAGCCCTTCAAAATGACCAATACTGTCATTAGTTTTGCAGAATAAAAAATAGTGTAAAGGAACAAACAAACAAACAAACGGACAAAAAAGACAGACAAGAGAATTAGGCAGAGTAAAACTTGCAAATGACAACATTATAAATGTTACAAAAACTATTGTTGTCTATGGGCTGGGCGAGTCGAGTTCGTCTACACCTGATAAGCGCAAATCTGACGACAAATCGAAGATCGAGGAATTGCTGAAGTTAATCTCTTGTGATGATGTCGAAATTGTTAACTTAATTAGACTTGGGAAAAGAATCGAAGGAGAGAGTGAACCTGCTCGACCAAGACCGTTGAAACTGGTATTGAAAAACGAAAATCAACAGTCGAATCTTCTCAAGTCGGCAAAAAACTTGAGGGTGATGAAGGAAGGAGGTTGGTCAGCAGTTTTTATCCATCGGGATATGACTCCAAAAGAAAGAGAAGCACGAAAACTCCTAGTCGAAAGTATGAGGCAGAGAATGCGAGCCGGAGAGACGAATCTGTTCATCGCGGGGGACAGGATAGTTACCAGAAGACTTCCCGTTGCGGGAAAAATCTGAAAAGCTCCAACACAGAATCATACGTTCGAAACAAGTACTTGTCAAAGTGCTTGATCAAGAAAAATTGTAGTTGTTCTGGAGTCGACCGCTGCTATCGTCATCTGGGACCAACCACTGAACGCGAATCTTACTCTGGTCTAGCCGGACAATCTATCCCCGCTGCATGTCTCAATGTTAGGTCTATTAAAAACAAAACTGCTATCGTTGCTAATATCATAAATGAAAACAAGTTATCAATCCTCGGCTTAACTGAAACCTGGCACGAGAGTTATGAAGATGTTGCACTGAAAAAGATTACTTTGCCCGGCTACCGTTGCATCGAATCCGCCAGAAGGTCTGATGAAACGGGTCGCACATATGGAGGAATTGCGGTTATTTACAAGGACACGCTGTCTGCCAAGCCACACCCTCTGGGTTCCAAGCCAGCTACATTCGAGATCACGTCTATAATGTTTTCGTCTTTGAAAACGAATTTTATCTTTGTGGTGATATACCGCCCTGGAGGCAATCCCGTGAGCGATTTGTTCTTCACGGAGCTTGAGAGCATATTGGAAACCCTGGCAACTTACAACCTCCAAATCATTATTACCGGCGATCTTAACGTCAGGGTCAACATCTCTAATGACCCCCACTCCATCCGTTTTCTCAGCCTCATACGTTCATTTGGATTTATTCAGTCTGTCGTCGGCCCTACGCATACGCATGGTAACACTCTGGACTTGGTCATTACCCGATCAGATCTTCCCCCTCCATCTATCATCGTTGATCTACCACAGGTGTCAGATCACTCGCTTGTGCGTTTCCGGATCCCGGTCCGTCATCCTCCCCCGCTGCTTATCGACGTCAACACCCGGGCTTGGAGAAGTTTCGACCCAGAGCAATTCCGTTCTGATTTACAGGGAAGTTCTCTGTGTAATCCGGCGGTCTATGAGACGATGTCAATCAGCCAGGTTCTTGAGACCTTCGACACAACCTTGTCATCACTTCTTCACAAACATGCCCCGCCTCGTGTTGCCAGGCTGCGCGACCGGCCCCTCACCCCATGGTTCGACTCTGAATGCGCTGCCTTAAAACGAAGATCGAGAAAGTTAGAAAGACGTTATAGACGAACACAAGATCCCATCGATCGCACTTCATGGATCAACCACGTGCGAACGTCTCATGACCTTTACAGACAGAAACAAAATCTCTACTGGAAGATGAAGATTGACGACAGCCGAGGGAGTCCTGGGAGATTATGGCAGACATTATCTGGGGTGCTCGGTCGGGTTCGGAGCAACCCGATTTCGCCAAAAGATCTTACAGCCAATGATTTCTCGAGAGCGTTCAATGATAAGATAAGAGATATCCGCCAGTCTACGTCACATGCTTCCAGTCCACGATTCGACCCCGGCTGTTGTTCCTGCGACCTGCTGAGGCTTAAACCTGTGAGTGTCGACGACATTACCCGGCTCATCAAATCTTCACCAAACAAAAATTGTTCCCTGGACCCAATACCGACATGGATGATCAAGCAATACTCTAGTGAACTGGCACCGTTTGTGACATTCCTGGTAAATTCATCGCTAGAGCGGGGACAGTTTCCTCCTGCCCAGAAAAATGCTGTCATCACACCGATCCTGAAGAAGCCGAATCTAGATCCGCGCAACACCGGTAACTACCGCCCAATCTCGAATCTGTCCTATCTGTCAAAACTACTGGAACGATGCGTAGCCGCCCAGATAAACATCTACCTCCGTGAAAACAACCTTCTCCCGATGTTTCAGTCGGCGTACAGAAATCAGCACTCCACTGAAACTGCTGTCCTGAAGGTACTGTCTGATATTTACGCTGCGGCTGATTCGGGTCGGATCACGCTACTGGGACTTCTGGACCTCTCCGCTGCTTTCGACACTGTTGACCATCAAATTTTGGTCAACAGGCTCCATTTCTCGTATGGTTTCGGAGACGTCGTCCTCGAATGGTTTCGTTCCTATTTGACTGATCGGTCCCACTGCATCCGCTCCGGAGGTGTTTTGTCCACGCCTACCTCTGTCCTGTGTGGCGTCCCGCAGGGATCCGTTCTGGGCCCGTTGTTGTTTCTTCTCTATTCCGCGGACGTCCTACATATTGCCACGAAACATCGGTTTTCTGTCCATTCTTACGCTGACGACCTGCAGATTTACGATCACTCCCCGCCAGCGTCGTGTTCCGATCTGGTCCCCAGGATGTCTGCATGTATCAGCGAGATTGGCACTTGGATGGCAAGCAATCGCTTGCAACTCAATCCTTCTAAGACCGAAGTGATCTGGTTGGGCTCGCCTGGTCGACTCAGCTTCTGTCCGAAGGGGGATCTGGTCATCGCTGGTGTCTCAGTCAGGCCCTCCACTTATGTTCGTAATCTTGGCGTGATGGTCGACAGTAGCTTGTCTATGGAGGCACACATCTCTCATCTTACTCGTTCATGCTTCTATCATCTCCGTCAACTGCGCGTCGTCCGCCGTAGCCTCACCATGGACTCCGCCCATTCACTCATTAGAGTACTCGTGCACAGCCGGCTTGATTACTGTAATGGTGTCATGGCCGGACTTAGACAGTTTCAAATCAATAGGCTCCAATCCATTCTCCGAGCAGCCGCTCGTCTTGTTCTTCAGCTGCCCGGCTGGTCTCCCGTATCAGATCTCATGCGGACGCAACTTCACTGGCTTCCTTTCCCGCAGAGAATTCAGTTCAAGTTGGGTCTGATGGTATACAAGTGCCTCCACCACACGGCTCCGGTCTACCTGCAGCAATTGTGTGTACCGATCTCAACGCTTGCTGGTCGGTCCCACCTTCGATCGGCGGCTGCTGGCGACTTGTTCGTTCCATCGTCAAAGACAACGACTCTCGGCAGGCGCGGATTCTCCACTGCTGGTCCAGTTGTTTGGAACAGCCTATCTGCTGACCTGAGGAATCCAGCTTTGGACCTCGGCGGTTTCAGGAAGCTGCTTAAGACAGAACTTTATTCTTAAATTTATGATTTGACGCGACGCGCTTTTGTGACTTTTTAAAAAAAGCGCATTATAAATTTACATTTACAAACAAACATTTACATACATTTTACAAATAAAATGCTAAAAACGGTTGCACAAAATAAAATAAATAAATAAACAAAATGAAAACCAAAACCAACTAAAAAACACGAAATGAATTTACAAAAATTGAACAAAATAAAAAAGTTTTAATTTCAACTAAGCATGCAAGTTTTTTTATAACGCTTCCGAAAGATCGGTTTTTATCGGTTTTCGAAAATTCGACATAAAACTTTTTCCGAAACTGTACGAAACTGAAAAAGAAAACCGAACTTCAAACTTCCATGCTTAATTTTAACAAAATTTAAAAACATTTTTAAATTTCTTACTCTGCTGTCGAGATAGATGGATTGAAAGAAAAAGAGAAGATTGCGTGTGGTCATCTTTTAAAAAAAGCTGCGTCAAATAATTGATGATAAAAACTGGATAAAACAAGAATTTTTTTTATTTTTATTCGTTTTTCCTTTTTTTCGGAATTTTTACCTTATTTCACTTTCCTTAATTTTTTTATTTCACTTAATAATTCTTTTTCATTTCAGTCTTTAAAATAGTTTTTTTTTTCTTCTTATTTCAGGCGCAGAATTCAATTATTCTTTAAAACCCTTCAAGGATGAGTTTAATAATGAAATTCATTCCTGGGCTCGTGCTCAAGTCTAAAACAACCAAATTTATTTTTCCATTACTCGCCGGACACGAGTGGTCACTCAACAATGGCCATTTTTCACGCTTATTTATTTACGATCACGCTAGGTTGGTGTTGAAGTTGTTGTTGTTGTTGTTGTTGTTGTTGTTGTTGTTGTTGTTGATGATGATGATGATGATGATGATGATGATGATGATGATGATGATGATGATGATGATGATGATGATGATGATGATGATGATGATGATGATGACGACGACGACGAGACGATGACGATGACGATGACTACGACAATGACGACGACGACGACGATGATGATGATGATGATGATGATGATGATGATGATGATGATGATGATGATGATGATGATGATGATGATGATCTCGTCTTCATTTGTATTTTAGTGGTTTTTTGCTGTTGTTGTTGTTGCTGGTGTTCCACAATTGAGAAAAAACAGTTCTCTTCTTGTTTCTTCAACTTCCGAGAAGACGAATCTGTTTCGATTTGTAAGTATTTCCCACGTGTGCGTGTGTGTGCGTATATATATATATATATATATATATATATATATATATATATATATATATATATATATATATATATATATATATATATATATATATATATGTGTGTGTGTGTGTGTGTGTGTGTTTGTGCGTGTGTAAGGGTGTACGTGTGTATATATTTTTGTGTGGACGTGTGTACGTGTAGATTATTCAATCATAGATTTGATACGTCTGATTGCATTCTTATATACGGACTTACACGGTGGCGTACGGGTATTGTTGTTCCTTCCTGTCTGCTTGCCTGCCTGTCTTCGTGTCTGCTTGTCTGTTTGTTTGTTTGATGTACGAAAAAGGCAACTCGATAGGTCTTCCACGAGACTTCTGTAATTAAGACGTGGCTGCTTGGAAGGATAACGACTGATATCTGGAGGTGGATCTAAGGGCGGACGCATGGATGGATGGTGCACGAGTTAAGGCATAGATGGATGAGTACACGGAAACATAGATGACTGAATGGAAGCATCATGAACAGATGCATTGATGAATGCATGATTGAGAACGGGTGCATGGACAGATGCATTGATAAATGTATTGAGTTAGAACGGATGCATTGGCCGATGCATTGATGAAAACGTACGCATGGATAGATGCATTGATAAATGCATGATTTAAAATAAATGCATGGATAGATGCATTGATGAATATATAAATTAACAAATGCAGGGTTAAATGCATTGATGAATTGACGAATGCATGGATAAATGCATTGATGAATATATAAATTAACAAATGCAGGGTTGAATGCATTGATGAATTGACGAATGCATGGATAGATGCATTGATGAAAGCATGAGTGAACGAATGGATCTATCGGTGCCCGGTGCATTGATGAATGTATGAGTGGCCGAATGCATTGATATACGTAACGATGAATGCGTGGATACTTTAATGAATTCATTGATAGATGCATTGATGAATGCACGGATATATGAATTAATTAATGCGTAGATAGATGCACCGATGAATCCATAGATAAATGCACTGATGAATAGAAATCTATGATAGGAGAAAAGATGAACGCGTGGCTCAGTGGGAGTAGTAAAGGACTGATAAAAAAATGACCATAAAAAGTCTGACAAAATGGCGGACATTAAGCGAGATGTAAACAATAAATAATAAACAATACAGTATAAGATGGTCGGATTGATAAGTTGGGAAATTGGAAAAAAAGAATGTGGTACAATAAAGCAGTGTACAGGAATGTAGTACAATTAACAATGTACATGAATGTAGTACAATGAAAAAGTGTACAGGAATGTAGTACAATGAAGCAATGTACAGAAATGATTTCCTGCGCAATGTACGTTTTGAAAACAGAAACGTTAGCTAGGAATAATTTAATGCCGGTATTTTAAGCAGATGGATGAAATAATGAACACTTATAAAAATAAAATAATAATAATATAATTCTTGGAAAAACTTTTAAATATAAACGAGTAAATAAAAGATTATTTTTGCGCTTTCTAACTCGATGTTTTATCCACCTTTTTCACTTTAGGGATGTCACATGAATTTATTTTTAAATATTTTTTTGTCAATTTATTCTGCAACGTGAAAACATTTTTCAACATTTTAAGTCTACTTTTAATTTTTCTTGATTTTCGGTTCTGACAATAATTTTTCCATAAAAAGTGACAACCGGCTGATTGATGCAGGCCCAACCAGGACTATACTTCCATCAATAACACACGCCTACGCAGAGAGAGAAGGAAAGAAATACAGAGAGAGAAAGAGAGAGAGAGAGAGAGAGAGAGAGAGAGAGAGAGAGAGAGAGAGAGAGAGAGACAGAGAGAGAGAGAGAGAGAGAGAGAGAGAGAGAGAGAGAGAGAGAGAGAGAGAGAGAGAGAGAGAGACAGAGCGAGAGAGAGAGAGAGAGAGAGAGAGAGAGAGAGAGAGAGAGAGAGAGAGAGAGATTAAGAGAGCGAAAGAAAAAGAGAGAGAGAAAGAGAGAAAGACAGACGAAGAAAAAGAAAGAAAGCAAGAAAAAGGAAGGCAAAACAAGTGAGAGAAGAACAAGATAAAGAGCTAAAAGAGTTATAAGAAAGCAAAACGCAGTAACAATTTATTTTCAAAAGGTTTAAAAATCGTTTTCTAAATGCTATAAATTATTTTTAGTAAAATATTTATCTTAATTATTGTTCCGTGTTTTGTTTGTCATCTTATTCATTTCGTACAACATTATATTATATATTCGTTATTATGATTTTATTGCAAAATTGTAATACATTATAATTAATATTATATTATATTACATTATAATTAATATTATTTATTATAACTTTATAATATATTATTGTTATTATTTTATCAAAACATTATTATATTGAAGTAATATTTTTTTATTACTCACCGTTATAGCAGTTGTTCTCATAATTTATTTTTATCTTTGTAAACAAATATTATTCGCTGTAATAATGACGTCAACGCCCTCATTAACATATTCATAATCCCATCCCTGCCAACACTACTATAATCATCGTCACCAGCACCAGCATCGTCATTGTCATGATCGTCACAATCATCATCATCACCATCATCACCGTTGTCACCATTTTCACCTTCACCATCCATCATTATCATCATCACCACCATAATCATCATTATCATCATCCTTTTGACACCTTTTTCTTCAGACGTGTAAGTTTGTATAATATCAAACTGTGTGTGGTATTATTCATTAACTTCCGTGCATCAGACGATGATGATGGGGTGATGGGGTGGAAGAATTATTGCGACTCGGAAAAACTTACCGGAAAGCACAAGAAGCAGACGGATGAAATAAGTTATGACTCATTCAAGTACGTGTGACAAAGTCAAATAATAATAATCATAATAATAATGAGTTATTGTTATTTTTTTAATTTTTATCCAGGAAAATATTTTATTTAAAAACTCTTTCATAACCGCATGCTATTTCGTGAGATTTACCTTGTTGTACGAGTTGTAAGAGGTGACCTGGTCTTGAGATAACAAGAAAGTAATTTTATAGAATAAATAAACTTTTTACACACACAAATTTGTGATTTGAGTTGAAGCTTTAAAAAATAATTTAAAAAACAAGTAAAGGAAAAACGAGTTTTTCAACACACTCGATTTAGAAATACGAAATATGTTCAAATTAATTTTTTTAATTGAATCATGTATTGTCATCCAATATAAAGCTATGTTAAAAGTTTCAGCTTCCTAGCTAGTCAAAAAGCTGGTTAAATTTTACTTGCAAGATTTGCGTACAGAGAAAGCCACACACACAAACAGATATTGTAACCTAAATAAAAGTTTGTAAAAACGGGCAAACAAACAAACAAACAAACAAAACAAACAAACAAGCGGACAAAAAACAGACAAGAGAAGTAAGCAAACTAAAACATGCAAATGACTAAATTTTCATTATAAATGTTATAAAAACTATAAAAAAAACGCTAAAAACGGTTGCACAAAATAAACAAAATGAAAGCAAAAAAAATTAAAAACCACGAAATGAATTTACAAAAATTAAACAAAAAATTAAAAAACAGTTTGAATTTCAACTGAGCATGCAAGTTTCTTTATAACGCTTCCGAAAGATCGGTTTTTGTCGGTTTTTGTTGGTTCTTGTCGGTTTTTGTTGGTTTTTGTCGGTTATCGAAAGTTCTGAATAAAATTATTTCCAAAACCGAAAAAACCAAACTTCAAACTTCGATGCTTTATTTTAAGAAAATTAAAAAATTAAATTAAAAAATTGATCACCAGAAATGACTTGAAGGAATCATTCATTATTTAGCTCACACAAGGAGAGAGTCGTCAGTTCTGAGATTAAATTAATTTTAAATAAATTTTTCATTTTTTCCTTCATCAAATGCACTTAAAGGTCATGTCGATTGTTTTGAACTTGATGTCAATTCGATTCATTGAATTTTGCTTTTGAAATAAAAATTTAAAAAAAACTTTTTTTTGCTTGTATTTTTACTCAATTAAAACTTAATTAAATTAAATGCGTCGAGATAAAAAAATATCATGCAAACTAGGAATGTATTTCTAGGTTATTCTTACGTCTTTAAGAAACTTTTGTGCTTTTTTCTTATTCTCAAATTTACTCACAAATTGGGAAAACAAAAAATTAGGCTGTAAATCCCAAATCACATCTGCTTGATTTGCTGTCTCGGTGTCTGAGAGCCTGTGGTGGTGTTTTAATGGCGGAGGAACGCGCGAAACCGAGAAGAAGTAAAAGGTAAAAGAAGTAAGAAAGAAAAAGACAGAGAAAGAGAAAGGGGAGAAAAAATTAAAAAATAAAAAAATAAAAAAACAGTGAAAAAATAAAAAAAAATAAAAAAAATACACACAAGAATAGAAAACAAAACCAATGATAAAATTAAACAAGCAAATCAAAATTAGATACTAAATAATACTCGGTCAAAGAAACTTCCAACTGCGTCTGTTTGTGGAAAAGAATAATTTATGTCGGACAAAAATTTAACTAATAATTTATTTATTTACGCACTTGGAAATATTTTTTTGAAAAGTTTATTTATTTATAAAAAAACATAGAAAATAATGAAAAAACAAGGTTAATTGTTGTTTAATATATTTAATTAAATTATAAATACAAATAATCAAATAAGTTGAGTGCAGACGGTGTTAATTAACTTTCTCTCTCTCTCTCTCTCTCTCTCTCTCTCTCTCTCTCTCTCTCTCTCTCTCTCTCTCTCTCTCTCTCTCTCTCTCTCTCTCTCTCTCTCTCTCTCTCTCTCTCTCTCTCTCTCTCTCTCTCTTTCTTTTTCTCACCCTGCTTTTCTGAAACTCTTTTCTATCTTTCTATCCCTATCACTTTTTTACATTCTGTTTTGAGGTACGTTGCGTTGAATAGACCCATGGGATGACAGTGTCAAAAATCTAACCTGAACAAAGTGTAATGTAATTGCGCTTTTGTTACCGATTTACACGGCACATGACCAATATCACGTACCGTAACAACCAGGTTTAAATCTGACCTTAGTTGGGCATTGGTTTGGCCATAGTCTGAGGGTCAAACCCAATAAGGACGTTGATGCGTTTATCTATATAAGACTGCGAATATCAGTTTTGTGCTGGTGCCATGGTAATCTACTTATATGCTATGTGAGAAGTGATTTAGGAGCTCCTTATTAGCTCAGAGTGTTATTGTGATCTTAGATTTGAATAAAAGTGACCCGCGCAGTTTTTTTCCAGCTGTTTGCTTAGCGCTCGAGAATAAAATACGAGCTACTCGGTAGTAGTACAACAAAACGTACCCCAACGGATAAAAATAGAAACAAACAAAAATACAGAATATTATTAAAAACTCATAAATAACAAAACGAAAGAAAATATCTACAGACCAGAACATAAAACATCGTAATAATCAAAAATATATTCAGGAAGAGCCAGATAGCCAGAGTAGCGGTTTTCATTTAGGAGCTGTTCGGCCGTACAGAAAGCTATAAACTCAGCCGGATGCTCAGAGCGTCCAATGGGGCTAATAATTTTCATGTTTTCATAGTTTATATCCTATTTTCGTCGAAGTATATGTTCCTGTTTTGCTTTTCACTTCAACCTCTCGCGATCTTCTGGGTTTGTATACGACCCCCGTGCCGCAGGACTCTATTGGAGATCATCAGCGGAAAGTCAAAAACAACGGCTGATTGGGTAATACGGCTGACCGATAATAAATTGGGTCGACTACATGTTTAGGGGGTGTGTGGTGTATCTGCTTTTTCTTTATAGTTTTAAAACTTTAATTGTCCAAAACTTTTAATTTGTTCAAGTTTTATATTATTTAATTGCTTCGTTTAAAAATTTAATTATTTTTACAAACTTGTATTTAGGTTACAATCTCTGTTTGCGTATGTGTATGTATATATGTATGTGTGTGTGTCTTTCTCTGTACGCAAATCTCGAAAATAAAATGTAACTAGCTTTTTGAATAGCTAGGAAGCTGAAACTTTCAGCATAGCTTTATATTGGATGACAATACATGATTCAATTAAAAAAAAGGTTCTGGTAAAAAAACTCATTTTTTCCTTTACTTGTTACAATTAATTTTAATTCCATTCTTAAAATGTATTGTAAGTTTGGACTGTATTGGGTCAGAATTTTACTCTTCAAAAGAAGTTTCTGTGTTAATAACTCTTCTAGCAAATTTCTATGAACAAAAAAGTAGTGTCAGAAGTGGGATTTGAACCCACGCCCACAGAAGTGGACCAGAATACTCTGCATTGCAAAGCAAGGCTTATCCTTGAGTCTGGCGCCTTAGACCGCTCGGCCATCCTGACAACTGCTAATGATTAATTTTAAGGTTCGTCATATTGATCTGACACAGTTTATATAAGAAATTATAAAACTTAGTTTGTGATTTTTTCAGATTTGTTTCTTCAAGCTGTGAATTTAATTATTTTGCCAGAATATAAAATCAAACTACGTCATTGCGTGATTTCATCAACTCCAGCGAATCTAATTGTAGCTCCTAGCTTGGTTGAAAAGTCAGACTGCAGTTCAGCAAGACAAATAAAAAAATATCTAAACGACGTTAAAATTTAAACTGTTCAATAGGAAATGATTTAACCCGACTACTAGCGAGCACATTAGCTACTTTAGATTAAATAGCTAACAGCTGACCTCTGCAAGTTTACTTTTATGTTACAGTTACGTTATGGTTGTGATCAGTGATTAGCTGATTAACTCATAGGTAAATTTGGGTAAATCTCTGGATCAGCTGTTTTTTTATCTAAAATAATGAAACGCTGAAAACAACATTAATTCTTACATAAACATATATTAAATGACAAAAAAAGAGTACATGTTTCATTCAAGTGTTTTAAATCTTAAATAAATAAAAAATGTCATTTCCATTTCTAAACTAAAACTTTGTGGTTTTGAAACTGACGCAATTGCTCTAAAAATTGAGATGATGGTGATGATCATATGATGATTACGACGACGACAATGAAAACGACGATGATGATAACGATGATGATGCTTATTAGGTATTTACCGTGATGATAATGTTCATAAATAGTTTTATTTTTAAATAGTTATGAAATATTTGTTTAGTTAAAACTTGACATCTAGACTTAATTTAATTTACTAAGCTTAAATAAAAATCCCAAGCACTTTTCTTGTAAGTATGTATGCAATTGATAAGTAGGTATACAAATGATTAAATAACTCTTTATATATGACAAAATTGAGTCTAAAAAGTTTCCTTTATTGACACGACTCAGAATAACTCCGAAACTGCCAACTTGTGGCCTATTTAGTTTGTTACTAAGGGTAATCTTGTAATTATTAGTGTGACAAATCATATAAAAGTCATATTCAGTAATATTGTATGCCTATACGACTATACGATGTGCGTTCATCAAGCGAACAACGTAGATAAATCTGAAACATGAAACAACATCTCGCAATCAGAATCAAAACTTACTTTAGAGTTGATATGCTGAATTAGTAGATAATGAGCAAGCAATCGTTATGAAATAATAATAAAAACAAAAATTTTGTTTCAAGTTATTTGTGTATTGCAATGCCTCTAGATAAAAGCTATTCAAATTTGCATGTCGTACGCGTGGCTCGGTGGCCAAGTGGTAAGGCGTCTGTCTCGTAAACAGAAGATCCGGGGTTCAAACCCCCGTCGGGCCTGAGTACTTTTTTGTCTTTCTTGTATTTTTTCAATTTAAAGTTGATTTCTGGTGTTGAATTTATTGACTTTAGACTTCCTATTCCTTAAAAGTGTTTGTATTTTAGAATAGAGTTTATGACTTGAAGAAATTGCTTTGTAAGTGAAATGTCGTTTTCTTGTTTATTTTATGAGGCTGGAAAATTAATAGCATAATATAATTCGGGTGGTTTTTTCATATATTTAAATTATAGTTTAATCAAGCTTTTTTAGTTTGAAATTGCAACATTTTTTTTAAACTATATAACAGCAACAAAAAATCCTGCATGCTGCAACCTATATCCCTACAAACAATTAAGTAGTATACATTCACCACAAAGAGAAAACGGTTCCACTGCTTAACAATGCCATCATTGCAAAAGTAATTGTAAATACGGATACTGTCTTGATAACTGAATTTATCTTCAAACTATGTTTAACCACAGGAACAAAAATTAATATAATATCAAGAAGTGCTTGGCAAACACCTTTTTCAAAACGTCAACGACAGCAAAAAAGCAAAACAACTCAAACAGATATGTTGGTGTTGCGCGGTGGATGTGTTGCTAATGTGGTTATCTATCTTATTTCAATTAATATCTTACTGATGTAGCTACAAGCTTTAAACTTAAAACCGGGCTCAGAGCGTCTTTCAGCATCTACCATTTCCACCTTTCCCATGTCCACCCAAACCTCACGTACTTATGGATACACAATAATGTAAAGTAAAAGACGCAATTAAAGCTTAAGATATTTTTACAGCCACGTGAATACCTTTATTGCCATTGCTGAAAATTCAAAAAAAAAAAAAAAAAACAAGAGCTTCAATAAAAAAAAACTGTTACACATTGTAAGAAACATTTCTTGAATCACGAACTCTTTTTGTCTGACGTTTAAGCAATGGATGAGAGTACCTGATTATTAACATCTTAGGTTGTGAAGTGAATTTGATAAATTAAACATTACGTTTATGAATTACATGTTTAAAGTAATAAATTGAGGCTAGTGCAAGTTGTGCAACTGGCTCAACACTTTGGATTTCAAGACAAAAAATTCTGCGGAATAAACCAAAATTGTAATAATTTATGCACAAAACTTTCCAAGATATAATGCTATAAATCATCCTGATTAATTTATTTGTTTTGCATGTGAGTGTAAGATGGCAAAAAGACATGTCAGAAGTGGGATTTGAACCCACGCCCACAGAAGTGGACCAGAATACTCTGCATTGCAAAGCAAGGCTTATCCTTGAGTCTGGCGCCTTAGACCGCTCGGCCATCCTGACACTGAGGAAAGTCGTTTAGAAAATTCTTAGATTATAATTTGTAAGTTACGACACCTATTATTGTAAAAATCTTTAGCGAAGCTGAACCACTGATCTCTATAATATAACATATTATATATATATATATATATATAAAAATATATATATATATATATATATATAAAAATATATATATATATATATATATATATAAATAATATAATATATTATAGAGATCAGTGAGCTGAACAGCAACGACTAAAAAGATCTACATAGTTCTAGATCTACATTCAAGCACTTGTTTTGTCAGCAACATTTGAACAAATTTCACCCTAATCTACTGGTAAAAATCTTTTCATTGCAAAAATTACATGTATATTTATATTTTTTTCACAAGTTTCTGTTCTAAAGACACGCTTTACAGAATCAATCAATCAATGAATGACTACCTATTTGTCTGTTTAGCGCTATTTAAGATTACTTGGCTTCATTTAGTGTAAAACTCCGCCTCGCTAATTGCGAGCCAGTCCCAAGCCTGGATAAAGGAGGAGGGACAGTTGAAAAGATCAAATATGATCTACGACAAGATGTACTTAGGTGCTTCCTACACAGCCAATTCAGTCTTAAAACACTTAGTGTAAAAGACTATAAACTGAGATAGAAAGTTTATTGTAAAAATATTTATGTTTGTTTTCCATCAAAGGTGAGTTCTGTAGTAATCCAGCCAAAAATCTATTCCAAAAAATTCTAATGCATGAAAATGTTGAATAAACCTGTTTAACTGATAATAAAATCACAGAAAGATTGATGTAAAATTATCTTTGTTAATTAGCCATTATATATGTTGTACATCCCTACTATCATTTTCAAGAAAAATATTTGGGGTTTTTCATATAAAGATTTAGCATAAAATCTTTTGTTCCCATCGGAGAATAGATTAAGTGGTTCAACTCTTTTGTATCTGTATAGATATTTCCCATCAACAGGCAATAGGGAACTATATTTTAGATAAAATGGCTAATATATTATGAAATTAAAATAGTTAATCAATATACAATAATTCTAGACATGTAAAAAATTTATTTTTTTAAAATTTAAAATAAAATTATTCTGCTTTTTGAAATAAAATTTGATTTAACTGTACAGTTAACAATTTTTGTGGTTTGATTGGGGTTAAGAAGTATAATGAATAATTGAAGCTGAAAAAATTTCCAAACCCTCCAATTTTTTTAAAACCTCCGAAAAAATCCTTGATTAAACCAACATAAAATTTAGGAACAAAAAATATTTAACTATATTTCATATATACGCTAAATTACGCTAAAATATGATATATTATATAAATTCTGCTATCTCTACCACAAAAACGTATTGCTGTGTGTACAATTGAACGATAATTTTTGCAAAGTTAGATTTGCATCTTGGAAATGCAAATGCGTCTTTCTTTCTGATAACTATTTATTTTCACGAACCTCTGGGGAACAATTCAAAAGCAGAAAAGTTAATGATGATTTGAATAATATATTTCTAAACATTTTAACGACTAAAGTAGCTTATAAACAATGTTTTATGAAAATAGACATTTATGACAACTTGTCTGTTTTATTAAGCGGTGTTTTGATTAGGTTCAAAGAGTGTTGATTACATTAGGGAAAGCGAACGGGCACCGAAGTATAAGTGTTAAATGCTGCTCTTGGCAATGGTCACTTTCAGATGGCCAGCTTAGTACAGAAGAAGGAAATTGAATTTGGATCTTACTATAATTCTTGAAGTTTAAAAGCGATCGAATAATTTTTTCTGTTTTTATTCTGGCGTTACAAAAACCTTTATCAGAATTTTTCAGTCACCCCTTTATGGCGCGAACAAAACATTTTTGTTTTAGAAATAATTATAGATATTTTTTGCTGTAAATGCAATAATAATTTTATTATAACTATTAAGTGAAAAATATTTAAAAAAATCCGCATTTTGCAGAACTTAAATGAAGAAGCCATAAGCTTGAAAGATGTAAAAAGAAGAAAAAAGAAAATTGTTGATATTAAAAATGAGACTTAAAAGGGTTTTTTAATTTTAAACCATTGTTAATAGAAGTTGGAAGAAAAGTAATTTTATATTCTTTAACAAATGCGACGAAAAGCTCTTTTTCAATAACTCATTCGGAGTAATCCCGCTTGTGAAGTGGAAGTGACCGTTATTAAGCTTTTTCTCTAGTGTCAACGTCATCATTATCAACATCTTCATCTTTGTAGTTATCATCATTGTCATACCATACCCTCCTATACCCATACGCACCGTACCAATCACCGTCGACGTCCTCGTCATCGTCATCGTCATCGTCATCGTCATCATCATCGTCGTCGTCGTCGTCGTCGTCATCATCATCATCATCATCATCATCATCATCATCATCATCATCATCATCATCATCATCATCATCATCATCATCATCATCATCATCATCATCATCATCATCATCATCATCATCATCATCATCATCATCATCATCATCATCATCATCATCATCATCATCATCATCATCATCATCATCATCATCATCATCATCATCATCATCATCATCATCATCATCTCCATCACCATTATCATCTACATAACCAGCATCATAACAATTATTAGATTAAAATGGTTAACGTTATTATTTCAGCACGTCACATTCGGCTTGACATCAGTCATATAAACGACGTTCATTAAATCACCATTTTTCCCCAAACGCCATCCAGTCGGTAATAATCATCATCAACACCATCATCCTTTTCAGTCTCTTTGTCACCAGGAATTTGTTCAAGTATGGTCATTAATTATTTTTATAATACTAATTGTATGTTTTAATTGTAAATAATGTCGTAGATAAATTCTTTTCTTGTCAGATCAGCTTTAAGCTGATTTTTTCAGCATAAATGTTTTTTTAATAGACAAAGAAATAGTTGACGTGGTGCTTTCAAGAAACTGTAAATACTTTTAACAAATTAACACCTTTATCACCATCTACGCTTCAATTGAAAACGTTTTTCAGAATTTAAAATTTAACTTTAGTTTAAAAAATATACATTGAAACAGAACTCACCAGAAAAATTTAAAAAAAACTGAGAAATAGTCCTTATACAAGTAATACAGCCAACAAAAATAACAACTCATTCTACTGCAACAAAATGGAAAACAAATACAACGCAAGATAAAAACGAAAACTTTCTAAAAACAAATTCTAAAAATAGCAGATAAAGAAAAAATTGAATAAATAAATGAGTACTTGCGGTGCCCTACGTAAGGCGACGAAGCAAATATTTAAAGAACAAAGAAACCTTGTTGGCAGGGTCAGGCAAAAGTGGTTTGTCAAAAATTCGTCAGTGTGTCAGAAACAGCGTGGGGTTTCTTTTAGGGCTGAGTGGTATGGTTGGTGGTGACGTATATAGCCACATCAAATTGACCGTGTATCAAGTTTTCGTGTATATACACATGATGAATGTATTCTCGTCGGCGCTATTGACAGTGCGCTCACAAGATGTTTCATGCCCAATATGTAGTGTATATTGTTTTTATTGACAGTGCGCGAACTGTCATAAAGTTTATCCTTATTGAATACAAACAAAATGACGTAGAATTCGTATTTCCTGTCAGAGAATACGTGACTTGAATACCGGTTCGTTCTTATGCAAGTCCGGTTGAAACCGGATTAGTTATATTAATTTAAAAATTTACTAGAAAACAAGGTGGATTTTATAAATGCTGATAAATATTTTGTAAAAGATGTTAGCAGCGTTACAGAAATTTTGGATATTATACGACTAAAACGGTTTGGTATCGGTTCTGATTGGCACCTGACTAGAAAGTTTAAAAATGAAAACAATATCCAATCGATGTCGAGACATTTTTTGACAAAATAAATGAGTAAATAACGCTTGACATAATGTTTTGTAATCGTAAAAATGTCTCATCTAGAGTGCTTCAATGATCTTTCATGCATATTTAATGAGAAGTGGATGCACTATAAAAAACAGATGCTAAAAGTAGTGATGTACCTATAAACTAGTCATTGAAAATGAGAAACCATGTCTCTGTATTTTTTTAACTTATTGAAATTAAATAATGATGATGATGGCTATGATGACAATAGTGATGAATAATGATTAGGATGATAAGGATGATTGTGCTACTGCTGCTGATGATGATTGTGCTATTGCTGCTGATGATGATGATAACGATGGTGATGAAGATGGTTAGAGCTAAATCCTTTTTTTTTTTTTGAACATTTATTGAGCACGAAACAAAACAACAGTGAAGTTATAAATAAGGAAAAAAAAATCAAGTGCTCAAAAGGTTCATCCAAAGGGAATTACTTCCCGCTAACTGGACGACCTATAAACGAAAATTTAGATACGAACCGAGACAGAGAAATAAAAGTTAACATAAGTGTATAGGAGTAAACATAAGTATATATAAGTTAACATATCTGTATCGAAGTTAACATAAGTATATAGATATTGAAATTATGAATCTAGCTGTAATATGTAAGATTTCAACGATTTTTTAAATAGCGAAATGCTTTTCAATGAGGATATTGTTATTGGAATACTTGAATACAACCGCGGACCATAACACTTTATGGAGAATGTTTTGAGAGTTGTTCGAGCAAAATCGGACCGAAAGCAATGCAAAGAACGCACATCATGAGAATGTACATGAGACGATTTTGTGAAAAGGTTATTAAATGACGACGGTAACATATGGTTGTCATATTTGTACATGAAAATACTAACAAGAAAAAAATTAATTTGATATACATTCAGTAGGTTGTTCTCGATCATTTTCATTTTACAAGATGATGTAAAGGGCAAGTTAAATAATATTCGGATGATTCTTTTCTGTAAGATGTGGAGAGACTTTAGACGTGTAGGATAATTTGAAGCCCAAACAATATTACAATAGGACAAGTAAGGGTAAACGAGAGCGTAATACAACATCATAGAAATATTTTTATCCACAAATCGACTCACGCGAGATAGAATTCCACAATTTTTTGCAACTTTAGAGGTGACGTAACTAATATGGTCAATCAGTGAGAGGTGCTCATCAAGCAACATTCCAAGAAATTTACACGAGGAAACTCGCGCAATAGGTTTATCGTCAATAAGAAGTTGATAATCAGAACAAATTAATTTATTTCTATGGTGGAATAGAATATAGTTGGTTTTACTTATATTTAAAGAAAGTTTATTCGCACAAAACCATTTATAAACGGAAAGTAGTTCATGATTAGTAACATCATATAAATCTTTTAGGTTTTCACCAGAAGCAAAAAGGTTGGTATCATCGGCGAACAAGACAAATTCGAGACGATGCGAAACAGTGCACAAATCATTAATGTAGACAAGAAATAAGAGAGGGCCTAGCACCGACCCCTGAGGCACGCCACAAGTTACCCGCCGCGTTGATGAAGTAACTTCGTTGTAGTGTACCTGTTGAGTTCTACCGCTCAAATAATCTTCAAACCACATTAATGGAATCCCTCGGACCCCATAGTGTTCAAGTTTTTTTAGCAAGACTTTGTGATTCACTGTATCAAAAGCCTTGGCCAGATCCAGAAACACGCCGATGATGTAGTCTCCTCGATCCATAGCCTCCGCAACCCTCGAGTGCAACAGAACGAGCGGCATGTAGGTAGAGTGATTTTTTCTAAAGCCGAACTGACTCCTGGTAATGATGGAAAATCTGGCAAGAAATCCATAGAGCCTGGAGTGCATAGCTTTTTCAAAAAACTTTGAGAAGAAACATAAAATAGATATTGGCCGATAATTGGAAATGGTATCTTTTTTGCCAGATTTGTGAAGGGGAATTACTTTTGCCGACTTTAACTGATCAGGAAACACCCCTGAAGAAAAAGAGCAGTTTATTATGCAGGAAAGAATATGGGCTATCCGTGGAACAGAGCATCTTGCAATACACGGGTCAATTCCGTCGATTCCACTGCTGTGTGAGATTTTTAATCGTGTCGATATTTCAATGATCTCGTCCGGTGTTGTAGGTACAGCATCGAAAGAATGGACCACGGGATTACCAAGATATTCATCAAATGTTTCATTTGGAATTAATATATTTTTTGCGAGATCTGTGCCAATGCTGGAGAAATGATTATTAAACGAGTCAACAATTTCTGTAGGAGAGGTCAAATAACTCCCGTCACCCGCATCAAAAGTCCTGCACTGCTCCACAGAAGATCGCTTGCCCATTAGGCTCCCAATGATTTTCCATGTTTCTTTAGCATTGTTTTGACATAAATTGAATTTTTTTGAATAGAATTCTTTGATTGTCGCAATTTTCATTGATTTGAAGCGATTACGGTACACAGTGAATTTTTCTTTATTGGCCACTGTCGGGCTCTTGAGGTATTTTTTATATAAGGCATTTTTCTTTTTGCAGCACTTCATGAGATTTGGCGTCATCCAATCCTTATCAAATCTAGCAGGACCACGAGTGTATTTAACCAGTGGAAAACACTTGTTATATATTTCGAGATACTTATTAATGAATAATGAGTAAGCAGAGGACGCATCACCACCATCGGCCATCCCAATCACCCCAGACCAGTCCATCTCACCCAACATCTGTTCAAACATCTCTTTCTGTCTCAGGCTGGTCAGCCTTCTAAATGAAATCTGATCTCTTTCAGTATTGGTGCGAGGTGCGAGATCAGTTGACAAAAAAATCGGAAGATGATCAGAGATATCATCAATCACAATCCTAGCAATAGAATGTTGTAAGGGGTAGTTTGTAAACATGTTATCAATTGCAGAAGCAGTTTTAGAAGTTATCCTGGTAGGCGCCGTAAATGCCGGAAGAAGGCTGTAAGAAGCCAGTAAATTGAAAAAATCAGCCATAGACGAGCTCTGTTCTCTACTGAGAAAATCAATATTGAAGTCGCCCATTAAAAGAATATTCATATTTCTTTTGACGAGACAATTTAACAAATTGCTGAATTCTATGTTGAAACTGTGTAAATTTGTGTCCGGGGGACGATAAATAACACCCACTAAGAAATTTCCAGTTTTTTGACAATCCATTGAGATTAGAAGAAGCTCGAATGAAGTAACACTGCTGTTCCAGAGTGAAGCATCAACTGTTGAATACTTGATCCGCTCATCAATAAAAAATCCAACTCCACCACCTCTTTTCATGTCTCGATTTTGGAACACGAAGTGGAAACCCGGTATTTCTATGCCTTTAGACGAATTTTCATCCAACCAAGTTTCTGTGACCGCCAAAATTCGAGCTCGACTTTGGCGAAGTAGTATCGTTAAATCGTCTAATTTGTTTTTCATACTCCTGCAATTAACGTGAAGGAAAGAGAAAAATTCACGAGGCAGTTGATTGGTCAGGTCATTTAAATCTTTTGGAGAAACAATAATAATTATAATGATAATAATAAATAATATTTTGTAAATAATAATTATAATATATTTTGTAAATAATAATTATAACATATTTTGTAAATAATAATTATAATATATTTTGTACTGGACATTCTGAGGGGAGCGAAAAGGTCATAAAGAAAGTCTCTTTTGTGTTAGAAATCAAAAGCTCCTAAAAAAGAAAATGCTTCTGAGAATATGATATTATTGTTCGTAGTAAGAAATTATGGTTATAATTTTGGTTCCATGTGACTTCTTAACTGTGAAACAGAAAATGCATGAACTCCAAAAGCCAATTCAATTTCAAGCATTTTCAGTGGCACCCATTGGCGGGTAAGGATTAACCATTGAGCAATCAAGGCACGTGCCTTGAGCACCAAGCGTTTGGGGGCACCACAAGTCCTCAAAAAATGTATTTTTGAACAAATTTAAGTCCAGAAACAACTGAAGATTAAACAGATGCTATGAAAATGAAACGAACATTTTTTTGAAAAGGGTCTCCGACTAACCCTGCCCCCGGTCGTCAGCTTTTTTGGCAGTAGCCAGTAGGGGCACCCATATGAAGTTGTGCCTTGGGCACTAAAATAGCTTAATCCGGCCCTGCCTATCAGGGGATGTTTGTCAACGCCATTCAGGGACGCCAGAAACTGAGATCATCATCCACAAAAATCTTCTGGTTGGCACGAGCACGATTTTTCGAGGACTTATTAATTTATTTCTCGTCATTCAATCGAGCTAAAACATGGGTCATACATTATAGGTAGGTTCTATTTTCATAAATTGTAATTGAGATAAAGATGAACATACTAGTGAGATATGCTCTAACCGTATTTATTTAAACAGTTAAAACTAAACAGCAATGCTCTGACAACCGATTACTGGGACAGTCGTAAACTTGGATTTGCACAACGAAATAACTTAAAACTAGTCTTGAAAGCTGAGTACCTAATGGAGGAACAGGTTCAAAGTAATGTATCTACAAATCATAACCAAACAGGGACGGGTACAGAATTCTGAGAAGAGGGGCGCCATGCATTTGCTCAAAGGAAGTATGCGTTGTAAATCTTCACTTTACCAAAATTCTTTCAAAAGCGTAGTTAAGGGGCAAGGGAAACACGTGTCTACGGCGCCATTCGGAAGAAGCACCAAAAACCTTTTGTAAGGGGCGCCAAACTTTTTGAAAAAAATGCCTACGACTACCCCTAATTATCAGCTATTGTTAAAGACAAAAGTGCATGATGTTTTGAAAAACTTTCGGAAAAATTACCAGCGACTCCACCCCCGGAAAAGTTTACAGATGGGAATTTCTAGGAGCTCACTTGTTAGACCTTATTCCCGGACGCCAAAAACCCTAGCACAAAAAGTACGAACCACTAATTGGGAAAATCTGTGATTACTCTTTGCTAAATTTATGTTTTTCTGAAAAAATGCATTATGCGACTTTCCCGCTTATACGAACAATTGTACAATTGTTATATGCCAATAAAAATACATAAAGCTATATCAAGATATCCACGTATTGTACCTAAATATTTATAAAAGTTTATATTGGAGGGCGAAACAAGGGGCGCGCGCTGCGGGCGCCCCCTTAAATCCGCCACTGCCACTGCCACTGCCAAATACTGACTGAAACAGTTCATCCTTGGCGTGATAGATAGAGAAAGAATGAATGTTAAAAAGCTCTTAGACTGCAAGCAATAACTAACTGTAGGTATATAGTTGGAAGAACAAAGCTTATACTGACGATGGCGACATGATCTCGAACTATTCCATTTTTCCATAGATAGGATCTTTGATTTTAATGACAATTTATGCTTTTCGTCTTGATAAGGACAAAAGTTTTCTAAAAAAATGTTTGAAAGACTAAAATTATTTCAGCCTATGTAGTCAAGAATGGAGTAAAGTTTATTGTTTTCAAAAGAAAAACTATGTAGGGTAACTAACAAAGTTAATCCACAAATACGGAAAATACGGCAATTTAAGAAAAACTGGCATTGCAAGGCCAGAACATAAAAAATCACAGATATAAATAAAGTACAGTTGTTTATCTGTTTATAGGTTAATTAACTATCTTTCTTTACTTCTTTTCTATTAAAAACAAAGTTAATTTTTAAACGCAACGTGCGTGACCTACGAAGCAGCAAATTAGGTCGCAGTTGTTATTGAGCCTGCATAAATTACGGGCGTCGGATGTACGTGAATTCCTGGATTATATCAACGAAACGTCATCGCTTGCTAAAAGTTGTGAAATAAAATTAAGATTTTTTTTGTTTGCAAAATATTCAAGAGTAGAAATCTCTAGCGGAGTCATTTTCAGTGTCATCTGTACTGTAATATCTTTCTGCAACCGGAAGCGTCGTAAAACATCTCTTACAAAAATGTCAGAGCATAGGCGTCGTGTCATCAAGCCGAATTACTATAAAGTTGAGTTGAACAAGACAGAATGGGAGGTGCCAAGCAAGTATCAAAACCTCAATCCTGTTGGTTCCGGGGCCTACGGTCAAGTTTGGTTAGTACACAAAGTACATGAGTAAATACACTACTAACACTAAGTACATAACATAAGTAAATACACAAAGTACATGAGTAAATACTACTAAATACACAAAGTACAGTAAGTACAGACAGACACAACTTTAGTTTGATTTGTGTTGTTTTATTGGGTGATCAGGGACCAGTCATTTTTTGTATTCTTTTTTTTTTAATACGACAATTTATATAGCGCCGTATGCAGCAGAAGCCGCTTTAAGGGCGCTTTACAATGTTGGCAACTTGCCGATAAGGCTAACGGCATATGATTAGATCATGAAATTATTATAACACTTTTATGTAGACATTTCTTATTTGCACCCGTTGCCTCAAATTCTCAAACCGTCACACCTGATCGTAATCATTTACACTGTGGGTGAATGTCCAAAATCTTCTGTAATTGAAGCTTTCATATGTATGCCTTTTTTAGTTTAGTCATCTTTTACTTTTTTAAAAGCTGATTGAGCCAGTCTTAATTATCAGTTTATAAAAATTTCAGCTAATTAGTAATTAGAGAGAAAAGATAATTAGTCTGAAACAATATTCTATAAGAGATGCTGATATATAAACTATACAATTCAATAATTTTAACGAATTTATTTACCTTTTTATTGAAAAGCTCAATTTAAAACACTTTAATATTAAATCCATTAATTTGTTAATTTATGCGTTTTACGGAAAGTTCGCCCCTGAGAGGTTTCACTCCCGGTTTTTTGCTCCCGTTTTTCGCCTTTGTTTTTTGCTCCGATTTTTACCCCTGTTATTTGATCTGGAAATGTTAGTCTCCGTTTTATAACACTCGTTTTTTTTGCACCTTTTACTCATGAGATGTTTGTCCTCGGGAAAGTTATAGTAACCCCTGAGAAATATTGCCAGCAGTGTTTCATCCAGACCACTTGAATTTGAAAATTCATGGAGGGCAGAAACATCATTTCAGCTCAAAGTTGGAGTGGCAAATAGCTTCAAAACCTGCACACTCTAAAACTTCTCCTAGACACTTTTCCCTCCCACGAAAGAAGGGGGCAAAATCCGGGGGTGAACTATCACAGGGACAGAAAAGCGCGGAACGAATTTCTCCTGGGGTGAAAAGCCGGGGCGAAACTTCCCCAAGGGAAAAAAGCGGGGCATCCCAATTTACTCAGCATGCAATTAAAATATAATTAATTTGTTTATTTATTTTGCATACATTTTTACTGATTATAACTTGGATAGAGCACCAACAAAAATATTATATGCAGAAGTACTGAGTTAATGTCTATACAATCTTTGTGTCATAATAAATTTAATGTTTTTTCAATATATAATCCTAACTCAGCTATCATCTATTATTTTCATATAATATATAATATACTAGCGGGGTTACCCGGCGTTGCCCGGGGTTTTTTAGAGGTTTTTCTAATGTTTGTCTCTCTCGCTCCCGTTTCCTTCTCCACTTTCCCGTTTTCGTCGCGTTCCCGGTCGCTTTTCCGCTCTCGGTCGTTTTCCAGCTCCCGTTCGCTTTCCCGCTCAGAAGTTTTGTTATCGATTTTCTCTTTTGCTCGCGTTTCCTTCCAAGCTTGCTCTCCCGATTCCAGTCGCTTTCCGCGTTCCCGGTCGCTTTCCGCGTTCCCGGTCGCTTTCCCGTTCCCGGTCGCTTTTCCGTTCCCGGTCGCTTTCCCGTTCCCGGTGGCTTTTCCGTTCCCGGTCGCTTTCCCGTTCCCGGTCGCTTTCCTGTTCCCGGTCGCTTTCCCGTTCCCGCTCACGCTTGCTCTCCCGTTCCCGGTCATGCTTGCTCTCCCATTCCCGGTCACGGTTGCTCTCCCGTTCACGCTCATTTTTTCTTTTCCATTCTTTCATAACTTCTGTTAGCCTATAAAACGTAAAATAGATTTGCTAAGACTATATATATATATATATATATATATATATATGAATGTTTGTGGGTTAGTTTGTCTATTATAGAAACGGGAAAGCGACCCGCAACGGACAGCGAGCGGGAACGGAAAAGCAAGCGTGAGCGGGAATGGGAGAGCAAACGTGAGCGGGAAAGCGACCGGGAGTGGTAAAGCGACCGGGAGCGGGAAAGCGACCGGGAGCGGGGAAAACGACCGAAAACGGGAAAGCGAACGGGAGTGGGAAAGCAGGTGGGAAAGGAAACGGGAGAGAAAGAGACAAACATTAGAAAAACCTCTAAAAAACCCGGGCAACGCCGGGTATCTCCGCTAGTACATACATAAACACACACACAGACACACATACATGCACATACACATACATACATACACACATACATACGCACATACATATATATATAGTTCCCGCTCGCTCACCCGCTCCGCTCCGCTCATTTTGTGACGGATTTCAAATTTTTTTTTTTATTTGACTCCCCTTGACTCTCAAGGTTGTGTGAAAATTTCATTACGATCGGATGAATGGTGTAGCAATGCATAAAGGACATTAACATACATATATACATATATACAAACATTCATTTTTATATATATAGATACTTCACTAAGGTACATATGTTGTGTTCTAGGTGCGCAGATGCTCTGGGAAGGTGCTGCTATACTTAGCATTTTTTATTACCTGTTGATATATTTAAATAATTTACTTTGAGTCTTGTTTTCATTCTCTTTGGTTGTATTTCTAAATTTGTAATAATAATGATACTTCTTCACTGTAATAAAAACAAACAAGTTATTATTCTTTTTTATTAGATTGAAAGTTTTCAGTTATATATGAGAAAGAGTAATTTTGTTTATGTTTAATTCCACAAAATTTGTTTGGACATTCAATCAGAGTGTAAAAATATGACTGATAGAGTCTCATATCGCAGAACATTAGAACCGAACCTCATAAAGATGAAAGTAATGGCAGCAGAGACATGAAGACTTGTTCAGAATTTGTGAACCGGTAAATAGCTCTAATCTCTAACGGGGGGGGGGGGGGGGGGGGGGGGGGGGGGGTCTGGAGAGCAGAGGGCAGTTAATTTGTGAAGAAGTTCACCATAAAGAAAATTTTCAGCCTGGCAGTAGTCAGAATAAGTGATAGTTTCAGTAATGATTGTTGATTCATATATTCAGGGGCATATTTTCTAAGGAGGTTGTTTCACTATAAAGTTTTAAGCAGAATTGACCTCTCTACAATATGGTGTGTTAAGTTTTGCTATAAAGGCTGCGCATAAAGCGCATAGAATGCACATATTTTCATGACATCCAGTATATGTACATACGTATATGTATGTATGTATGTATGTATGTATGTATGTATGTATGTATGTATGTATGTATGTATGTATGTATGTATGTATGTATGTATGTTTTTAGGCAGGTATTATTGATCACAATAGACCATTTAGCATTAATTTTTTTTTTCCACAAACATTCAAAAGGTTTCAACTTAAATAACTTTTATTTCAACCTTGGCCCACGGATTAGTTTCTGTCTAGTGCCATAATAGAGTGCTACATAAATGGGTTTTTTAATTGATTAAAGGTCTTTAGAGCCCTATTATCAAATGGAAAACATAATGACACCACAGAAGAAATTATAATAATATATTAATTAATTAATTAATTTATTTATTTATTTATTTAATTATTAATATATTTATTTGTGATCTGATGCAATTATTGTTTCTTAAGAATAAATAGCTGTTAAACCTGTTAGGTGCCCTAAATTCTTGCTGCATCCTGTTTCATGTTTGTTCTCTTTCTTTCTATCCATCCTTCTATCTTGTTGTCTTTGTATTCATGTTCATTTTTTAACTCTTATTTTTAGAAATTTCTCATTTATCTTTGTTTTTCCTTATCTAAGGAATCAGGAATTATTGGTTGATTTGTATTAATTTGTGTGTATTGATCTGTACATGTATGGTTTAGTATTGTTAGTAATCAGGTTTACTTTCTGGTAAGATAAAACTGGACTGAGCTAAAATTAACATACAGTTGAACTACAAGACACAGCAATAAATTTTTTTTTAATTTGTTTCTGATAATATGTTTGTGTATTATTATATTTGTTATTAATTTAATAAATATTTGTTGTGTTATATTTGTTATCGATATAATTGTCATGTCAAAATTATTGTCTTATTAATGATATTTTAATTAATAATATTTTAATATTATGTCTTTATTATAATAGGGGTAATATCTAATTTGGTGTTTAATCATTTTGAAGAGCAAGCATATATAATGTTGGTTTTGCAGTTTTTGAATTTACCACATTATTAGACAATTGGAGTTTTTCTTTTATTTGGAATAAATGGCAATTATTTATAAAACACATAATCATGTATATATGTAATATATATATATATTTTAATTTAATAGTTATAATTATTTAGCTTGTTAGGGTAAATGCGTCATGGATGGGAGAGCAATAAAATAGCAATATCTCCAGCAGTATTCTTAATTAAGTTTTTCAAAAGTAATTTTCAAAACCTAATAGCAAATTATCATTATCTTCAGCATAATTGAAAGTTATATAATTACATCGTTATCAAAATCATCACCACCAATATGTGCATCAACATAATCATCATCATCACCTTCTTATTTTTTATTTTTATGCTATATGAGATTTAGACAAGGATTTTGTCATATACCTTCAGGTTAACATTCATACTTTCCTGCCATCTCCATATTTTTTGTCTATTTTTTCAAGTTGTTCGTTTCCACTTTTCTATTCTCTTTTTTTACCTTATTATTCTTATTGCTCTCCGGGCTTCTTGTTTTTGAAGTATTTTTCGGCAATCTGCATTTTTACATATCAGTTCTAAAAATATGCACGTATATATGTACGCCGCACACCAGTGGTGTAAGCAGAAAATTTTGAAGAGAGGCAAATTCTGAGGTTATGAGGAGCAGTTGTTTCCCAGGTAGGTGCAGGACGTAAGTACCATCGGGGTTGTGGAGGACAAAGTCACCCAATATCAGATCATTTCTATTCATTTCTTAACCGATTTCGTGTTAAATTTCAATCTCACACTGTTTATTTTGTGGGTATTTTATGATGCAAATTATTATAAGTCTAAGCCAAAAAATGTATGAAGTAGGTCTTAGAACCAGCCTGTATGTATGTCCGTGAAATCACCGAGCGATTTTTGCTTTTTTGGACTATCAAAAATGCAAGCAAATTTCCTTACTTGGTACAACTAACCAACTGCTACACTTGAGGGATGTTGCACTTGCACTCATTAAGTTGAATTAATCTTTTGAAGAACAGCTGCAAGCTATGAAACAATCGATTTGAGCTGTAATTTATTTATTTTTTTCCCTGGGTTTTTTAAAGAAGCTGTAATGTATTTTTTCTTTCTGGTTTCAACTGAATTATATTTGATCATTTTGACAATTTTTATGTCCCATGGTGTTTTGTTGGTTTAAGTTCTTAAAAGTGAAATGATAATTTTATGTTTACAAGTTTACTCTCACTTACTTCACACTTTATTCTTTTTGCCACTTCTTCTCTTATTGAATTGATCAGCTTGCAAGATTTCTTTAATATTGGCCATTCAGAATGTT
Source organism: Erpobdella octoculata (assembly GCA_963978895.1). Lineage (NCBI taxonomy): Eukaryota > Metazoa > Annelida > Clitellata > Hirudinida > Erpobdellidae > Erpobdella > Erpobdella octoculata. The sequence continues at coordinate 28,730,839 of OZ022244.1, forward strand.
GCCATTCAGAATGTTGCGTTGCCAGCTATTTGGTTAGAAATATTTTTCATATGAATTGAAATTGAGTTTTTGTATTTAGTTGACTTTGAGCCTAAGAGCTATGAATGCATGAATTGATAGATAGATGGATGGATGAATGGATGGATAGATGGATGGATAGATGAAGAAATAACTGTACAAGTGATGATAATTAGACATCAGAAATGCTTTTAAAATGGTTTTTTTATATTATTTCTTCCAATTAAATTTGCTTTAGCTTTTTAAGTCTGATTGAGTTTTAATATAGAAAACAGGGATTTCCAATTAGGTAATTGCTTGCTAAGTGAATCAGATCGAAAAGGTAATAAACGACGCTCGTAACTCCGAGCCGGAGAGAGGCGGAGTGTCGGGCTTGCCCTGGTCGGGTCTCCCCGTGGTCGGGTCTTGTGTGTATTGTAGTTTCCTAGGATAGAGAGGGTCTGTTTGTTGGTCATCATTTATTGGTGATGTTTAGTAGCTCAATCAGTAAGAGCGTGCAGGAAAACAAGGCAGTGTCGTCTACAACAGGTTGGATTTATTTTCCGTTAAAGAACTGTTTGATTTGTCGACTGGAGATCCGAGGGAGATGGTTTGTCCGTCTGCACCTATGATGGAACTAGGGGGCCGTGGCAGAAAGCTGGTGACTGAGATTGCACACAGAGATTGTAGGAAGTACTTTTTTGTTGTAACAGAGTAGTCCAAGAGTGGAGCAGGTTGCCACAGTATGTAGTGTGTCTGCTCGAGATTATCGTTTTACTTTCAGGAGATTGCTCGATGTTTTTTTGGGATGAAAGAGTTTAAAAATTGTGATGTTTCTTTTTTTTGCGTTTGTTTTTCAACTGCAGGGTCGTGTTGGTTTTTGTTTGATTTGTGAAATTTTGGTGAGGGGTTATATTACTTGTGCTGATGTTTTAATAAATAAATGAATAAATACAAATGGCGGATCTACAGATTCGTTATTTTAAAAATTAGTTTTTCCAGTTGCCCAAAAATATTTGTAACAATATTTTGTTGAGAACATTAGCTGAGAATTAAAATAAAGTGAGATAGAAAATAAAGTCGAAACTTAAACTCGCAACGAATTTCTGGTAATTTATTTCTAGTTTTCTTGCAATTTTTAAATTTCAATTTTGTCTTCATCATATCTTTGTCGTTTTTTATTTTATTGAGTTTCACATTTGAATGTTGCAAAAGCACTCACTGCTTTATGCAATGCGAATGCATCCCGTCCACAATATCTGTTACAATCCTCGGTTTACTGTTTAGTTGCCGTTTACCTATCGACTATCAAACCATTTGGAATTCCTGGAAGCAATCTCACAGTGCACATAAGCGTAAACACGTTCAGATGTGCTATTGTGTTGTACTCTTTATTCTGCATTGTTTTTCTATTTGATTGTTTAAAACGACTTTTTTAATTTTTAAAATTACTTTTTTAATAGTTAACAAGTAAGCTGTAAAATGCCAAGTTTTTCACAAATCCCTTATATTTCTGGATTTGCCAGATTTTCATTTATTGCTAAAAAACTTTTTTAAAATGACATTTTTTGATTTTTTTATGTAAACATTTATTTAATTGTATTTGATTTGTTATTGTTTTGAAACATTAATAATTATTATTTTTAATTAAAAAGAATTTTTTTAAAATGAAAAATTTTTTAATTAAAAAAAAATGTTCAAACTTTAATAGAATGCATTGTCATGAGGAGTGAACCTATATTTCAAAGTTCAGCTCGATTGGATGACGGGAAGTTAGTTAATTTTCACTTTCAATGTTTGCAAACATTCAAGCAAGCAAGCAAGACCGGCAGTGAAGTTAATATGAGGGATTTAAAAATCGAGTTATGCCTACAAGCAGTGCTACTGTCCTAAGTGGTCATCTTTTATTCTGTCTTGCTGACAAAAAAAATAACTAATAATCTAAATATCTACGGATAATGTCGGATTGCCGGCTAACCTACCCCGTTGAGTTGTCAACTTTGATTTGATTTCTCTTTTGAAAAAGTTTTTTTTTAAAATTGTGGTTTTGCATTCTGCGGGTGTGCAAATAAACAACCGGCTCAATCACGATGTTGTTGCGTTGTTTAGAATTAGAATGTTTACAACTTAACAGGTTTTTTAATTGCTACAAGTTCTACCTTGTTTATTGCTTTGTTTACGTGTGAAAAAATAGAGAAAATTCTAAGAATTTTTTTATTAGACGTGGTTAGGAATGTAGCTCGAACACATATATTGGTTGAAAGAATATTAATTTTGTCAAATAACCAACAAATCATTTTGTTGCCTCTAATAACATATAAAGCTTGATGAATGCCATAAAACCTTGCAGTTCTGCCCTGGACAAGGAGCGAAACATCAAGGCAGCCATCAAGAAGTTAGCCCGTCCCTTTCAGACTCCCATCCATGCCAAGAGGGCATATAGGGAGATCAGACTCCTCAACCATATGCATCATGAAAACGTTAGGAATTTTATTTATTCATCCATTGAATCTACTCATTTATTGAAATTATATATATATAGAATTATATTCATTTATTGAATTTATTTACTCTTAAATTTATTTATTTATTGAATTTATTAATTTATTAAATTTATTCATTATTGAATTTATTCATTATTGAATTTATTCATTTATTCAATTTATTTATGAATTTATTCATTTATTTAATTCATTTTTCAAATTATTTTCATACTATCATTTATTCATTGATTTTTTTCTTTTAATAATTCAATCCTTAATATTTCTCTTTGTGTGTCTTTAATATGGTGGGGGTAGTGATTGATTGAGAGGAAATATTCAATGCCGCCCGTCGCACCTTTGGGTTGCCATTGTCCGTATGTTGTTTATTTATGGATGCAATAGTGAAAAAATGTAGTTATTAAGCGCTCAAGTTATTTCAATTTGCATGATTATTTTTCATAACAGTGGTCAATTTTCCTGTTAGAAGCAGGACAGTTTCTTTATTCACTTTAATGTGATGCAATGCACTTCTTTGCAGTTTTTAGGTTGATGTCGCTGTTGTTGTTAACAAAAGTGTGATTTTGTTTCTGATTGACATAAGATTGCTGTTTTAAATGGATGCCTGTCCAGTATCCATAGGTGCTAACATGCTGTGGCAATAGTAATAGTTGTAATAGCTACTATTTCTAGTAGACTACTGCATGGGGTCGGACGCGAAAATCTACTGTGCAGTACTACTACTACTACTATTATTATTATTAGTAGTAGTATTAATAGTAGTAGCAGTAGTTATGATAGTAATAGCAGTAAAAATGTTCATTGTAAAACGACAATGTATGCAGTGCCATAAATAAGAACGTTTTATCCGAAGTTTGCTTCCCAGTAATAATAGTAGTAGTAGTAGTAATAGTCCCAAGAGGAGGAGGCTTGATTGTTTTCCATGAGACGGGGTACCGGATTAGAAAAAAAGAATAGGTGGAATTTAGTGCAATTATATTCACAGAAAAACTGCTGCCATCTTTAGAAATGATAATGAGGATAATAATAGTTGTGATGATGTGTCACAGATTGGATTGATCGATCGAGTCTGTATTGCCGATTTAAATCTGTTATTTAAATCTGTTTTATTTAAATCTTTTTTTATTATTTATTATTATTTATCAGGTAATTGGTCTGCTGGATGTCTTCACACCCACTGTAAACTTTAAAGATTTTGAAGATGTGTGAGTTTATTTGCTGCAAATATGATCACTATCATCACCTGTATGCATATGATCACTATCATCACCTGTATGCATATGATCACTAACATCACCTGTATGCATATGATCACTATCATCACCTGTATGCATATGATCACTATCATCACCTGTATGCATATGATCACTATCATCACCTGTATGCATATGATCACTATCATCACCTGTATGCATATGATCACTATCATCACCTGTATGCATATGATCACTATCATCACCTGTATGCATATGATCACTATCATCACCTGTATGCATATGATCACTATCATCACCTGTATGCATATGATCACTATCATCACCTGTATGCATATGATCACTATCATCACCTGTATGCATATGATCACTATCATCACCTGTATGCATATGATCACTATCATCACCTGTATGCATATGATCACTATCATCACCTCTCTATGTAATCACTATCATCAGCTCTCTATATGATCACTATCATAACCTTTGTAAACCACTATTATCATCATCTTTACTTTTATAAATTTAATTTAAACATCCAGTGGCATACCCAGGAATTTTTTTTTGGAAGGGTTTTGAAAACAAAATTTTTTCAGCTTCAATTATTTTATACTTCTTAAACCCTATTAAACAAAAAAAAGTTTTTTTTATACATTTTAATCAAATTTGATTTCAAAGAGCAGAATAATTTTATTTTAAATTCCAAAATATCTAATTTTTTTAAATTTCAAAAATATTACGTATTTGTTAAGTTAGACTAGTAAGCTATTCTAGTGAGACTAGTGAATCAATATTTCAAGTTTCAGCTCGATTCAATGACGGAAGTTAGTTAATTTTGACTTTCAAGGTTTGCAAACAATCAAGCAAGCAAGACCAGCCATTTTATTCAAAATAGGCCCAATTATTGGCGTGGAATATCTATACAAATACAAAAGTGTTTAACTACTTAATTTTGTCTCAAACAACACACTTTTAAAAGCAGTTTTTGACAAATATGTATATGAAAAACCTTAATATTTTTCATGAAAGCAATAGTAGTGATGTACCAGAACATATAAAATGGCTAATTAACAAAGATAATTTTACATCAATCTTTCTGTGATTTTTATCATCAGTTAAACCAGTTTATTCATTTCATGCAGTACAGTTTTTTTTTGGAATATTTTTTTGAAGGGGGTGGGGGGTTTAACAACAAATTTTCCCTCTGATGGTAAACAAACATAATAATTTTTTTTTAATATACACTTAATTAAGCCAAACAATACGTTTTCATGCATTAAAAAATTATGGAATAATTTCGGTTGGGAGTTCTAATTCCAGAATATTACGTTTTCATGCATTAAAAAAATATTTGGGGGATAATTTCTGGGGGGAGGGAGTTCAAACTCCAGAAACCCCCCTGGGGTACGCCACTGAAAACATCACATCACTATATTCAACTGTGATTTCGTCATTATTACTTAATGTAATTTGATTGACATATGTTGCGTTATCAACTGTTTTATAATAAAATAATAATAATAATAATAATAATAATAATAATTATAATATTTCTTTCACATTCCCGAATAGTTACATGGTGAGTCTTCTGATGGGCGCCGACCTGAACAACATAGTAAAGACGCAGAGACTCAGTGATGATCACGTTCAATTCCTCATTTATCAGATTCTTCGAGGACTCAAGGTCTGTAATTTTGCATTCTTCCGATATATATAATTTATAGATTTGTATCGATAAGTGCCAATTTGATTTTTAATTTTCATAAATTTTTCTGTATTTTTTTTTACTTTTCAGTACATCCACTCAGCTGGCATAATACACAGGGTAAGACAGCTTTTTTTTATTCATTATCATTTTCTAAATTTTATAGTTAATAATAATAATAATAATAATGATAATAATAATAATAATAATAATAATAATAATAATAATAATGATAATAATAATAATAATAATAATAATAATTTTGAATCAATTTTCAAAAAATTTAATGTCTCCATATGAATTGAAATGATGAAATATCTTGAAATCGTGTATTTATTTCCGTCTCAGGATTTGAAGCCGAGCAACATTGCTGTGAATGAGGACTGTGAATTGAAGGTTGTTATCAAATTATTTATTGTCATTATTTGTTATTTAATTATTTTTTATTGTTTATCTATATTGTTTTTTTATTTTGTTTTTTATATTTTTATCATTTCGTGATTATACGTGCTCCTTTTTTTTAGACTTCTAGGATTTCCCACTTGTGTGTAACAGCCACTAATCTTTATCGATATCTCGTTGTTTATCACAGTAAGAAGCTAAATAACCCGAATGTGATGTCTTGTGTCGATCTTATTCTTTACTCGTAAAAATATGAATTAATGATATAACCAGAGTGGTTGTGATGATGATGATGATTATTAATATTATTATTATTATACTGTGCTATAAATTAGTTTGTCCCTCAAGACTAGTGGTAATTTAGTATGGCACATGCTTATATATATATATATATATATATATATATATATATATATATATATATATATATATATATATATATATATATATATATATATATATATATATATATATATATATATATATATATATATATATATATATATATATATATATATATATATATATATATATATATATATATATATATATATATATATATATATATATATATTATGTCTTCCCTGGGGCGGCTATTATTCTCAATAAGGTAGGGTATGCTTCGGCAAGGGTGAGACAAGGTCGTTATCTCCTGGTCGTCCAGAGCACCTGTTATAAGAATTATTGCAATTATTTCATTAACTGCTCGTTAGTGACCGGCCGAATTTCGTTTTCGGCACCCAAACTGCACATTTTCCAGTTTTCGCCCGCTTTCGTTTTCGGTATTTTTGAATTTAATGCAGTTTCGTTTTTGGACGATGAGCAGTTTCGGAAATTACTGCGTTATAAGAATAAAGCTACTTGAACCCCGGTTTGAAAGACATTTACTATGATGAATTAGAGAAGAAAGATGCAGTTTCTGAAATTTAGAACTTCTAGAGACAAAAGATCGCCAAAACTGTGCAAGGTGAACACTTCAAGTCAGGATATGTGGGACTTTGAATGAATGGTCTACCTATCTAGTATGTTCAACAAGGACATTATTTATGTGAAGCTGAATCGGGGGGGGGGGGAATAATTTAATCGTGAATCTGAGAATGCTCGTTATTTTTAAATCCCTCATAATAACTTCACCATCGGTCTTGCTTGTTTGCTTGCTTGATTGTTTGCAAACCTTGAAAGTTTAAATTACAAACTTCTGTCATCCAATGGAGCTGAAACTTGGAATATTGATTTGCTCCTCATGACAATGCATTCAGTTAACTTTTGAAAATTTTCTAAAAAAAATGATTAATTTTACTTTTTAATTAAAAAAAAATCGTTTATCTATGTCTTATAAAAACGACAAATCTAACATAATTATATAAATAATTATGTTTAGAATTCAAAAAAATGTTTCAAAAGACAGGTTTGCATTAATTAAAATGCCACCAAATCCTGAAATATAACCAGTTTGTGAAAAAAATCTTGTTTTTTTATGGCTTACTTGTTATTGTCCTTAAGATAAATACGTTTAGTTTTTTATTTGAATGCTTTTTTCTGGCTTTATGTGAGTATAAGGTTGTAGGTAAATTTCTTGAAACCAGAAACTTGCAGAAAATAAAATAGCTAATTATAATTAATCAAGAAATCCCATGTTGCATTACATATTGTAATAATGATAGTGGTGGTAATGATGAAAACAATTATGGTAATGATGATGGTGAAGATAGGGATAATGATGATGACAACGATTATGGTGATGGTAATGATGATGATGATGATGATGATGACGACAATGATGGCGATGATAATGTGATTGATCATGGACTTGAGGAGTAAAAGAATCCAGGATGTATACATTTAATTATAAAATCTCCTTTGTAACCAACAACCAATTGAGCACTAGCAACTAACTAACTACCGAGTGACTCAGCTGAGATGACAGCAATTCATTTCAGTAATTTTATATCAGAACTCACCGCTCAGCATCTTACTCGACATCAAAGAAAGTTTTCGCACTTTTTTCTTCTCCTTTGTTCAACCTCATTTCTCCCCCCCCCCTGCCCTCTTGTCCTATTTTTTCCCATTTTTAAATCCTGTCATTTTCTCCCTCGCAGATCCTCGACTTCGGCCTGGCCCGTCACACGGACGACGAGATGACGGGATACGTCGCGACCAGGTGGTATCGGGCACCTGAGATCATGCTCAACTGGATGCACTACAATCAAACGGGTTCGTTTTTAGATTTTTTTTTTATTTATTAAAATAATTTTCATAATATCGCCAGTAAAGTTTTTACTATGGTTTATACACAATTTTTATTTTTTCCAATTAAAATTAAATATCATTATGCGATTTAAAATTAAAATATTAAAAAAATAAGTCTATCTGTTTTGTTGTTTATCGTGTTGTTTTGATTACTTTCTCCAGTTGACGTCTGGTCTGTGGGATGCATCCTCGCGGAGCTCATCATGGGCAAACCTCTCTTTCCTGGAACCGATCGTATCCTTGTGACTTGCAATTGTTGTCGAAATTCTGATTCGTTGTTTTATTAGAATGTAAACATGTTTCCGTCGTTTTAATGCCATATGATCATATGCTCACATGATCATGTGATCATATGATGTTATGTGATCATATGGTTATGTGATCATATGATTATGTGATCATATGATGTTATTTTTTAAAAATTTGTCGACCTGTCTTTCAATTATTTTCTTGACCAATCAAAAAAATAAGACATCGACCAGTTGAAAAAGACCATGAAGCTGACTGGTACGCCAAATCAAGAACTCCTTGCAAAGATAACCAGCGACGAGGTATTTAAGGCCCGGGTGATGGTGAGGGAATGCTCGGTTGAAATAATAAAGATAGGAAATGGATGAATTGAATCGTATCATTTAATGTGAAAAGATTGAATTGGATAATGATGATGATGATGATGATGATGATGCAGTAACTCTTAAACACCAGTGCGCAGATGCCAGGAACGGCAAGTTGCCATCGCAGAGTCACATAGCTATCTTCCGCCCGCGGACTTCCTTCCGCTCGTTGCGAAAAATTGACCAGAATGATTTTATTTTAAATTTTAAATTTTTTTTTATAATTACCATCCAGGCTAGAAGGTTCATCTTATCGTTGCCCACGATGCCCAAGAGAGACTTCAAAACTTATTTCCAGGGGGCAAATCCGTTGGGTGAGCAAAGCTGTGTGTGTGTGCGTGGTTTGTAAGTGTGGGGGTTTTCTGCTAGCCGTAATCTGTTATGGGAAAGGTTTTCTATCTGCTGGAGGTTTTCTATCTGCTGGAGGTTTTCTATCGGTTGCAAATGGTTTGCGCTAAGGTTTATCTCGTGTTATTGGATGTAATTAAATCGTGAAAATCGTTTCTGATTAGTGATCGGTCATTTAAATTTCAGCGCTCATAAATTTTCGATGTGGCAAAAAAATGAGTTTTTACTGATTGATGGTGTTTTCTTGGAGACTTACTTGATTTGCACCTGCATTTAAAATTTATTTTCAAATGAATATCCATCAGTTATAATTGACAACAATTTTATTGTTTTCTTTTGAAGCAATCGACTTGCTGGAAAGAATGTTGAATCTGGATCCCGACCACAGGATTTCGACGGTCGAAGCTCTGGCTCACCCCTACCTCCAGCAGTACTCGGACCCCGATGACGAGCCGACTGCAGAGCCTTTTGATCAGTCTGTGGAGGAGAAGGACCTTGACATTGAGTCTTGGAAAAGTAAGGCAGTGACCGTATCACCCTTGTGGTCCGGGTTGATGTAATAGGGGTAAAGGGAGGGCATTCTTTACTCTAAAGCTATATAAACACGACTTAATATTTTGAAATTGTTCAGTCCTAGCTAATTGTAGAAAAAAAGAAATTAATATATAAGTTTTGATGATGGTGGTCATGATGATGTATGTCTCCTGGATTAAATGAGTTTTTAAGAAGGTTCTATAGTAAATAGGTTTAAGATGTTGGTCCAGGATAATTGGATTTCAGAATAGATTCAGTTTTTCTAAATAAATATAACATAGATTTTTGAATGTATGCCTGCCTTAACACTTATATTTTCAATTTGTTATTTAATGTCTCGTTTTCTACTTCCCTCATTAGAATTGATCTACGACGAAATAACAAGCTTCGTACCTCCGACGAGCATCGACTAAGGCCGCGAACAGGGGGCGCTGGCGGGAGAGGGTCGACTGCCCCCCCCGGGTGTGAAAGTACTTGAATATATGATGACACCTTTCTTGTTTCGGAACAATTTAATATAAACACCTTGAATGAGGGTGATGATATATATATATATATATATATATATATATATATACACACATATTTGTATATTTGTTTATCGTCGTTTTTATTGTTAGAGCATTCAGCCGTTACTGATTTTCTCACCACAATTGTCGTTATCTCATTTCTATTATTCTTATTATCACCAGTTTAAAATCATTTTCCTCCACCATCATTGTCGTAACAAACGATCATGCGTTTTAATTGGTCTTCGTTTTTAAATTTTCAACGGTTTTCATTACCATCTTCATCATCTTCAACTTTGCTGCCAGTGCTAACACACATATGTTGTTGTTGTTGTTGTTGTTGTTTCGTATGGTCAGCCATGTTGTCGTTGTTGCTGTTATGATTATGATGATGTTTGTTATGTGGTGATGAAGATGATAATCATGGTTATTTGCATTCTTTCGGTTGATTGTGATTTTTTTTGTTTAATCATCGATTATCCTAATGATGATGCATGGATAAATTAATGAATAGATTCATTTGTGCATGGGTTTTTTCATCATCTGACCTACTTTCAATAGGCTGGATTGGATGTATTTGTGCATGGTAACCTATTTTCAAAGAGCTGTTATTTTTTATCCTAGTGGTTCAATCAATTAAATGTCTTAATATTAAAATAACAGAAGTTTTACATTTTTTATTAAAAAAACATTTATTTATGTTGTTGTTATAAATTCTCGTTTGTTGTAATCATTTTAATAAACGATTTTTTGTTCACCCGTTTAAATCCAAGTTTTGTGCGTTATGGAATTGCAGTTGTTGTTGATGACTTATTTAATTATTAAATAATTGAAAATTCATTTTTATTTTATTCATCACAAACCGTTTATGCTCTTTCTCATCTAGCAGTTGCTGTCTTGTATTGTTGTTTTTAATATACTTGAAGTTGTAAGATGCTGTGTTGTTGTTGTGAAATGATGTGTATTGTATACTAATAATGGGCTACTAATGACAATTTTGTCTTAAATTTAAGTTTTTATAGGAATTCATCAATCTTTGGTATATTTATATACAGTTTCTTTCTTCTAAATTTTATAAATATTTTGCTTGATAATTAATTTATTTGTTTTTTATTCATGAAATTACTGAATTTTATTATTGCAATTTTTGTTGGAGCAAAAAAATCTTTTTCCTAACCAATTGTTCTTGCATGTAAACTACTTTCGTTTTATCCAATAAGTTTCTAACAACGTTTTTATATTTATTATAAAATTATTGAACAGATTTATTTTAATTATAATTTGTAATTTCTCGAATGTTTACTTCGAAATCTACTTTTCGTCTAAATTTTTTGACGGGGGAAAAAATCTATTTTTTTATTCAAACGATTTTCGTTTTTTTTTTATAACGATTGTTTTTTTTATAAATCTTTTATAATCCATTCGGTTCAAAGGTTCACGTGCGAATTGATTATATTCACGTACAAATTAATTACATTCACGTACAAATTAATTATATTCACATACAAATTAATTATATTCACGTATGAATTAATTATGTTTACGTACAAATTAATTATATTCACGTACAAATTAATTACATTCACGTACAAATTAATTATGTTCACGTACAAATTAATTGTATTCACGTATGAATTAATTATGTTTACGTACGAATTAATTACATTCACGTATGAATTAATTATGTTTACGTACAAATTAATTATATTCACGTACAAATTAATTACATTCACGTACGAATTAATTATGTTCACGTACAAATTAATTATATTCACGTATGAATTAATTATGTTTACGTACGAATGAATTACATTCACATATGAATTAATTATATTCATTCGCCACCTTTTTCAAGCCGTCGCATTCGCCTTTCGCGAGAGTTTTCTTTTCTATTTTTTCTTCTTAATAATGCTTTCTCGTTGATATATTCTGTCAGTACTAATTCGACTAGATGATCGTTTTAAGTTAACTTCGTACATCGTTGATATACGTAGGTAGGCGGATGTCACCATGACGACGGCGTTTGTACGTTCTCTCTCTCTCTCTCTCTCTGTCTCTCTTTAACTGCAATAGGACTACAACTCAGTATTTTACTGTGCTCAAATTAGAAAAAATAATAACTTAGCAGGATGAGGTTTTTGATGCTTCTTTCGGTTTTTTTCTTAATAATATTTATTAATTAAATGTTGATTGCTTCAGTTGTTGTTTAGTGTTTTTTTTATGATTTGTCCCTTAGTGATCCATAGTGCAAGTAGAGTGTCTTGTCTTGCATTGCTCTGGTTTTATATTATGAGCAACCGAGGGCGACCCTATGTGGGGGTTAGAACACTTCCTCCCCCAAATTATTCAAAAAATAAACTAATAAGCTGGTCTTACTGGTAATAAAAACACAGAAAGATTTATGTAAAATACGTTTTGTTAACTATCCATTATATTTGTTGTAGTTTATCCCCACTATGAATTGCTTCCATGGAAACTATTTAGTGTTCTTCATATAAATATATGTAAAAAAAACTTCATCTGAAGTTGCAGTTTCTTAAACAATTCAAAATGATTTTTAAATAAAATAATAACTATTTGAATTTGATGTCAAAAGTTCTATAGCATATAAGACCTGAATAGGAAACAACCAATCAAAATTTATATTTCATTCCCCTGGTGATTTAGGACCTTTAATTTTATAAATATTCGCCAGGTTTCGGGCAGAAGTCAGATGTTAAAATTAACTATTTTATTTTTATTTCCAAACTAGTCGAAACACCATATACTTATCTATATATATATAAAAATGAATGTTTGTATGTTAATGGCGTTTATGCATTGCTACACCATTCATCCGATCGTAATGAAATTTTCACACAACCTTGAGAGTAAAGGGGAATCAAATATAAAAAAAAAATTTGAAATCCGTCACAAAATGAGCTGAGCGGAGCGGGTGAGCGAGCGGGAACTATATATATATATATATATATATTCTTTTTTTTTTTTTTTTTTTTTGGGGGTTTATTCTCTATAAAGTACAAAACTATTTCCTTAAAAACATCGTCATATATTGAAAATTGGCTGAAAAAATACAATTTCAAATTTCAAATCTTTCTATCGAATTAATTATGCCAGCTAAACGAAAAGCTATTGATTCCACAGTTTATTCGCAATATATATATATATATATATATATATATATATATATATATATATATATATATATATATATATATATATATATATATGAATGTTTGTGGGTTAGTTTGTCTATTATAGAAACGGGAAAGCGACCCGGAACGGACAGCGAGCGGGAACGGAAAAGCAAGCGTGAGCGGGAATGGGAGAGCAAACGTGAGCGGGAACGGGACAGCGACCGGGAACGGGAAAACGACCGGGAGCGGGAAAGCGACCGAGAGCGGGAAAGTGACCGGGAGCGGGAAAGTGACCGGGAGCGGGAAAGCGACCGGGAGCGGGAAAGCGACCGGGAGCGGGAAAACGACCGAAAACGGGAAAGCGAACAGGAGTGGGAAAGCAGGTGGGAAAGGAAACGGGAGAGAAAGAGACAAACATTAGAAAAACCTCTAAAAAACCCGGGCAACGCCGGGTATCTCCGCTAGTACTATATATATATATATCGCAACACTGAGAATTTAACAAATAAATAATTATTTTTGAAATTAATCCCGCACTTTTTTATAGCTTATAAACGTTGTTAAAAAATGTTTTGTTTGGCCTAAATTGCTTGTTAATTATTTATTCAAAGTTTTTCATGAAATTTTACTACTGCAATATAATGCGAATGAGGATCGGACATTTTCCCCCCCGGACATTTCCCCCCCCCCGGACATTCCCCCCCCCCGGACATTCCCCCCCCGGACGTTTCCCCCCCCCCCCCCCGGACGTTTCCCCCCCGGGGTAGGACAATTCCCCCCCCCGGGTTAGGGTTAGTGTTAAGGTTAGGACGAAGCAATGGCGTCAACCTCAGCCGTTCTTTGCATAGAAATGTAGGGTTAGGGTTAGGGTTAGGGTTAGGACGAAGCAATGGCGTCAACCTCAGCCGTTCTTTGCATAGAAATGTAGGGTTAGGGTTAGGGTTAGGACGAAGCAATGGCGTCAACCTCAGCCGTTCTTTGCATAGAAATGTAGGGTTAGGGTTAGGGTTAGGGTTAGGGTTAGGGTTAGGACGAAGCAATGGCGTCCACCTCAATCCTAAGGGAAGCTCGAGGAGAACCACCAGCCAAGAGAGTGAAGCGATCGACGAAGGCGCTTCAATCGGCTCTTTTTTCGCTAACGGATGCACGCCGAAAAAACATAAAAACATTGGAAGATGTCCTAGAGGGTCTAGGACACATTATTCGTTTTAACAATATTTAACTCTGGCAAACCAATAACCAATAAATGTTTAATAATTTAAAAAGGTGTTTGTGTTTCTTAGAAAAACTACTACATAACCACAGGGGGGGGAAATGTCCTACCTTGGGGGGGGGGGAAATGTCCGGGGGGGGGGGGGGGGGGTGGAAATGTCCTAGGGTCTATCGGGGGGGGGGGGAAATGTCCGGGGGGGGGGGGAAATGTCCTACATTCAATGCGAATGTATGCCGTTCTGAAGTCTCCTTGAATGAAAACCCTGCTAGTCTGGTATTTTCCTTGCGATATTTTTGATGCACGACGACGTCGGTTCCACATGGGATTGCTAACTAAAATTTTAAATTTCTATCCAAAATGAAAAAATGAATTACTTTATGTTTTCAAAGCTATGGCACTCGTTAAAATCTAAAAACAAATAACCTAATATTAACAATGTTACACCAGTGTCAGGATGGCCGAGCGGTCTAAGGCGCCAGACTCAAGGATTAGCCTTGCTTTGCAATGCAGAGTATTCTGGTCCACTTCTGTGGGCGTGGGTTCAAATCCCACTTCTGACATGAGTTTTTTTTATGTTCCTTTTAATAAGTTAATTTTTAAATTTTATCATCCGTATGTAAACAACGGTACATATTAAAATGAAAATGTTTAAACTACTAACAATTCAGAGTTCTACATAAAACTTATGCAGACGAACCTTGCGGCGTTTTTAAAGTTTTTAAAAGCCCTGTTTGCTTGAAAAGGTTTTAATAGTTGTTTTTATAGTTTGTTCAACAGCTGTTTCATTTTTCGACATTATCTATTCTCTTCCAAGAAGCCTGTCACACATGTTTCTAAATAAAATAGGTAAGCAATAATTTCATGGGATATGTAAATTTACAAACAAGGTGTATAATTCTCATAGTGGCGGAGAGATTTTGCTGCAGAACTACTGTATCGTAGTGGCCATTCACCTAGGTGTTTAATGAACATTTCAAAACAACCAATAGATAAAAAAGTTGAAATCATGCTTTTAAAATCTATCTAGTCTAGGTATATATATATATATAAATGTCTGTCTGTTTGTCTTTTATGCATTGCTACACCATTCATCCGATTATAATAACATTTTCACACAACCCTGAAAATCAATAGAGGAAAGTTTTTGTAAAGAAATTGAGATCGGTCACAAAGTAAGCGGGAAGTAAGCGGGAGCCGGAGAGCGAACAGAAATGGAGAATGAGCGAGAAATGGAGAAATAGCGGGAACGGGAACGGGAAAGCAAACGCGAACGGAAAAGCGACCGGGAGCGGAAGAGCAAGCGGGAAAGAGAGAGGACGCGGGAGAGCAAGTAGGAGCAGCAAAGCGACCGGGAACAGGAAAGCAAATGGGAGTGGGAAAACGACCGGGAACGGGAGATCAAGCGGAAACGGAAAAGCAAACGTGAGCGGGAGAGCATGTGGGGATGGAAACGGGAGCGAGAGAGAAAAACTATAGAAAAACCTTTAAAACCCCGGTCATCGCCGGGCACCCCGCTAGTTCCTGTTCACCACAGGTCTTTCTTGTTTACTTGCTTGATTGCTTGAATGCTTGCAAACCTTCATGACAACGCATTCTATTAAAGTGTGACAATTTTTAAAAACAAAAAACTTTTGTAATAAAAAAAATAATTATTTATGTTTTAAAACAAAAACAAATTCATCAAAATTTATCAAATGTTCGCATATATAAATTCAAAAACATCTCGTTTTAAAGAGAAATTTGCAGTAACTGAAAAGCCTTCGAACCTTGAAATATAAGGAATTTGTGAAAAAACCTCGTTTTTTACGGTTTATTTGCTACACAAATAAATTAAAGAAATCCTTAATTTTTCAAGGACAAAATGCTAATCGATTTTTCCAGAAAAATTCTGAGATTTTTTTACTTATTCTGAAACAAACTTAGTTTTTTTTGGTGAAAGCAAGATTTGGTCCGGAGAGGCAGTTTATCTCCGTTTCCCCGTTACCCTCCAGCTCTACGTCTATGTTGGCAGTGCCCTGATTACCACACCCCGAACCCCCCGCCTATCGCAGGGAAGCTTTAAGAGGCCTCAAAATTATGGTGACTCACTATGTAATGAAGATTTATATTTATCACTGTTATTCTATCTCCATAAGTAAAGAAGCTCTCACACTCTCACTCATGTCATCGAAAATTTTCAGAGAAAAAGTTTTCTACCTTTTAGAATTTTTTTTATAGAAAATACGACTATTCCCAAAGTAATATTTTTTTTTAGGAATGGGGCACTCACACTATAGCCCGGCACTGTAAATTTATTTATACTTTACAACAGAACAAATTCAATAACTGAAGAACTTTTAATTACACTTTTGAACTTCGCCACTAAAGTATAAATAAGTAAGATACCTTGATACCTATTCATGAGCTATGCTTTATAATCGATATGTACACTGTTTCGCTAATTTAACTACAATTTTATGTGTTCTAATTCTTAGAATCTTCTGGTCCTGCTGTGCAATCAATATCATGTATATATGTTCTTCAAATGTTTGCGATCTTAGTATCACATTATTCCCTACCCTAGGCAATTCTTACAAACAAGTTTTAATGTCATTTAATGAAATGTAACTGATGTGTCTCCTTATAGCGTTAGCTACCACGGATTAAATTTAAACAAGTAAATATAAAAAATAAATTAAAAAAAAGCTTTTATTTGCCTCTTTATCTGAGTCAACGAACTAAAACTTTTGTATCTGAAACAACCGTTATGCTCAATCTTGTACTTTGTTTATTTCTTTCATATGAAATCAAAATTCATAAATTTAACTCGATGTATGGATTAGTTGTTATCTAACCTTAATCCTAACGCACAACTTTGATTAATTTTAATTGATTTAAGGCCTAATTTATGTCGGAAAATTCAATTCATGCATTGTCATCCAGAATAAAGCTTTCCTGAAAATTTTAGAGCTTTAGGTGGTCGAAAAGTGTTTGAATTTTTGTTTCTAAGATTTGATCACCACAGACAAACAAACAAACAAACAGCCAGAGAGACGAGTGAAGTTAAATGAAAGCATTTAAAAAGTCATATCAGTATAGAAAATAAATGCCATGCTAGTGTAACAGGTGAATGCATATTATTAATTATGGTGCAGTAGTGGTATCAAAAATAAATTTCAAGATGGTCTAGATGTAGCAGCAAATGTGAAAGCAATTAAATTAAATAAGTCAACCGTTACAAACTTCGTTTTGTACAAAACCTTTATATTTTGTAATTAGGCAGCTTTTAATTTTGTGACACTCATTTTTCGATAAGTCTATAAAGTAGAAGAACTTTGACCACATTCTTCTAAATATTTGATATGTGAAGTGTGTGAGGATGACAAATATAAGAAAATTTAGAATCATTTTGAAAAAAGAATTTTTTATTATAAATCCTAAATATAAAATAATTCTTGTTTGTTTTTGTTTTGTTTAATAAACTCAAAACTGATGGTTTTATTTCTTTGACGAAAATTTGTAATTTTTTTAAAGTTTTAATTAGTTTTATTTTATTTTTTATTTGTTTGTCTAATCAATCTAAAAACTTAATAGAAAGCATTGTAATCAACAATAATTCAACACACCAAAGTTCAGCTAGATTGGATAAGGAAAAGTATGTTTTTTAAGCGTCAACAGGTACCAACGCACGCGCGAGCCAGCAAGCAAGCCTTGCAAAAAATTAAAATAATTAAATTAAAAAAGTCTATAACTTTTTTTTCACTGACGCTATGCAGATGACCATACTACAAGATAACAAAACAATTTAGAATATGTTGCCAATACGGAAATTCTTGGAAATATGCTTATTGCCATTGTCAAACCGGAACTGATTAAAAGTACATAGTGAAACAAATAGTATTGCAATATGATTTTTTTTCTTCAAATTTGGACACATCTTTTGATAAATTGTTTTTCAATAAAAGATTAATATGACTATTTATAATCAAAATGCTGAATATAACACTTTTAAAAAGATTGAACACTGATCTAATAGGTTGAAGACAGTAAGCTGAAGTAAATGTTGAAAACGTTCGTTCTGTTGGAAGAACTTGCCAATAAAATGGGCGTTTTTAATGCGTAGCCTTGCACATAAGTTTGCAATAAAACCGCCAAATCACCATAGCGTTTGCAATTTTTAAAGCTTATTTACATTGATTTGCCAAATGCAATGCAAAGCACGGCACATGGACACTGCATTAAAAACATCCTATCGATTTAACGATTTCAAATTTATCATTTTTTTTCGTCGAAATGGTGAAAACATTTAATTTAGAAACGATTAAATATTGATTTATTATTGAGTTGAATAGATTGATGCTGACAGTTTTAGAATTTTGACTGACTGGAAAGTAGACGTAAGAGATAACGAGATTTTATGACAAACAAGAAGAACATCAGTGAATCGTAGCCACGGCGTTAGATGCTCCCTCAAAAAAATCAAATAAAATAAAAATAAAAAATAAAATAAAACATTAGGGAGTATTTTACTGATTAGGCTACACAATTATTGCATACATACCGTACCTCATTCCCCCCCCCCAAAGTAGCTGATGGCCGGGGAAAGATAACTGTCGGACCTTTTTTTGAATTTTATATTTTTTTGCAAAATTGGTTAATTACCGGTGTGGTGTGTGGGTCCTTATGAACTTATGCAAATAATATTGGAGGTAGAATAGCAATAAAAATGATTAATATAAATCTTTATTAGAGATTATGACACCATAATTTGGAGACCCTTCACAACCTGCCCTATACCTCTTACCAGGGTGGGTAGGTGGAGGGAGGTCGGGTTGTAGGCTGCTGACCCCGGAACAGATGGCACTGGAGAAAATATAAAAAGAAAACAACAAAGCAAATAAAAGCACTTAATTACAAGGACATATCGGAAAAGTGTTGTTACTTGACTGACTCACAGTGGGCGATAGATTTGCCTAGAGAAAAAAAGATTTGCGACGTTCAATATCTCAGCTTCGCATTATTAATAACAACAATGTCTGGCCAGCGGAATAATAGCATTCATTCACAATGACCTACAGCTACAGCTGTTCAAATGCAATCACGAAATGAGCTATCTCCGCATGTGTATAATAACACTACTGCTGTGAACGGATTGTATACACATAACATATACGTTTCTTACGAATCTCTCATCGATATAGAAGCTTTTGTCATCATATATATCGTGCGTCCTTTTACACTGGCTAAATAGATACACGAAAATATATCAATCGATATTTTTTTCTGAAAGCTAAGGAAGACCTTGTTTCGAGCAGGTTTAGTCAATAAAGCGAGTTTTAGGGAAGATAACTTAAAGGTAGGACTTTATTTTTATTTAAGGTTGTTACGTTATTCATAGCAACTGCACGAACGCTCATGAACATAAATCGTAGTAATTTATTTAATTGTTCATATTTAAACTATAGTTTAGTATATAATAGCTAGAGCCAGTTTATATCGATACTATTGATGATGATAATTATGCTTTGCTCGGTGCGCTCAGTATGTCGCCGGGCTGTTTAAAACTGCTCGAGGTTTAAGTAAGGCTATGCTTAATTGTCTGTCGTGTTACATCGTGTCTTGAAGATTAATAGTTTCTCTGACGAGCAGAAATATTAAACTGCTGCTAGAAACGTAATCATGACGAAAAAATGTTTTGTTTTGTAGTATTCTGCAAGGGATAAACTTTTTTTTGTTTTGCTTGTAGACTCTTAATTACTTTGTTTAAGAAGGGCTTTAAAAGTTTACCTCACTATTCAACACTACAGTGTGCTAATTATTTTCTTACTTGTTTCAGAATCAACATGAAATATCTGATAATTTTCTCTTTTATATGCGGATTCCATCTCGGTAAGATTTAGTTTTTTTATTAGCCATAACTTTGTTGTCGTTCAAGTAATCATGTCAGCATACGGCATAAAGTAACAACGCAAGAGTAAGAGCGCCGACAAACAAAGCAAATATCACTTGATATTAGAGTTTAGCTACAATTGATTTTAAATTACTCTTCAGTTTCAAGTTTATTTACAATTTGAAAAACTTTTATGCGTGAGCAGTGCAATGGCGTGGCCATTTGAGCTTTGGTCGAAAATGGAGAGGAAAGGGATGAACGGGAGAGTTGAGGGTAGGGAAGGGAGGAAAGATAAAAAGGTTTAAAATGGCTAAAGCACCAAAGTTTTAAACTTTAGTACAGAGTATAGGAAACTTTCAATTGCTTTAACAATATTTGTGTAAGGTATTTTACAGTCCACTCTTACTAAATACGATTGCTAGTATTGCATTTGGCCTAGAAGCTTCTAAGCATTCCTTTCTTGTACTAACCTGTTAACATAGATGCCATCACCATTACCATTATAGTCACGATCATTACCAACAATATTATTAATTTGTCTGAATATCCTGGTCTGTTTAGCGTTTGCTCTGTTGACAGTTATGATTATGGCAACTGATGAAAAGACGTTTAATATACAGAAACACAGCACAATTACTTGAAAACAATAGTTGCATTAAAAGTTCAAAGAGAAGTAAAAACAATTATTCTACCTCTCCTTGCCCACGAATAACAATTCACTGGAAGATGCCATTTTAAAATGAATGGTGGCTTTTTCGAACCAACGCCATTATACACACATTTATTTTATTTATTTATTTAAGTTATTTCTTTGCTTATTAATGAACACATCACATAAGCGCATACAGCCCATCGCATCACAGATATTATGTTACATTATTGAAAAGATAAGTTTTTAAATGTTTTTTGAAAAAGTTCAATGAAGAAATTTTATGATGGTCATGGATATAACCGTTAAAAAATTTTGAAAACAAAAACTAAATATAATCGGCATTACACGTTTCTTTTCCATCCACCAGCATGGTTATCTCTTATGATGCAGCCTGGATTCGTTGAAGTGAACCACGCGTGGCCAAACTTGACAGGACGAGTGAGTCTGGAGTGGTTTTTGGTGGCGTAGAGCAGTGGGGGGAGGGGGAGTGCCACCCCAGGCGGCAATATTTTTGGGGTAGAAAAAATTTAAAAATATATCTTTCTTTTAAATTTTAACAATTTTTCATACTTTAGTTGCACCAATTGAGAGCGCCCACTTTTCCCGAAAAAAGTAACCGCCCCCAGTCGTACCGGTCGAAGACCATTTTGTCTGGGAAAGCTGCTTAGTGCTCATAGAAAGTATGTAACTTCTTCTCAAAAAAAATCCTACAAGTACTTTCTACCCACGAGTGGGTGGTGGGGGGGAGCTGCCTAGTGCATAGAGAAACTCTGTTTTTTCAACCCCCATCAGTTTCCGACTTTTGACTTTAAGTATCTAAACAAAGGAGCGACATGATGGGCCTGCAACCCACGCTACCTCTACGCCACTGAGTTTTATGTTACATTTAAATCGTTTATTGATTTGAAGTTTAGAATGTTTAAATTATCAACTTTCGGGGCTGCAATTCGTGTTCCGGCATTTACATATCGATACAACTTGAGTGTAATCGGCGTGTTTCGCGCGCTGCTTTATAATCAAATGAAGCAGTTTCATTTCTAGCCGTGTGTGGCAATCGGCGACAACCACTCGCTGAGTCATTCATTCCAAGCCGAGCCGATCCAGATGCCCATCTGCTTGAGTGTTATTTTCATTTTAGGATCTGAGTCGACTATATACATGGCTTAGCGAATAGCGCTGAACTACCATTTTATCATGGCTGTTATGGTCATAGTCAACACCACCAACATCATCATCATCATCACCATCACCATCACCACCACCATCACCACCACCACCATCATTATAATCATCCTCGTCATCATCAACATCATCATCATCACTACAAACACAACCATCATCATCACCATCACTATCATCATCACCATCACTATCATCATGACCACAACCACAACCATCGTCATCGCCATCGTCATTGCCGTCGTCATCGTCATCGACATCGTCGTCGTCATCATCGTCATCGTCGTCGTCATCGTCATCGTCGTCGTCGTCGTCATCATGATCAATTGTTTTATTTGACTCAGCAAAATAATCTAGTTGTAACGATAACAGCACGGTTGTTTTAATAGTTAGAGATTTAGTTGGCATATTTTTTTAGTTAAATAAATATTGATTTTTATTTTAGCCATTAGAGGAAGTGAAATACCAACTGTCGAAGATTTTTCCAAACGTCAGGGTATGAAAATAACTATATTTTAAATTGTCACTTAGAAATATTAGTACAAATGTTAGATTATAGGGCACTGTATGCTTAGAAAGAAGTGGAATGACTTCGGCAGCGGATATCAGTTGTGTTTCTCCAATCGTGGCTTCATTTTTACAGTAACAACTAATGGAGCCGTAAAGCCTTCGCTCACCCCCACCCCCAAAAATACCACTGGGGCTGACGGCACTAGCAGGAGTTGGGCCATCGACTTAAAATTAGTTTCAAATTGTTTCACCAATTTGAATCAATCTACATCTGAAAGTCTCACATCGCATCCAGACCACTGCGTTACTGATTTATTGCTAAAGAAATCGACTTAATTTTTACCCTGAAGAACGATATGGCAGTCGCACGATTTTCAAACACGATAACCATGTTTAAATGCAGTAACTAAACTGTGGAAACTTATAGGGGATTTTTTTTAAATTTCAACATTGGAAAGCAGTAGGGTAATTGTTGATCAGCATTCTAATTTTTATTTATCATTTAAATGACTTTAAATGAAAATCCAATTAAAATATATAATATTCTTCTTATTATTTTTATTTCCTTCATAGTTTGCAGTGTTCGACGAAGACAAGATGCACTACTACTCCAGCGAATTCTACTACAACAAGATCAAACTCGTCGTCAACTCTTCCGACTTCGTCGTCAGTGATCCCTCGTTTTTTGGATCTGGTAAAAATATCAAATTTGAAGAAAACAGTGGCGTAGCGGGGGTGGTGTAAGGTTAAAAAATCGCCCCCATCTTCCACTGTCCTCCTACTTGGACGACCAGAACCAAGGGAGCCGAAGGCACCCTTGCCATATCCGGGGGCTCCATGAGCCCCCTCTCCAAGATAATTTTGGAAATCACTTGTGTAAAATAGTGCAAAATACAATTTGTTAATTTAACATGTTTAAAAACGACTAAAATTTAGTGAAATTGTTGTTCTTTTTGTTTTGTTGCGCCCCAAAAGCCTGGCGCCCGGGGGCAGATGCCCCTCCCTGCCCCCTTCGCTACGCCACTGGAAGAAAATAAATTGTTAAACGTTTTTCTAGGAATGTTGTTTTCAGATTACGGTGGTTGTCTCAGATTCATCGATTTTGCTTTAGTGGAATAAACTTAAGCTTAGATGTGCGCTCAGATATAAGATTGAAATGGCAAATAATGTGGTTGTTTAAGGATTATTTTGAAATACATTTGAATTGGTTTTATGATTTAATTTTGTTTTACTCAGCAAACTGTTTGCATTCAGCAATAAGTTGAATTGATTTTTTTTTATTTTGTCACAGAACCAAATTTAGACTTTAAACAAGATTTTATTGGAAAGGTAAATAATTTAATTTTTAATTAAAGTTTTTACCACGTTTATTTTAACTTGCTATTTTCTGACTGTTTATTTGTTTATTTGGATCAATAATGCATAATTCATATAGATATATATTAATACATTCAAATCGATTGCATGATTTTACAGACATTTAAACTAAAAAGAATTAAATTATAATACTCGAAAAAACATTTTTAAAATTACAAAATAATTTTCTGGCTATATAAAATTCATTAACATACATACATACTAAAAGCTAACATTAAAATTTTAAAACCAAAAAGTGGATCGAATTCAAGAATATAAAACGAATGCAACCCACGTTTTAGGTTACAGAATTCTACTGTTTGCTCTTATATATGTATGTTGACAAATTTTATATCGCCAGAGAATTATTTTTGTCTATTTAGTGCGTAAGAAAAATGTGGTTTTTAAATAGTTATTTTTATTTATTATAGTTTATAGCCTTTTAAATAGTTTTTTAAAGTGTTACTTTTATATTTGACAATATATGTAGCATTTTAAGTGTAAATTATAATTAACCAGCTGTATTACTCAGCTTCGGCCAATATTAATTATTAACTCATTATAGCCTGATGTATTCATCTTGTTATTTTTTAAATGTATTTTCTTGCTTGGTTACTTAATTGCTTACAATGCGTAGTTGTGAGTAAAAATTATACACGAGTTTTAGTATTGTAAAAATTACCATTTTAAAATGCTGTTAAACTTGCAGTGAGTTATTTTTTTCTCAAATAAATTTAAATTTATAGCAGAGTATTTATTTAAGTTATTATTTTCTGAATTGAATCTTTTTTTGTGCAATTTTCATATAACTCATGATTGTAGTTTTTAGTAGTTTTATGATGATATATAGACAACAATGAAATAATTAAACATTTAAAAGATCAAAATTAAACCTTAAACGTTAATTTTTAAATATTATTTATTATGTAAAAAAGGTTACAACAAATGTTATTATTTTTTCTATTTATAACAGAAAAACTGTGTATTAAAACCAGAGATGTTGCGAGTACTTATGGTGCGAGTACGAGTACCATGGTATCGAGTACGAGTATGAGTACCATGGTATCGAGTACGAGTACCATGGTATCGAGTACGAGTACCATGGTATCGAGTACAAGTACCATGGTATCGAGTACGAGTATGAGTACCATGGTATCGAGTACGAGTACGAGTATCAAGTACTACATCTCTGCTACTGAGCACTGAGTGGAAAACGAGTACGAGTACTTAGAAAATGTACTCGAGTTGTACTCGAGTATGAGTATCCAAGTACTTCATCTTTGATTAAAAAAGTTGCATTTCCTATCAATTAAAACCTGACTTGTCAAACTGATAAAATAATTTTTCGACGAAAGCCTGCTTAGTAATGTTGCAGTTGCATTATTGTACCTGCAAAATGCTACTTGGCAACAGTGGCTAGGCTAATATAGGCAATTAATTAAGCAGCCTCTATAGCAGGGTTTACCAGGTTTAACTTTATAGACCACTCCCATTTTACCAGGCATTAATTTTAGTTAGTTAAAGTTAACTAATGTCAACATTAAAAATTGTATATACAGTAATTTAAGATATACATCTCTAATATAATTTGAGATCTTCTGAAAATTCACATATTCATAATATATTCTTGGTTTTGATTCACACGGTTAACTGAGACTGCTGGGACGCTACCTACTAATAGAATTGAATCAGAGCAATGTAGACTATTGTGAGAATCATTTCTATCGGTGATTATCCCAAAGTGTTGTGTTTACCGGGAGCAATGAATTCAGTGAACATAACTAGCACAGTCGACCTAGAATTACAGACTTGCGGACCAGAGAGACTGACAGATACAATTGGCGGATTTATAATTTTTCCGCCTCTCGGCTAAAACGAATACCGCCGCTGCTTGTATGATTGAGTTCAACACTCAACTTCTAAAAAGCAATATAATTATAATAAGATAGGTTTCCAAAATTTACTACAAATAGGATGATGCTATTAGAAGGCTTTTCAACTGTTTTTTTTTGGCTTAAAACAATTGCACTCCTACAAATGCAAGGCCACAGGCAGCGCCCGTGGCTGCTTCTATTGTAAATTTGCCACTGGACAGATAAATTCATATTTTGTTTTATAATAATATAGAGTTAACTATAAAATGTGAAGATTTTTCTTTGCTATATATCATACGTTTAATTACTGTTAATTGCTGTTTCAGCCCTACGAAGATGTCATTGCTGTACTGAGAACTCGCCTCACTGAAGTTAAGGTTGGTAATTAAGCAACTATTAAATATGTCAAATCGTTATTTGTGTTTATACTTGTGATGATAATAAATTCAGATGCGTTTTTAAGCTATAAGCCATAAATGTTATTGGCTTTTGAAAAATCAATACGACTTTTATTGTGTCAAATTTTAACGTGGTGTAAAACATACCTAATGCTTCTAGGACACCACTGAATAAAAATAAATTCAAGCTTATTTAGAAATTTTTTTATTAATAGTTTGACTGTTACAGTTTAGCAGTTACAAGTTACTTATATATTTATAACGCCATTGAGCTTCAATAAAGGGCATTTTATCATTTGTAGACTGGTTGATTGATCCAACTAACCAAACTTCGCCACTTGAATAACTTTCTCATGGTTTATTATCAATGTTGAAAAACAAATGATTCAATCATATTTTTAGATCACGGTTACAAACGGTAGCAACATTACAGCCGTGTATCCGAAACAGGCTGAAGCAGACGAGGTTGACTACCTCCAGTTGAAAGTTGACAACGAGTCAAAGGTCATTGAAAAACCGACGTATGTCAGATTGTGAACCTGAAACTGTTGAAGAGTTTATCGCGAGACCAATATGGAGAATCAAACTCTATGATTTTATTTCTTCAATTTTTCTTATTTTTTTAAAAAATATTATTGAATTTTAAAAATGAATTTAAAGTATTGAAATTTCACGATTTCAAAACATTCACGATCGTTGTAAGATCAGTGATAAATTAAAAATTCAATTATATTCACTCTACTTGTTTATATAAAATTAAAGTGTATTTCTCATGTTCAAAAATTACAAGTCTTATGGTTTTATGTAATAAAGAAAGAGTTTATTACCTAAATAATTCAGCATTGATTTCAATATCGAAAATCGATTCAGAGAGTAAATCACCTTCACAAAAATTGAGGGTCAGTTAAAACAAATTTATTTGAGAGTCCGAGTTGCTGACAAAGTTTTCCAGTCAACAAAACATAATATTAGATCGTAACTTTTCCACACAGACTATTTTGTCCCCAAAAGAAATTGCTCAACTTTTCGATAGGGTATCTATCGGTAACTTTTTGGGGAGATCGTCGGTAACTTTTTCATCGAGTATCGGAAACTTTTTTGATAGATTATAGGAGACTTCTAATAAAAATTTGAAAACTTTCGTATTGAGCTTTAAATTATTTATATTATATTTAGCTGAAATGAACAGCATTTTCGAATATCAAGTCGTTCAAAATAAACTTTTTAATCGTAATTGGAATAATTTAATTCTTGCTGACAGGACTTCTGAAAGCCAGTGATGAATTTGAATGAGCTTTAAGTCGATCCTGTCGCTGCGGTTCCCAGAAAAATGAGAAAGACTTGTCTTTTTCCTTGTTGCTATGGCAGTGTTGACAAAAAATAAAAAAAAGCACTTTCCGTTATCCAATTGAGCTGAAACTTGAATAAAACTTTGTTCCAAATGATAATGCATTCTATTAATGGGTAATACATATATCTAAGACTATAGTGGAGTTTTTGTTTTATGTCCAGAGGGCACTAATAATGTTAAAAAACCTTAATTGAAGCGTCGTAAATATGCTTTCTATGCCATGACTACGAAAATATTCATCTTGATTAGCGAAAAGTCATACTTCGCGGAAATTCGCTCATCGCGATAGAATCTGGATGGACCGGATAAACTGCGAAAAGCGTAGAATTTACTGTGCTTCTTCTGTTATTTTTAATGATGGATGATTATGTACATAAAAGAAGATTTAGAACTGCACGCAACGTTAACATTTAACATCCACCAATCACGATATCGTGGCTTTTTCTAATGTTCAGTAACTTCTTTGACTTACTTTTGCTTATCAGCAATATCTTCGCAAATCTTTATCTAACTTCTAAATAAGTTGCTCGAATCTCGGCAGAATAGAATGCATTTATGAACTTGTGCATTAAATGTTTTCGATAACTTTTACTTTAACGGAGAACATGTTCTGTTTAGTCGACAAAAAATCAATCCAGATTATAACTTTAAACAACAAAATCTTGTTAGTTTTCTTCATCGGTTTGTTTCCGATTGTGAATGCAGCGCTGTTTTCGAGAAAGATTCCATCACTGGGAGATGTCGTTGTCGTCTGCTCGTCAACGGAACAAAGAAATTATTCTGTAAAAGTTAGATGTGCAAGTTTATGCAGCAGAAGAAATAAAGAGAAGAAACTTTGCACCAGGATAAATTATCAGCTAAATATCTCATTGTGCAGTCTCTTCCAAACCCAAATCCTGCGTTTTGATTACAACGCTATTAACGAATATTCTAAATAGCTTATAACCTATCCTCAGACCTACCAAATGTACAAATTTTTTTTATAAAAGTCGGTTCAGCCGTTTCGGAGGAGTTTGAAGTCAAACACTCTGACACGAGGTTTTTATACACACACACACACACACATACCTACATACATACATACATATATATACATATATATATATATATATATATATTATATATATATATATATATATATATATATATATATATATATATATATATATATATATATATATATATATATATATATATATTTTAGGCATGCTCTGTTAAAAATGATAGACCACTTTGCGTTGATACGTTTTTTCACCAAGCTTTCAAAATCTCTTGAATTCATGATAACTACGCTTTTTTAAATAGATTTATTAAAAACGAGGGCTGACCGATCGGTTTCGCAGAAAAGCATTTTCGGAGCCCTTTAAATTATGAAGTTAAAATGTATTTACTATAATGCGAAAATAGAATGAAACTATAAAACGACAAGAATAAACGTTAATGAAAACTGAAATAGAAAAACAACGTATGGAAAGTCTGCGAAACCGATCGGTCAGCCCTCGTTTTTAATAAATCTATTTAAAAAAGCGTAGTTATCATGAATTCAAGAGATTTTGAAAGCTTGGTGAAAAAACGTATCAACGCAAAGTGGTCTATCATTTTTAACAGAGCATGCCTAAAAGAAAACATTATGCCGAAATACGTTCAAAATTATATATATATATATATATATATATATATATATATATATATATATATATATATATATATATATATATATATATATATATATATATATATATATATATATATATATATATATATATATATATATATATATATATATATATATATATATATATATATATATATATATATATATATATATATATATATATATATATATATCACCGAGCCGACGATGACTTGTATTAATTGGCTGGCTTTTTATTTTATCCAGCAAAGCAATTTTACTAGAAAGTGTCATAATTTCTTGGCATCATGACTAGGGTCAAATTTTTTTTTTAATAAAAGTGACAAAAAATAAATTTACAAAACTTTCCACACTAATGTAATGATTAAAGTCAATAACCTGAAATAAGGACAAGTGAGCGACATCGATGATGGAACCGAAGTTTTATAAATAACTAGCAGTGCCCGTAGCGGCTTCGCTCGCATGAAATTAGAGAATTTGAACCGTGCATCCATAGGTGTCGGCTCGGCCCGTCGACAACTTGGCCCAGCCCGTTTCAAAACCAAAATTCCTGGCCCGGCACGGCCTGTCTAATTTGGGCCCGGCGCATTTTTACAGGCCTAGAAATTCTATATACTTGATGAAAAACTTCGGCCCGTCCCACCTTGACTTCAGGTTTGGACCGGCCCGCCTGAAGACCCTAAAATCACTAAAATGTCTATATGCTTAGTGAAAAACCTCGACCCGTACCACCTTGATTCAAGGTTTAGCCTGGCCGTAAAAGGACCCTAAAATAACGGCTTGGCCCGACCGGTGATAAACTGGACTAAGCTACTTTTAACCGGCACAAAACCTCAAAATACTAAGTTTTACATCTGTAATGCTTGCAGTTGTTGAGTAGCAGTTAATTTAAAATCAAATAACCCTTATTTTGACCCCACATTTGAAGTCATGGAAACCAAAGTTTTAAAAAATGGTGAAACACGTATATCTTTTTTTTTTGAGTAGATACTAAGTATTAATTTTTACATCTGTAGCAATTAAAGTTGTTGAGTAGCAGTTACTTTAAAAACCAAATAACTCTATTTTCCACCCCACATTTGAAGTCCTGGAAACCAAATTTTCAAAAAATGGTGAAACACGTATATCATTATTTTTAGAGTAGAAATTAAATACTAATTTTTACTTTTGTAGCATTCACAGTTTTTGAGTAGCAACTACTTTAAAAACCAAGTAATCCTATTGTCTACCCCACGTTTAAGGTCCTGGAAACCAAATTTGCAAAAAAATGGTGAAACACGTATATCTTTATTTTTAGAATAGAAACTAAATACTAATTTTTACATCTGTGGTATTTACAGTTTTTGAGTAGCAGTTACTTTAAAAAACAAATAACCCTATTTTCCACCCCACATTTGAAGTCCTGGAAACCAAATTTTGTCATTTGCCCGAATCGCTCATGCCAGTCGGGCAAATAGCGTACGAAGTCGGGCAAATAGCGTACGCCGTTTGCCCGACTTCTTACGGCATTTGCCCGACTTCTTACGACATTTGCCCGACTTCGTATGCCATTTGCTCGATTTCGTACGCTATTTGACCGACTGGCTAGACCGATTCGGGCAAATGTCAAAATTCGGGCTTTTGGCATTTCCCCACATAGACATATATACCAATATTTACGAAGACAGGAAAGTTTTTTAAATCAGTGGAAATGCGGTTATAATGTCGTTTTGCCATATAATCAATAGTGGTAATATTACTTTGCGTCGGAAAAGACAGTGATTCATAATTGATTTTAAATAGTTCCGACTTTATCGGATTACAATCTTATATATAAAAATGAAATGTTTGTTTGTTTGTTTGTTTGTTTGTTCGGACATAAAATGTAAACGGCCGAACAGATTTAATTGAAATTTGGCACACTTATGTATCTTATTTAAGCGGTGGTTCCTGTAAAATTTTAAATAAATTGGTTTTTCCGTTGATGTTTTATGGACAAAAAACGTTTTGGTCAGCGGTAGTAAGTTGGAGTAAATTTTTTTTCTACAAAATAAAATAAAATTAATTTATAGTTAAATTATACAAAATATTTTTAATTTTTTTTTCTTAAGTTTTAAAGGTTTTAAATATAAATATTAAATTAAATAAATATGTGTGTTGTTTAGTGCCGCCTATAGATATATATCTCTGCTATCGGTAAACTTTATATTTGATTTTAGCAACTTATTTTTTAAATCTAGATAACTTTGGATTTCAGGACTAATCAATAAATTGCAGGTGGAATTTCTTCTATTTAGAGATATTTTGTGCTTCACAAAAAGAGTTCCAGACTTAACAAATTAAAATTAAATCAAATTAGAAATTCATTGTTCATATCTCCCATTCAAAAGTAAGTGGCAAAGCTTTGGTAATTTGTTTTTAGTTTTTAAAATCATGATTTACTGTGTATCTTTCAATTTGTTTCGTTTGTTGCATTGCACGTGTTTAATTATGTTATATTATTATTAATTATTATAAGATTATCATTATGCTCTAACATTTTGTGTTTTACAAAACGGAGTTGCAGATTGGAAAAATAAATTTAAATTCATTGTTCATATTTATCGTTCAAGGCTTCTGACTTCAATTGTTCCTCATCTAATATTGTTGAGCGACGAGCTTGCTATCAGCCTATCGGTAAATGAGAAATTTTTTTGGGCAGGTAAGTTTTTTTTTATGTGATGGCATTACAACCATTATTATTCACGAGTAGTTATGACTAAAAGATTATGAATTAATTTATCGGTCTTATTTTATTTTTTACTTTTCAGAGGAAATTAGAAAATTACATTTTAAAGAAAATCTTACATGCAACACCAATTTATTGTAAAAGTTTCACTGATATATGAGGTGCATGAAATTTGAAAGAAATGAAAGCAAGTGCAGTATTTTTGTGTTTCAACAAAATCATGAACAAAGTTCTCAAGCCAGCCTATCAATCTGCTGCTGTTTTGTTCAATTTATAATTGCATCATTTGCTAAATAAAAGTGGTACTCTTCGATTGTTCCAAATTGATGATCTCAGAAAACTCTCAGAAAATTCAATAAGTTAATGCTTTGAAGGTTTTTAATATTATTATTACTTCATGTTTTATTTCAATCTGTGTTTTATATCACATTTTTCAAATCCACGGGTCAACATTTATTAACATGCCACATGTAGCGTTATATGCTTTCTGTAGACATGACACTTAAAAACTAAGAACAACTCAAAAACTAAGACTAGCGATTTTACGAAAAGCAGCTGTTGAACAGTGTGTGATAAATCTATTGTAAGCATTTATAATCTTACAAGTATTTAAAATAAATATAACCTGTTGAGATATATGAGCGGATTTTAACATTATTGAAGCCGTTAACTAATAAATTATTTTTTTTTTTCAGCTTCAGTCAATCATAATAAGCCTTTGCAGAAGATCACACTTGCAGAGTGGAACCAATACATTAAAGAACACTAATTAAAATTGAGGAAGTTCAGACGTAACTAAACGAGCAAACCAAACAACAAAGTGTTAACGAGAGAACAGATCAATTTTGATGACTGTGCACAGCATTCCGCTACAGCCCATCTAAGCCACATTGGGAAGGCTCTAAAATTTAATGGAGGAACAGAAGAGCGAAAAGAAGAGCAAGCTGGAGCGGTAAAGCGTAAAAGCAACCGGGATCGGGAAAAGTAAAAGAGACCGGGGCCGGAAAAGCGACCGTGAGCAGAAATGCGACCAGGAGTGAGAAAGCGACATGGAACGGGAAAGCAAGCGGTTAAGGAAACGGGAGCCAGAGAGAAAACGATAAAAATCCTTTAAAATCCCCGGGCAACGCCGGGTAACCCAGCTAGTATATATATATATATATATAAACATTTATTTATCATTCTTCAATACCAATGTTTTTCCTATTAAAAATCTTCAAGACATTGTCAATCTAATTTATTGTTATAATTATCATTTTGCTGCTGCAATTGTTTAAACAAAAGAAAGTTACACAACTGCAAGTTTTTTTAAAGAAAATGTCTTCAAACGTCGGTGACAACGACTGTCCCATTTGCCATGAAGCAATTTCAGACCTGTTCACTACTTTCCCGATTTTTGCAGTAAATGCATACAACTATGGTTTAAAAAATCATCTCTATGTCCAATTTGCAGGACTTATGTTTCCGATAAAAAAAACCGTAAATCAACATGGAAAACAAAAACTCCTTGGTTAGCAGTTTTGTTTTCTTTGCTGTTCTACAGCTTCTCTCTTTACTACCATCTTTTAGAATCCGATTTAAAAATATTTATGATTGTTATGTCTTGTTTCGACTCAGTTTACTCATTGTTTTTATTTTTTGAACAAGACAAGATTAGACCTCGCGGATTCGTCTCATTTGAATTCATTTTAGTACAAAACCCTGATGCAATTTTCATATGTTTGCTACTACATATTGTTTTCTGCATGGTACTGAATATGACAGCAATTCATAAATTCAATCGTAAAGATATTTTTTACATTGTATTTTTTCAAACCTATTTGATTTGTCTTTTGTCGTGCAAATGTTATGATTTTCAGAGATGTTGCGAGTACTTATGGTCCGAGTACGAGTACGAGTACGAGTACTATGGTATCGAGTACGAGTACGAGTACGAGTACCATGGCATTAAGTTATCGAGTACGAGTACGAGTACGAGTACTGAGGTCTCGAGTACAAGTACGAGTACGAGTACAAGAAATGTTTAGCGAGTACTTTTTGAGTACTTTTTAAAGTCAACAAACTAATAGTTTATTCTACATCAAAAAACTATTACATTTCAGAAAAATTAGCGACGACAGTTTAGAGTCCAACATCTTAGCCCTATGGGGTCTTAAAATTATTCCGCCGTGGCTGAACACAGTGAACACACGTTCTACTGGTGAACTTGAAGCTGGAATACTTAAGGCACAAAGTGCTGAGTGATACAGTTTGTCAAGGTCACTGGAATGATTCTGCCAAAACGTTAGTGCATCATCCCCATCACCAGTGATCATCATCTTAAGATATCTGGTCAACTGTGCATCGACATTAAGGGAGGTGTCATCTAACGTCGATGAATACTTGTGAAACAACTTTGACTTTTTGGCTGGTGGGGGTGACCCAGATGAACGGTACGAGTACGAGTACCAAGTACAACATCTCTGTATACTAGAGTTCAGCAAGTATAAACGAAATATTATCCCAAACAACTGTTTAGCAAACAAGAAAACTTTTTTTAGAGGTGTCACATATGCGAGTACGAGTACGAGTACTTAGTGAAATAACGAGTAGTCGTACTGAGTGGAATAACGAGTACGAGTACCAAGGTTCCGAGTACAAGTACGAGTACGAGTACCAAGGTTCCGAGTACAAGTACGAGTACGAGTACTTGAAAACGGCACTCGAGTTGTACTCGAGTACGAGTACGAGTACCAAGTACTACATCTCTGATGATTTTGAAAGATATAGCATAGCTTTCGGTTAACGTTAAGGATCAAATTTCAAATTTAAAATTGGTATGTAGGCCTAATTATGACCTCGGTAAACTCATTTGCAGGCCCGTAGCTAGCTAGCTACAGCCCCACACTAAAAATTTAAGCCCCCACACTTAAATTTTTTGCAGGTTTTTTCACTTTATTTACATCTAAGCCAGCCAAGTGGTGATGAAGTTACTATCCGTAATTTAAATTTAAATATAAATGTATTAAATAAAATTAAATATAAATAAATAAAGATAAATTTAAATATAAATATACAGTTAATAATAATAATTTTCATGCCT
This sequence comes from Erpobdella octoculata, assembly GCA_963978895.1. Lineage (NCBI taxonomy): Eukaryota > Metazoa > Annelida > Clitellata > Hirudinida > Erpobdellidae > Erpobdella > Erpobdella octoculata. Next base: position 28,765,895 of record OZ022244.1, read on the forward strand.
GTAGCCACAACGTTTTAGTTAACTTTTAAGGATTTTGGATCTAGTCCCGTTACCAAGAATGCAATAAAATAAAATCGGATTCAAATAATTGTCTTGACAATGATCAAACCACATTATAATTAAATGCACTTTTTAGTTCAGTTTCTCATTTCAAGCTACTACACATCCATTTATGTTTTACACATGAAAATTGTCATCAGTTTCATAATCAGTGCTTGAACTTAGTAGAGACTTAGACTTACAATACTATAATAACTTCAACCCTACATTTTTAGAACAGAGAAAGAAGCTAATTCAGCTTAGCTGAGAAACTTTGGCTTTTGATTTTTGAATGACTCTCAATAATTCAAACTATTTCCATAATTTAGTATTTTTTAGTGCTACTCTGACAGCGCAATACTATTAACCCCAATATTGCTGAACTGATTAATTCGAAGAAACAATTTAAAACTTAATGTCAAACCACACAATTTTTATGAAAATACTAGCGGGGGCACCCGGCGTTGCCCGGGGTTTTTAGAAGTTTTTCTAATGTTTGTCTCTCTCGCTCCCGTTTACTTCTCCACTTTCCCGTTTCCGTCGCGTTCCCGGTCGCTTTTCCGCTCCCGGTCGCTTTCCCGCTCCTGGTCGCTTTCCCGCTCTCGGTCGTTTTCCAGCTCCCGGTCGCTTTCCCGCTCCCGGTTGCTTTCCCGTTCTCGGTCGCTTTACCTTTCCCGCTCTATCTTTCGCTCTCAGTTGGCTTCCCGTTCCCGTTTTTGCTCATTTATGTATGTATATGTATGTGTATATATATATATATATGTATATAGTTCCCGCTCACTCACCCACTCCGCTCATTTTGTGACGGATTTCAATTTTTTTCACAAAGAAATCACATTATTTGGAAAGCTAAAATTTCAATTTTTTTTCACAAAGAAATTACATTATTTGGAAAGCTAAAAAAATAACTTGTTAGTGTTCATTCAATACGTGTAATGTCCAATGGATGAATTGATCGCTCTCGTTTGTATATGTATATACACTAGGTAAATTTAAAATCAATCCAGGAATTTGAAATCATAAGCCCGTACCCGAACCAGGTTTTTAGAAAACTACAAACCCGAAAACCTGAGTTTCATAAACCCGAACCCGAAAACTCGAGTTTTACAAACCCGAACCCGAACACTCTAGTTTCACAAACCCGAACCCGAAAACTCTAGTTTCACAAACCCGAACCCGAATTTTTTCACTATATTTGATTCCCCTTGACTCTCAAGGTTGTGTGAAATTTTCATTACGATCGGATGAATGGCGTAGCAATGCATAAAGAACATACATACGTACATACATACATACATACAAACATTTATTTTTATATATATACTAGCGGGGTTACCCGGCGTTGCTCGGGGTTTTCAGAGGTTTTTTATCATTTTTCTCTTTTGCTCCCGTTTCCTTCCTCGCTTGCTCTCCTGTTTCCGTTCCCGCTCGCGCTCATTTTTTCTTTTCCACTCTTTCATAACTTATTTTAGCCCATAGAACGTAAAATAGATTTGCTAAAAGTTGCTTGAAGCCTTCAAACGTTGTTACGTAAACTAGATTTGAATTTTATTACGCAATTACCTTCGACGGTCCATGGACTCCTAAATAAAAGCTTTTATTTAGGAGTCCATGGATCTTAAGTCTTTAGAACACCTGGTGTAAAGGAAACTATGATAAAAAAAAAAAAAAAAAAAGTTTATGGATGGTCGTACTTTTGGCCTGGAAAGTTCAGAAGGGGAAAAAGTTAAGAAGGCTCAGGGGGCCAAAAAACCTTCCGGGCCAAAATTTTTAGAGATAATTTCAAAATACTATAAAAATGATAAAATACAGAAAAGTTGCAGGCGAATTGTAAAACAATTGTAACCAAATAAATGGAAAATTCTCCAAAAAAGCTTACTACATAGGGCGATCAAATCACCCTAAAAAGAAATATACAGTAAACACAGTAATAATTAAAAAACCTCTACTGAACAACATCAAACCTGCAGAAAAGTCTGCCCTGATCTACTAAACCACATTGAATATTCTATACGGATTAACAAGTGTCTCATCCTAACGCGTCTTTCAAGTTAGAACCCTTTACACTTTTTTCCCAAATCAGGGGTTATGGACTGGCAGTACCCTGACATAGGTTGGTGATTCTTTCACATTGTTGCTGGCATCAACCTTCAGCAGAATGTAAGAAACTTGAGTATCCAAGCTTGCAAAGACTTCATGGCCTTCGTTTTCAGCCACAACCTGGCAGGATAAGAGTGTAAGTTATTTTTAGAAAATTATTCTGGTGCAAATTAGTTGTTGAGAAGTATTTTACAATAACATTTGCTATACAATACTTAAAGTAATGCGAATAAAAAATTTGTAAATACACAATAACGACATTTTAATTAGGCAGAGTACATTTCAATCAGAAACAGTAGATCAATGTAAACAACTTTTACAGCTCACTTTGACATCAGGGATCTCATTTTTAATAGTGGCATATACTTTGGTGTACTCCTATTGATTAGAAACATAAAGTTTATTCAATTTGTACTATACTGAAACATAAAATAGCAATAAACAAGTAAATTAAAAACGAATTTTTAAAACCCAATGCTTTTATATGTAATTAAAACACAAATTTTGCAATCAATTTTTTGCAAACACATATACATAAATTCCTAGATAAAAAAATATAATAAACACACACACGTACACATATACATAAATATATATTAATTAATTAAAATTAACTAAATTAATTGACTTATTATAAAACTAATAATTGAATATTGCATTGTCTTCTATTTTGAGCATGTATGCAAAATTTGAAAAAAATCTATCATCAGGAAGTGACTCAAAAATTGATTGCAAGATTTGAAACAGACAGAGAAACAAACAGACAGACAGAGAAACAAACAGACAGACAGAGAAACAGAGACGACGAGTTAATAAAAGCATTGGTAAAAAGACTAGATTCTTAAAAATGAAATATTCAATGTAATACAATAAATTCAACAAGTGCTACAATGAGTTTACTTGTCCAACGGAATTTTTGATGAGATCCAGCTTAGGTTCTGAAAATATTAAAATCATTAAAGTAAAAATAATATGTGATTATATATATATATATATATATATATATATCTATATATATATATATATATATATATATATATATATATATATATATATATATATATATATATATATATATATATATATATATATATATATATATATATATATATATATATACATATAAATATATATGAGTTTGAGTTTGTTTATTCAGTTATCAATACATACATTCAAAATCACAAAAAAGAGAACAAAAAAAAGCAATAAAAAATAAATAGTCATTATAATAGCATGTATGATTGATGAAGAGGTGCTGATGATGGATTCATATATATATATATATATATATATATATATATATATATGAGTTTGAGTTTGTTTATTCAGTTATCAATACATACATTCAAAATCACAAAAAAGAGAACAAAAAAAAGCAATAAAAAATAAATAGTCATTATAATAGCATGTATGATTGATGAAGAGGTGCTGATGATGGATTCATATATATATATATATATATATATATATATATATATATATATATATATATATATATATAAAGCTCGTGACGATGTTTGTGTCCACACTCCTCCGAAACGGCCGAACTGATTTTCATGAAATTTGTTGTGTACGTTTGGGAGGATATATATACGTAAAATTTCATAAAAATCGGTTCAGCCGTTTCAGAGGAGATTATATATAATATATAGGCCAAAATCAGATAGACAGACTCATATATATAGTCTAATGTTAAGTAGCTCCGAAAGACTGAGACTTCTAGCCATCCTTTTTGGGAATGGTCGGTGGCTCAGTTGGTAAGAGCGCTTGCATTTAGGCGAGGCGGTGTTGCCGTAGACACGTGGGTTCGATTCCTAGTAGAGTCTTATATATATATATATATATATATATATATATATATGATTCCGGAAGGAAAGTCGATCTTTATGAAATGGCCCGCTGTGCTTCAGCTCGGGACGCTACACATGGAGATGGCCAAACACTGTTTGGCGATAACGTCGTTTTCCCCACGAGCTTCATCTCGTCTTCAGTCGATGGTGCTGTAGGCAACTTCGGTGAAAGTAATCTTCTATCGTTGTCTCATGGCTTGCTAGGCGACGAAGACAATACTTTGACCTTCGGGCAACTTGACACTTGCGTTCCAGTTGAACTTCATGACATTCAGACTGGACTCGAGGATGGTGTGGGGCTCAGTGGTTCGAATACTACTTTTGAGCATCTCATCAATATTAATAAGCGGCGACGGCACTAAATGCTGTCCAACCGTATACAATAGCTTAGTCTTACTTTATGTTACTGCCAATACTTTTGTGCCTGTGCTTTTTGTTCTTTGTGTTGTTCACAAGTCGTACATCGCCGCTCTGTAGAATGACGTTTTTTACCTATGGAGCGTTTAACGTGTTTTAGCTTGTTTTTCCTGTGTTTTAATTACTTATTTAGTTCTAAATTATTGAAAAAATATCATCGATTTGTTGGATCACTTTTTGTCGGATTCTATTTAATTTCAAAGTGAATTTCGCTCGTTGTAGCTTATTTAATGTGGTCGCTTTTTTCCTTCTGTTGTTTCAACTTAAATGTCAATGTGTTTCATCTATCAATAGCCTTAATAATTTATTAAGTGAAAACTGATTCAGTGTAGCTCTAATTCAATGTCTCCGTCTAAACCTAAGTATTTCTGATTTTTAACACTTCCCTTTCAACTTTTATAATATTTAATTTATTGTTTAACATAGGGTTCTGAAGATGGCTTTTATAGCTAAAACTGGCCAGTTAACCCTGATCGTTTTATTACTCATCAATTTTAACCAATAAATTCTTCAATTATATGTCTCGTCATGTCAAATGGATGAAAAGGGCTTTAAAACTTGATAAGAAAGATAACCAACGTTAATTGTGTTCAATAGAGCCTGTTTAAAAGAATATATATATATATATATATATATTAAGAATATGCAATATGTATATATTGATATATTTTGAAACTGCAGTTTCTTTGAATTTCTTTTGTTTTTGTTTTGCCTTGAAAATGGAGTAAAGGTACTCCGAAACGGGTCAGCCTTAGTTTTAAATAAAATGATTGACAATGTATTGTTTGGAGTTATTTGAAATAGTTTTATATTAACAAGAAATAACATTAAATACAATGTAATAGCCAAAAATAACAGTAAACTAAACCTTTGATCATAATTACTTTTAGTAATTATATCAGTTTACATGTAGACAAATTGTAATTACACATTCCCACACTGAACAAATGAAAAGATAATTTCCATATTAAAACTACTGAAACCTGCTCCAAAGAACTTTGGAACCTCAACGACGACACCATTATCGACGACAAGTGCGATCCTTTGGAAGTAAAACTCCTCGCAGATCATTTTGTATCTTTCTGGATCGAAAACTTTGAACTGCAGAAAATAAGAAGATAGTTTTATATAAAGAGACGGTGATATTTAGTTGTTGAAAAGTTGATATACAATCAACCATTTTACGACTAAACTGCTTCTGATTGTCGCAAACTTCGCTTTGATCATCAGAAGAACTTAATACTGTAAACAAGATCTATCAAATCGACTTCTACTCGCAGTTGATGGAGAACCAAGTTAAAAGTAATTTAGTAAATATTTTTCTTATTATTAATTCAGTTAGTATCCATAAAAAAGACAGTTAAAATGACTCGAAAATATTTATTTTAAACAATAATTGAACTAAATAAGATTGCTATCTAGCTTTATACAGCTAAAAAGTATAGTTACAAATATAAAGTTTGCAGCTATTGGGGTTAATTGCAATCCTATAGAATAAAGTAGATTTTCAAATGTTATAAAAATAAATAAACTGCCTCCACTCCAGGAAATTCATCTCTGATTTTAGCTTCAACTTCTGCTTGAGGCTGAAAAATAAAAGTCAAATTATTCAAAGGATATGTAAAATGAAAATTAAATAAAAATTTATTAAGATTTATTGTTGGGTGATCATTTACTTTGACGTAGGCAGTTGCACAACTGAGAAGAACGCAGAATTGCGATCCCAAAGAAGAGACTCAGACTCAAACGAAAAAGTTTGACGGGCTGGGTCAGAGTTAATTATTCATAAAATATAGCTTCCCTGTTTATAGAAATGTTATCCAATGAGGAAGAGGCACAATTAAAATGTCGACCAATTATGATGAGGCACAATTAGCATTAAAGAGTGAAAAAAGGCTGAGAAAAAAGTATATTGTAGTATTATTTAATATTTACAAAAGCTATCAAATCTATTTGAAATAATGTATTATCGGCATATCTAAATATAAAACTGATATATATATATAAATTTATTTTTAAGTTAATTATTATGAGAAATTCTTAATATAAAATTTAATTGTGTCAGTAAATATGTTAATGAAAAGTTCACTTTTCATCTTGTTTACAAGTTGTGTTGCTATACTGATGAATAATTAACTCCGGTTCAACCCGTCTCAGTAAATGATCAACTATTGAAGTATTGTTGTCTTAGTTAAAGATAGCAATAATAATGAAAACATAAATAAATAAAGTTATATCTCTCACCAAACCCTTGTACTGTGGCCACTGGCGACATGAACCTTGCATTCCTTTTCCCAGAACGATCATTTTGTTTTAAATTTCAAACTAAAATTTAAATTACAAAATATTTATTGATAGTCAAAATTATTAATGAAATGTTTGATCTGCTTTTGTTCTTAGAAATAACTGCGAGACAGCTGAGTTGCCTGTCTCAATCAGGCCCTGATTCACCTGCTGGCGACTTTGTTTTTCGGCACACAGTTATTGAAAATATGGAAAATTATAAAAAAAAATATTTTAATCCTTGAGTGCTGTAATTGGCTTCATGTAAGACATTCGTGTTTTATTTATGGAAAATAATCAAATTGCATTTAGTTTTTTTAAACATTTCTTTTTTGAGCATAACAATCAAACTATCTTTGAATAAAATAATCTCATGAATTTTAGTTAATATAATATTTGTGCCACATGACTGTGGTAAGACAGCAATTTGTTAAAATAAAAAATAAGCAGTCATCTTTATTAAATTGTGTTTCGCAGTCTCACGAATAGCAGAACGACAGCAGATCATATTTGTGTAATAAATTTATATTTACTCGGGTGTTTTGGGATCGTCTTGTTATATAAAGACTTACCTGAGTAATCAATAAAACCTTAATTAAAATAATTCAAGTTTAAGAAGAATCTGGTGAACAAACAAATACGAGTAAGTACGATACGATCTAGAGCGGCAAGATCAAGGCTGACAGAACAGTGAAACGTACGGGTTATTTATAGATTCCCATAGAGCCAACCTGATGATTCATTCGCCTAATGCTTCTATTCACTTTACTTTCAACGTTGGCGCAGCAGATATTTGGGGGGCCTGCGGCCACAACTCCTCCTATCTGGTACTTTTTCCAGCAACATGGCAAAGTCTGAATGTAAAATAGCGGTGAAACGATTATATTGGTTAGACACAGTACTTCATATAGCCAAAATCAATTAAAACGTTTCCAGCAAACTGTACATATCTGAATTGCAGACATATGCTTAGATGTTACTATTTAAAAAATTGCTTTTATTGATTTGTTGCTCTCAAGTGGTGCAGGAATGCCAGTTTTAATCAAATCTTGAGCCCACTAGATTTGCTGCCACATAACTTTCTCCTCCTTACGTACGATGCTATCCTTTCTTTGAAGTTTTGTTTTCAGTTTAAGATGAATGAAAATTATAGTGTAAATATTTTCTTACAGAAAATAAATAAATAATTACATTAACATCGTGGAATAAAGTTTCTCTTCTTCCTCTCTCTCTTTCTCTCTCTCTCTCTCTCTCTCTCTCTCTCTCTCTCTCTCTCTCTCTCTCTCTCTCTCTCTCTCTCTCTCTCTCTCTCTCTCTCTCTCTCTCTCTTCTTTCTCTCTCTCTCTCTCTCTCTCTCTCTCTTTCTCATTTTTTTCTCTTAGTCTCTCCCCCCATCCCAATTTCTGTCATTATTTTTTTTATTGATTTTATTATTTTCTACTATTTTCCGCCATCATTGATTTAAACATGCCAATCTTTAAACACCTGTTTCCGCTTCGCTTTGACAAGACAGCTTTTATGATCACCATTTTTCAAAATAGATTTAATCTAATCATTTACGGTACAACACAGTATTTCTTAAAACTGTGTGATCTCATATGCACTGCGTTCCTGACTCGGCTGAGATGTATTTCACAACTTTTACCTTTGCCGTGACCTAAAAATTTTGATAAATTTTATTTTTGAAACAAAGTATTAAGTATTTTTACCAATGCTTTTATTAACTCGTCGCCTCTGTTTCTCTGTCGGTCTGTTTGTTTCTCTGTCTGTCTGTTTGTTTCTCTGTCTGTTTCAAATCTTGCAATCAATTTTTGAGTCACTTCCTGATTATAGATTTTTTTCAAATTTTGCATACATGCTCAAAATAGAAGACAATGCAATATTCAATTATTAGTTTTACAATAAGTCAATTAATTTAGTTAATTTTAATTAATTTCGATAATTCGATATAATTAAGATATTTCGACTTTAATATAAAATAAAAGAGTAATATAAGAAAAAATTGGTTGCAAAATTTGTGTTTTAATTACATATAAGAGCATTGGTTTTAAAAATTCGTTTTTAATTTACTTGTTATTAGAAGTGCTTTATATCTGTGAGTATTTCTAGGTTTTTGTGAAATTTGAAGATAGGCTTGTTTCTTTTGTGTTTATAGTTATCAGTAAAACACTTTTTTAAATAATTTAGTAAATGTTAATATTTATAGACCTTACAAAGCTCAGTAGTGCTGGGTTTTTACATACCCCATAAAGAGACGATTATACCCGCTGATTTCCGATAACATAGTCTACTAGGAGTTCAATCGTCAACCTTTTGCATTCAAGAGTCTCTGATGATATTTGATGATGCTGGAGAACTGGCTGTCGGTAGATACTTGTCGATGTAGCGGTTTCAAAATGTTGTTTAGAGGAAAAAAAGCTTTACAAAAGCTGAAAAACTGTCTATTTTAAAGATTTTATTTATTTTGAAAATGTCATTAAATCTAGATGATCATCTAATCTTTCACATTGGAATCTTCCTGCTTGAATGCTTCTTCTTGCTCTTTTTTCATAATTATTAATAACTAGCACTGTTACCCGGCATTGCTCGGGGTTTTTATAAGTTTTTCTATCGTCTTTTTCGTCCCCGTTTTCTTCCCGATCGCTTTAACCGATTCCCGCTCGCTCTCCCGTTTCTGCTCGCTCTTCAGTTTCCGTTCGTTCTCCCGTTTCCGCTCGCGTTCATTTTCTTTCTTCCACTTTCTAACTTCTTTTAGTCAATAAAACTTAAAATAGATTAGCTAAAAGTTGCTTAATATATATAATACAGTAAAACAAATAAAAATAACTGAATATTAACTTTAAGCTTTCTTTTACTTATTCAAAAATCTAAAAGAAATAGTATCAGGGACGTCATTTCAGCAAAACCATGATAGCAACACTTTGTAATGGCCACACACATTCCTAGAAATTTTACATAAAGTTTTCTCAAAAAAACCCGATGACCGTGAATGGGGAGTCGGAAGTACTTTTACCCCAAAAATTTCCCATATGGGACCTCACATCTATGTTATGGGGGACTCGTTTCTATTTTTTTGGAGACTCACTTCAAGCTGCCCCCTGAAATGACTTCCCTGAATAGCATTCATTATTACATGTCAAAAATTACTTTGAACATCAAAAACTAATATGAAATATTTTGAGGTGATTAATCGTCATAAAAAAGTTCAAATATTAAATAAAATAAATATTATTGTTTTCGGATTATTAAAATAGATTTTTGAAGCCATTCACACTTGAACCAGATCATCAATATTCCACAACGTATGTTGGTGGTCCTACGATTGTATCGTTTTCATTGGCCGTCATCAAAATGTGGGATGTGCGATTTTCAAAATTCGACCAAATTCGCTCTTCGTTCTTGAGCACTAAGATCTGTAATAATAAAAAAATAATTCGATGGTTTCTTGTTTAAATTTTTTCTTATTTTTAAATTTATTTTAATATTATTTAAGATCGATTTACGGAAATCTTAATAAACATTAAGAAGTCGCGACCAGTTGCTAAAAAATTTATGTTAAGTGAATTTAAACAAAATAAAGATATTAGCAAGCCAGCACAATTTTATCATTTTACCTTCAACTTTGGTATTTGCTCTTCAATTTCTGCCACAACGCTAGTATAATTCTAAAACAATTATTTTTTTAAAGGATTATCATAGTTATAGTAAATAACAAGTAATAATATTATGATTATAAAATAATAAGGTTATATGCAATAATTAATGCTTTTTGAGAGATATTTTTAAAAAGTTTTCTACTCACCCTTCCAACTGGGTCAGTTGAGAATGACAAATCCGGTTCTGAAATTAACATGCCGTTACTCACCCAATTTAAGATTAAATTAAACTCCATACTGTTTATAAATATTCATAACAAAATCTTCATAACATGAAAAAAAATAATACTTTTCAAAAAGACATAATCGAACGAAAGTAAAACAAAAAAAAGATCGGTAACAATTTCTCTACTAAGAAATGTTTAATACCAGCTCCGAAGAAGTTTGGTGCTTCTGTCAAGTTATCGTTTTCATCGACCACCAGTTTGATCTTGTTGAAATACAACTCTTCCAGAATGATGCCGGCGTCTTGAGGAAATATTCTAAACTGTGTTGATGACAAAGAAAGGTTTTAGCGGTATTGGGAGGGGTGAGGGAAGGGGTTAAAGGAGCAGTTAAAAATGTTAGTATCGCTTGTTTTGGTTTGATGGAATCATTGATCCTTCTCAGGCGAATTCAAAACTGAACTCAATGTTTTAAACAATAATTCACAATTCAAACTTGAAATTGGTTAATAATTATTTAGCACAAACAAATCATAAAGTGAATTTCAATTACTTCGACATGAGGCATTTCCCGAGTAAGATTTCCTTGAACTTCTGATCTGAGCTAGTAAGAGAAATCATAACTTATTAGAGCTTCGTTCATAATTTGTTTAATAAGTTGATAAAAATTTGTAATAAAGAGTTTTTAATACTGAATTTGAAATAACTAAAAAAGTACATTAGAAGTTAGGACATATTTTGAGGTCAAGTGTTTCTTCAGATTTCTAGCTAAGCGGGGGGTTGGTTCAAAATCGATTGCTAGGTGCGACCTAAACGGAAAACAGACGTCAGACACCAGACAACAAACAAATCAAGTCAAGCTTATTAAAACTTTCGTTCACGTTTAATGCAGATCTCTTTTTTAAAAACATTTTTTTTTAAATTTATAATGTAATCATTTAAATATTTATGTTTAGTTTGTGGTTTAACTAAACATAAAAATAAACTTATAGCCTAACATGCGTTTTATCATTCTACACAAATCAGGCAATCGAGCAAATTTTCACGTAGTCGTAAACCATTATATGCAAGTCAGTTATTGGTAGTCAATGTTCAACAGAAAAATTAATTGAGATTGTTCAAGAATTGAAATAAAAAATCTAGAAAAAACAACTATAGTTACAATTATATCCATTGTTTTTTTAGACGCCATGATTTTCGAAGTAAATTTTAAATTTATGGGGGGAGTGAACGATACTGCTAAAACATTTTCATTGAGATTTTCGCCATTTCAAAAAAAAACAAATCAAATTTTGAATTGTAGGTGTTTGGTTATACAAAAGAAGAGAGAGGAAAAAAAGCAAAGAGAGGAGAGAGAGAGAGAGAGAGAGAAAGAGAGAGAAAGAAAGCACCTTGTCATCACTTATACATAACTTATTCACATGCCTAATTCTAACTTGTATAAATTTTTTGTCATTTGTGGAATTTTGATTCTGTATGTATTTATTGATAACTGAATAAACTAATTCAAAATGATAAAAATTACTTTCAGCTTTAGTAACATGTTATAGGCTGCCTATGCATATATTCACAAATTGGTTGGTATCAGATGAAGCCTTTGCTGCAATATCAAGAAGAAGCAGAAAATGTGCAGTTTTTTCGTATTGTGGACTTTGAACCAGAAACTGTATACTCTACAGTTTCATCATTACACTAACGACAGTCTCTAGCTGCTTATCGTTAAAAACTACGTGATATTTTATTGTTAAGTGATGTCGCACTTTGCTGCAAGTTCTGCTAATGACGGAGAATGACCAATCATCAACATTTTCAGTTTTTAAAAAGACACGCTGGCAAGATGCAGCTAAAAATTCTACTTTAGATAATTAGCAACCCAGATCATATGTCGCAAAAAATTAAAACTTTTTTGGTTGACATTGACTTATGCTTTTGGGGGTGTTATAATGATTTCTGAATTTCTCACTTCTACAACCAAGTTATCTAGCTTGAAATTATTTGCAAAAACAAGCAAATTTTCTTGCACAACTCAATTCATAAACGAATTGCATATTGGATTCATGATGCTAGGGTCAAATATTTTTTTATTAATATAATTTTTGGAGTGGCATTTCCAACAGCGTGGCAAATAATGTTTTTGAAGATTTTAAAAATATTATCTTTAAAAAAACATCTTTTACTTTCAACCGTTTGACTTTGACGACTTGAAAAGTTATTTAGTTTTGAACCATCACTCTGATTATTGGCCTTTTTTGGAAAAATTTAAACTGTAAACATTTCAAGGGGGCGGCGAGTTGCGCCTGCTTTCCCCAAATGACTGAAACCTGCGCTAAGTTACTTGGGCACTTCCCATTTGAATATTCAGATTTTTCGAAAACTAATCTATGTCAGACATGACTTGAGTATTGAGAAAAAATGGCAAAAAGACATATAATTTAAACTTTAAACTTTAAACTTCCTTTTATTTGGAACGTAAGGATTAAACCTAATTTTTATTTTCATATAGTGAAAAGTGAGTTTGTGATAATCAAAATTCTTAGTGAAGCATTCCATTTTTATCTAAATGTAAAACATAGCCATTAACAACATTTTCACTTTTTTATCCAACAATTAGTTTTTTGTAATTGAAATTTTAGAAATTTTTAATAAGTTTTAAGCTCTCAGCATAAAATAACTATAAACTGGTCTGGGAAAAGTTTTTTAAAGGACAAATTAAAAAATTTTGGAAAACCTTTCTTTCTTAAAAAACTGGTTTTATCTAATGCAAAAAAGTTTAAAGTAATAAATAATTTTACCACTTCTTAAGAAAACATTTGTTTAGTTTATTATTAAATTAGGTGAACAATTTTATTCGAAAAATAAATAAATAAAACATTAAATCAAGTATATACTCACACGTCCTTTATATTCTGGCCATATTTTTCTAACTGCTTTGAAACCGTCGGGAAGAAGAATCGACCCAAAACAGGCTGACAAAATATTTTACAATAAATTGTTTATTTATTAGTGTTAAAATAAGTTTTTTTTATAAGATGTTATTCAACTGTTAAGTTTTTATTAGTATAAAACAAGCAAAGGGTTTGTTTTAAAATTGTCTCCTTTGCTTGATGCTCAAAAGCACTGAATGAAGCAGTATTATTATTTATAAAGTACGGAATGGGGCAGTATTATTATTTATGAAGTACTGACTGAGGCAGTTTTATTACTTATAAAGTACTGAATAAGACAGTATTATTATTTGTAAAGTACTGAATGAAGCAGTTTTATACTTATAAAGTACTGAATAAGGCAGTATTATTATTTATAAAGTACGGAATGGGGCAGTATTATTATTTATAAAGTACGGAATGGGGCAGTATTATTATTTATAAAGTACTGAATGAGGCAGTATTAATGTTTATAAAGTACTGAATAAGGCAGTAGTGAATGAAGTAATATATTTTATCGATATTCGATTGTAAAAGTGTTAAAAAAACGGTTTAAGTATGTTGGATAATAAATTAATCATATAATCTAATTTTAGTATTTATAAATATATCATATGACTTAGTTCCAGTATTTATAAGATAGTCATATGACCTAATTCCAGTATTTGTAAATTGTTCAATAGTCAGTTTATTTATTTGCTGGTTATCTGCTATTTTTAATTATAAATTATTGTCATCTACGCTGTTTTTTAAAACTGAAATAATAGTTTGCAAAAAATGCAAACTTAATTTTTGTTGCTGCAGATCATTAATTGATCCTGTTTACTTTTCCCTTCTCTTTCACTCAGCTTTGGTGCTGAATTGTAGTAAGTAAGGCGGAGTTTTATTTTCTGCTAATAATTATTCCGTGAAGTCGATGACATGGAAATAATAACACTCGTATAATAAATTTGCTTTTTTTTATAAATCAGTTATTAGAAGATATAAATATACCTACTGGAAAACAAAGATGCCAAAATCAGAAAGCCACACGGTAGTATCATCGCATAAAAACCAGAACCAGTAATTTAAAAAAAAATACAATTTTAAGTTGTTCTAGATACAAATCAAATCTCTTAAGTATATTTATCAAAAATCGATTTATTTAGTTATTTACTTGTATTCCTATTTTGTTTCTAAACGCACAAGTGACGCAACAGTTGAAGCTGAAAATCGCAAGAAATTGTCATTAGTAGAACAGCTCGCGTCTGCATCAAACTTGTTATTACTATTATTATTATTATTATTCAAATGACCTTTGTAAGACTTGCTGAATAAACATCTATATGATCTCAAACGAATAAGCCTTCATTGAAGCCTAGAGTAATTTTAACCAGATCTTCTAAGATCCCTCGAAAATGAGCGCCTGTTCATTTTTTTCTCTCAATCATGTTTACTTAATTAAAAAAAAAATTAAAATAAATTCTGCTGCTGAAACGTTTTTGACTAAAACATTTTTTTCTTGTAGCAAACCATGTTTTTAAGTATCTCATGTCAGCTCAACCGCCTGTTTTGCTTGATTGTTTGCTAACATCGAAAGTGAAAATTAATTAACAAACTTCCTGTTATCTAATCGAGCTGAAATTTACAATATCGGCTCATGACAATGCATTCTCGGGATCCCAACTAGTACGCAAGTTAGTCAAAGTGTAACTTTCAGTTTTAAAAGCTCGCTTCTGTTCTGAGTTGCTAGAATAGCAACTAAACTACAAACGACCTTCGGCAGTCTAGAATTTTTTTTACTTGTAGTCTGCGTTTGCCAAAATTATAATGGGCTCGGTTTCATTGTCATCTTTGTACTTATGATCTTCCTCCTGCAATTGTACCATTTATTGAAAACCGGGTATAGCCAAATGTAGTGTCTATTCTTCTTCCTTTTCAACATTATTTTTTTGGCTGTCTCATAAAAAAACGCTTCAATGGCTTGCAAGCAGGTTGCAAAGTTGTGCGTTTAATACTGGCAAGATAAGCTAGGTTGTCGGTTGTCACCAGCTTGATTGTATCTTCGCTAAATGGATGAGGCTGAACAGTAACGGCACAACATGGTTTACGTTTATATAATAAGCTACCCATTTATAATAGTAATTTGCATTTACTTACGATAACACAGAAAGACAAATTATAAATTATACGGGTAAACCCGTACCTGTTGATGCCTTACCTTAGCCGTTGTGGACATACCCTACCTGACCCATAAGCGCAAATACGGGTTGAGTAGGGTAGACTCTGAACGGATACGGGGTGGGTAGGGTAGACCCTGAGAGGATACCGGTCGGGTAGGGTCGCTTAGGATAGACCTTGAGCGGGTCGGGTCCAGCTAAGGCATTAACGGGTACGGTTTTACCCCTATAATTTTTATATTTTCTTGTAGGTTTGGTAAAGTCGGTTCGGGACGCTATACTAGAACTTTACCGTTTTTCGAACTTGGCATATCTTAATTGTTCTATCATTTCATGAAAAAAATTGACATCGTTACCTAAAATTAATTTATTTTTTCCAATTCGTACAATATATTTTAATGTAGAAAGACGTGTAAATCCGGCTACCAAATCTGGCGGGGGCCCAAATTTATAATTTAAGCATTATCTAAACTCTTTCGCTCACTGTCAGAATGGCCGAGCGGTCTAAGGCGCCAGACTCAAGGAAAAAGCCTTGCTTTGTAATACAGAGTATTCTGGTCCACTTCTGTGGGCGTGGGTTCAAATCCCACTTCTGACAGACATTTTATCAAATTTCAGTTTTTACCGGTTTTTAGCTCGAATACATTTTAATTATTTACATTTATAATAGTTATGCATGTTAATATTAATAACAACCTTTTCTTTGAAAATCGTTGCAAAAATAAAAACGTCTCAACAATATATGGCTATTCATTTTCTACCAATATTTGTTTGTAGGGTATTATTGAGCCAAATAATCGCAGTACTTGAAAATCTTTACTGAATGAAACTCAATAAAGATTCGTGTAATGCGAAAACAATTGAGGTGAGAAAAATTCAGGTCAGAGCCTACCAAAACTCCAAAAACAGCAGGCACAGAATATAACAACTCCTTGGGACTAGGGGGAGCAAGAGAAACAAGCTGTCCCGCGGGCCGTAATGGGGGGGGGGGGGCGCCAGAAAGAAACGACTATAGTTTCTTTCTTCCATTAGAAGTGGCTCCGACTACTTCTTCGGTCATCAAGTCATGTGTTTTTTAGAGTAGATAAAATGAAAAAATGAGTTTTAATTTTTTTTGGAAAACTACCTCCCACCCGGTCATCAGGTTTTTTAGATACAAAGTTTTAAAGATAGATGGAATGTCGTTGGAACGTATTCATTAGACTTTGCCCCGGGCCAAAAAATTTAGCTACACCACTGCAGGGGGGTGGAACTTTTCAAAACATCGAAGAAAATATTAGCTTCATTAAAATTTTGTAGATTAAGTATTTAGTCACTAAATGTTTTACTTTTTCTCAAAAAAATAGGTGATGGGGGTAGTCAATCAAAGGTACATTTTTCAAATACTCTATGTTTTTTTTCAGGTCTTAAAAAGCGGAGATATTTATATTATCTTTCTAAATTAAATATATATACTTAAAAAAATAATCTGCAAATCAAGGTTTATCTTTAATTAATGTCACGTATCTCCCAATGTCAGGATGGCCGAGCGGTCTAAGGCGCCAGACTCAAGGATAAGCCTTGCTTTGCAATGCAGAGTATTCTGGTCTACTTCTGTGGGCGTGGGTTCAAATCCCACTTCTGACATGTCTTTTTGCCATCTAACACTCACATGCAAAACAAATAAATTAATCAGGATGATTTGTGCAGTATATCTAGGAAAGTTTTGTGCATAAATTATTACAATTTTAGTTTAATCCGCAGAATTTTTTGTCATGAAATCCAAGGTGCTGAGCCATCTTATCACAGTTGCACAACTTTCACTAACCTCAATATGGAATTACTTCAGATATGTAATTCATAAACGTAATGTTTAATTTATCAAATTCACTTCACGACCTAAGGTGTTAAAAATCGGGTACTCTCATCCATTGCTTAAACGTCAGACAAAAAGAGTCCGTGATCTAATTAAAGTTTGTTGCGACGTGTAACAGTTTTTTTTATTGAAGCTCCTGTTTTTTTTTTAATTTTTAGCAATGGCAATAAAAGTATTCCTGTAGCTGTAAGAATATATTAGGTTTTACTTTACATTATTGTGTATCCATAAGTAAGTGAGGTTTGGGTGGACATGGGAAAGGTGGAAATGGTAGATGCTGAAAGACGCTCTGAGCCCGGTTTTAAGTTTAAAGCTTGTAGCTACATCAGTAAGATATTAATTGAAATAAGATAGATAACCACATAAGCAACACATCCACCGCGCAACACCAACATATCTGTTTGAGTTGTTTTGCTTTTTGCTGTTGTTGACGTTTTGAAAAAGGTGTTTGCCAAGCACTTCTTGATATTATATTAATTTTTGTTCCTGTGCTTAAACATAGTTTGACGATAAATTTAGTTATCAAGCCAGTAATCCGTATTTACAATTACTTTTGCAATGATGGCATTGTTAAGCAGTTGAACCGTTTTCTCTCTGAGGTGAATGTACTACTCAATTGATTGTAGGGATATAGGTTGCTGCACAGGAGAATTTTTGCTTAGAGATCAAATCAAGTCAAATCAAAGAATCTTTTGATTAGGCGCTCTTTATCGACAAAGTCCATTACGGGAGCGCCATGTGAGTCACGTGCAAAAATAAAAATAGAAATAAAAATAAAATAATAATGGATAATGGATATAGTTTCTATAAAAAGCAATTGCTGCAATTTTAAACAAAAAAACTTGATTAAACTATAAGTAATAAAATAAAGATTGATTGATCGATTGAAAATAGAAGAATAAAAAAACAATAAGTTTTTTAATTTTAATTTTAATTTGTCAGTTTGGGGAATTAAATAATTGTAAATATTAAGATTAAACATTTTAAATTGTATTAATCTCATAAAAATGTAAGAGCTACTAAAAAATTTTAAGAGCCCGAAGGACGAGTCACATTTAAGGGCTTGGCAAACCACTTTTGGCTAACGGTGCAACAGCCTGGGAACCGTAGTACTGAATGTTTTATTTTTCTACTTTCCCAAAAACGTCAACTAGTTTTATAAAATTGGAAAACAGATAATACTGTGAATGGCTCATGTTGTAAATCGAATGTTTATAACTATAGTTCATTAAATAAGCCAGTGAGTTAATCAAGCTTCACAAATGTAGGATTTATAAAAATTCAACAATTTCTACAGATCCCGAACCTGATGTAGGTTCATCATCATCATCATCATCATCAAATCCGTTAAAAGTAGAATTTAATCGAATCCTGACTAAAGTTGGAAGCTCGTAAAGAATATTTGATGCATTGGTTGTTACAAGAATGTAGTTTGTGTCTGGTTTTGGTTGGTTGTCTATTTCATCTTTGTTTGTTAAAATGACCTGCGGCCAGACAAAACACATTTAGTAAATGTGGAGCTTAGCGTAATAATCCTTTTTTTTTTATGAATTGTTGTAAAACTGTTTTAAATTTAATTACAATCTAAACATTGAAAAAAAATGATTCCATCAAACAAAAACGTTCTCGGTAAGAAACCGTCACCGCAACACAACGAAAATAGAAAGCAGACCAAAATGACGAAACGATAAATACACACACACACACACACACACACACACACACACACACACACACACACACACACACACACACACACACACACACACACACACACACACACACACACACACACACACACACACACACACACACACACACACACACACACACACACACACACACACACACACACACACACACACACACACACACACACACACACACATACATACATATATATATATATATATATATATATATATATATATATATATATATATATATTGTATTATATTATATTATATATATATAATCTATTTTTGCTGATAGACAAACAAACAGACAAGTAAGTGACCTAATGCAAACGTTGTAATATCGTCACTGATTTGGTATAACTCACTCGAAAGCTCGGAAAATGCCCTCTTATTTTTTCCATGGCATCAGTAATGTTCTGTCGTCAAATAAGTTTTCATATTTTAAAAACTTATAAAAGTTATAAACTTTTATCTATATATATAAAAATGAATGTTTGTATGTATGTATGTATATATGTATGTTCTTTATGCATTGCTACACCATTCATCCGATCGTAATGAAATGTTCACACAACCTTGAGAGTCAAGGGGAATCAAATATAGTGAAAAAAATTGAAATCCGTCACAAAATGAGCGGAGCGGGTGAGTGAGCGGGAACTATATACATATATATATATATATATATATATATATATATATATATATATATATATATATATATATATACACATACATATACATACATAAATGAGCAAAAACGGGAACGGGAAGCCAACTGAGAGCGAAAGATGGAGCGGGAAAGCAAAAGGGACCAAAAACTGGAAAGCAACCGGGAGCGGGAAAGCGACCGGTAGCTGGAAAACGACCGAGAGCGGGAAAGCGACCGAGAGCGGAAAAGCGACCGGGAACGGGAAAGCGGAGAAGGAAACGGGAGCGAGAGAGACAAACATTAGAAAAACCTCTAAAACCCCGGGCAAGCCAGTTCCAATCCTGGATAAAGGAGGTGGGACAGTTAAAAGGATCAAACTTTGATTCACGACAGGAAGTACTTCTGTACTTCCTATATCCAGCTATTTCAGTCTTAAAACATCTAGTGTAAGGGACTATAAACTATTATCAAAAAATGTAATAATTACAAGTTAACATTAAAATTAGTTACTAAAATACAAAGAAAAAATTTCAGACAATGAATGTAATTAGCAAGAAGCAAAGCAAACGCTATCATTTAATAAAGTAAAATTTTCAGATTTAGTAAATGTTTTTATATAAATACAACAGAACTAATCTTTAATCTCCTAAAACATTTGTACGTAGGCTATAGTTTTAGAAATAATTGTCACCATACAGGTGTTATAAACTTTAGCTAAACGTTTTCCCGCTTGCGTTATTATAGAACTGTATCGAAAAGCCCACAATCTTCTAAACCTAAAAAATCAGTGCAACTTAGGAGCAAAACAGCGGGAGCTGTTTGTGGTATGGCAGTAAAGCGTTCGCCTGTGTACCTAGGAGTCGGCGGTTCGAATCGCGTCAGCATCACCGGGTCTGCAAGTGGATGTGTCAATTAATTCTAGAACAAAACGCCTTGAAAAACTAGATAGTATTTCTATTTATATTATTTGTACCGTCAGAAATATTTCAGAGCTGAAAAATTGATCAAAAAACAATGACTCGCTTAAAACTAAAAGTTTCATTCTTAGAAAAAGTATAAAAAAATAATCATGCATGGCACTAAGACTTCTGAAACTTACAACTCTTTCAGTGAGCTGCAAAAGGGCTGTCGTTTCATAAAACGTTATTTTTGTAAATTCTAAGATTATTTTTAAATCCCTTATATTAACTTCACCGCCGGTCTTGCTTGTCTGTCTTAATGTTTCAAGCCTTGAAATTAAAATTAACTAGTTAAATAAATGTTTAGATATATAATTTCAAAAAAATGTCATTTAAAAAAAAGTTTTTGGTAACAAATAAAAAGCTGGCAAATTCAGAAACATAAATGATTAAAAAAAACTGGTTTTTCACGGCTTACTTGATTTTATTTTGCATTTCACATATCAATCCCAAAATCCCGAAATTCCGGGGTCGATTAAAACGCATGGATTTGTAATGGTTAATCAGGTTGAGTGGTAATCAAATTGTGAACCACAGTTTCAAATGTTAAATAGCAACAATAATTTTTTTTAATTATAAGACAAAATAACTAAAAAAAATTACCTGGCCAACTAGATTATTTGCAAATTCCAAATCTAGTACTGAAAATATTAAATTTATATCGCAATAATACAATTATAACCTGGTTATGATTATTCGAGCGTTAAATATATATCTTTACTTATAAATTATTGTCTCGCTTGCATTCAAAATGGTTGAATGTTTCAAATTAATTTATAAATTAACTCAGATTTGATATTTAAATAGATAAGTGCCCGCCCGATATGGCAGATGTGACAGTTCAATAAAATGATAGTAGTTGAAGAGAATCTTTTAATTCTCAGTAGCATGACGAAAGTTTATTACACATTATTTTTTTAGATTCAGATTTTTTAATGCAACTTTTAAAACGAATGTCACAAATGCACGCTGATATATTAAACTGTCAAAAATATTATATTCGGGAGCGTCATTTCAGCAAAACCATAGGAGGGAGGGGGAGGGGCAAAACGTTTACAAAACCATGGGTGGTTCAAAACACCTTAAAATTTTCCTTACTATAGACAACTGATGACAAGGGAATACCTACACAGAAATATAAAATTCAACTTGGTAACCTTCTCCACGAAAATGAGGGGGAAGTTTAACAATGTGTTGATTGTCGATGACGATTTTAACTCGATCGAAGTAAAATTCCAGTAAAAGGTCTTTCTCTTTCATGGAACAGTAGGCAAACTGGAAACATTTTTTTTAAAATTCATATTTATGTATATTTGTCAGTGGAAATTGTAGTTTTTCATTTCAATCGGTTTTTTTAACATAGCTCCACTTGTCTTATGTCTGTTGTCTGCCTGAGCGGAATCATTTTGAGCCAATTATACGATGAACTAAAACTAGAAGGTAATAAAACAAATGACAACAAGTTATTCAATAAATACTAAAAATTCTTGTTTGGGAAAAAGTTTGTCTTAATTTTCATGATTTACTAGAAGGACTCGTTAAAATTTTAGACAATATTATTTTATATTTAACTTTTGTAATATTATATTATACAAATAATTTTACTTTATTATTATTATTATTTTTATGCTGTATTAAATTGATTTGGTTTCTTAAGCACAAAAATCTAAACGGTCTTACTGAAACACCAGGAAATTCGTTAGATATAATTCTTTCTGCTTCCACGTCAGTCTGCATACAAACAAATTATGAATGATTTTAAATTCAATTTGTGTTATTTCTTAAAATTCATGTTTATGTAGCTCATAAAACACATTATTGCTACGTTTATTTTCAATAAAAATAATTGGTAGCTATTAGTTAGCTATTGATGAACCTTGATTCGAACCTAGTTAGTCGAGCCTCATGCATTACAGATACCAGCAGAAATGACTACTAGTTATTATTTTTTGGTGGCGCGGTAGCTCAGATAGTAAGGTCATTATATATATATATATATATATATATATATATATATATATATATATATATATATATATATATATATATATATATATATATATATTTATCTTTGTTATGAATGTACAAATTCCTTTAAAAGTAACTTAATCAAATGTCATAACCTAAATTACTTTTATCAAATATCAACTTAGTTGTCGTCACCTGCCAAATAAAACTTTACATTAAGGATAAATTGACGAGAGAGCAAGCGGAACGTGAAAACAATCGGAAATGGGAACGTGAGAGCCAACGGGAACGGTAGAGCAAGCGGGAAAGGAAACGGGAACAAGAGAGAAGAACGATAGAAAAACTTTCAAAAACCCCAGGCATTGTACACTCGATTGCTTTTCGAGATTGATTTTTTTAAATTGTCATAATTTTGTACATTAAACTCTTAGTAAAAAAAACAAAATAATTTAAAAGGCAAAACAACGTTTGCTGGGTCAGCTAGTATATATATATATAGTATAATATATACAAAATATAATAGATATATCTAAGTATATATGGCAATAATGAAAAATAGAATCGCCTATGCATTAGCTTAGCAATATATTTCGATGCAATTAACTTAGTTAAAACTAATCCGCTGTATTGCGCATAAAAATATGTAGTACATAAATTAAAACAAGTTTTAACAATTTTCAAATGATTATTTATAGATTATATTATACACGACAAATAATTCACTCTTTTATGACTTTTTCAACCAACTCACAAAGTTCACAAGTTCGGGCCAGTATTTTGAAAAATCTCTCGTCCCCTGACTCAGCTTGATCATTCCTTGACAAACTTGGAAAAAATTAAATTAACTTAAAATAATTTTTTAGATGATTTTTAATATCTAACAGTCACAAATAAATTTATTTATGAATGAAATTGAAGTAAATCTCACTCGATGCAGAGGAATCTTTTATTGCAACTCACCTAGATTAAATCCGAATGCCAACACAAAACCGTAGACGATGGCTTTCATTGCTCTGAAATATCAGGTTTTTCTACGATCAAAATTTTATAATAATTTTTTTTTTCAAAATCAATATAACGATTTACAATTGTGCAACTTTCCGAACTCGAGCCTCTAAAACAACTACAATATATTTCTGTCGAGGCAAGATCTTAGTAAGCTTTTTTAAGCAGACAAACCAACCAGAAGTGCGCATACAAAATTGTATGCATAATTTGAATATAAAAATTAATGGTTTGGTAAATAATGATCAATAATAATGTTCAAAACGATATGAATTTTTAGCATTTAAAAAGGTTAATTTGCATGATAGGTGACTGCTGATCACACATTAATGGTTTTGAACGAAATATACGTTCGACGATCAACTCAGCATTTCAGTAATTCTTGGGTCAATAAAAGTATTAATATTTGTGCAATGAGTAGTAATAAAGTTTGGCAAAGTTTGTTGTCTGAAAGATATGTGGAAGGCAAGAAAATCTGGCAATTCCTGCGTATACGTGCTGTTCCTGACATTGTTATTGACGTTTTGGCTCCGATACATTTTAGCGTCAGAGAGGAGCTATAAATGGGCGATAATAATAATAATGTCGATGTTATATTTGAAAAACAGATTTTATCAAAAAATATAGAAAAAATAATAAATATAACAATGAGTTAACATAAAGAAACTTATGAGGTTCGTGTCTTAAGCAAATAGTTTCTATTTGAAAAGTTATTTGCACATTTTGGCAAATGATTTGCAATTGTTTTTGAGTGCAACATTTATTCGATATTTTCGTTAGCTTTCAGACTCAAAAATTTGCGTCGTATAGTTTTGTTTTCTCTCAGGTAAGAATGGTAAGATTGTCAGCTTTGACCGTTTTATCTCCAAGATGTCGTTGGGGAAAAGGTGAGGAATTAAGGCCAAGGCTCTACAAAATCACCGGGCTTTCGGCGGTCCGTTCCTGGGTTTGATCAATCGAAATCAAAAGGTAATTAAGCTCACATCGTTTCGTGCGGCAGGACGGAATGCTCCAATGACGACCAGGTGGGACAAAAGATCGGAATGAGAAAATAACAATGTCTCACCTGGTGGGTCAGTCGAGTGGAAAAGGTTAACAATAAACAGTTAACTTTATGCAGGGATCGTTAAAAATTAGAATTAATGAAAAATCTTTTAACGTAATTACAATTGATTTTAAACTGATGCAGATAATATTTTTTTTGCATGAGTGATTTTTTTAAAATAAATCTTTCATTGAATTGTATATATGATAATGAGAAATCTTATTAAACATATTATACATCTAGTAGATAATTATCAGTTTTCAAACGGAATGTAAAATACAAAACCAAACATGCAATAGTCAAGTCTGTAGCTTGCAATGATAAAGATTCAAGTCATCATCATCATATGTTTGTGTTTTTCACTAACTCAGTCGGTAAGAAAGACTGCACCATACTTAACACGACAGATTTATTACAGGTGCATATAAGAGATTTTTATGGCCTAACAATTTACAATTTTTGTTGTGTATATGACAAAACCATTCTATCTAATGGTTTTTAAACTTATTGTTTATTTCATGGCATGTCTCTCTGCTGCACAGTAATACCTCAACCATATCTTCAATCAGCCATATCTTCAATCAACCAATCATTGAAGAAAAATTAAACTACATCGCCACTTCACCAAGATATTATTTTTAATTAAACTTAATTTAAGGAAATTAAAAAACTGATTACAACTACAAATCCATAGAATTGATTTTTTAATATCGTAAAAAGTTGCATTGATAGAAATTGATTGCTAGTGAAGATGATGTCTATATGTTTTGATTATAAATTAAAAAACGTATTTTCAGGGTAAAAAAGGTATATAAACTCAAACATTTGTCACTTTGATTTGTGAAAAAGAGGGATTGCAAATTTGAAGTTTCCTGAAACACTTTCTTACGTAAGATAATTACTTTAAATTGTTAAATAAATACATAATAATATCATAATTATTAGTATAATAAAAATGACTTAATCTTTATTACCTTAAAATTATTTACAATTACATTTTCAGAATGCGCGGTGCTTTGATTGCTGTTCTGTTTGTAATTTTCGTGTCAGGTAACATTTATAAACAGTGATGTTAAAAAATACTCACTTCACTAGGTTTTTGATTTTTCATTCAACATTAGTGCTAACGCTTTTCAAACATTTAACCATTTAATTATAACAAGTAAATACAAAATTGAGGTTTGTAGTAAGTTATGAAGAGTTACATGGTCTACGTCTGCAAATGAGAACGGTTTAATCAGCACACAAACACACGGATTCATAAGCTCAAGTACATTTAATTCCAATAGAAGTATGCATGGTAGTTTTAGTTTACTAAAACGTGAAGAGCTTAACGTTTGTGTTGAATAATTTTTAAAATTGTTTCAAGTGAGAAAAAATTTCATATTTCGAATAATGCAGTCCCACAAATTGACTATAAATAGATGCTTTAAGGCAACGTATTAAAAAAAACTATATAACATGCAAAGTTCTATTGATTAGAAAAAAGTAAGAAAAATAATATTTTAGATGTCGATAATCGTTGCTAGAACGTTAGTTTGTTATAAGTGTATAAGTAGATATAACATTATAATATTATTTAATCATCGGGAAGCTTTTAAGGTATAGCAATAGCTTCCTTCAATTATATTCTACGTTCTATTAAGTTCAAGCCTACTCTCCGGGTTGCAAGTCCACTAGAATAGGTAGAGTGCTTATAGGATTACTCAGCCTTATCTGCCACCCGCACCTGTATCCATGGGCGCCCGCAGGGGAGGGGGCAAGGGGGGGGGGGCACTTGCCCCCTGGATTTCTGGTTTAACTTTTTTAGACAAAAATAGAAGAAAAATATAATTAACAAATTTATAATTAATTGTAACAACTTTGACTCCTTCTATTGTTATATCGATATCAACATCATCATCATCTTTAAAAATGCATCCCACGGATGCTCCCTTTTTTTTACTCCATTCACGTTTCTCTAAACACTTTGATGCATGAAAATTATCCAGACTCACTGATCCACCACTGGTTAAATAGTTTATTCTAAGTATAATATTTATTTCAGCTTGTATTAGTTTATAAGCTCATGTATAGTTGTTTAAATAGGCCTCCAAAAAACGTTACTGAGGTCTTTTACTGATGAATGACTATTGTTTGATTGTCTCCTCTCATTTTCATACAATTTTTTCTAACTTTTTCTGCAAAGCCTTAAAGGTACACACATTTCTACCAACAATGACAGTTTGGCTGTGTAGAAGATATAAACATTTCCAACTAAAGCATTTTTTTGATTTTCAGTGTATTTTAAAGCATTTTGGAATATTTATCACGATGTAAAATAAAATAAAGTTAAGTAAAATTGTACTATATATACCTAATTTTAAACAAAAAATTTAATTTTTTGGGGTTTAATTGAGCCCCAAGACCCCATACAATTTTAAGAAAAAAGAAGAAACCGGAAAGACAATATGAGACAAAAGGCGAAGAGAGAAAAAATGAAAAGCTTGCCCCCCCTCTGCAAAATTTCATGCGGGCGCCCATGCCTGTATCCGAAAATAAATTGGGCCGAACCTTTTTCCAAGTTGAAATACTGGTACTAATTTTAAAACCGCAAGTGGATTAAAAGCTTAGTTAACCTGTGCCGTCAATATGAACTTCTTGTACAAGGGAGTTTACAGAATGCTCAAGGTTTGAACCAGCAGGCCTGAGCGTAAAAACCCTAATAATTATTATTACTTATGTTGAAATCACTTTTAGTACTGAAAACAACAAATACTCATTTTAATCAACCCATTTTTATTGTAACTTATTTTAAGTAGTTTAATCCTAGGTTATAAATAACATACCGTACACTTTTTAACTGCTCTTTTTTGAGTTAAATTTTGTTCTGAATAACTGAACACATTATTTTTGTTTATTTTAATTCAAATAAAATTTTAAACATTTAATAGTTATAAATTTATGCAAAATTTATTTTAAACAAACTTTTAGGAGTTAGCGGCAGTATCGATGGAAGTAATGGTGGTCCATTTATAAAAATATGGCCTGAACTGAACTACAAGGTTATTTTTTTTACATCAATTAATATTTCAGCTAAACACAGGCACTTTTTTTGTTATATTAAAGCAAATAATTTCAACAATTCATGTAAATAATTAGGTAAAAATAATCAAACATTTGATTTGCGTTTAACTGGCATAAAGTAATAATTCATGAAAAATAATCAATAATTATTTTTTATACAATTATTTATTGATTGTAATAATTTTTTTTATACAATTAATAATGATTTGTTTATTGATTGATTTTTTAATAAATTCAAAAATTCAGGATGCCACTCAAGTTAGACTTGCAATTTTGAAGGAAAATCCCAGAGCCCGTGTAAGCATAAATAATTGTATTTTAGTTTTAAAAGATTATTAAACTACATTACTAAACAATCATATAAAAATATTGATAAAAATTTTTTATCAAGTAATTGTAAAATAAAATCTAAAAAATAATTAGCAAAAAACAGCTAAAATCTAACTCTGCTTTGCATTTAAAACGTTTTTTATAAGCTTTTATTTAGGTTACAATCTCTGTTTGTGTTTGTGTGTCTCTGTATGTGTGTGTGTGTCTTTCTCTGTACGCAAATCTTGCAAGTAAAATTTAACCAGCTTTTTGACTAGCTAGGAAGCTGAAACTTTCAGCACAGCTTTATATTGGATTGAAATACATGATTCAAATAACAAAAAATAATTTGAACATCTTTCGTATTCCTAAATCGAGTGTATTTGAAATTAAAGTTTGTGTTGAAAAACTCCTTTTTCCTTTACTTGTTTAACTGATTATCACAGCGCCCATTAATATAATATCACTTAAACTTAGTAAAATTGTAAATTGTTAGTAATTAACAAAAATAGAGTTGCATATTTTTAATGCACTGATTTATTTTGAACTGCTTAATTTAATTACCACCATAAAATCAGTTCCGACAGTTCACTCCTAATGATAGATGGCTATCCGAAGAGTTCTTCTTGAACAAAGTCAAACTGGTTGTTGATGACAACAATATGGTGGTTGAAAGACCATATTATTTCGGAACTGGTTCGATAATTTTATAATAACACTTTTTTTTAATTAATTTTCACTTTTTTGATTATATATATATATATATATATATATATATATATATATACTTTAAAATTTGTTTTTATAAGTAAAATAATTTTTAATAAAAGTTTGAATATTAGAGTATTCTAAAACGTTTTTATTATTACACAGAGCCTTTCAAGTTAGTTATTAAGTTGTTTATAAATTTTTAATAATTCATTAAAAACGTTAACTTCCTAAATTTGTTTAGTTTTATTCAATTTCTTTTATTTTTTAAATTTCTTTTCATTACCATGGCCAAGTAATTCAGTTTTATTTGTTTTTATAGATAAGCAGGATTGAAAGACAAACTGAATTAGATGAATTAATCTGACGAATTTGATATCTCATGTCTTAAGCGACATAAGAATTTGACAAAGATTTAATCGTTTTATATTTTAAATGTAAAACCAACGCTGTCAAGTGCATTTTCTTTTTTCTAAGAATAAACATCTTACGGTTATTTAGTTTTTTATATTTTGTTGTCAAAAACATGACATTAAAGACAAAATAATTATTTAAAAATTTCTTAATAGAGTTTGAAAAATGTTTTCTTTAACATCTATTCAAACTGTTGTAGATGATATCGTTATTATGCATTCTGCATAACAATGGCATGAAACAGTTAGTGTGAAAAACTGTTAAATAAGTTGTTATGGGCGTTTTGATAATGAAAAGTTTCTACTTATTTAAGTTGTAGCTATTTATTAATTTAATAAAATAAATTTTAGCACTTCAATTACTTGGCCACATAAACCTTTAATAAAGGTAAAAACTAATATAAGTTTCTCTATACAATAAAGATCAAACTGCCCACGAATTGAATTTTCTCGTATATTTAGTTTTAAACATTGCATATAAGCCCGAGACGAAAACGAATATGGAAAACCGACGGAGAAAAGTGGAAAAAAAATCAGTAAGCAGCATAACTTCTCCGAACTCAACGCTGCCTTCTTGAATGCTGTTTTCGAAGGGGTGTTTGTCTGAAACTAGTAACGAAGATCGTAGTAGGGCTTTACTCGCGCATGTAAGTTAAGCGCTCGTCATGAATAAGGGCCCTATCGCCTAGTGCCAGGCATTAAAGTACATTCATTTTTGAGTGCCATTTACTGAACAGACCAGAGAAGCTGGCGCGAATATCTATTTGGACAAAAACAAGTAAGCATTAAAAACACTTTTTAAGAACTAGTCTTAATATATATTTTATTTATTTTCACTATAAATCGAAAACGTTTAATTAAATTAAATCTAGCCATGGGAAAAATTTGCAAAACTTCAAAGAAGTACTATCACTAAAATGGAACATGTGTACAAAATTTCAGAATGATTGAATAACGGGAAGGGGTTTAAAATTGGGAAACTAAAAATAGTTTGATTAACCTCACGTCCGATTAACCTGACAAAGCAATCTAATCTAAGACTAGTAAAAAATATTAGTTTCTGGTGGCCATGAAGAAAATTGACTGGTTGTAACAATCGGCTCAAGAGCAGCACAGATTTGTACTTTATTCTTTTCAAGAGTCGACGCCGATAAAATTCTTAAAATATTGGATTGTATACTTCTCAACGTTAAAGATTGAGTTTTTCTATAATGCTTCATTGTCATTCATTCATTTTTCTATCCATCCTTCCGTCCATCCGTCCGTCGATCCATCCATCCACCTATCCACCCGTCCGTCCATCCGTTCACCCATCCATCCGTCAACCCAAGGTTTTTAGTTATTTTATCTAAATTAGAGGTGGTAGAAAATTTTTATAGAAATAATGTATTTAATCAATTCTTTGATAAAGATTTTTTTAAATTATTTATTTGCCGTATTTATGTAATAAAAATCTCGAACAATTTCTGCAATAACGTTAGTAAGAAAGGACTTAAAAAATTATAATGACTTATTAACACAGACGTTTTTACATCGATTTTCAGAGTTTTCATCAAAACTCAAACCTGTTTGTCTAAAAAACTTTTTGAAATAGTTTTAAAATGGGTTATAACCCAATAACCCCACTTGGGTGCTCCATTGTGGCCATACATTAATTCAGCCATGCAATCATCCATCCATCTATCAACCTATTTTCCCGTCTACTCAACTATCTCTTCTCTTAACCACTTATCTAAAATTTTCAAATTTAAGCACATCGTCGCCACGCCAAGCAGTTTTTCTTGTTTGAACTTAACTTATGGAAATTAAAAATCTGATCAAAAAACAAATCTATAGAAATGGTTTATTCCTAATATCGTAAGAAGCTGCATTGATAGAAATTGATTTGCTTCAGAAGAAAATAACTTTCGGGTGCTTTGTTGAAAGTTCAAGGATTTAATTTTCGAGTAAAAACAGCTTATATAAACTCAAAAATTTGTCACTTTGGTTTGTGAAGAAAGTAATACAGGTAAATTCGAAGTTATACAAGTTTTATGAAGCATTTTCCAAAGTAAAAAATTTATTTAAAATTTTCTAAATAAATTGCAATTACAAGTTATTATATATATATAAACATATGTATATATATATATATATATATATATATATATATATATATATATATATTATAAACGGCAAAATTTATAAATAATTCCCGATTGTTTACATTCTTTTCAACAGAATGCGTATTGCTCTGCTTGCTGTTCTGTGTGTAATCTCCGTGTCAGGTAAAAACTATAAACATATTAATCAAAACAATTTATCCAATGTTTATCTTAATGTTAAAACAACCGTCCTTGGGACTGGCAAAACTACTAGTATATATATATATATATATATATATATATATATATATATATATATATATATATATATATATATATATATATATATATATATATATATATATATATATATAATTTTTAGAAAAGCGGAAATAAAAAAAAAACTATTCATAACATTTGGTAACTTGCCAAAAGTCGAGGAAGGACTACCTGGCACAACTAATGATGTGTTTTTAAATACTTAACTAAAATAATAATTATTTAATAATTACTAGCGTGGTT
Organism: Erpobdella octoculata; assembly: GCA_963978895.1. NCBI lineage: Eukaryota > Metazoa > Annelida > Clitellata > Hirudinida > Erpobdellidae > Erpobdella > Erpobdella octoculata. The sequence continues at coordinate 28,797,767 of OZ022244.1, forward strand.
ACTCTGCGTTTCCCAGGAATTTTATAAATTTTTTATTGTTTTTTTGCTCTTGCTCCCGTTTCCTTCCCCGCTAGATTTCCTTCTTCCACTCGCTCATACGTCTGGCCTTTGATCCACGCAACACAATCTCAGTATTTCCATCAAGCTCAAATTGTTTGATGTTCCGCGTGGCATCAATGCTGTCAACCACTTCAAGCAAAATGCCTTCACTACAACTCCACATCTAAACTCAGTTTTTGACGCGCGTTAATCCATTAGCAGAATTAACATTATTTTGACACAAATTCTCTACGGCTTGTTCACAAAAAATCCCGGCGGACCCCTATGCAAAACTCCAGTTTTTCCAACCGAGCGATGATACAACCAGACGCCTCCAAAATTTATCCGACGAATATGACATTTTTCCCAGAATCTGTCAGAATCCAGCAACACTCAGCTGCAAAGTCCACCTCGGCGGCACAACAAAACTGGATCAAGATTGTTTTCTTTATTTTCCTCGTGTCCCACCTGAGTTAAACAGTCTGTTTGGCCGTCGTCTGTCATATGTTCTGAGAAACAGCTGGTAGACTCCGGTTCAAACTGGGTTTCGCCACAGCAACCCACAATAATTTTTTCACCAGCAACATGCTGGTGCACAACCGCGTCAACCACTGCCTCGGCCGTTTTTGGCACCAGTCTATCAATAGTCTTTTTCTCCAGACAACATTTAAGCAAACCATTACTAGATGATCCCCGATTTTTTCAACTTGTTTGCTATTTACTGGCACTGGCTGCTGCCATTCCGTCTCTAAGACGGACCTGACCACCAAAAAATAACGTGTCTCTCGTTTTCTCTTGTGCTGTTTGTTTTCTTCTATAGTTTTTTAGCTGCTTTTTTTCGCTCAATTCCACTATACAATCTTTTAAAAAGTTTGTTAATTAATCATTTGTATCAAGCTCGTATTATTCTGGGTAAAATACGTTGTGTTTCCATGCGGTCCAGAGACGATCCACGAGCTCGGGCTGTACTCCGTATTTCTAGCTCCCGCTTCAACTCAGCAACCGTTAGTTCTATAGCGGCGTGTAAAAAGTTGAACCATTCTTTCAAATTTCACTTCTGACACCAAATGTTACGATATCGCCAATCGTATACGGGGTATAAAAATTAAAATGATTTTTTTTGTTTTGTCAGGTCGACCAGCCGGTAATCGACAAATAAATCATTGATAAAAATATATCAATATATAGATAATCGATCATTACATAACTATAACAAACATTGCGGAATATAAGACATGCTTCACGCCAGTTTATATGCAAAATTTGTTTTTATTGATAGATAATTTTTATTATATAAAACAACAAATCTCTATTTTATTTACCTATCTTTAGTGTTAATTATTTTAGCAGTTTGATTGTAAGTTATTAAAAAACATACTTCAAAAGTTTTACTTTCACTTTTTTTTAAATCAAAGTAAACATTGAATAACTAAAAAATTATTATTTGTATACTATTTTTGTACGTTTTAGACATTTATCTAAAAATATATTATGCAAAACGTTTTTTTAAACTTTCAGTAGTTAGTGGCGCGATCCCTAGTGGTAGCGGTATATATAGAAAAAAATGGCCTGAATTGAAATACAAGGTTAGTTATCAAGAATAATTTATTTTTTCTCAGTTAAACACACCAAAAAAGGTTTTGTCTTATAAAAAATATGAATATTTAGTGAAATATTAAGCCAAAAACAGATAACTTTTTTTTTAGTTTAGTTGATTGTAATAATTTGTTTTTTACAAACTTTTATTTAGGTTACAATCTCTGTTTGTGTGTGTGTGTGTGGCTTTCTCTTTACGCAAATCTTGCAAGTAAAATTTAACCAGCTTTTTGACTAGCTAGGAAGCTGAAACTTTTAGCATAGCTCTATATTGGATGACAATACATGATTCAATTGAAAAATAACTTAATTTGAACATCTTTCGTATTTCTTAATCAAGTGTATTTGAAATTAAAGTTTGTGTTAAAATACTCGTTTTTTCCTTCACTTATTTTTAGATTGTGTTAAAACCAAATTTTAGTTATTTATTTTTTATTAAAATAAAATTAAAATCTACCAGGATGTCAATTATGCCATGGATTGGATTTTGAGAGAAAATCCTGGAGCACGTGTGAGATTAAATAAATTCATTTCAGATAAAACAATATTAAAATAGAAAACTATAAAAAAAGAAAAAACTGATGATAAATTAAAAGAGCTTAAAAATGTAGTCTTAAAAATAACTAAAAATATCAGTCATAAACATTTTCTAAGTAATCAATTGATTAATAACTGGTTAATTACTATTGTCAAATCAGTTCCGAAAGTATAGTTATCGTCAAGGAAAAATACCCGAATCGTTGTATTTTAACAAAGTCAAACTGGTCATTAATAACAACAACTACTTGGTCGAATCACCAAGATACGTTGGAAGTGGTTCGTTTACTTTTATTAATATTTAATAATTAATTATTACAGTTTTATTATACTGATTGCACAATTTTTTCTTAAAAGTTGCCCACTGAAGAGTTTAAGTTTTTATAACTAAATAAGCTATCAATACAAGTTTGAATACTAATGTTTTTTTTAAATGTTTTCATTATTCCACAGTACCTTTCTGGTAAGTATGGATTTTTTTTAATAACTGAAAATAAATCTTGTACTTTTGGAATATTTTAAGTTTCAATTAGTTTTTGTATTTATAAATTTTTGTTACCTTTGTTTCGATACTTAAATTTATTTTGTTTTATAGATTATCAGGATAACAATCCAAGCCAGTGGTGCTCTATTAATCTGATGCCACTGATATCTTATATCTGTAGCAACCTATGAATTTTGGCAAAAATTTAACTGTTAAATATTCTAAAATGATTAAATTAACGATGTTAAGAACGTTTTCTTTTTTCCTGTTATTAAACAATTTATCTTGTATTTTTGTTTTTTTTTTTCAAAAATATTTTATCTAATTCTCTTTTCAAAAACATTAAAATAAAACAAGCAAACTTATTAGGATGTTTCAAAAAACTTGTCACAACTAAACTGTTTTCAACAAAAAATCAGAGTAAATCAGATCAAATTTGTGAGATCATGTGAGTCATCCATGACATCTTTGGCATGCACTGTGCGTGGAATAAACTTTTAGTAAGTAGGTTGTATGGCCCTTTATTTTTTAGCGTGCATGATACGTTCAGTATGCACTGTGCATGATAGTGACATGATACTTCTAGTTTTCACTGTGCATAGTGTGCATGTAATGATATCTTCAGTATAATTAGGTCATGCCTAATAACAGGCCATAACACAAAGCGTTTAATGCGGCTCTAGTTTTTAGACATTTAAGTCACAAACTTCACTTATCTAACTTCAATCACTCGTGGGCTCATTTCGTAGAACAACCAGAGGCAGCCAAATATATAGAAACCTACTCACATCTTTTTCAGACACTGGTGACGCCGGCAAAAATCAGAACCGCCAACTATCAGGTCTACAGGTGAATGTCTTAAACTATATCCGCTCTGGTTGTTGTTCAACGCTGTCATGATGTTTTGGATATGGATATTTTTTTGGTGAAAATTGTGAATTCATTCAAAATGGCAGCCACCAACAAAAATAAACAGCGTATAACCATGGCGTCGTTTCTAAATGACCTCCCGGTAAGTTGTACGCAACAAAATCACCTGCTATGGTTTAGATAGCGCTTTAAAGAGTTTTACAAGAAATAGTGTAACTCGAAAGGTTCGGTCTATCTTTTAATTTTTGCATCAAAAAGGCTTGCAAAAAGTAATAAAACAATGTGTGGTGGTGTATATAACTCGTTTAAATAGACTTTCAAAGAAAATGAACTGTCTGAACTCGTTTAAATAGACTTGCTTGGCTCAGAAAACATCGTACGAGTATTTTTATGTACCGTATTTTAGCGCATATAGGCCGCTTTCGTGTAAAGGCCGCACGCGTGTATAAGCCTTGGATTTCGCCTTTTGTGTAAAAAAGTTTTTTTTATAAGCCGCGTACGAATATAAGCCCATGTCATCCATTGTATAGATTACTTGTTCAGTTGGTCGGTTATTATCAATTAACTAACTGTATACATTGAACACTTATAATTTTGGTAAATATCACATTATTTATATTTATTCTATGATCTGTTTTTAAGTTGTATTTTATGTAAACTTGAAGAAAATGAACCTCAGTGTCAGCATTATGTGTAAAAAAGTTCCTGAATAAGCCGCGACCGTCTATAAGCCGCATGTTGGTTCTTACGTGTGTAAAAAATTGTATAAGCCGCGGCTTATATGCGCTAAAATACAGTAATCATTTTTATTGTGGCTTCAATATTTTGTCATAAAGAGATCAAACAGTCTGATCAATTAAAGCACTTTATCATCGGTCCACTCCATCGTAACTCCTATTTATTAAAATAAGAGTAAACAAACCAATCAACCAATCAGAGCGTGAGTTTCTTAACCAGTTCTGGAGAGAAATAGAACACGCATTGGCCGGCAAAATCTGGCACCAGAATCTGGACGTGCATAATTTTAACTTTATCTGACCTAGTGATGATTCAATGCGTATTGGAATCCTTCTGGCGTGTGTAGACAGTTTGCGCCCCTCTTGATTTCCAAAATTTAAATTTTTTTCACCTAGAGTTTATTATATAAATTGTTAATTTTAACTTAACTTAACCTCGTGATGATTCAATGCGTATTGTAGTCTTTTTTGCGTGTGTAGACAATTTTATATCTGAGCTCGATGCTAGATTTACCAATAAATGCAAAGTAATAAATTGTGTATCAGCGTTGGTCCAAAGTTTAGCTGTTTTCTGTGCCAAAATACAATCAGCATACTTGTGAAACTTTTCCCTATTAGTGGTATTGATGTTTTCGGCGACATAAAAAGTTAACAAACTGTTACATATTCTGAAATTTGAAACTAACTTTGTCAACCCTTTTTCCCGATATTCAAAATTTTACATTTATTTAAGAATGTTTACAATTTTTTTAAAAACATTAAAATTGAATTAAACGATGTTATTGAATTGTTTAAAAAAGTTTGTCTGAAAGAATCTTATCTACACAACATGGTGTATAATTATTTACATTATGACGTCTAATACTTGTATATCCATTGGGAAATGTATAAGTGCTAAAAAATTAGTTACCTCACTAAAGCAAAGATGTAAATAAAGGTATGAGATACCTTATTTTTGATAAGATATATAAAAAATAAGATACAAGATTTTTTTAAATAAATTAAGGGCCATTCACATAATACGTACGCATTAAACTCCCCCTGTTTCATTTCGTACATTTTCAGACCCCCTCCTCTATGCGTACATCCGCACAGCGGATTTTACTCCCCTCTCCTCAATAGAAAACAGTCAGTTTTAACAACAGTTGGTGTATTGCTTCAGATTTAATATTGACTATGACGAGCTAGAGCTAGACTTATCTCAACATGTTTACGGAAAATAATTAGAAATTTACTGACAGACCTCTTAAAGCTTTGGCGTGCACAACAAGCACACACATTTAAAAAATGTGTCATAGCATTCCAATGCAGCCACGGAGATACAGCAGATTTATCATCTTAAATAGCATTATTACTAGTACGCTGGAGGACACCATTTCGATACGCCAAATTCAAACATTCAGCCGCGCTTTTCTAGACACGCCATCGTTTATAATATTGAGTCTTTGAATTTTTGAAAAAGGCGCGATAACAAGTTTGTTTAATTGATCTTAGATACTACTCGATAATATTTATTATTCAATCAATTTAAGTGAACTGAAAAATAATATTTACCATTTTTTGGGTACATACGCATTTGTTGGAGCCCCCTCCTCCCCATACGCACTTATATGCAAAACATTCACTTCGTACACACCCACCTTTCCACTCGGTGCGTACGTAATATATGGATGCCCCCTAACAGAGAAACTACAAAAAGTTATTAAATCATTCATATTAACTTCACAGAGGCTTAAAAAAACATACTTCCCGTCATTTAATCAAGCTACAATTTATAGCAACAAATTATCGTCAATGATCAAGCATTTTACTAATTTTTCAAATTGATTAAACAAAATCTAAATGTGAATGCTAAGGATAGATCGAGCAATTGCTCCACCGACTCAATAAATTATAGAGCCGTTAAATTTATAATTTCAAACAATAATGTGATTTTTTTTGAATACTTTATGATATGGTTTGAAAACTAAATAAAAAAAAAATGATATGAATACTAATATGGACACTGTGGTCTTTCTTATGACGATGGATATTAAAATTCGTGAAATAAAACCATTGTTCACATTCAACATAAAAATTAGCATATCTTCATCCACAATTTCATAGCTAAATCCTTCAGGTACTGTATCTTCAAGCAACAATTTTTCTTATTTCTTCTGGTCCTATCTCACCAATGTTGTTATTTGGATTAAAAGTTCTTCCATTCAATTAAAAATTGGTTGTGTTTGTCAAATCATTTCTGCATACTAGTCTTTCCATTCCTCAGTTTTATTTGCTTTTGTATTCGCTAAATAAGATGGAACATCTTGAATGAGAGAAGGAACAGTATCGGGGTTTAATCTTCGTTTCAACAAAAATTTTCAAGATGTGTTGAGTAACATTATACAAAGCAAAATTCTTGTACCTTGAATGAGAAATATTTTTATTTAAACATGCAATTCATAACAGTTTTAAAATTCAACAAGTAAAGGAAACACAACACAAACTTTTATTTCAAATACACTCGATTTAGAAATACAAAAAATGTTCTAATAAAGATTTTTTTTGTTTTTAATAAAATCATGTATTGTCATCCAATATAAAGCTATGCTAAAAGTTTCAGCTTCCTAGCTAGTCAAAAAGCTGGTTACTTTTTACTTGCAAGATTTGCGTACAGAGAAAGCCACACATACATACACACACACACAAACAGAGATTGTAACCTAAATATACGTTTGTAAAAAACGTTTTAAATGCAAAGCAGAGTTAGATTTTAGCTGTTTTTTGCTAATTATTTTGTAGATTTTGTTGTATAATTATTTGATAAATTTTTTCTCATCAATATTTTTATATGATTGCTTAGTAATGAGGTTTAATAATGTTTTATAATTAAAATAAATTATTTATGCTAACACGGGCTCTGGGGTTTTCCTTCAAAATTGCAAATCTAACTTGAGTGGCATCCTGATATTTTTAAATTTATTAAACAATCAATCAATAAACAAATCAATATTAATTGTATAATAAAAATTAATACAATTAAATAATGATTGTATAAAAAATAATTATTATTTATTTTTATGAATTATTACTTTATGCCAGTTAAACGCAAGTAAAAATTTGTAATGACATCAAAAATGACTATTGACAGTGCAAGCCGAAAATCATGAAAATTGCTTCTGCGACTAAATTTTCTAATTCTCAATTAAGACAGCCTCATAATAATTTTACGGTGAGTATTCCAAAAATACAAACAGTAATCACAAAGGTTTTAAACAAAGTTTCTACTCAATGATTTAGCGATTTAGCGCCGCACTGTCATTAGCCGTATATTTTACGTCAGTCAATAATCAGTCGTTATCCTTAAGTTTAATTTATTTTACCTGTCTTGCAGTTCATTCCGCAGCAAATATTAACTATTTCTAACTATTACTTTAGAAAAACGAGTTGGCAATCGAAATCACAATGTAATCCAATTGAATACGAAATCAAAAGCACATGTTGTTATCGAACTGAACTACGCAGCATAAAAACAAATAAAAATGTACTGCACGAACTTACAGCTGCATATATATCTAAGCCTCCACACGAAAATGGAGGGGAAATTTTAGGCTATGTTTACATTCCAGTAGTTAATATGTAAGTTTCCTATCCAACATTTTCAAATACGTACATCGTTACATTGCCAGCTAATTTTCTTGTTTGAACATAAGTTATGGTAATTGAAAAACTGATTACCAAAACAAATCTATGTATTATACAATGAATTATTGATTTCTTCCTTATATCGAAAAAATTGCACTGTTAAAAATTGATTACTTCTGAAGAAAAGGAAAGCTTAGTGCTCTGTTTGAAGTTCAAAGCCATAATTTTCGGGTTAAAATTGGCTATATAAATTGAACAACTTGTCGCTTTGATTCGTGCTCAAAGTTTATACAAGTTTTTCAGATAACATTTCTTACGTAAGATATTTATTTAAATTCATTAAATAAATTTTATTAAAAGTATTATATATTAAAAAAATTATCATACATTTTTATCCACAGAATGCGCGTTGCTCTGCTTGCTGTTCTGTGTGTTATCTTCCTGTCAGGTAAAAACTATAAACTATCTTGAAATATTAATTATTGCTACGAATGTGTGGTGTTACGTATAAACACTTCTGATACATGAAAATCGTAACTTCTTGTATTGAAAAGATTTATTAAAAATTATATATATATATATATATATATATATATATATATATATATATATATATATATATATATATATATATATATATATATATATATATATATATATATATATTATGGCATAACAACACTATTTAATGGGAGTCTAGGTAGACGTTTAACTAACTCCGCCTCGCTTATTGCAAGCCAGTCCCAAGCCTGGATAAAAGAAAAGGGACTGTTAAAAGGATCAAATTTTGATCCACGACAGGAAGTACTTTATGTGGCTTTCTACATACAGCCAATTCAGTCTTAAAACACTTAGTGTAAAGGACTATAAACTATCATAAAAAAAGACGTCTAACTATTAAATAACGCCTAATTAGATATTTTCAAATTTCCACTTTATTTCATTTTTTCATCGTCACCATTATCAAGGGACAGATATTCTAGACTTGACAATTTTTTTACATGGATTTGAAAGCAATGCATTCTTGGTCTTAGTAGTAAGATTGAGCCTATTTCCTGGTGTCGAGTCTACTAGAGTAAGTAAAAAACTTAAGGGCTGAATGGACTTCGAGCCAAGGTGATTATAAAGTTGGTGGTTTTTTCAGCCTAGGATTTGGACCAGCTGGATTAAACGAAAAATAATATAATTTATGAAAAAATCGTTTCTATTACTGAAATCAACAAGTCTTTAGTTTTGTTCTAACTATCTTTAGAGTAACTTATTTTAAAAGTTTAATCTTTTGTTATGAATAACGTGTCGTACACATGTTTAACTATAATTTAACAAGTTAAAAACTGAGCTGCAAGGTTAATAACATTATTGCTATAATTCATTTATTCAATTTTTAAAATTCAACAGAAAATAAATAATGTAAAATTATTTTTACAAACTTTTAGTAGTTAGCGGCATGATTTCTGGTGACGGTGGTGGTCCATATACAAAAAAATGGCCTAAATTGAAGAACAAGGTTAGTTAGCAGTATTAATTAATTTTTTCACGTGAACACACACAACGTTTAGTACCATGAAAACAAAAAAAGTAAACAATAAATGTCTGTTAAAATATTAAACAAAAACGAGTTCTATTTACATTTTTCGATTGAGTTTATCTGATTTCACTAAATGTTTTCCATAAATTGAATTAAAAATGAATTTGATCTGCTTAGTTTATTGATTAATTATTTCGTAAAATAAAATAAATATTCCAGTCTCTCAGTGCGGTTAAAAAAGCAATTTTAAAAGAAAATCCTGAAGCAAAAGTAAGCTTACATAATTTTATTTTGATCACAATATTATTAAGAAATATAAGAAAACTATAAAACAGAAAACTTTGATCATGAACAAAAAAAATTAAATTATTATAGTTTATCAACGTTGCTATACAGTTTTAATAGAAATGTTTTAAATAATTTTATAATGTTTTAAATTACAGTTTGATTAATATTATTTATGCAAAGTAGTTAAAATTTCAGTCTAATTTGCAGTCAAGATATTTACTAAAATTAGAAAAAGCACTAATTTTTTTCAAGTTGTATCTTTTAGTTAAATAACTTTAGTCAAACAATTAGTTGCAATGATTCAAATAATTAAAACTAAACTAAACAAAAGTAGTTAAATTTTGCCTTATTTTATTTAATTCTTGTGTTAGCAACTGAAAACATTAGATAAACAAACATTTTTACCAAATTTTCCAACCTATTTAAACATTGCTTTTAACTAAACAATAAATATGTAACTGTCAATTCGTAACTTTGAATTTAACGTTTGCCTTACACTGATTAAAACCAACTATCTTTGTGCACCTTGGTCATAAGTACATTTACTGGGGCTAAAAAAATCAGTTGTTAATAATTTAATTGCTATTAAATAATGAAATTTAAAAACTTTTCTACAAATCCATTTTAATTTATAAATTACCACCGTGAAATCAGTTCCAAGAGTTCGGTAGTGACCAAGCACACTTATCCGAAGAGTTCTTTCTGAACAAAGTCAAACTGGTCGTTGATGGCAAAAAGATGGTGATTCAAGAACCGTATTACTTTGGACAAGGTTTTAAATTGCGTGGTTACATTTATATCTTATTTTTAGGAAGATTGTTATTTAAAAGTTTTAATTTTTTTATATAAAACAAACTTTGAAAAAAATTAAATATAAATATCTTTTAAACATTTTTCATCATTTTGCAGTGCCTTTCAAAAGGTTATTTTTTAAATAACATTTTAAATAACATTAAAAACTTCAATCATTTTAATTTATCTGGTTTTAATTAAAATTTAATAATTTTTAATTTTTTTTTCACTTGTTTACAGTTATATAGTTGTGGTTTGATATTTTTATTTTGTTTCACAGCAAGACAAACCCGAAGACTACTACTTGATCTGATGTTTTTATTGTTTCATGTTTTCAACGATATATAAACTTGACAACTATTTGATTGTTACAGTTTTTCTCTTGATTTGTAACAAGTTAAAATAATTTGCTTTTTCTAAATGTATCATTCGATTTTTGTCAAAAACATTCAATTAAATACTTACAAAATTATTGAAAATATTTAAAAGTGTTTGTAAAAAAACGATTTACAAAAACTAAAACTCAATATGTAAAAACACTAAAACTTGTTTTAAAACTACTAAGTTTCCATGAATCAAAATAAAGTTTACTGTTGTTATAAAAGTTTTAAACAAATTAAAAAAACATGGACCGTTTAATCTAGTCCTTGATGAAAACTTTCTCAAATAAGGTTTTACACAATACTTAGTATTGTGTTATAAAAACTCGAATTATTTTCAGTGCCACGTTTGGTAGAAACGGGTTTTAAAATTTTAAATTGCTCATTAACAAAGATAACATTGGTCAACAAGGTTTTTGGTGTCTAGGAAATAAAAATCAATCATAATAGAAATTAGTCTTCTCAATTCAAATCTGACAAACATTTTTATTTATCAGGTCCAGTTTTTAAGTTATGGATCATTATAGGTTTGCGTCAGAGCCCGTTCCTATAGAAGTCAGTACGTGAGTTGATGTCCATAGGAGTTAAGTCTCTTTGTGGTTCATATTCATGTTTATGCGTGTATCCACTAACAGCAGGTGGTTTTTATTGCATTACCATTTTGTTCCAATCTTTTCGGCTTTTGCATATGTGGTAAACAAACAATTTACATCGCGAAGAAGTTGTTATTCTTCAAATGTGTTTTGCTATGCTTGTGGAAAATACACATTACTTGAACATCGACAAAACATTACTGCACCAATATAACGAAAACTTAATATCAAATTGATACCGATTTCTTCATAGTTTTCGTTTTTTGTTTTTTCACTAGAAAACTTTGAACTACGTCTACAAAGGCTTGTCAAGCTGATGATTCTATTTTAGTCATGTTTTTAAAAGAATTTGTGTCCTTCTAGAACTTGTAAATCTGTGGTTCATCAAAAATTCTTGCTTTGAAATTTTCAATTGATAAATTAGGAAACACTTGAACATGTTGATTTATAAAATTGTACAAATAAACAAAAATTTTTTGAAAGTTTTTCAGAAAGGAATTCTAACCCCCAAAACCCTTATTGAATGCGAGGCTGTTTGTGATCATCATATTTTGTAGTTATGTATCATCTGTTTATAGTTTTTTTTTAATTTTCTTTGATTTAACTATAATTTCTAACGACATCTTAATCCGTAGGCACTGCTGATCTTGCCTGAATGATAGACCGATAAAAAAAACTAACTATGTTACTTTTTTTTACTGATAAAAACAACTCATTATGAGAACAAATCATTTACTATTTTTTATTGATCAAGTTATTAGTTTTGCGAGAAAAAAATACTAAAAATACTTCATTGAACAGTTCAGTTTTAAAAAGTTGTTAATATTTGCAAAAATAGCTGTTGAAATAAATAAGATTAGAAAAATTCTAATGCTTTAACTTTCGTCTGAATCCGTCGAACCATTGCTTGTGACAGCAGTTGAAGTACGCCCTCTGGCTAAAAGTAGAATGAAAACATACGTGAATTAATGCGTAACAAGTGAGTCTTTACATTTCAGTATTTGCCCGTTTTTTATTTATTGGAAAAACTTATTTTAAAACATTTTTTTAAAATTTATATATGTACACATCTATATGATTGTTTTTGTTCTAAAACATAGATGATTATTAATTTTTATTACAAAATTTGTTTTAAAATATTAAAAATGTTTTTTTTTAATGCGTTGTTATGAGAAGCGAGCCTATAATTTAAATTTTAGCTCGATTAAATGACAGGAATTTAGTTAATTTGCACTTTCAAAGTTTGGAAATATTCAAGAAATCAAGCAAGATAAATAGATTTTTTATTGTTATAAACAAACAAGCAAGTAAGTTAATAAACACAGAAAACATGTATTGATAAATGAATGAAAGAACGGATAAAATTATTGACATACCAAATGACAAACAAGCAAACGTAGACCCAGATAAATTACATTTTTTTTCTCAAAAACTTCATGCATAATCAATGCATTTTTTAATCAATAGTCTCTAGTGACTTGTAATTTATTTGGTGCAAGTTCATTTAGCACCCTCGGTCTGCTGTTTTAGTATATGTGAAGAAGGGAGCTTCGATAAAAACAATACGCTAGAGAAACCTGAATGTTTTGATTCGTCAGACACACAAGTTTTGATATATGTGGGAGCGGTGCATACGGTGATTTGAAAATAGTTCTTTCGCTAGAGTTACATACTAGATGTCGTATAGGTTAGTATACATATATCGACCCAGTGGCTTGGTCATCGGATCGTTCGCGGGTTTGTCGACTTCTTCGAGTTTTTGTTGATTTCTTGGCAGTTTTCTTAACTTTTTCGCGTGTTTATCAACTGTCCAAGGTGTGTCGAAAAATTCACAATTGTCAATCAGACACATTAGTTTCTAAGTAAAATATCTAATTGTCATGTAATATTTGCTTGAGTATGGCGTTGAAAATGTTGTGTCTTGGTTCTACATTTAGTTGTGTGGTGCTTTTTCTTCTTCTTTGTTTACATATGAAAAGTTATCCAGATGGTTCTAGGCAAGTTTATCGACAATTGTCAGTTCATCGACTCAACTTGGAAAGTCGACAAACCAGCGAAAAAGTTGAAAAACTTGCAAAGTTCGCGAGTTTGTCAACTATTTCGCGTGTTTATCGACTTTCCAAGTTGTTTCGATAAGATCACAAATGTCGATAAGCCCACAGTTCCCCATTCAGAGTTGCTCAGTTGCCAGTTGTAACGTATTTTAATGGGTTTTTACAATTATTTGCTAATTTTTTATTATCTTTTTGAAAGACTTTGCTATATTTTATCTATATTTTAAGTAAGTTTTAATTATAAATGTTTTTTTTCATTTAAGTTATCATTGCATACGTGTAACATCAGTTTAATTTGGTTTATTTAATTCCGTTATATTGTTTTTTTCTTCCTTTTTCAACTGATTTTATTTATAAAATTTCATTGTTCATGTAGACTCTGATGATGGCAAAAACCAAAGCAGCTGTAAGTGTACAAAAGGAAGTTAAAAGGTTCATACATTGATTTGTCTTTTTTTCAAAAGTGCAAAAGTGACGAAAATAAATAAGTACATGATATCGAGAAAGGTCTGCAAAAAGTGATGTTCAACCCATGATTAAAATGTGTTGACGTTATCGGGATTCAGACGTAGAACGATTTTCCGAATCGACATGAAGTTTCGAAGACTGCTCAAAACTTATTTATTTTCTAAATTTCTATTTTGTGAAATTTAAAAACTCAGAAGTTTCGAGTTTCAGTCAGTCATTTCACACAAATGACAATTTTTTAGTTAGTTATTTGGAGCTTTTAGTTATATATCAAGGAGATGAATTTTTAAGCGGTCGTTTTTTGCGTTGGAATCCAATATAATTATAATGATGATAATTATAAGCTTACAACAACGACAACAACTATGAAAAATCATAAACTTACTGGTGAAATACATAAATTCATAACTACAAAATTTGCAAGTAGAATCTTAAAAATTATTTAATTTACCTTTGTTTAGATAGTATAATGCAATAAGAATACCAATCAAACAAAAGCCACTAATAGCTGCAAGAGTCCATTTATCGAAAACGTTTGGTACTTGATTTTTTACTAAAATTAAATTATTTCTAAATTAACATTCATACTCTTTTTTCACATGACAAACGAGCATAGAGTAAACAGTGCTCAATGCTCAATACTTAAAAATTTCATAATACAAATATTTCAAAGATGTGGTATGAAAAAATTCAATTCTAAACGTTATACTGTACATTACCAGATATAGATTTGCAAGCATAGGATCCCGGTTGATTGACACAGAAAGTTTTGTTATAGCACTTGTTTGGCTTCTGGCACTCATCAATATCTAAAAAGTATATAGACAATGATAAAAACAAAAAAAAATAAAAAAGGACCACAATAACGAGAGAGATATAGATAAAAAAGAAAGGACGAAAAAAAATAATTAAAAATACCCAGGCAGCCAAAAAGCAAATCTATAATAAAAAAAAAAACTTACCAATGCTGGGTAATCCAGTTAGTATATATTTATACTTTATATTTATAACTTTACAAACAAACTAAAAAAAGATTTTTTGACAAATCTCTTATACTTTAGAAATCACATTTAATTTTTTTACACTACAAAAGGGTCGCATTTCTTGCCCAAGAAAGTTACGCGATGTGAGATTCCGCACGTGATTGGAACCTGGGACCTCGTGTGATAAAATCCAAGACTTTACTGATTTATTACCGCGTTTTTCTGAATCTCCTAAGACAAACTGGGTCAACACCATGCAACTCAGCTAGTTATATCATAAAATTGACAAACTAAAATAAGAAACCGTAAACGACTATTTAAGAAATTATTAAAGATTTTGTTTGAGTTTAGTCAAACGTTAAAAGATGTAGAGAATGGCAAAAAACATAAAAAAACAAATTTAAGGTTTTTTTTATTGTAAAATGTTAGATGTAATATTTTACATTGTAAAATGATAAAAACAAAATTTTTACAACGCTTATATTATTAACTTGCAACGTTGTTTGTTTGTTTCAGCGCAGCGTGCGAATAAGCACATTGACGTTGTTTGTTTGTAATTTGTGTGTTTGTTTCAGCGCAACGTCAAGTGCAAATAAGCACATCGAGTGCGAATAAGCACATCGAGTGCGAATAAACACATCGAGTGTGAATAAGCACATCCACTACAACAACCCATTAAATACATTGATCCGATTTTAGATTTTTAAAAAATGTAACAGTAAAAAATAAAAAATTATTTAAAATATAAATAATATTTAGATTTATAAAAAATACACACTAAAAAATAGAAATTAATAAAAAGTAGAAAAAATATTTTTTTTTAAAACAACGCTCGTATAATAATGTAGTAAAATGTTGAAAATAATAATAATGTGTACATATTAACATTTTTTGAAATAACCTTTTTGTTTTGAATATAAGTTTAAACTTTATTCGGACCTTATTCCATTAAAACTTTAAAGGATGGCAACATATTGAAAAAGCACTCATGTTTTACCATTATTGTTAAAACAAACTGATGGCAGGTGGAAGAGGTTAGTCATAAATATTTTTCCAATAAAATTACAAAAACTATCGAAGCCCACTTTGAAGTCATGCAGACATATATTGCATAAATAAGAATGAATTCAAAAATGAATCGTTATAGAAAGCGAGTTTATATTAAAACGCTTATATTTACTTGCAAAGTTGACTTTTTAAAAGGTTTTTAAAAGCACTTCTATTGGTTTTATAGAGTTGATGTTTCAATTATTTTACATCGTGAAAATAAATGTTTTTAAAAACGACGTTTTTCTCGCGCCTTAAAAAGAATAAAATATTATTTCTGTAAGCCTGGTAGAATTTCTGAACAACTTGGTCACGTTATATTTTGAAACAGTTTCTAATTCATTTACAATGAAAAGCGTTGGGCGCATTATTTTTTATAAATGTTTGTTTTACAGAAGTTTTGATGTTGTATGAGCGCTCAACGTTTTTCATTGTATTTCTATATGAATTAGAAACTGTTTTAAAGTATGTTACCATAATGTGACCAAATTATACAGAAATTCTGCCAGGCTTACAGAAATATTATTTTATATTTTCTAGGGCACGAGAATAGCGTTGTTTTTCAAAAATGTATTTCTATGATGTAAAATTATTTTCTACTTTTTTTGATTGGTAAAATGTTGTAAGCATAAGTTTTTAGATTAAATGTATTGTGGCGATGTCTACAAATCGGGTCCTTTGATCTTCAAGGCGAGAGGAATGCTCTTCTGATGTCTTGATCGCTCTTGAGAGAGCTTGTATATATATATATATATATATATATATATATATTTATAAGTGGAAAGGGTATGAAAAAGAAATTATCTTTACCGAGGCAGTTGGACGAATTGTGATCCTGTTCATATCCGATTTTACATTCGCAAGCATAGGATCCTAGCAGATTAACGCATTGATGTGTTTCGTTAAAGCACTTGTCCGACATTTTGCACTCATCAGTATCTAAATAGTAAAATTTCTAGATTTGATTGTGCTTAGAAACAAATAATTTTTTTTTCACCAGAACATCTCAGTTACCGTAAATATAACAACAATATTGCATATATTCTATTTCTAAATTTTTCTAATTTATTAAAACAGCTGTATGAATTAGAGTTTGTTTTTACTTATTTTTGTTTATAATTATTCAATTCATTCATATGAAACATTTTTCTCTCCTACAAACAACTTCTTATTAAGGCTATTACAACATAAAAAAGCAGAAAAACATGTTAATGGGCAAAATGTTCTTATATTGCAAATTTTAGTTTTGATGGATCGCAGGTATTTTCACCTTTAAAAATTATTTACATGAAATAAAGAAAGAAATACAACAAGCAGACAAAACAAAAATATCAGATTTTTGGGTCGAAATGTTTTAGCTCTATTATCATATTAAAATTATATTTTAAACGGGTTAATAATAATAATAATCATAACATAGTTGATTTATATAGCGCAATACAATGAAACAGTCACCACAAAAGCACTTTACAAAATGTCAAAAACCTCGGTAGAACAAAAGATTGTTCAGTTGTATGACCTAATGAGCAGATGAGTTTTAAGAGCTTTTTTAAAAACCGCAACTGAGCAAGATAAACGAATATTTATAGGAAGTCAGTTTTATGCCTTAATAGCCGCAACAGATAAGGCCCGTTGTCCAAACTTGGTAGTCGTTGCAGGCACGACCAGGTATCCAGCGCTCAAAGAACTCAATCGTCGACAGCATTCAACTGAACTAACGGGCAGGCACATTGACGTGATGTATTCAGGGGCAAGTCCATGCATGGCCTTAAAACCAGCAGTCACAGTTTAAATTCGAAACGCTCTCGAGCTTTCAAACAATGAAGTTTTTCATTCATTATATCTGAGATGTGGTCAAATTTCTTCAGGTCAAAGACGAGTCTCGCTGCAGTGTTAAGTACTGACTGCAGGTGACAGATGACGTAGTCCGGTTGATCAGCAAGCAGGGCGTTGCAATAGTCAATTTTTGAGACAACAAAGCTATTAACCAGTAGCACTGGTATTCATCGTCTGCATGTCTTAAGTTGTCGCAGCTTGTAATAGCACTCTCCGATCACCTTGCCCACATGAACAGTCACGGACTTGTCTGAGCTGAGCAGCACACCCAGGTCCCGCACCATACCAGATGGAGTGACAGTTGCACTACCTAGGTCAATTGGGCAGCAGTCGAGAATGATAATAGATACAAATGCTTAGAAAATTATGTTCAGAGCTCCCCATGATTTCAAGTACTATCGCCTATGAAAAATGATTTTGTTCATTTTAGTGCATTATTTATATAATCGTTTGTATTGTTTTTAAAAGAAGCTACCTGCACAGTTGTCAAACCACATGGAGCGAAAATATCCTGTTTTGCAGACACATTCTGATAAAGTCAATTGACTTTCGTAAAAAGGAACGTTTTCACACACACCATTGGTACACGATCCACCTCCACTTGAACATGCTGAAAGTTATAATTTGAAATGACACACTGCTATGTAAGTTTTGACTACGGTATACAGTATACACAGGCGTTTATCTTACTTCTTACGTCACAGGTGAATCCTTCGAAGCCAGCAACGCATTTATCGCATTGAAGAGATGCAACGTCCGGGTCACAATTGCCTCTTCTGTATTTTTTACATTCTTCACCAGTTAAATGGTTCTGGCATGCTAAAATAATAATATTAATTATTATTATTATTATAATAATGATGACAAGTGAAAGTTAATTTAACTAAATAAAAACATGCTAAAGAACGTCATAGCGACATCGTATGTTTGTAGTTACTATAATGATGAAAGTTTTTGTTGTCATTATCAATATGCTTCTTTAATTTATTTTTAATATTTATTGTTAAACAAATTTTAAATTTGTTTAATGCAACTGTAATTTTTTTTTAAAGTGGGCAAATTTTATATTGATCTTTTAAAACTGAAAATGTCCGCGGACATCCCACGGACACCCCATAGACGTCCGAACAAGTGAGTGTTAATAAAAGCATTTAAAAATAGTAGGGCTGTACCGTAATCCTGTTTCGGTTAAGCCGGAATCCGGGCGGTTTTTATAAATCCGGTTCCGGTTCCGTTAACAATTTACCATTTTACCGGATTTAAACCGGATTTAGTTGCAAAAGCAACATTTTCTGGAGGCATTCCAAAAATATGTAACTGGACAAAATTTCAATATGTCTTCAAGCTTCGTGCAAACACGTCGGCATTTATCTCGAAAAAAGAATCAGGCGTTTCAGTTATGACTTGAACCGGACAGCCACTATTGTAAACCAAAGAGAAAAATAAAAAAAGAAAAAGAAAAACTAAAAGCTATAAAAAAGAAATTTGAAAAAAGTAAAAAAAGAACAACACAAAAAAAAATTTAAAAACCAGAAAAGATAGAGAAAAAAATAACAGAAAAAATGAATAAACAAAAAAAAACATAAAAAATTGAAAAAAAAACAAAAAAAAATCATAAAATGTTTATAAAAAAACAAATTTTGGTGTTTTGTAAAATTACTTTCAAACAAAACGTCACCACCGCAAGTGCCATAATTCTATATATAAATTGTACTTAAAAGAAAAAGCAAATAAAACTATTTGTATACCGTAATATTTTTTAAAAAATGGACATGACGTTTCTGGAATAGTGTCATCAACTTCGGCTGTAAAAGAGCTTGGCGAACAGCCTATGTAATACTGAGTAATGCCGGATGGAACTAAATTGAATATTAAAATTAATAAACATACATTAGTTTTTAATTTGAAAAAATTGATTAGAAAAATAAATACAAAATACTGATCATTGCCTTTTAGCCGACAAAACACTTTTACTTTTTTACTTCAAAAATAATTTCAATTTTGGATGTATGGATTATTCTCAAATTTGTGACCGACATTGTCTTACTAAATACATAAAACCAAAACAGACCTGCATAAACCGCATAAAATCTTTCTTTACCGGAAGCAGTTTTGTCCCCACTAAGGTAATAAAGGCAGTTTGACGTGGCAACGATCAAAGCCGAAGTTTTATTGAATTCAAAACAGAAACAGCTGGTTTTCTTTCAATTTGAAGTTTTAATTAGTTTTTATTCTAAATTACAAAGCATACGTTTCAAAAAATACTCATCATTTGTTCACAAAATGTTATTTATTTTTATTAAAAATTGCGCAAAATTTTTTTTTCAAATAAGCTTAAGTAAACTCAAATTCTGTAAGAATGTAAAACCCAGGGGCAGATACAGGGGGTCCTGAAAGTCCGGACTCCACCTTTGTGGCAAAAAATAACGATATTTAACACTTTACGGGCAGTAACATGCTCCAAACGCCAAGACCTAGCTTTAATTTGTGCAGAATGAATAAAACATCTATCAACCAATGTGAATATTTATATAGGGTTCTTACAAAGCTTGGCGGTACTGATTTTATACATGCCCAGAACAAAATGATTTAATCCTATATTTTGATAACAAGGGCCAGGGCGCCCAGAGGGGGGTTCGGAAGTTAATGCTTTCTCGCAAAGCTAGAAGGAAAAAAAATCCCCCTGAGCTCTGGTATTACGGTTAAAATAATTTCTCATTTTGGCGATATTATTGATGTTGATGATAACAAACGGTCTGCACAAGAAACCGAAAGACATTTGAGTTATTATTAGTATGGAGATCCTAACACTGGTATATAAAGTTAGTGGTCCTGCATCGAGGTTGTTACAAGGAGAATCAATTGATTGTATTCAACGGTTTTCAAATTTCAGAAATGACGTTGATAGCCTGGAAAACAGTTTATGATCAATCAGTTTTGCTTGCACCATCACATGGCGTAAATACTGTATTTTCCTCAGAACGACGTCGAGCCAAGAAAGAGATGCCTAGAAAAATGGCTAGTTATGACTGTTTGAATGGACTTGCTTGTTGTAAAGTAGATACATTCATAGTTGTTCTGGATGAAGCATATCAGCAGATGTGTAACATAATTAAGCAACATAACCTTACATTCATGCAGCAATTGTTGTTTACACATTAGGCTCTATTAAGTGATAAATCTATAAACAGTTCTGACATTGAAATGATTTGCCAATGCAGACGCAGCTGAAATGTCAGACTTCAAAACAACGTTCTGTCTTAAAATTGCACGCCCACTAATATTGATGATCTCTTATAAAAAGGTTGCGATGATCCACTTCTACGACAAGGACAATCTGACAATGAAGAAAACCACATTGACATTGGCAACATCAATGATTTTATCCTGACAGAAAATAATGCATTACTGAATCAGGCTTGGTAGTAGCAGCGATATGCATTTATGAAACCATTACAATTGCTTTCTGATTGTAGACATTCCTATAACGAAAAATCCACAATTTTTTAAAACATAAAGCTTGGGGCGTCTTTTCTCAAACAGACCATCTGCTATTTTTCAAAAGGGATAGAACGTTTTTTTAACCATCTAAGATAACACAAAAATCCCAAACCATCTCAAGCAGGAGGTAGCTGCAATCTGGGTCAAATCAAATACTGCAATCAGATTCTTATCTCATGAGATAAGATCTCGGTCACTTTTCCTTTCCCGCAGTATTGAATAGAACCAAATGAGCTCTGTTTTTGATGGGTCTAGTTTTAGTTGCATTGAGGAATACCAGATTGGAATCATGGTTTATTACTGTATATTCTATAATGTACAGAAATTTACTGCAAAAAATTTAGTAAACTTAATTAACTTTACTAGTTTGTTAACAACTGTAAAAGAAATGCTGGTTTTAAATTAATAAATTGAGCAAATGTTTATGTAAAAAAAATAAATCTAACACTAAATTTAAAGAAAAAAATTTTTCAACCCATTTTGGACTCCCTCTTTTTACTAATCCTGTATCCGCCCCTCTATAACCAACAACGCCAGCCTTATTTAATTTCTTTCCCTTTTCTTTTCCTTTCTGACCTGCAAAGCAACAAATGTCAGATTAACTCTTTTACATTCTTCATAACATTCTGTAAATGAATTAACATCGGTTTTTGTTCCAAGATTTTTTAGTTCTTCATAGCAACCAATAAAATAGTTTATTGATGAATCTATGGGTTGAAAATAATTTTTTCTATAATATTTTTATTTAGATAATTTATTAGTAAAATGCAACTTACCATAACCGTAACCGTGGAGTTTTAGCCCAGAATCACCAGAAAATTCATATTGAACATAACGGGCATACAAACTATCCTGACAACTGTGAGTTACGCCGTCAAATTGGTATAGACAGTGGGTATATTCGGAATTGAAATTTTGACGTAACCACGCATTTATTATAAAGCCTTCAGCTTAAAACGAAGAAAATATATATATGTAGCTGCACGTTTGATATGAAAGCTGCAGCTTAAAATGAAAAAAATCATTATATTAAACTTCTGGTGATCCTGCAAAAGCGCGAGACAATTAATGTACTACCATAAAAAGTATTTTTTATGATGCCCAAGTTATTTTCTACTTTTTTGTTTTTGATGGGTAAAATTTTGTAAGCATTTGAGTTTTTAGATTAAATGTATTTTTATTTTTTTAGTTTTTACTTTTTTGTCGCGAGGTGGCAAACCCTAGCCATAATTTAAAATATTATAACTTTACTTTTTTCGCTCGGGACAATGTTTAAAAAAACACCATCGTATTAATTCGCGAACAGACAAAAGAACAAACATACCGACAACAAAGTGACCTAATAAAAAATTGTAGATAAGCTATGAATAATAGAAATTTTCATCACAAATTGATTGCCCAAAGTTGTGAGATACTATATAGCTTTCATTCCTCTCCTACGATGCTGGTTAAAAAAATAAAAAAACATACCGCCGCCATGAGTGGTAAAGTTGATTTTGGAAATTCTGTAGTATCCAGAAAGTTCTATATGGCCAGTTCCTGTATCAATCAAAAAACCAATCAAAATTAACTTATACTTAAATTTTCTTAATTTAAAGGTATTCTTCGATAATCTCTCTCTCTCTCTTCTTCTCTCTCTCTCCCTCTCTCTCTCTCTCTTTCCCTCTCTCTCTCTCTCTCTCTCTCTCTATATATATATATATATATATATATATATATATACATATACATATATATATATATATATATATATATATATATATATATATATATATATATATATATATATATATATATATATAATGAGTTTGAGTTTGAGTTTGTTTATTCAGTTATCAATACATACATTCAAAATCACAAATAAGACAGAACAAAAAAAACAATAATAATTAAATAGTCATTATAATAGCATGTATGATTGATGAGGAGGTGCTGCATCAGGCCCCTCTGTGCTATAAATATATGACTCTCTGTATGTATGTATGTATGTATGTATGTATGTATGTATGTATGTATGTATGTATGTATGTATGTATGTATGTAAGTGTGCATGTATGTATGTATTTATGTCTTTTATGCATTGCTACACCATTCATCCGATCATTTGTGGTTGTTGAAGTTGAGATAATATATGTTGAGTTAAATTAATGGTATTCAATATTTTAATCAATTTGAAAATTTAAGAAACATAAAAATCTATAGGTTTATTGAAATGTAAATTGAACTACCCATAGTAAAAAAAAGAATTGATAATAGAGAACATAATCAATTAAATTGTAAAAGTCATATAAATTTACCAGCAGAGAAACTGGTGTTCAATAAATCAAAATAACAATAAAGTTATATGAAAAACATTTAAATTTAGAAATTAAAATATCAAAAGAATTACACTTACCGTGAGATCCACCAAAGGGTTGTTTTTTGTGGAATTGATCTGTTAGTGAAAGAAAAAAAACCTAGCAAATCAGTTAACCCATTTATTTATCTATTTAT
Source organism: Erpobdella octoculata (assembly GCA_963978895.1). NCBI lineage: Eukaryota > Metazoa > Annelida > Clitellata > Hirudinida > Erpobdellidae > Erpobdella > Erpobdella octoculata. The sequence continues at coordinate 28,821,617 of OZ022244.1, forward strand.
TGTTTTTGAATTTTTTTTGATAAATAATAGTCAAACTGATACAACTAGTTGAATAAAAGTTGTTTCACGTCATATTTGAATCGTTCACGTCTATAAATAAAACATATTTTCAACTGTAAAACGTCACCTTCATATGGAAAAGTATAAATCTGCAGAATATAATTGAACAGTATAAAAATTAGTATAAGTTGAAACATTTTTAAAGCTATCGAAGTTTTTCAAAACAATAACAAAGACAAATGACGTTTTTAATATTTTTATATTTATTGAAAAGCAAATTGTGACTGATTAATTCCGCTCGCATCTGAAAATCTTTAATTTTTTATTTTTTATTGCTTTGTTTTGTTTTATATTAACTTTAGTATTTACTATATACGAAGTTTAATAAACAGGATATAATTTATGTTAAACTGTTCCAATTAAACACTTATATGGATATTGATAAGTCGCTTATAAAAGAAAATTTTGCACAAAGCAACGGCGTAACAAAAACAATTAAATGTGAGCATTAGAAAATAAAAGTATTGTAAAAGTAAGTAAGTTTTTAGTTGTTATTTAAACTCAGGTCAAAGTCAAAGATTTACGGATTGAAGATGGAATTGTGCCTTTTCAAAGTCGCTTGCCTTATTTTATCCAGCATCAATACACCAGTTATAAAATTTCTTTCCCCTGACACCAAACATAACACTATTAAATCATTTAAAAGAAAGTAAACAAAATTTTTTTAAGTTGGATAAGAAATGTCTAATTATATCATATTAAACTTTAACTCCTGCAGTTGAAACCTTTTTAATAAACAATTTGTAAAACCTAAAAATAATACTTGTAAAGGACACATTCACACGATATCTTGAACACACTGATAAAACATTTGAAACTTGCTTGGTTAATTAACTTGCTAGATTTAAAACAATAATCATCATTATAAAACGCAATAACATAAACATTATCTTTTAATTTTATATTGTCTCAATGTCTTGCAATCCACATATATCCAACATTTTTTAACAATTTAATCTACTGTTTGTGAAAAATTTCATACAAATACAAAAGATTTAACTTATTAAATATCTATTCTGACAAAAAATTTTCAACGTAGTTTTTTTTGCTTTATTTTTGTATATAAAAGAAACCTTCAAAAATTGTTTGTACAAGCAATAGTATGGAATGACTAAGAAACTAATAATTTGCTTATTAACAAAAATGTTTTTACGTCAATCTTTCTTTGTATTTATCAACACTCAAACCTGTTTATGAATGTATTTTATGCGTAAAAAACGTTTCTTGAAATAGTTTTTTTTTTTAAAGGGGTTCTAACCCTAGAACACTCCATTGTTAAGTGTGCTACTGCATTCATCTATTCACCCATCTACGCAACTACCTTTCAAATCCTCTTCCTATCCAACGTTTTCGAAATAACCACACTGCCACCTTGTCAGCCACATTTCTTCTTTGAACATAACTTACGGAAATTGAAAAACAGATTACTAAAACAAAACTATATAATTGATTTCTTCCAAATAATGTGAAAAAATTGCATTGATAGAAATTGATTACTTTTGACCGAGAGGAAAGCTTGGTGGTTTATTTAGTGTTCAAAGCCATATTTTTCGGGTTAAAATTGGTTATATAAATTGAACAACTTGCCGCTTTGATTTGTGCTCAAATTCGAAGTTTATAAACGTTTTTCTTAAAACATTTCTTACGTAAGATATTTCTTTAAATTTATTGAATATATTTTAATTACAAATTATAATTTTATTAAAAGTATTTTATATGACAAAATATATAATTCTTCTACGAATGCGTGTTGCTCTGTTTGCTGTTCTGTATGCAACTTTCCTGTCAGATAATAACTATAAACTATGATCTTGAAATGATAGTTACGTATACTGCCCTGTTATGGCAAAAGGAAGCAAGTCACATAAACATGATTTTGCAGAAAACGCAAAACTAATAGTTTTTAAAACCTTTCTTGATTCATTGCAATTATAAGCAAAAGTGTTATCTTATACGTTTTAAAATTTTGTTTCTAAAAGTAGTCCACTTCTTTTTTTTAATAAAAAAAGGATAAAACTTAAACTTGTTAATAAACTAAAACTTGATTTTTAAGAACAAAAACTTGATACAGAAAAACTAAAACCTGTCTTTTTGTACCTTCAAACCAAAACCATTCCAACATTTGAGACAATGAAACCTAATAGGTTTCCGTGGCTCAAAATAAAGTTTACTGTTGTTATAAAAGTTTTATACAAATTAAAAAATATTAGACCGTTTAATTTAGATCTTAATGAAACCTTCTTAAATAAGTTTTTTACACGGTATATAGTATTTAAATATAAACACGCCAAATATTTTCAGTGCAAGCTTTGGTAGATAGAAACAGCTTAAAAATTTTAAATGGCTCATTAACAAATATAAGAGTGGTCAACAAAGTTTTTGCTGCCTGGGAAATAAACATCAATCCTAATAGAAATCAGTTTCTTGAATTCAAATATGACCTTAGCTTTTATTTATCAGGTTATCAAGTTTTTAAGTTAAAATGAGTAAAACGTCATCACCAAGAAATTGTGATAATTTTCCAAATAGTTTTGTTATGTTTGTGAAGAATACACATTACATGAAAATCGACAGATCATTACTGATTTTGTTGAAAAACATATCTGGTCTATTTTGGAGTCAAACTTGGAGACCAAAATAAAGGCTGGGCGCAGCTAGTGTGCAGCTAGTGTCTGCAAAAAATTGTACAAAACATTTGCGACAGTTGAGTAGAGAAAGCAAAAAAGTAAGAAATTTGCTATACTAACAGTATGGCGGTAGCCGAATTATCACTTAGATGACTGTTAAAGGGTATTAATCAAAAAACCGAAAAACCGATAAACACTTATCTATCTGCATCTGCTATTGGATCGGTTCCACAAAGTTCCTATCTTCAAAGTTTTACCTAAGATGAGTTTACAATCAAACGGCATCGAGACTATAAATGATTTTTTTCGTGACTTAAACCTATTAAAACGTTCTGCAGAATTGTTAGCTTCTCGACTGAAAGAAAAAAAATTTTTCTAGAGAATGATGCCCGTATAATCTTTTACCAGAGTTGGCATGAAGTGTTCCAATTTTTTTTAAAGTTAGTTTATTGCAGAGATGTCAGAAGATTTTGTAACAAACTTGAATGATAGACCGATAGAGAAAACTAACTATGTTACTTTTTTGACTGATAAAAACCAACTCATTATGAGAACAAATCATTTACTATTTTTTTATTGATGAAGTTATTAGCTTTGCAAAAAACAAATACTAAATATACTTCATTGAACAGTTCAGTATCAAAAGGTAATTAATATTTGCAAAAATAGATGTTGAAATAAATAAGATTAGACAAATTCTATTGCTTCAACTTTTGTCTGAAGCTGTTTCTGTTGAAACATTGCTTGTGACAGCAGTTGAAGTAGATCTTCTGGCTAAAAGTAGAATGAAAACATACGTGAATTAATGCATAAAAAATGAATCTTTACATTTCAGGATTAGCCGGTTTTTCATTTATTGTAAAACTTTTCTTTTAAAACGATTTTTTGATTTTAATATATGTACACGTGAATATGAATGTTTTTTTTTTCAAAACATAGATGATTATTAATTTTTCTTACAAAATTTTTTTTTAAACATTTTTAACCTTTTTCAAAATGCATTGTTATAAGAAGCAAGCCTATAAATCAAATTTCAACTCGATTAAATGACTGGAATTTAGTTAATTTGCACTTTCACAATTTGCAAAAATTTAAAAAAGCAAGCAATATAAACAAATAAGCAAGACCGGCCTTGAAGTTAATAGAAGAAAATAAAAATATAATTCTAAAACAAATAGCCAATCAATCGATCAATAAACAAATACGTTAGTAAATAGATTTTTTTATTGTTATAAACAAACAAACAAGCAAGTTAATAAGCACAGAAAACATGTATTGATAAATAAATGAAAGAACGGACAAAATTATTGGCTTACCAAATGACAGACAAGCAACAGTAGACACAGATAAATTGCATTTTTTTTCAAAAACTGGTCTGTATTATGTATAACAAAATCATTTTTTAATTAATAGTCAAGTAGTCATGTCTCTCTATTTGCTTGAGTATAGCGTTGAAGACGCAGTGTCTTGGTTCTACATTTAGTTGTATGGTGCTTTTTCTTCTTCTTTGTTTACTTATGAAAAGTTATCAATTTGGAAATTCGACAAACCTGCAAAAAAGTTGACAAACTTGCAAAGTTTGTGAGTTTGTCGACTTTTTCGCGGTTTTGTTAACTCTTTCGCGTGTTTATCGACTTTCCAAGTTGTGTCGATAAAGTCAGTATTGTCGATAAACCCACATTTTCTCATCCAAGGTTTCTCAGTGGCCAGTTGTAACGTGGTTCAATCGGTTTTTACGATTATTTGTCAATTTTTTATTATTTTCTTGAATGACTTTGTTATATTTTATCTAAATGGTAAGTACGTTTTGATTATAAATATTTTATTTGGTATAGTTATCATTGCATACGTGTAACATCAGTTTGGTTTGGTTTATTTAATTCCGTTCTATTGTTTTTTTTCCTTTTTTAAATGATTTTAATTTATAAAATTATATTGTTTATGTAGACTCTGATAACGGTAAAAACCAAAGCAGCTGTAAGTGTACAATAGGAAATTACCAAGTTCATACATTGATTTGTTTTTTCAAAAGTGCAAAAGTGGCGAAAATAAATAAGTACATGATATCGAGAAAGGTCTGTTCAACCCACGATTACAAAAGTTTTGAAAATTATCGGGAATCAGACTTGGAACGACTTTTCGATTTTGGTTCCAGCGGTATCATCCGAGATGAAGTTTGAAAGACTGTTCAAAGTTTATTTATTTTATAAATTTCTATTTTGTTAAATTTAAAAATTCAGAATTTTCTAGTTTCAGTCAGTCATTTCACACAAATGGCAATTTTCTAGTTAGTTATTTGGAGCTTTTAGTTATTTATCAAGGAGATGAATTTTAAACGGTCCGTTTTTTGCGTTGGAATCCAATAAAATTATAATGATGATAATTATAAGCTTACAACAACGACAACAACTATGAATAATCATAAACTTACTGGTGAAATACATAAATTCATAACTACATAATTTGCAAGTTGAATCTTAAGAATTATTCAATTTACCTTTGTTTAGATAATGTAAACGTAGACGAATATGCTTTCTAGCGATTCGCAACGTGAAAGCTTGAAGTTATTTATAGCACAATATTTTTCGAATTATAATTCCAGCTAGTATTTCTTTCGCACTGACTCAATCTAATTATATCTCACGTTTCAAAAATTTCTTGATTCTGATAACTCTTTTGATTCTATTAGATAACTTCTGTCAACTTGTTTAACTACAGAGTCTATTCCCTAAAACTCTAAATCTAGATCTCACGAACCGACTAATTCTACTTCACTAACTTACCTGAACTAACTCCTGAGGTTACTAAAATAGGAAAAGGCTTATATATATATATATATATATACATACATATACATACAACCCTATATATATAAATATATATACATATATATAAATATATATACATATATATAAACCGATATATGTATATAAACGAATATATATACACACACATATATAAATATAACAACAGATATATATGTATATATATATAAACAAATATATATATATATATATACATAAACACAAAAACACAAATTAACATAATAAGAGATAATAAAATAAGCTATTTACGCAAACATACATAAGATGAGCCTTCTTCATCTTACAGATAATAGAATGCAATAAGAATACCAATCAAACATAGGCCACTAATAGCTGCAAGGGTCCATTTATCAAGAACGTTTGGTTCTTGGTTTTGGCTAAAATAAAATTAATTAGAATCTTAGAATTATTCAGTTTACCTTTGTTAAGTTAGAATAATGCAATGAGAAGTGTGATCAAGCATAGGCCACAAACAGCTGCAAAGGTCCATTTATTGAAAACTTCGGATTGTTGGTTTTTTGCTAAAATTACAAAAAATCTAAATTAACATTCGTATTCTTTTTTTCACATAACAAACGAGCATAAAGTACACATAATACAAATATTTTGAGGATGTGGTATAAAAAATTCTACTCTACAAGTTATCCTGTACATAACCGGTTAAAGATTCGCAAGCATAGGATCCCGGTTGATTGATACATAGTTTCTCATTATCGCACTTGTTTGGCATCTGGCACTAATCAATATCTGAAAAGTATATAGACAAAAATAAAAAAAAAAGATAAAACAAATTAAGAAAATAATTAAAAAAAAGAACTACAATAACAAGTGAACCGTTATTTATTTGAGATAGAAAGATACCAAATTAATGCTAATATTTTTTATCAAGATACTAGCGGGGTGCCAGGCGTTGCCCGGGTTTTTTTTTTAGAGATTTTTATATCGTCCTTCCCTCTCGCTCCCGTTTCCTTCTCCGCTTGCTCTCACGTTTCCGGTCGTTTCCCACTTATATATATATATATATATATATATATATATAATTATTTAAAAAAGTTATAATGGAAAAACAAAGAGGTTCAGTTATGTCTTTTTTTTAGGAAAATGCAACAAATAGATATGCATATATATATATATATATATATATATATATATATATATATATATATATATATATATATATATATATATATATATATATATATATATATATATATATATATATATATATATATATATATATATATATATATTTATATAAATATTTATATATTTATATATATATATAGATGCATCTCTATTTGTATCATTTTTCTAGAAAAAAGACATAAAGCGCGAGACAAATAATGCACTACCATAAAAAGTAGTTTTTATGATGTAAAAGTTATTTTCTATTTTTTTGTTTTTGATGGGTGAAATTTTGTAAGCCTTTGAGTTTTTAGATTAAATGTATTTTGTCGTTATTTTTTTTACACTTTTTGAAAGCGTTTGATTGTTTTTTTTATATAAAACACTAGCGGGGTACCCGGAATTGCTCGGAGTTTGTAGAGGTTTTTTTATCGTTTTTCTTTCTCGCTTCCGTTTGCTCTCTCTTTCCTGGTCACTTTCCCGTTCCCGCTTGGTTTCCCGTATATTGAAAGTGCGTTAGTGTTACCAGAGATGTAGTACTAATAGTTTAATTGACTATTGCTGGTGTATAACACTTTTTTTAAAAAGTCGATGACCGGTGGGAAGGGTAATATTTTCTTATAGTCAGAAGTGTTTTCTAAAACTTATAAAAAAAAATTTCTAAGGCTGGCGAACAATAAAGATAAAAAACCGACGAGATTATAGTTGGTGTTTTATCCAAATGAATCGATTTCAAGACCACTATGGTGCTGGCAGCCTTATTCAGCGCCTCAATCGCTTTATCCCAAGTAAGGACACTGGTACACATTTTACTTTCACAGAATGATGAAAGGCGGAGTTGACCTGAGTCGTACGAGTAAACTCTTTGCCCAAGGAAGTTACGCGATGTGGTATTTTACCTACCCATGAGTTGAACCCAAAACCCCATGTTTAAAAGTCAAAAACTTTACCGCTGCACCACCGCGTGCAAGATAAGCTTATCGGGTCTCCTTATTTATAAAAGTAAAATAACAATGAGTAATCGAAATTCATATCACAAATTGATTCCCCAAAGTTGTAAGAATTTTTATAGCTTTCATTTCTCCCCTACGATGCTGGTTGAAGAAATAAAAAAAACATACCGCCGCCATGAGTGGTAAAGTTGATTTTGTCAATTCTGTAGTATCCAGAAAGTTCTCTTTGGTCAGTTCCTGTATCAATCAAAACACCACACAAAATTATCTTATATATATATATATATATATATATATATATATATATATATATATATATATATATATATATATATATATATATATATATATATATATATATTAGGGTGGACCTTATTGTATAGTAAAAAAATAAAAATTGAAAATTTAACTGTGAAACCCCTCCAATGCGTTCCATTAATAGAAAAAAATACACTGTGCATAAAACTGGACAATATTTAAAGGTGGACCCTGAGCTTTGAAATTTTCAAAAAACAGTCAAAAATGAGAATTTGTAATTTGGCTCGAAACCAAGCAACTATAACTCCTAAAAAAGAGTTGGTTGATGTTTATTTCATATATATATATATATATATATATACATATATATATATATATATATATATATATATATATATATATATATATATATATATATATATATATATATATATATATATTTATTTATAGTGCTAATATAACAATAAGAAGAAAAAAATAAAATAACATGTTCATGTTTGTAATTTTACATTGTATTCTTCTATAAGCAAATTACGACCATAGCAATATTCTTGTACATACTATTTTATTTTTAAATTATTTGAACTTTCTTAATACATATTTTTATTATTTTCATCTCAGTTCCTTTTACGATATTCTAATATCTAGGGTAGGTACGCTCTACCTGGTTTTATTGTTTATTTCATTCTATCGTTTCTTGCGTCGACGTTTGGTTTAAATTTTAAATGGGCTCTGAGGATGACAATGTTAGTCGAAACGGTCCGTTAGCCCGAGTTGAATCAAAGAATGTATGTAGTTTGAAAAATTTAGAATGTCTGTCTAAAAAAATAATAAACGCAAAATGGTCTGTTGTCTTTAATAGCGCGTGCCTGAAAGAATATATATATATATATATATATATATATATATATATATATATATATATATATATATATCCAGTTTTGGTTCAATATGAAAACAAGCCTCATTTCGATGGCCAGTGTTTAATGCTGTTGTGTCAAAGCATAATCCTACAATTTAATTCTTGACATCCAATTTTTCCAGGCAATTGATCACGGCAGCTGCTTGAGCTCTTCTTGTTCCAGAGTGGCTTTGCCACTCTAAGCAGCTGTTTAACACCGACACTGTAAATTAGAATTTTAAAACCATCTATGTACTCTTATGAAGGTAAATCTTTCATTAGTTTTCTAGACCAATCAACGTTTAAATTCTGATTTCAAATTTTCAAGTTGCTGTGACTTGGTGGTTTGTTCTTGCTTAATTAATGCAGTTCATGTTGATGTTTACAAACAGTTATCGTTAAAAAAACTGGATGCAACGTTGCAGATAACGAATGTGGCATTTCTTGAAAAATCCTAGTTCTGTCTAGAGCTGAAGCTAGTCCAAGAATCATAATGTTGATTTCTGCTCTATTCATCTTTAATACACCATCAACATCACCTTAGTCTTGAACTGAATATTGATCTCCATTCTTTTCTATATCACTACATGCTGTTGATTTAAAAATAATCTAAGTTGCTGAAGCTTTGATCTTCTCGTGTGTTTGCATTCTTGTATTTGCATTTGCCTTTCAACGTTTTTGAGCTCGCGGGTTTTTAGGTCACCGAACATTGTCACATGACCTATCTATTGATCCTGGACATCACTTTTGTTTCTGAAACTGCAAAAAATCTTTTTTTTCTTGGATGGCAATATGCTGTAGAGCATAAACATGAGCAAATTTAAAAAGATTTTCCAATCTTTTACAAAGTTGTTTTCCTTGTCTTTGTGACCCGGAAAAGTCTGTGTGTTATGTTTCGGTAGATCTTTCCAGTCAGTGAACACTTTTTCCAGTTTAAAGATTGAAAACTGAACAAACTGGAATTCTTATTTTTTTCTAAATTGAAAATATAAACTGGATTGTAGATCGACTTGCACCACAAACTGATTTTTCTATTCCTTATGTAGCTAAAGAAAGTGTCCAAATGCTTGCTGGTAAGCGAAAACAGGAATTTTTAAACAAGCGGAATTATTATTATTATTATGTATTTTTCTTCTTTCGCTTTTCGAATATTTGAGCAACATTTTCGTTTTTTTTTGGTTTCTGTGCTTTTGATTCTCCGTTGTGTTTACATGTTTCCAAAATCTCACAATAATTCTGACAAGAAATAGCCTGTTTAAAATGTTTTTTGGTGTTTTTTGTTTTTATGGAACTGTAAAGTTATTAAATAAACGATGAGAGACTCTTTGTCTATTTGATTGGAACACAAGTACGTTATCAGATGAATATAGTTACAGCCCAAAGTAAGTATATAACCAGCACTTGTAAGTATATAATTAATACAGGAAGTAGGGCAGATCAAATAACTTAACCTTTGATCAATATAGCAAAGATCCTATTACAAAATAATACTTTAACACTTTCTTTTTTTGTAATAATAAGTCATTCATGGAGCCCCATTCTTTCACACAATGTACACAGTCGCACCATATCAAGCGGTTTAGTAAGCACATCTGCCACTTGATGTTCCGTTGATATCTGATTGATTTCTATACTTCCATCTGTGAATTTGTCACAAACGAAAAAACACGTTAAATCAAATATGTTTTTTGCGACGATGGAACTTTGAAATTCTGTGCAAGTTTGATAGCAGCAGTATTGTCAACCTGAAGAACTGGTGCACACTTCAACTGAATTGCATCGCCGAAAAGTCGCTTGAGCCATCTGATTTCTTTAGTTACTTCAGTTGCAGCTATAATTTCTGATTCAGTCGTTGATGTCGCTACTACAGCTTGTTTTCTGACTAAACCAAGAAACTGCTCCTCCAGCGTCCAATACGATCCCTTCAAAAGTTGAGCGTCCTGTTGACATACAACTACAAAGTCTTAATCACTGTAACACTCAAGCTCACCAGGCTTGTAATCTGGTTTGTACACGATGCCCTTGTTTATTGTACCAGCTATGTATATGAAAACAATTTATGTTTTTTTTAATTTTATATTTATAAGTCGCTTAAAACAAAACAAATTTTGAACAAAAGCAGCGATGTAACAAAAAAGTAAGTCAGTTTTTAGTTGTAATTTAAACTTAGTCAGCGTTGAAGATTCACGGATTGAAGATGGGATTGTGTTCCAGACGGTAAGTCTAGGCTCTATCTGAGTAGACATTTTTGTTTTTAATTGATTTTGTGTGTTGTATGAAAATTAAGAAAAAAATAAGAAAATTAAGAAAAAAATAGACTATGGAAATTAAAAAAACTGATAAGCAATACAAATCTATAGAATTGATTTTTTTCTAACATTGTAATAATCTGCATTAATAGAAAATTATAGCTTCTGAGCAATACGACTTTTGGGTTTCTGATTGAAGTTCAAAGACGTATTTTTCGGGTGAAAAAGCTTTATAAACTCCATAAATTGTTATTTTGGTTTGTGGAAAAGATAATAAAAAACGATGATTATAAAAATTTTATAAAACTGACTTTACGTTAGACAGTTATCTCAAATTGTTTAATTAATTTTAATTATACATTTTGTTAACTTCACAATTTTTTAAATGTTTGGTTTATAATGTGTTTCCAATTTGTGTAATTTTTGTATAAAGTGAAAACTAAAAGCTGTCACAGTAAAATAATAATTATTAACTTCTAATCTCTGTTTCTCAGTTTTTAATTTCTCAATCATTTTTTTTATCCACTTATTAATCATAAATTATTTTTATTTAAATGTTGTATATCTGCTTTTGTTTGACGACAATGCAATATTCAATAATTTGTTTTGCATTATGTCAATTAGTTTAGTTAATGATAATTTTGCTTATTGCCATTAAACAAATGTAAAAAAATGATTTTAAAATTTGTGTTTTCATAACTTAAAATCATTTAATTAAAAAAAAAAAATTTTTATATTGGCTAGTTTATAATTAAATTTATAAGTTTTTAAAAACAACAACTTTAATTTATTTAACAATATTGAAACCAAAAGAATACGGAGTTCTGACTTGCCAACTATACAGTCATGAAATAACTTCCAATAAACATACTAGCACTGTCATTAATAGAGTTTCATAAGGTTTGTGTACTATGTATTTATTTCTGATTAAAACCATTAAATCAGTTCAAACATCAATAGAAATGTTTCCCAAGTTTTTTTTCCAGATGATGTCAAAGATTAACAGCAAATCTTGGTCGAGTCATTATTTAGCTTAGAAAAAGTTTTGATCGTTTATTGTAAAATTTGAAAAATATTATTCATGTTTTATTATAATAAAAAAATAAGTCGCGTATTTTTATTTTGAGTCTCATAAATAAATATATTATAAAAACAAATTATCACATTAAAGTTTATTAAAGTATTTTTAACATTTTACGGTGCTATTCAGGTAAGTTAATTGTTTTTTCTTCATATTATTTTAAATAATTTAAGAAAACTATACATTCTTAAATATATCGGCTGTTATTTAGACTTTTTTATTTGTATAAATTTGTTTTACTTTTGTTTAATTATAATATGTTTGTTTATGTTTTAAAGCAGAACAAAATTAAAAGACATGTTCAAAAAGATGTATTATTCTCATTACTTCATTATCTGATGTTTTCAGCAACATAAAATTTAACAAACTGATACATGTTCTGAAATTTGAAACTAATTTTTTCAACCATTTTTTTTTATGTTCAACATTTTACATTTAATCGGATTTTTTTTTAATTTATTTGTCATTCTTTAAAAACATAAAAATTAAATTAAACAAACTTATTGAATTGCTTAAAAAAACGTTTGTCCAGAAAAATCGCATCAATACGACTTGTAGTTTCATTTTTTTATATTATAACGTCTAATACTTTTAAATCCCTTGAGAAATGTGTGAGTGTTAAAAATTCAGCTACCTCGATAAAGAAAAATATCTGATTTTTGGTTGTACAAGTTAATCAAGAATCGACAAAAACTTAATTAAATTATTTGTAATAACCACATCGTGTTTGTTTGCTTTATAGTTCCAGTCGAGCTACAATATATTGTATTAAAATGTCATCAATGATCAGGCATTCTATTAAATTTTCAATTTGATTAAACAACAAAATCTAAATGAGATAAAAAATAAAATTACTTGAAATTTAAAAAGTTACAAATATCAATTTTTTAGAGATATAAACTATTTATTTTAAGCCTGTTAAAAAAACCAATATTCAGTTTTTTTAATCAAAATTTTTTTCAAGAATTCTGTTTTTCCATATCGATTCGAAACTTTTTTATATTTTCCAGCCTGACATACTTCTCAAATCAAGCATTTATAAAACTGTAGTCAATTTTTTTTATTTTATAGAAAAATGATAGACAAAAAAAAGAAGCTGACTAATTACAAACCATAAAAAAAATTGTAAAAAAACAAAATTTTTATTGACGATTAAAAACATACAATTTCGAAATGTCATGTAATCGAAAAAAATTTTTGTGTATTAAATTAACATCAGTGACAATGTAAAGTGTCCGCTGGTTTATTCAGTAAGTTGCACTCAAAAATGAATGTTCTTTAATTGTTTAACTTTTAACCTGTTATGTTTTCAGCTTAATCTTATTAGCAGCTAGCTGTGCAAAATAAGTTGAATTTATAATTTCAAACTTAAATGTATCAGAATCTTGTCGTTTACCTTTGTGAACTTGCAGTTTTGTATTTTTCAAATTTTATTTGCTCCAGTTGGTTAAGCTTGTAAGAAAAAGTTGTTTTTTCAATGTCGCGTGCCTTATTTGATCCGGCGTCAATACACCTGTTATAAAGTTTCTTACTCCTGACACCAAACATAACATGGTTAGATCGTTTCAAATTTTTTTTAGTTGGATAAAAGGTGTCTAATAATATCCTATTAAATTTCAACTCCTGTAGTCTGTGTAACATGTTTATGTAAGACGTTTTTTCTTGACGATATATCTATTGCAAATTAATTTAAATACAATAACACTAAATAGTTAAATAATTAGTTTTTTTAATATTAATTAATTAAATATTATTTAATTTATATAAATAATAAAAGTTATTTCGCTAGTTGTACTCCGAGGTCACGCACCACACCGACAGGCCGAACGAGGATGAACCAGAGCACGAACGGGTCGTTGTCGAGTTGAGCAAGCATCCGAGAAGAAGAAAATCAAATAAGTTTAGTTTTTGACGAGTTGGACTGTATCCGGTTGGACCTCATCCATCTCGCGACCTCGGAGAAACAAGCTTTCAGTGCATGACGGAGACACGCGATGTCGACCTCAGACGGCTGGCAGGATCCATATGTTTGAGAATCGCCGGCATAGCAATGATGAAGTAGGCCATATTTTTGGATGATTTTGGTAACGTCGGCAGTGTATAAAACGAAGAGAATGGGGCCGAGAACTGAGCCCTGTGGAACTCCACACGTGGGTGTTGTACTAGTCCAAGAATGGCTGGCGTGCAGTACGCTTTGTTGTCTGTTCGCCAGGTATGACGTGAACTACCCCAGAACCGACGAGGAAAGCCCAAATGGCGTGTTCAGGAAAGTTAAAAGGATCAAATTCTGATCCACGACAGAAAGTACTTAAGTGCTTCCTACATGCAGCCATTAGAGTCTTAAAACACCAGGTGTAAAGGACTATAAACTATTATAAAAAAAGCCGAGATGTCAAACATTGTCATTAGCACAAAGTTATGACTGTCGATGGATGACAAGTTGTCTGACAGAACCTGCGTCAGCACCGTCACGGTGGAGTGGAACCTCCGATATGCCGACTTGAATTCAGGAAGCGATCCGACGGTGTCGATGTAGTTGAAAACCTGTCGGGCAGCAATCCGCTCTAGAATCTTGGATAGTACAGACTGATTAGATATATAATTCTTGTTTGAACATAACTTATGGAAATTGAAAAGCTGATTACCAAAACAAATCTATAGAATTGGTTTCTTCCTAATATTGTAAAAAAATTGCATTAATGGTTATTGATTATACTTCTGAAGAAAAGGAAAGCTTGTTGTTTTTTTTACAGTTCAAGGCCGTATTTATTTGGTTAAAATTGGTTATATAAATTGAACAACTTGCCGCTTTGATTTGTGCTCAAATTCGAAGCTTATAAAAGTTTTTCTGATAACATTTCTTGCGTAAGATATTTATTTAAATTCATTGAATGAATTTTGATTACAAATTATAAATTTTATTAGAAGTATTATATATAAAATATTTATAATAAATTTTTCTTTACAGAATGCGCGTTGCTCTGTTTTGTATTTTGTGTGTTATCTTCCTGTCAGGTAAAAACTATAATCTTTGATTTTGAAATAATAATTATTGCTACCAATGTGTTGTATTATGTATAAAGACTTGTGATACATGAAAAGCTTAACTTATGGTATTGAAAAGATTTCTTACCAATTATTAATATCTATTTGTGGTATAACAACACTATTTAATGGAAGTCCAACTAGACGTCTAACTATTAACTAACGCCTAATTAGATATTTTCAAGTTTCCATTTTATTTTATCATCCTCATCATCATTATTGGGCAAATATTCTGGGCTCGACAATTTTTTACATGGATTTTGGAAACATTTAATTTTTCATATTAGCAGTAAGGTTGAACATATTTCCTTGGTTACGAGTCTACTAGAGTAAGTCAAAGGCTAAAGGGCTGAGTTTGCGGAAAATAATAAGATTTATGTTAAAATCATATTAATTACAGAAACCAACGAAACTTTAATTTTGTTCTATTTTTAGTGTTACTTATTTTAGGAGTTCAATCGTATGTTATAAAAAACGTAATATACATTTTTTTAACTATAATTTTTTAAGTCAATGGCTGCTTAATAAGGTTAATAACATTCTTTGTATAAATCATTTTTTCAATTGTGAAAATTCAACAGAAATTAAATTCTGCAAATTTTTTTACAAACTTTCAGTAGTTAACGGCTCAATTTCTGGTAACAATTGTGGTCCATATACAAAAAAATGGCCTAAATTGAAGAACAAGGTCAGATCTCAATAATACTTTTTACAAACTTGTATTTAGGGTAAAACCTCTGTTTGTATGTGTATGTGTGTGGCTTTCTCTGTACGCAAATCTTGCAAGTGAAATTTAAACAGCTTTTTGACTAGCTAGGAAAATGAAACTTTCAATTATAAAAAATTTGAACATCTTTCGTTTTTCAAAATCGAGTGTATTTGAAATCAAAGTTTGTGTTGAAAAACTAGTTTTTTTTCTTTACTTGTTTTTACTTGAACACACAACAAAAATTTTGATTTATGAAAATCACCAAACTTAACAATAATTATTTTTTAAATATTAAAATTAAAACGTTTATAACACCACGTTTTGCTTGTGTTTACTTAATTTTATTAAATTGTTTTTAGAAATAGAATTAAAATGAGTTAGAAATGTTTAGTTCATTGACTAATTCTTTTGTAAAATACTATTAAACTTCCAGCCTCTCATTGCGGTTAAAAAAGCGATTTTGAAAGAAAACCCTAGAGCAAAAGTAAGCTTACATAATTTTATTCTAAACGAAATTTTATTAATAAAAATCAGAAAAAGATAAAAAATATAAAATAAATTTTGATAAAGAATAAAAAGTTAAATAAATATAGTTTAAATAACGTTGCTATCTAGTTTAAATAAAAATAGTTTTAATAATTGTGCCTATTAAATAATTGTATAATAATGTTTTAAATTAAAGTTTGATTAAAAAAATAAAGTTCATGCAAATTAGCTAAAATTTTAGTTTAATTTAATTTAATTTAAAATTTAATTAAAACCAGAAATTGTTTTTATTTTCAACGTTCATTATTTTTTAATTAAATAAGTTTAGTCAAACTATTAGTTGCAATGATGCAAAAAAATTAAAACTAAACTAAACAAAAGTAGTTAAACTTTGTCCAGTTTTTTAACTCTTAAGTTAGCAACTGAAAATATTAGTTATTCATTTTAACCTAATATTTTAATTTAGTTAAACATTGCTTTAAACTAAAACAAAAATTTAACTTTTAGTTAACTTTCAAGATGTTTTTTGCCTATTTATTGATTAAAACTAAATATCTCTGTGCTCTTTTCAACATATGTAATAATACTGAGACTTAAAAAATATCAGTTGTTAATAAATGCCATTAAATAATACAACTTAAAAAGTTTTTTACTAATCCATTTATAACTTATTAATTGCTACCGTCAAATCAGTTCCAAGAGTTCAGTAGTAAACAAGGAAAAGCAACCGAAGAGTTTTTTCTGAACAAAGTCAAACTGGTAGTCGATGGCAGAAAGATTGTAATTCAGGCACCGTATTACTTTGGGACAGGTTATATAATTATATTTTCATCTATTTTTTTAGGAAGTTGCCAATTTAAAATTTAAAATTTTTTTTATAAAAAAACAAACTTTGAAGAAATTTAAATATAAATGTTCTTTAAAACATTTTTCAACATTTTGCAGTGCCTTTTAAAAGGTAATTTTTTCAAATCTCATTTTAAATAACATAAACAAGTTTAACCATTTTAATTTAACTGGTTTCAATTAAAATTAAATGTGTTCTTTACTTGTTTACAGTTGTATAGTTTGGTTTGATAGTTTTATTTTGTTTTACAGATGATCACGCTTGAAAGACAAACCAGAACCATACTATTTGATTTGATGTTTTTAATGAACCACGTCTTTAACAATATATAAACTTGACAAATATTTGATTGTTAAATAGTAAT
Source organism: Erpobdella octoculata (assembly GCA_963978895.1). Lineage (NCBI taxonomy): Eukaryota > Metazoa > Annelida > Clitellata > Hirudinida > Erpobdellidae > Erpobdella > Erpobdella octoculata. The sequence continues at coordinate 28,839,147 of OZ022244.1, forward strand.
CGGTTAAACCCAGATTTTTTTATTTTCAACAATTTACAATAATTTGCTTTTTTCAAATGTATCATTCAATATTTGGCAAAAACATTGAATTAAAAACTTGCAAAATTATTAAGAAAATTTAAAAGAGTTTGATTTAAAAAACGATTCGCCAAAACTTAAACTGACTCTGTAAAAAATTAAAACTTGTTTAAAAAACTAAAACTTGATTTATAAAAACTAAAACTTGATTTATAAAAACTAAAACTTGTTTTAAAAAATTCTGAAACCTAATTCATAAAAACTAAAACTTGTCTTTCCAAATTGTAAGATATTAAAAAATAATAAGCTTCCCTGCTTACAATATCATTTAAAAAATACTTATTTTTTTATTATTTTCCAATTTTATTTCACTGGTCCACTTAATGCATTACATTGAAAATAAATCAATTCTTAATCAATTCTAAATTTTATAAACATGATTTTTATTTTTTAAATTAATACGTCTGAAACTCAAAAAAAAAAGTTCACTGTTGTTATGACAACAAGATGATCCGTTTAATTTGGTTTCTGATAAAAATCTGTTCAAATAAGTTTTTACCTGATATTTAAAAAAACGCCAAATATTTTCAGAATAAGCTTTAGTAGAAATAACCTACAAATTTAAAATGGGTCACTGGAATGGAACCTGGGACCTTGAGTCTATCAATCCATCCATCCATCCATCCATCCATCCATCCATCCATCCATCCATCCATCCATCCATCCATCCATCCATCCATCCATCCATCCATCCATCCATCCATCCATCCATCCATCCATCCATCCATCCATCCATCCATCCATCCATCCATCCATCCATCCATCCATCCATCCATCCATCCATCCATCCATCCATCCATCCATCCATCCATCCATCCATCCATCCATCCATCCATCCATCCATCCATCCATCCATCCATCCATCCATCCATCCATCCATCCATCCATCCATCCATCCATCCATCCATCCATCCATCCATCCATCAGTCCATTCTTCCATCCGTCCATCCGTCCATCCGTCAATCTGTCTATCCATCCGTCTTTCTGTACATACATACATACATACATACATACATACATACATATATAACCCTCATGAATTTTTGGTTGTTTCCATCTTGTCAATTGTTAGTGTAAGATTTCTATACAATACCAAAGAGTTGAACCATTTAATCCGTACACAAATGAATAATTTCTTTATAATTATTTCCCATATTCATGTATTAAAAATGTCAAACCATTTTTGTATAGGCTATGGTAGAGAAGTAGCAAACTTATTATGGCTTATTATTATTATGATAGTTTTTAAATTGATCTATTTGTGTTTTATCAAAACTCAAACCCGTTTATGAATGTCTTTTGATGTATTAAAATTTTTTATTGAAATGGTTTTTTGGGGGGGAGGGTTACCTTATAACCTCCCTCCTCTTGGGTGGGCTACAGCACTAATTTTTCCATCCATCCACTATTTCACCAATCTACTCAACTATCTCTTAAAGCAGCCTCCTATCCAACGTTCTAAAAAAAACCACATCGCCACCTCACCAGCCACGTTTCTTGTCTGAACATAACTTATGGAAACTGAAAAGCTGATTTAAAAAACAAATTTTTAAAATTGATTTTTTCCTAATATGGTACAAATATGCATTGCTAAAAATTGATTGCTTCTGAAAAAGAAAAAAACTTGATGCTTTTTTAGAGTGCAAGGTCATGTTTTTTGGCTAAAACATGGTTATATAAACTCAAAAACATGTCACTGATATGTGTACGCACATTTGAAGCTTATAAAAAATTTACTCAAACAATTTCTTGCGTAAGTTATTATTTAAAATTTTTAAATAAATTTCAATTGCAAATTATTATTTTTATTGCAAGTATTATAAACGACAAAATTTTAATTAAATTTCCAATTGTTTACATTCTTCTCTACAGAATGCGCGTTGCTCTGCTTGCTGTTCTGTGTGTAATCTCCGTGTCAGGTTAAAACTATAAACTGTGGTGTTAAAATAATGAATATTGCTACACCTCATGTGCGGTGTATACACACACGTGATACAAAAAACATTTACTCATGGTATTAAAACAATTTAATATCAACTATTAATATCTATTAATTGGAGGTGCACCGATTATCGGATTATATAGGTATCGGACGATTAACTTCTCTTTAGCCGATAATCGTTATCGGTCGTTTTACAATCGGTATTGCCCGATTATTTTTATATGTTAATCGTAGGTATTAAATAACATCCCGAATGTTTTTTCACTTTGTTCTGAATAACTAAATTTATTATTGTTTTAGTTTTTGTTTATTATAAACATTTGACAAGGATTAATTTATGCAAATTTTGCAGTAGTCAGCGGCATCTTTACTGGACGTCGTTCCCAACTGGACCACACGGTCAGTTAATATTGTAATTTAATTTTTTCAGTTAAGGGGCCGTCAGTAAATGACGTCTCACGATTACGGGGAGAGGGTTCACGGATTTGTGACGGTGTGTGACGAGGGGAGAAAAAGTATGTGACGTCGTATTAAAATAAATAAAATTATTTAGCTATTCGTAGTTTTCATAAACAAAAAGTTCGATGATCAAAGGACGTGGTGGAGGAAATATTTTGCTTTTTTACAAAGAATTATTACTTTCTCTAAGCTCTAGTCAATTTTCCTACACATTATAAACGAAACTACCTTGATTGCCTGGAATTGACCCCCAAAAACACATCTTTCTGATAAAACTTTCACTTTTCTCTTAAACTGGGTTGTGGATGCCGGACGCAAGTTAATTTCGTCGGTATATGCTGAAATCCAAATTCAGTCAAGCGGTTCAAAAAAAAACGATCAGGTATTTGTTATTCAGGTCCGAACTACATAACAATTAGAATTAGAAAACACTCGTTATCAACATCAAAGATCATGTACGAACAAGCCAATAAATGCAAATTGTAAAAACAAAATCGACAACAAGTCCTGGTCAAAACAAAAAGTTCATATTTCCGGGTAATAATAGAAAGACTTCTTCCACCTCATTTATTAGTGGCTCAATCAGGCAAAAATCTAAATTTTTTTAGGACAGACAACAGACAACAGATAGAGCGTCGCATAAATTTCCATTTATGCTTGCAGCTCAAAGTCTGAAAGTGGATGATTTACTTCCTCAGTCATCACATATTTACCGTTCCATTTTAAACGATTTTAAACACTGTCAAAACATTGTCATACGAATTTTGCTACGTTGGTCCTACTTCGCAACCATTCCTTAACACACAAACACAGTTTCTCTAAAAACGCAACAAGTCACAAAGAGTGCCTGCGCGTAGACAACGCAAAATAATAATAGATATTATCGCTTTTAAAAACTTGAAGGGAGTGCTGAATGGATGAATGAAGAGACGCTTGATTTTGGTGGGTTATACATTCAGCAGGATAAAGAGATCAACATTTTCTCAAGTTATTCCATGGAGTATCAACGCCATATAAAACAATTTGGCATCACGACAAGTTTTAGTTTTCATAAAAACTTTAAAATAATTTAAACATTCTACTGATTTTACTGAGGCGTTTTTTGCAGACAAAAAATTAAATGATTGTTATAATGCCATTTTCTATTTTTTTAGGCGGATGGGGTGAAAATTTGGTGACGTTATATTTGAGGGTGGTCAGATTTTTGTGACGATTTGTGACAAGAGGGCGAGAGGAGATTAAAAATTAACCAAAATTGTGTGAGGTCATTTATATACGCCCCCTAAACACAAACACATTTTCGTTTTATAAAAAACCAATATTATAAACAATAAATGTCTGGTAAAATAATAAACAAAAAACAGGTTAAACATTTTGCTTGAATTTATCTAATTTCAATAATTTGTTTTTAAACAGAAATTATACCTAAATTTGAATTGCTTTTTATGGATTCATTCTTTTTTATAATATAATTAAAAATTACAGCATGTCAATGTGGCCAAAAAAGCATTTATGGAGGATGTTACCAAAGTAAAAGTAAGCATAAATAATGTTTTGTTAACTTACAACAATACTGAAATAAAAAACACTATAAAAACATATCAAAAATGAAATATGAGGACGAACGAAAGAAGTTGAATATTTAGAGCTGAGAAAATGCGGTTTGAATAAACAAAATTATTTGCCACTAGCGGGATAATCCGGCATAGCCCGAGATTTAAGAGGTTTTTCTATTTTGTTTACATTAAGCACACGCTTTATCAAGACAAATCTTGCTCCAAGGCGAGAATGGGTCCTTGCAAAGACAGCCATTTATAGACGCCAACCCTTTTAGCAATGCGTGTACTGGGCTAAACGATCGACATGCAAACGCTTTACCGCTATGCCACCAAGGGGACGGACATTTTCCCCCGGACCTCTCTTCCCACTGGTGAAGGACAATTCCTCCTTCCCCGGGTAAAACAATTCCAACCCTCCCCCCCCCCCCGAGGTAGGACAAGGCAGAGTTAGAGTTGAACTTTATCTAACAAACACAAACGCATTTTTAAAAATTTAACATTTATTGTTTATATTTAATTGAATAATATTAATCAGATTGTCCAAGACATTCTAGGACATCTTCTTCGTTAAAATTGGTACAGCAGTTTGGATTTGCAAAAACAAACAAACAAACAGTCTTTTTTATTATTTGCAATTAGTTTTATCATAAAAAAGTTCAAATAAATATCAAAGAATTTAGTTAAATTTCACGCAAATCAGCTTAAATTTTAATCTAATAATTTCCCGCTAAGATGTATTTTTAAAAACAATTATCACTACGCTCATTAAATATAAAACATCATTAAAACGTTGAAAAAACATCATTTGTTAGTAATTTTCAAAAAAAGATCTTTAAAAACTTTTCTTCTAATTTATGGTTAAAATAACCAGTTAATTATTTTTATGAAATCAGATCCAAGAAGATCATAAAGCAGACGTGGTCGCAGAAACCATTCTCGGCAGAAAAATCGTCCATTGATGACAACACCTTTGTCAAATCACCGTATTATTATTAACAATGTTATTATGGAAATGGTTAGATCATATTTTTTGTTTATTAAAGTTTCCATTGAACGATAGTTTTCTTAAAAAAATATTGCATATTTAAAAATATCAAGCTTATAAATAAAAAAAACATAAAACATAAAAAACATAACTTTAAATGCTTTTTAAAATATTTTGTTTTATTTTGCAGTAAATTATTAGTGATAAATATCATTTTAAGGAACTTTTAAAAACTTTAATTCTTTTAATTCATCTGGTTTTATTTATTTTTTTATCATTTTTTTTTATTTTTGTACTTGTTTTAATGTTATATTTTTAGTTTGTTTTTTCAGATAATCAAGATCAAAAGAAAATTCAGAATAGATGTAGTAATCTGACGCTTTTGATATCTCATGTATTCAGTGACATATAAATTTGACTATTATTCATTGTTACATAGTCTGAAATATAAAATTAACATATGATAGCCATACTTTTTTTTCATTTTCAACAAAATAAAATTTGCTTTATATACAGAATTTGTCAAAAAATATGTGTCAAAAACATAAAAAATATACAAAACCTAAAACTCGATTTAATGTACAAACAAATCAAAGCCATTTTGATTTTTGAGAAGACGCAAGCCATCCTCAAAACATTCACTCCTAGAAAACATAAACTAAAATGTTGTTAAACAAGATATAATCAAAAATAAATAATTTGTTGTTTTCTCATTTTTTATCAATACTGGTCCTATGTACATATTAATACTGGCCCTTGTCAAAGTCTTTCATTTTTGACAGATAATAACCATTTATTGATTAATTCTAAATCTTACCAACAAGGCATGATGTTTCATTATTTTATTTTATATTATTGCGTCAAAACCTAAAAAAAAGTGGCCACAATATTAATAAGAATAAAATATTTAGAACCTTGAGCTACCCGTCAAATGTATGAGTGGTTAAAAATTCAGCTACCTAGCTCACAAGAACAAAAATTTTAAACTAAGTTATTTGTTTTCAAATACCCGCATAAAAGAGCTTTACCGGTTTTCAAACCAAAATAACAATTGATAAGCTCTATCTAGTGTCAATCGTAGGAAACTCAAACTTTTGTCTTCTAGACAGTTTGATATGACCGCTCTACATTAAGCATTCCTTGTTGATAGATGCTTTGGTGTTATTGGGTCTAAGGCATAGAACGACCTTCTGTAAAATTTATTAATAAACCATTTTCTGTTAATATTTTTCCAACAAACGCTTCTGAACATCGACACAAAAAACTGAATAATTAAACTAATATGCTTTTGATAAAAATTATCTGGAAAGTAACAACATAACATATATAACGTGTCTTAATAGCGGTTTAATGAAATGCGTTGTGTCCCAGGAGGTTCAGATTACGCGACCGCTACTATTAGGTAGCTGGAGCACCAGGCTTGCAATCCAAGAGAAGAAAATTTGCTTTTCTTCTAAGGAGGAATGGAAAACTCACAAAACGGGAATTGACAGCCATTGCCTGGAAAGTCACTGTTTTGACTTCATTCAAGTTAAACTTGCATTAGAAAATTATTTTCGTTTGTAGATTTTTTAATGCAAACGTTTTGTTGAATTTAAATAAATGTTAATAAAAAAAATCATGAAACGAACAGAAACAAAATCTCAAAATTAACTTATCAAATCAACATTAACTGTGAAGCACTTTGTATCAAACTCGTATTCATCTGGGTCACACCACTGTCCAGGGCCGGATTTACAGGCAGGCCAACTGGGCCATAGCCTAGAGGCCCTGCAAAATAAGGGGCCCCATAAAAATTTTGAGTAGTATGAAAATTTTTTTTTAATATCAATCGATTTGCAATAAAATTATTTCATAGTGATTTAATATTTGTATTGATAAAAATTTCATCTTAAAACTCTCATTAGAAAGTACAAATAGTGCAAAATAAAAAAAAATTTGGTACTTTTGTTTTTTTTTAATCACTTCCGTTTCTGTCACTTTCTGTTTAAACCTTTTCTTGTAGTTGTCTATCACTGAAATCAGTGCTCGTCAACGGCAACAATTAAATTCGTTCTTTTTCCGAAAATCTTTTAAAATTTCAGACAGAAATGATAAGAAGCTCCTTAAAAACTTATAAAAGTAAAGCTGCAAAAAAGGAAAAAACAGAAATAGAAAAAAACCATAAGAAACTTTGAAATTTCGATAGTTTTCTGAAAATTTATATGCAGAAATCGAACATCTACATTTTTATTTGAAAGATCATTTCAATACTCAAGCTCTTCAATTGTCCCATTTGGATTTGTACAAACTTATTAAAGAAAAACAAATGGAGGCTGAATTTCCTAATACCGATATAGTTCTGAGAATTTTCAAATGTTTCATGATATCCAACGGCTCTGGAGAGAGGTCATTTTCAAAATTAAAATTAACGAAAAATGATTTGCGATCAACTTTGTCACAAAAAGCGTTAAACAATTTTGCATTATTATCAAGTAATGCTGACAAAATGAAGTCGATTGATTTTGATTCATTGGTTAACGATTTTGTTGATGAAAAATACAGAAAAAAGATTATGTAGATTGCAAACAATATTTTGTACAAATTGCAATAAAATCTTAAATTACATTTAAGTTGTAATATATTTTTGAATTTAAAAGCTTAGCAAAATTTTTTATTTTTTACAATAGGGCCTCAAATTTTTGCCTAAGGCCCCAAAATTGTAAATCCGGCCCGCCACTGTCCTCTAATAAAGTCCGGAAGTGGTTCACGAGCTCGGGCTTTATTCCCATATTTTTTGGATTGGTTTTGTAGGTTATTGAAAAATAATGAAATAAAGCCTGAATAATCTGTCTTTTTATTTGTTAATATTCAGAAAAACATATAGGACCATCAAAAGACTGAAAAAAAATAAAACCAAGGTCAAAGAATAAAAAAAAATATTAAGGATGGACTGAAACTCGGCTCGGCAACTCGGACTTGGTCGAGTTTGCGGTACTCGGCAAAACTCGGATTCGGCAAAAAAAGGAGTCGCCGAAACCGAAGATAAAAAAATTTGCATCAACAATCCAGTATGTTAACAATCAAGTGTTTCCGTATCTTACCACCGTTGCCCGACGTTTCTTAGGTACACCGCCATCTAAAATAGTCAATGAATGTCTATTTAGCACAGCAGGTGGTATCTGCACAGACGAAAGATTGCGATTTTCTGTTTCAAAAACCGCAATGTAGCTTTTCAATAAAAAAAAAAGCTTGGATGCACTGAACTTTAACAACTAACTTTTAATCTTATAGAGCAGCTGTACAGTGATAAGGACTTTGCAAGCTTTCCATGCTTCACTAATTATGTTTGCATACTTTTTTCTTGTGTTTATATTATATTATATTATTTATTATTTTTATATGTTAATAAATTTATTAAATTAACAAACGTGTTGGAAAATAAACCAACTACATAGGCAAATTATTTTAACTGATTTATAATACAACAACTACAACACTGTCGGCAGATAGACTTTTGTTGAAACTTCAATATATTTACACAGACACACACACACACACACAGATATATATATATATATATGTATATATATATATATATATATATATATATATATATATATATATATATATATATATATATATATATATATATATATATATATATATATATATATTAAAAACGCAGTGACAGTGGGAGACTGCATATTTGCAGTTCAAAATGTCGCGTTTTATTTGGCTTGCTTTAATAGTTTGCACTTACTGTAAGTATAACCATACGTAAAATACTTCTTAATAGTTATTTTAATTTGGTTCTTTAAAATGTTTTTTTTTTTACTTAAAATTTTTTATTTTGAATGAAGTTTCTCAAGGATATTGTGACATAGAATGCAGGGACTGCATCTGCGAGGTATTCTTTTCCTTTTTTTCAATTAACATGAACTATTAAATGGCTAAGGAGTGGCCAATTGCACCATGCATCTGTAACCAAACTTATTTGAAATAAAAAGTAATACAATTGTGTAATGTATCACATCACTGTTTTTCTAAAATTAAAAGTTCACCTTGTTTAACGTTGCTTTAATCTTTAAACAAATAATCATTTGACTAAATTTACTCACTCGTGGGCTTATATCGAAAAACAATTAAAGATATAAAACACATCTCTTTGAGATACTGGTGACGCCAGCAGGATTCGAACCATCGACTTTCAGGGCAACACGCTATAACACCAGTGCCCGACCGAAAAAAAAACACTTAACTAATTATACTATCTTGATTTTACAAACGTTTCTTGCGTTTAATTTCGGTAAAAACTGTTGAAAACCACATTTTTTATTTTTTTCTGAATATTTTGCGATGACTTTTACTTATGATTCTGTGTAATTTTGACCTTTAACTAAGGAAAATTTTGGCATAAAATAGGATGACCAAGTTTGCCGTGCTCTTGCATATCAATGCTTACGTTATCGTACTTATTTCAAGATCATAGCAATTTTTTAATCCAATGTCTATTTATTTAATTTTGCTACATAGTTAAGCATGTTAATTTAAAAAAAAAAGTTTAGATTTCATTAGCACAAAAGTAAAACAAAAGGTTCAACTATTTCAGGTTGAAGGATGTGAAAAAAACTTGGGCAAATGTTACAACGAGAGTGGAAGTGAAAGGTGTGGTCCTTATCGAATCAGCTTGAATTACTGGATTCGATGTAGAAAACCAGGAGGAGGTGTATATATTTATATATATTAATATAAATGTATATATATATCTACGTATACATATGTATATATATATATATATATATATATATATATATATATATATATATATATATATATATATATATATATATATATATATATATATATATATATATATATATATATATATATATAACAAAACTTGATTATTTTGAAAAGGTTTATGTTTATTGGAACATATAATTATTTTCTGAATTTTCAAACACCTGTCTAGACTGGAAACAATGCACAACGCAAATGACGTGTTCACAAGAGTGCATAGAGGCCTACATGAAAAGATACGCTAAAAAATGCACAAGAGGAGAGCAGCCAACCTGCAAAGATTATGCTAAAATACACAACGGTGGCCCTGAAGGCTGCAGAAATTCTAGTGATGACTATTGGAACAAGGTCAAAGATTGTCTCGACAGGCTGGATGAATTGGATTCAACTTCAACCGAATCGACTACGACTGAATCCACTACATCGGATTCAACTACAAGTGAGTCTATTACATCGGATTCAACTACAAATGAGTCTATTACATCGGAATCTACTACAACTGAGGCTATTACATCGGAATCAACTACAACTGAGTCTACTACAACGGAATCTACTACAACTGAATCCACTCCACCAGAATCTACTACCACTGAATCCACTACACCGGAATCTACTACAACTGAATAGATCCCAACATCAATGAATGAATTCAACATTTTGTAAAATAGTATCTAACGCTCAATAATCATTTAAATAGTTTTTTGTAAGAAAAAAATGATACTTTTTTAAAAGAAACCATTTAAATGAATATTGAGCTTTTGATAACATTTTATAAAATTTTGAAATCAATATAACCTTGACGATGACAGTGTTTTGATAAACAAAGCTTAGACGCAATTTTAAATAGAATCTTTGTCGAAATATTCGGCTTACGCAGGCTTTTTGTCTAAATGCCTGCTACACAAAGAAAATAGCTCACATAGTCAGACCTTGAGACAACTTATTATTCTACTAAAAACATGTCTTATAATTCAAAGTTTGCGCGCGGTTAATAACCTACAAAATTTTAACCTTATAGTTATTTTAGAGTATTACCCATTCTTATTATTTCAGTGATTTAAATAAGATTAAAGTGATTCAAATATTTCATGTCTTTATTTATTTATATAAATGTTTAGTGAATTATTATGCCTTAGGATGTTAAAAAGTCTTGCACAAAACGATAATTAAATTATATGAATTATTTTTTCCAACAGAAAAAGTATAGATTAGAATAATTATACTTTGTAATTTTTGACTTAATTAATGTTATTCAAATATTTTGTTATTCATTTATTTATATAATTTTAAATAGTTATTTATGAAATTAATTTAATTAATTGGCCATAGATACCAAAGCATACAGCACAAAACAACTTATACAGAGTCATGCTGTGCTATTATATAATTTAAGCCAATCTATCAAAACAACTTTGCTCCATATTCTTGGTTTCTAGAGTAATGCACTGACTGATTGTTTGTGGCCCAGCCTTCATAAAAGCCAAATTTTCAGGCCCGACCAAACCCGTTTTTACAGGCTTTAAATCCCTATACATTACACAAACATTTTGACCCAATCAATCTTGATTTCAGGCCCGGCTCGTTTGGAAGCTCTGAAATCAAGGAACGGCCCGTGCAGTAATCTACGTTTTCCATTCATGCAAGTTCAACGAAGCAACTCTCTTTGCTAGCCTTGACATCACAGCTGTCTTGAACACAATCATCCAATTTAGTCAATCAATTATTCTAGTTTTAACTATGAACTCTACTTTAATGGTAGCATTTAATTGTGGATTATTTCTTAATTTGTTAGGTCGATAGCAGTTTGTCGAGATGTTTGGCTGAAGCTTGACTGTTGTAACCTCTCGAAAAACCTAACTTTCTTAAACAAGAACAGTAAATAGAATTTGTTAATTCAGAGTAGTAGCCAAGCAAGCAGTATTAAATTAATGAGGGCTTTACATTCTTTAAATTTTCCGTTGCCACAAAGTTGAAAACTTTTGTTTTACTACCATTGAGAACGGAGGACAAATTAGAGCGAGGTCGTGGTTTTAGGTTTTATTTTTAGTTTGTTCAACAGGTCAGGAAGCCAAGGCTTAGCCGAGGAAATATAGAACAACATAAACCGGTTTCGTGAGATTTACTAACCAAACGCTTGCTCTGTAATAGTTACGAAATAATTCATTATATGGAGTTGTTTTTTTTTTTTCAATATGTGCTACACTTCATCGGATTGTTTGTTTGGTCTGGTTTTCCAGAAAGATTTATTACTGCAGAAATTATTATGAATATTAAACTATCAAAAATTGTTACTAACTAGTTGCTAGTCGCGGATTTGTTCGAGTAAAATATGAGAAACTCAGATCTTGATGGACGCTATGGGATCCGTTGCGTTGGAAAGCCGAGCAATATAGTTTTACATATTATATATTTAAACAATCATACACATATTTTAAAGCCTAAAGCTGTATTGGCTACTTAGAGTTCGTAGCAAATCTAAATTTTCGTTAGCTCCTCGATTTAGTGTTTATCTCGCTATGCTTTCTTCTAGATGAAAACTATGATTTCCTGTTATCGGTTAACCCTACACACACACCCATCCATTCATTTCTCCCATAGATCCATCCATCCTTCCATCCATCCAACCACCCACCCACCTACCCATCCTCCCATCTACCCACCCAACCACCCATCCACCCACCCACCCACCCACCAATCCATCCACCCACCCACCCACCCACCCATCCGTTCATCCGTCTATCCATCCATCCGTCCATTCATCCATCCATCCATCCAAGCCCCTATCTGAAATTTTCAAAAATTAATATCTGGCCATGCAGGTTTTCTTATGTAAACTCAATTTATGGAAATTAAAAAACTGATTGCAAATGCAATAACATAAAATTGATTTTTGATTTTTGTGTGCTCCGAATAAAATTCAAGGACCTATATTCGAAGTTTATACTTGAAAATCTGATTTCAAATCGTAAAAATAGATTTTAATTACATCTTGTTATTATATTTAAGAGTATTATAAATGACTAGATTTGTATCAACTTCGAAATTGTTCACATTCTTCTGTTCAGCATGCGTGCCACCTTGCTTGCTGTTATGTGCGTAATCTTAATGTCAGGTGAAAACAATAAACTGTTATATGAAGATAATAATTATTCTAAATCTAATAAATTATTTATTAAAATAATTGTTTAAAATTCAATTGAACTTTATTAAAATAATTTTCTAAGTTTAGTTTTAACATTTTTTTGTGGCCTAGAAGTCTGCTAAATCACGCCACAATGAAGATCGTCAATTTGAATTGAATTTAATAACACATTTGTGCTGTATAAAAAATTATAAATCGTGCTATAATGCTTTATACTTTTCACATAATAGTGCTAAAACGCTAAAGTCTTAGACTTCTACATATCACGTCCCGGGTTCGACTCCCGTGCGGAATCTCACATCAACCTATTTTCATTGTAACCTAATTTCAGAAGTTCAATCGTAATAATTTTTTATAAATAACACACTGTATAGTTTTTTAACTGAGTTTTTTTTCCAAGTCAAAGACCTCGTTAAAAAACTAAAATATTAATTTTATTTTTTTAATCTTTTTACAAACTTTTATTAAGGTTACAATCTCTGTTTGTGTGTGTGTCTTTGTGTCTTTCTCTGTACGCAAATAAAAAGTAAAATTTAACCAGCTTTTTGACTAGCTAGGAAGCTGAAACTTTCAGCATAGCTTTATATTGGATGACAATACATTATTACATAATTCAATTAAAAAAAACCTTAATTTGAACATTTTTTTGTATTTCTAAATCGAGTGTATTTGAAACAAAAGTTTGTCTTTAAAAACTTGTTTTTCCTTTATTTTTTATATTAACTGCACAATCTTTGCTTGTTTGTTTGATCGAGTTCGCGTGAGCAGCTCTTTTGACGGTCAAAATCAAAATTTCTGTCATTTTATCGAGCTAAATTCGGGTTTATTAAAGGCAGTTTATCAAACGTTAAGACAAAAAAATAAGTAAAGAGTAAATAAAAAGTTTTATTAAACAAGTAAAAAAACGAGTTTTTCAACAAAAACTTTGATTTCAAACACACTCGATTTAAAAAGAAGAAAAATGTTCAAATTAATTTTTTTTTATTGAGTCATATATTGTCTCCAATATAAAGCTATGCTGAAAGTTTCAGCTTCCTAGCTAGTCAAAAAGTTGGTTAAATTTTACTTGCAAGATTTCCAAATTTTCAAAGAAAGCCACTCTCACACAGAAACAGATATTGTAACCTAAATAAAAGTTTGTGAAAAAAAATTTAGAATTTAGAAAAATTTAATAACTTTATTTTATTTAAAAAACAATAAAAAAATAGTATTTTTATGAGTTGTTTTTTTCTATTTAAATGAAATTTTAAACAATTACTGTTGATAATTGCATGGAAAAATAAATATTTAAAATATCAAAGGTGTTAGCTTCATAGTTACTGGACAAGATGAAAGAAGTCCACTCATAAAAAAGTGGCCTGAATTAAATAACAAGGTACGATAAAAAGTGGCCTGAATTAAATAACAAGGTATGTTATTGCTCTTGATAGGTTTTTTATAGTCTGACAAATTACTTTTGTTGCTTGTGAACCAAAATTATAACAATAGTTGTTTGATGAATCATTAAACAAAAACAGACAGACATTGGGTTTTGAGTTTATTTAGTTTCACTAAATTTAGTTTATATAAATAAAAACTAAATAAATCTGGATTGTTTTGTGAAATAAAATAAAAATTCCAGGAACTAAGCGTGGTCAAAGCTACAATTTTAAAAGAAAATCGTTTTGCAAAGGTAAGCATAAATAATATTATTACTTTAGATAGAATGTTGTTAAAACTAAACAAAGACTCAAAAAAATGAAAATAATATATTACATTGCAGGAATTCAATTATAATTATTATAGTTTAAACAATGTGGCTTGAAAAACAAGTTATAAATTGTTATAAATAATTTGCAAACAGTTCAATTTAAAAAATAACTTGTATGAAATGGGTGTGTATATAATAAAATTGAACGCTTTCAGTCCTAATGATCCAAAAAGATTTTACCCAAAGATATCTTGATATAACTACTAGATCCACAACCTACTTTAGTAGGCCAATGTTTCATTGCTTATTATATCATGATTATGAGTGAATTGATGTGACAAAGTACATGAGCATCAGCAATTATATCCTACTTTTGACAATCTTAATATAACTGTGATGTAATTGGCTAAAGTGGTTAGGTCTGCTAAAGTAGGTTTTGGATCCAGTTATTATATCAAGAGACTCTTGTTTTTACCTGAACCCATTATGCAAGAATGTATCCGATTGCATCAACCAATTTGCTATATTTACTGTTCAAAAGAAAACATCGCAAGTTATTGATGCTGTTTTACGTAGGCATTGCATGAAATGTAGTTATTGTAATTTGCTCTAACCACATTCGTTCCAAAGCATTGAACATTTTTCTGATATTGTTGAGCAAGGAGAACAGCCACATCTTTTAATTACCACATTTAATCATTTACAGCGATTGAGATCCTGACTTCATTGAACGTCATATAATAATAAAAAGCATTTTTATGTAATATCGGACAGTTTGATAAAAACCCTCATTTTTGACGGGGTATTTCTATTTCTTTAATATTTGTTATTAATAGACTTTTAAAAGATTTTTTTACTAATTTAATTTATAATCCATCACCCCTATCAAATCAGTTCCAGCAGTTTAGAGATGACGAAGGAAACATTCCCGAAAGCTCATTTCAGAATAAAGTCAAACTGGTTGTTGATAAAAACAATATGGTTGTCGAGACACCGTATTACTCTGGACGTTGTACGATTATTTTTATTATTATTATTTAATAATTATTTTTTATTGATTGTAAAATAACATTCTAAATAGTTGCATATTTTAAAGGTCAAGTTTTATAAATAAAAAAAAATTAAATTTTTGAAAATTAAAGTATTAAAATGCTTTTAAACATTTTTTATTATCCACAGTACCTTTCAGGTGAAGTGTTTATTTTTGTTAATAATGTTTTAAATAATGTATAAAAAATTTTAATTTTCAAATAAATTTAGTTTCATTAATTTCTATTATTTTTTTACTATATTTTCATTTTTTAATTACTTTTATTAACTTTTTTATCAGGTATTTTCTATATTATCTATAGAAAATCAGAATTCAAAGACAAACCAGATTAGATGTTACAATCTGATGCCTTCGACATTTCTTATCTTTAGCGACATATAATTTTGACAAATGTTAGAATTGTTACACATGCTTAAGTTTAAAATTAATATTCTTGTTATTCCTGACATTCAATAATTTGTATTGGTTTAGTTTTATTTCCAAATTTGTTTGGCAATAAGTTTTTTTCTCAAAAACTTAAAAACCGAAGCAAACAAATTTATTAAAAGATTTTCAAAGATTTTGTCTAAAATGAGGATTTATAAAAATAAAAACCGACTTTCTGCCGGTGAAGTTACTTTTCAGGGGCGTAAATTGCGGGGAGGCAGAGAAACATTTTGGCCCCCCCCCCTGATTTTCAAAATTTGACATTTTTTACCTAGAGTTCACTATATATTTTTGTAATTTTAACTTCACGGAACCTAGCGATGATTTAATGCGTATTGCAATCCTTCTGGCGTGTTTAGACAATTTTATATCTGAGCTCGATGCTATACTCTTATATCTAGTGGTAGATCCATAAATTCCTGGGAGGATGCACTTTAGATATTTTTCACACTCCCTTCAAAAAAGCTGATGACTGGTAAGGGGTAGTCGTAAGTATTTTTCCAATTATTTTTTCAAAGACTTCCACTTTCTCCTCCCAAAAAAGCTACGATCATTTTCCAAAAACTAAGTATTATACCCAAAAAAATATTGATTGATACACTGTTGGAGGATGTGTAGTGAGCTGCATTTTATGCACGCACACGTGTACACACACACACACCGGTTGTTACAGGTGAGCGCTCCTTACCTTGCTTAGCTCGCGCTAACTAGTGACAACCTTTCACCTCGATTGTGTCGCCATTGTTGAAGACTCGTCTCTCTTGTCTATTGTGGTTGCTTATTGTAGTCTGTAAGTTGTAAGTTCAATAAATTTAATTTATTCAAACCGTCTTGAAACTGTCGTTAGGTTGTTATTCTCCAAAATTAAATTAAGTAGTCACCCATGGTGGCCACAATTCGTGACCCCGACGTTTTTTTTCACAACGTTTATTTCCCCCGACGTGAAGAATTCTGAAGTCCAGTGAAGGGCTCACTACAGATGCATCTCTCCACCGCTCTCTCAAATCATGTTTTACAAAATTTGAAAAAAAATTCAAATAACCACTCCCACGCACATTGTTATGTTCGATATACATGTCAGCGAGCGCGTTAACAAAGAATTATATAATAATCAGTAACTATATCAATGACTCATCACGTTCACGGGTGGTCCCTGTCAGTACGTCTCGTGTCATGTAGTTCAATTCATTCAAAGTCTATAAAAAGAAGTACTAGCGATCAAAAATTCATGGAATTGCAGTTGCTTTTGGGGTCTGCAAAAACTCTGCCAGATTTAATATTGCTGAATGAGGTCAATCCTAAAAATTTAAGATTTCCACAATCAATTTCAGAATACCAGCTGAAGGGATGGCAAATATTATCTTCTGGGTTTCAGAAAGATGGTTGCAGAGGATTATTATTGTATTATAAAGAGAGTCTTTCAGTAATTGAAATAAATATGAAAATAACATTTCAGGAAAAATTATGCATTAGATTGCTAACTTCTAGAGATTTTTTGAATATTTTATTTATTTATAGAAGCCCAAATAGTTTATCAGAAAACAATGAACTTCTTATTGACCTGCTAGAAGAATTCATGTTGTTGAAAGGTAATCATCTTCTGCTGGGAGATTTTAATTTTCCAGAGATAAATTGGATGACTTCGAGCTGTCAGGGTTTACATACAAGAATCGAAAATAGATTTTTGAAGTTTTTGGATGACAGGTTTATGATTCAACACATCACAGAGCCAACCAGGTTTAGACCTGGCCAAACTCCACACTTATTAGATCTTGTGGTAACTTCAAGAGAGTCTATAGATAGTATCAGATATCTTTCACCATTGGGAGGCAGCGATCACTCGATTATTTCGTTCAATGTTTGTTTGGAGATTGAAAGCAGCTCTGGTTGTAACAGTAACAAACGACCTTGTTATGATCTGGGAGATTATACTGGTTTCAATGATTTAATTGGTGGAGCTCTGACTATGGTGCTTGAGGATGATATTTCTGTGGAAAATAAGTGGTCGATTTTCCGAGATACGTTGATGGAACTTACAAAGCGATTTGTTCCTCACAGAGCTAAAAATAATAAATTCCGCTTTAGAATGACACAGGAACTGCGTACACTTATTAAGCTGAAACATCAATGCTGGAGACAAGTTTATAGATATGGGGCGACCGAGAAACTAACTGAGTTTAGGAAATACCGTCAAAAGGTGAGGGTTTTGTCGGCACAACTTGAAAAAGAAAACCAGAACCTTATTGCTGCAAATTTTAAGACTAATCCCAAGAGATTTTGGAATTTTGTGCACAAAAAAGCTAAATGCAGAAATTCACCCGGCATGTTGACTGTTGATGGTTCTGTTCTCACAGAGGGATACGAGAAAGCGAAGGCGTTTGCAGAATTTTTTGCCTCTGTGTATGTGAGTGATACAGGTTCGGGTTTGACAAATATTCTGCCTTTTAGTCCTGGAGTACCTGAGGATGGTATGGATGAAGTAAAGATAGATTCTGGAATGCTTGGCAAAAAGCTAAGAGAACTTGATGGTAATAAATCGGCTGGACCAGATGGAATTCACCCTAGGGTTCTGAAAGAAACATGTGCATCAATTAACGTTTATTTAAAGCATATATTTGAATGTTCATTGCAATCGGGAGAAGTGGTGAGGGATTGGAGATCCAGTTGTGTTGTTCCACTGTTTAAGAAAGGTCGTAAAGATATAATATCCAATTATAGACCAGTGGCATTGACATCGGTTTGTTGCAGGATACTGGAGTCAATCATTAAAGATCATCTGCTTGGATATTTTTTGAAAAATAACTTGTTTGCCAGGAACCAGTTTGGATTTCTTCCTTCACGCTCCACAACTCTACAGATGCTTGGTTTCCTTGATGTGCTTTCTAAGGCTGTGGATGTGGGAAATGAAGTTGATGTGTTATATACTGACCTGGAAAAGGCCTTTGACAAAATTCCGCATGAAAAATTGTTATATAAGTTGGAGAGATACAAAGTGCATAAACAGATTCTAAAGTGGATTAAAAACTATTTGAAAGACAGAACGTTTAGAGTGAGATTAAATGAAGAGCATTCCGAGGCTTTACGGGTGGAGAGTGGTGTTCCTCAGGGTAGTGTGTTGGGTCCTGTATTGTTCCTGATTTATATCAATGACATTTGTACTGTTTGCGAGAATATGTTTCTTTTTGCGGATGATGCTAAAATATTTAAAGTTTTGAGCAGTAAAGATGATTGTAGCAGGCTGCAGAATGATATCAATAGAGTGGTGGAGTGGTTCAATAGATGGCAGATGCAGGTGAATATTGGAAAATGCTGTCTTCTCCATGTTGGGGGGAAGCATTTCATAAATAAATATCATTTGATAGATTTAGATGGCACCACGTGTGAGATACCAACAATTGAATCAGTCTCGGATCTCGGTATTATTATGGATTCAAAACTGCAATTCAAAGAACATATTTTATCTCGGGTAAAGAAAGCCAACATGATGCTGGGCATAATAGCAAGAAATTTTAGAAAATTGTCAGATGAAGCCTTTATTACTCTATATAAAGCCTTGGTGAGGTCCCAGCTAGAATATGGAGTACAAGTGTGGAACCCATATAGGCAAGGATTGATCGATGCAGTAGAAAGGGTGCAGAGAAGGGCGACTAAACTGCGGCCATCCTGTGTGGGAATGCCATACGAAATGAGATTGAGAAAATTAAAGCTTCCGACATTGAAATATAGAAGAATCAGAGCGGATTTGATTTTATTATTCGATTTGTTGGCTGGAGATCTAAGGAGCTTGGTTTGTCCGTCCCTGACCTTCTGTACGTATGAAAGAACCAGAGGCCACGATAGAAAGCTGGTGACATCAGGTGCACACAAAGACTGCAGGAAGTATTTCTTTGGTAATAGAGTTATTCAGGAGTGGAATAGATTGCCACAGTCGGTCGTGTCAGCTGGAGATAAATATACTTTTAGGATATTATTAGATGCTTTTTGGGGTGAAAAGGTTTATGAGTTGTGAAGACGGGGGTTTTAGATGTGTTTTATGTTTAGTTTTTGATCTGCCTCTAATTGTGTGACATTTTGCAATGTTTTTGGTTTGCTTGTGAGGTCGTGTTGGGTTTTCTGTTTAATTGACACTATGTTTTCGGTTTGCATGTGATGTCGTGCTGGTTTTCTGATTACTTTTGAATTGATTCATTCATTGGTGGTGTTGACAGTTTTCTTTTTTTTCGGTTCGTTTGTGGGGTCCTGTTGTACTTTTTTTTCTGTTCGTGCGGTTTTTTTTTATATTATTATGTTTTATGTTTAGTTTTTGATCTGACTCCATATGTGCGACATTTTACTGTTTTTGGTTCGCTTGAGAGTTCGCGTTGAGTTTTAGATATGTTTTCTGTTTAATTGACATTATGTTTTCGGTTTGCTTGTGATGTCGTGCTGATTTTGGACATGTTTTCTGATTACTTTTAATTGATTCATTGGTGATGTTGACATTTTTCTTTGTTTCCGGTTCGTTTGTGGGGTCGTGTTGTGCTTTTTTTCTGTTCGTGTGGTTTTTTTGTTTGTAATTCGGCAAGGAGTTATTTAACTCGTGTTGACAACATAATAAATAAATAAATAAATAAAAAGTATCTTAAATTTCTGATTTACAAACATGAATAGCTTTTTATGCATTGCAGTTTTCACAGTCATTTTTGGTAAGTTTCTATATAAACATGTTTTGGTTTTTATTTGAATTTTCTTTAGTTTATTATTAATTCAATCAATTTAAACATATTTCCTTGTTTTTTAAGTGGCTTCTGGAAGATGCAACGTTGACGAAAAGTGTATGAACTGCATATGCAAGGTTGTTAATTTCAAATAAATTTTTACTAGAAATATAAACTATAAATGTTGATAAAATTAAATTTAATTATAAAAATAAAAATAAAATTATACATAATAACTAAAAAACAAAATTACAAACTTGATTCATTGTGCCTTTGAAAATGTTGCTTTAAATTTTAATTCTAGTATCTGACTTGTGAAATAATTTGATTAAGTTTGTTTTGTAAAAAACTATACTCTAAAATTCTCACTTAAGAAACCCCGTTTTAAAAACTCCGTTTTGAGAACCCCACTTAAAAACCCCATTTGAATACACAAAGCTGATCATGTTTTTCTCGATTCAAACTGTTCATTAGAATTATTAAAAATAATACTTGTTTAAAAACAGCTCACTTGTATAAGGCCTGCTAATAAAGTGCTTATTTATTCTCTGTTTATTTTTTTATAGTTATAATGCTTATATTTTTCAGACTGAAGGATGCCAAAAAAACATTGGAAAGTGCAACATGGATGCTGGAAGTTTGAGCTGTGGTCCTTACCAGATTAAAAATCCTTATTGGATTGATTGCGGAAAACCTGGAGGAGGTTAAAAAAAGAAAATTCAAATGAATTAAAATTTAACAATAATATAATTTTGATGAAAGTGTAATAAAGTGTACATAGTTTTTACTATAAATCAAATAAACTTTGACTAATATGATTTTTTTTATCTCAACAGATTGGCAGACGTGTACAAAACTGATGGACTGCTCGAAAAGATGCGTCCAGGCTTATATGAAAAGATATGCTACTTTGTGCACTGGTGGAAGAGCTCCAACCTGTCAGGATTATGCCAAGATCCACAACGGTGGCCCTCAGGGCTGCAAGACTACAAGCAACGTCTACTGGAACAAAGTCAAAGCTTGCATGGGTTGAATAACAGCTCTGACAGCAAGCTGATGATTAGCAGCAATAACAGCGATTGCTGACTCGCTTACCGACAGTTTTATTGTTGCAAGAACTAACGTGACCCAACCATAAATCAATTGAAATGTATTGTTATGCTTACCGATACACATTTTTACGTGTGAAATAAATCATTTACTTTTTAAACTCGATACATCGAATGCACTATTAAAACAATTTAAACCTATCAAAGTGCCCGAAGACCTAATAACTAATAAAAAAATTATTTGAACAAAATAAAAATGCAAACGGCAAGGTTGACAGTGTTTTGATGAAGTGTTTAGACCCAATTTTTAATAGAAGCTGTGTCGAAATATCTGGCTTACGCTGGTTTGTTGTCTAAATGCCTGCTGTACAAATAATATGGCACACATAGTCAGACTTTGACACAACATATTATTCTAGTAAAACATGTATATAATTCAAAGATTGATGAGCGATTAATAACCTAAAAATGTTTGGAGTATTACTCATGATTGATATATTATTGATTTGGGTGTTATAACATTACGATGAACATATATTGAATTTAATTGAGTTATTTATTATCTACATACAAAACTTCCTACTTCGGTATGTATGTATGTATGTATATATGTATGTATGTATGTATGTATGTATGTATGTAGGTATGTATGTATGTATGTATGTATGTATGTATGTATGTATGTATGTATGTATGTATGTTAGCAATTTTGCATGACGCGGCGGCCGCGGTGTTCAGCAGTCAGCAGTTGCTAAAATTGGTGCGCTGGCGTGTAATATGACCATGTTACCTCACTTCTCAAAAATATCCACTGGCTTCGCATTCGGCAACGAATCGGGTACAAGATTTCCACAATAGTACACAAATCTCTGCACGGTCAAGCTCTCCCATACTTGTCTTTTGTTCATGTCGCTAATGTACCGGGCCGGCAGAGGCTCCATCAACGTCATTGGGCCTGAAATGTGGAACAAACTTTCTTTCCATATCACCTCTACATCCAGTTCAGCCAGTTTCCACACAGCACTAAAGACATTTCTGTTCACTAAATCTTTTCCCAAACGTCTACAGTGGTCCTGAAGTTCTTTTGAAGAACATACGCCACTTTAATATTACTCGGATTCATAATCATAATCATAATAATGTTTTGCAAAAAACAATAAATAAATTATATAAATTATTTCAACAGAAAAATAATGGAATAGAATAATTTTATTTTTTATTTTTTAACTTAATTAAATTTATCAAATATTTTGTTATTTATTTTTAAAATTATAAATAGTTATTTATTAAAGTAACGCCATATTACTATGGAACTGGTTCGATTATTTATATTATTATTATTATTATTTAATAACTAATTTTTTCTATTTATTGTACACTAACAAATAACATTTTAAATAGTCGCAAATTTTGAAAGTTAAGTCTTATGAATAAAAAAATGAAATTGTTGAAAATTATATGTTAAAATGGCTTTAAACATTTTTTATTATCCATATTACCTTTCAGGTAAAATAATTATTATTTTAATTATTTTTTTATATAATTTATATAAATTTCAAATTTTCAATCATATTTTGTTTCATTAATTTTTATTAAATTTTTATATATTTTCATTTGTTATTACTTTTTTAAATTTTGTATCAGATTTTATAGATAATCAAAATCCAAAGACTAACCAAATAAGATGTTACAATCTGCTGCCTTCAACATTTCTTATCTTTAGCGACATATAAATTTGACAAATTTTAGAATTGCTAAACATGCATTCCTGACATTCAATAATTTATATTTGTTTAGCCTTATTTCCAAATTTGTCTTGCAATAATTTTTTTCTCAAAAACTTGAAAACCGAAGGAAACAAATTGATTAAAAGGTTTTCAGAGATTTTGTCTAAAATAAAAATTTATAAAAGCTAAAGCTCGACTCTGCCGGTGAAGTCACTTCAAGTAGGATATAAAAATGAGGGCAATAAAAAATCTCTTAATTGTATAAAATTCAATAGTTTCTGATAACTCTATTAAATTTATTAAATTTAAAACAAATATTGATACAAAAAAACTAAGAAAATCGTGCTAAAAAGATAAAGAAAGTTACAAAACATATGGCGTGTTTTTGTAGCAGTTTAATAAGATGCATTGTATTCCAGTAGATTCAGCTTAATTATAATTGGATCATAAAATTTCCACACACAAAAACGGTTTTTGTTTCTGGAATATCCATATTTGTTAGCCGTTGAAAAAAAAACGTGGTTCGCTTCAGCTAACTGCTCCCCCTGAGTTTTTGTATTGAATTATGCTGATGAAATTTGAAACAGTTTAGTCAAAGTTGAAGAGGAAATTAATTATCCGGAGGTCCTGTCTTTTTTTATTCCAAAAACCTCTAACCCTAACTGTCAGTACCGAACCTTAAACAAACTTTCTGTCCCAAAAAGATTTCTTGAAAAGAGAATAAGCAACACTTTATTAAATTAAAAGCAAGCTAGAAACGTTTATTAGATACAGATTAGAAAAGACAACGTGGAACAGTCGCACAGGACTTTCCCTCTCACAAAAATAAAACAAGCGGAACCTCCTCCAAATCCTTAACCTTAACCCTAACAACCAGTATTCTCTGAGAAATTCTTAGTAAATTTTCTTTCGTGACGACTTAGCTGCTCGTACGTTTCGTTCGGTGTTCCCCATTACTTTTTTTCATTTCGATCAAACACTTACATATTACTAGCTGGCAAGACCGACGTGCCATCCAAAAAATCATATTGATCTGTTCATAAATTAAACATGGAAAACTTATTTTTAGCCTTTAAATCAAAATTAATTAAAATACACCATATCAAATCTTATTTAAGAAAACAATTTAACCTTTTTTATTATTTTATATTATAAATTATTTGTGAGTTAAAACCAAACATCTATATATATAAAAATGAATGTTTGTATGTATGTATATAGGTATTGTATTCATGTATTGCTACACCATTCATCCGATCGTAATAAAATTTTCACACAACCTTGAGAGTTAAGGGGAATCAAATATAGAAAAAAAAATTTTGAAATCCGTCACAAAATGAGCGGAGCGGAGCGGGTGAGCGAGCGGGAACTATATATATATATGTATGTGCGTATGTATGTGTGTATGTATGTATGTGTATGTGTGTCTGTGTGTGTGTGTGTTTATGTATGTACTAGCGGAGATACCCGGCGTTGCCCGGGTTTTTTAGAGGTTTTTCTAATGTTTGTCTCTTTCTCTCCCGTTTCCTTTCCCATCTGTTTTCCCACTCCTGTTCGCTTTCCCGTTTTCGGTCGTTTTCCCGCTGCCGGTCGCTTTACCGCTGCCGGTCGCTTTCCCGCTCCCGGTCGTTTTCCCGTTCCCGGTCGCTGTCCCGTTCCCGCTCACGTTTGCTCTCCCATTCCCGCTCACGCTTGCTTTTCCGTTCCCGCTCGCTGTCCGTTCCGGGTCGCTTTCCCGTTTCTATAATAGACAAATTAACCCACAAACATTCATATATATATATAGTCTTAGCAAATCTATTTTACGTTTTATAGGCTAACAGAAGTTATGAAAGAATGGAAAAGAAAAAATGAGCGTGAACGGGAACGGGAACGGGAGAGCAACCGTGACCGGGAATGGGAGAGCAAGCATGACCGGGAATGGGAGAGCAAGCATGACCGGGAACGGGAGGGCAAGCGTGAGCGGGAACGGGAAAGCGACCGGGAACGGGAAAGCGACCGGGAACGGAAAAGCGACCGGGAACGCGGAAAGCGACCGGGAACGCGGAAAGCGACCGGGAACGCGGAAAGCGACTGGAATCGGGAGAGCAAGCTTGGAAGGAAACGCGAGCAAGAGAGAAAATCGATAACAAAACTTCTGAGCGGGAAAGCGATCGGGAGCTGGAAAACGACCGAGAGCGGAAAAGCGACCGGGAACGCGACAAAAACGGGAAAGTGGAGAAGAAAACGGGAGCGAGAGAGACAAACATTAGAAAAACCTCTAAAAACCCCGGGCAACGCCGGGTAACCCCGCTAGTCTATATATAAAAAAAACTTTTTTTACGTGCACTACAGATAAATAAAAAAAATTATTTGAAACTTTAAACATCGATACAGCTTGGTGGATTGTATAAAAGAGCGCGATGGTAGCAGAAAGCAGCATGTGGGCAGGTTAAAATGGCGTGTTTTATTTGTCTTGCATTAGTGATTGCCATCTACTGTAAGTTTCAATATTTATAGTTTAACTATTAACTATTGCTATTTTAATTTTAAATTTTAAAGTGTTTTTACTGAAACAAAAACATTGAAATTTTTTATATTACTTGAAGGTTCTCAAGGAAATGGTGAAGTTCAGAACTCTTGCTTGCCCTGCATCTGCAAGGTATTTTTGTTTTGTTAACTTGTACTTAGCGGGGCAAGCTGTTAACAAATTTAATTCAAATAAAATACTAAGTTTTATTTATACATCGTTTACTGAAAAAAATCACATTTGATTAAATAAGTCACCATCATAATTTGAAAAACATGTTATGCGTTTAATTCTGGAAAACCTCGTTGAAAATCACATCTTGCTTAACATTAGTACCATTCGTTTTCTCAACATCAGGCAACATACGTTTACTGTGTAAAAATACTCGTGTTTTTAGATTGATACATGTCTATTAGCGCGCTTGCGAATTAGTTAAAATTGATTGCAAAGTGTGAACACTAGCAGATTCAGCCCAAAGCCGGGGGCAACCCGTCCCCCGTACCCATGTTGAGTTTGAAAAAGTGCTTCTGTTCTTCTGTTCTGCTTATTCTTACATTTTCAATTTTAGCTCAGAGCAATTTTTGAAATTTTGTCAACTTTCTCTCTTTCTTTCATGTTATTGAACTTGAAGCTGAATTGCCAGCAATGTTTAATTTTAATGCTAAACTGAGATCCACTAAATTGTAACGTTTTTGATTATTTTCAATCAGATTTTTGAGTAAAACCAAAACATGTGTGCATATCAACATATAATTTCCATATTTTTTTTTTCATTTTTTTATTATGGGTTTTTCCGTACTTCTTTTTCAAAATATCGCCCCTTTCACTTTTCAAACGCATTAAAATGTTGACGCTACAAAATGTTATCAGAAAACTTTTAGTAGTTAATCGTAGACGACGATTGTTGAAGCTCTTCATTGTGTTTGACTAAAGGAAAAAAATAATAGTTTTCAACACTAAATTAATTAATTTTTGGAGCCAAGCACCGTATATTTCACAATCAAAACACAAAAACGGTTTCCTATCCAACCCACCTGGTTTTGAGCAGCAATAAAATTGATCATTTTAATTCATAGGCAGACGTAAAGTTCAAATTTTTTTTAAAGTAATAGGACAAACGGCAAGGGGCAAAAGGCAAAAAAAGAGGTAAGCCGTGAAGAAACTTTTCTTCAAAAAAAAAATAATTGGAAAGAGTCAAAATTTTTATAAATTTTTTCAAGCGACAATTATTAAGTTTGAAAAAAATTGCATAGTTTTTCTTCTTTATGTGAAGGCACACATAGAATTTTATATAATATACATATATATATATATACTAGCAGTGCCCGTAGCGGCTTCGCTCGCATGAAATTAGAGAATTTGAACCGTGCATACATAGTAGAGTGCTGCACGGATCAATTTTTAGGTCTCGGCTCGGCCCGTCGACAACTTGGCCAGTCCGTTTCAAAAACCGAAATTCCTGGCCAGGCACGGCCCGTCTACTATGGACCCGGCCCGTTTTTACAGGCATAGAAGTTCTATATAATTGATGAAAAACTTCGGCCCGTCCCACCTTGACTTCAGGTTTAGCCCGGCCCGTCTGAACATCATAAAAACACTAAAATGTCTATATACTTGGTTAATAATCTTGGCCCGTCCCACCTTGATTTAAGGTTTGGGCAGGGCCGTATGAAGACCCTAAAATAACGGCTTGGCCCGTCCGTCCGGTGATAAACTGAACTCATCTACTTTTAACCGGCACAAAACCTCAAAATACTAATTTTCACATCTGTAGCACTTACAGTTTTTGAGTAGCAGTTATTTTAAAATCAAATAACCCTTTTTCCACTTCACATTTGAGGTCCTGGAAACCAAATTTTCAAAAAATGTTGAAACTCGTATATCATTATTTTTAGAGTAGAAACTAAATACTAATTTTACTTTTGTAGCATTTACAGTTTTTGAGTAGCAGTTACTTTAAAAACCAAGTAACCCTATTTTCCACCCCATATTTGAAGTCCTGAAAACCAAATTTTCAAAAAATGGTAAAACACGTATATCATTATTTCTGGAGTAGAAACCAAATACTAATTTTTACTCCTGTAGCATCTACAGTTTTCGAGTAGCAGTTACATTAAAAACCAAATAACCTTATTTTTCACCCCACATTTGAGGTCCTGGAAACCAAATTTTAAAAAAATGGTAAAACACGTATATCTTTATTTTTAGAATAGAAACTAAATACTAATTTTTACATCTGTGGTATTTACAGTTTTTGAGTAGCAATTACTTTAAAAAACAAATAACCCTATTTTCCACCCCACATTTGAAGTCCTGGAGACCAAATTTTCAAAAAATGCTAAAACACGTATTTCATTATTTTTGGAGTAGAAACTAAATACTAATTTTTACTCCTGTAGCATTCACAGTTTTTGAGTAGCAGCTACTTTAAAAACCAAAAAACCCAATTTTCCAACCCACATTTGAGGTCCAGGAAACCGAATTTTCATAAAATGGTGAAACACGTATCTTTTTATTTTTCAAGAAGAATCCATATACCAAATTTCAAAATCTCCTCATTTTTGGTTTTCGAGATATACATTGTTTTAGAAAAAAGTTTGTTTTCCAGTTTCTTCCCCTCAGGAGCAAAATTTTCAAAAATCCTTTCTTAGCGGATGCTTACGCAATAAAAGTAATATAAGTTCCAAATTTCACGTTCCTAGGATGAGGCGTTTGAGCTCGGCGTTGATTATCAGTCAGTCAGGACATGTTCTTTTATATATATAGATATATCTTTTTTTAAACCTTGCTCGCACAAAAATTTAATTAACGAAAATGTATGGACTATTTTCTTATGTACAATATTTGTGAAAAAATAAAACAAATGAAATAAGAAACTCGTACAAAATAATACCAACGTACATCATAACAACCATTAAACATTTTGATCAATTGAAGCTATGAGGTTTTGAAAATGATCGATATCACTCTGCAATTTCTTCGTTTTAAAAAACTTTCAAAAGCAATTATAAACATAATGGCGATCGATAAAAAAAATATCAGAAATTTCATGATTTAATTCGAGACATTAATTTTTTTACACAATTAGTTGTTTTAATTAATAAAACTGTTTGTATAACTCAAACACTGAATTTCAGATAGAAGGATGTGAACAAAACTTGGGCAAGTGCAACGAAGATAAAGGCAGTGAAAGCTGCGGTCCTTATCAAATAAAGTTGGATTATTGGATTGATTGCGGAAGACCGGGTGAAGGTAAATAAAAAAACAAATATTTAAAAAGTACCAAGAATACATTAATTATAAAATTATTATTTAATGTTTGACAATATTTAGAGTGGCGTAAATCCTAAAGGACTTCAAGGCCACTGACGGGTTCTTTGCAAAGGCAGCCATTTATAGGCGCATACCCCTTTAGCAATGCGAGTGAACTCCTTGCTTAAGGGAGTTACGCTGGTGACGCCTGTGAGGCTTGAACTGCCGACCTAATGATCGACAGGCGAACGCTCATCGCTCTGCCACCAGAATTATTTATAATTTCAAACACCGTTAAAGACTGGAAGGCGTGCACAATGCAAATGATTATTATTATTATTATTATTAATTTTCAAACACTTATCTAGATTGGAAAGAATGTACAAAGCAAATGGAATGCTCAGAAAAATGCATACAGACCTACATGAGAAGATACGCTAAAATATGCACAAACGAACGAGAGCCAACCTGCAAAGATTATGCTAAGATACACAACGGTGGACCTACTGGCTGCAGAAGCTCAAATGATAACTATTGGAACAAGGTCAGTGATTGTCTCAACAGGCACACTAACACTGATAGTACTACTGAATCGACTACAGTTGAATCGACTTTACCCGATTCAACTACAACAGAATTGATTCTACCGGATTCAACTACAACAGAATTGAATTTACCGGATTCGACTACAACAGAATTGATTCCACCAGATTCAACTACAACAGAATCGATTTTACCGGATTCAACCACGACAGAATCGACTTTACCAGATTCAACTACAACAGAATCAATTTTACCGGTTTCAACTACAACAGAATCTATTGCAGTGGAGTCAACTACAACTGAAACAACTACATTGGAATCAACAACTGACTCAACAACGGAGTCGACTACGCCTGAATCAACTACAGCTGAATTTACACCTACTGAATCGACTACACAATTGATTCCCTGATGGTTAAAAACTTTCTGAAAAAGACAAGAAAAAGCTGAATTTGAACTTTTATTTGATAACATTGATGTTGAAATCATAAAATCATGAAATCATACTAATAATAGCTAAATAGTTGTAAAACAAAATAAAATTCAGACATTAAAGTTCCATATTTAGAAAAACATATCTAGACCTCTTAAGTTATTGCATTTATAAACACTACAAACCTTTAAAAAAATGTTTTAACGTTTTAAAATTTGTCGCTAGAGATGTAAATGAAAACCAAAATAGTACGTTGATGGTTTCAAAAATAATTAAAAAGTTAATAAAAAATTAAAATAATTATCCAGAATGCTGAATTGAAACTATGAGTTTCTGGTAAACCAAGTTTAAACGTACATGTCAATGTTCACTTGTCAGCTCAGATGACGGATTAATCCAAATAAGCTGTTTTAATGCCGATGTGTACCGTGAGCAAAAAAAAGTTTAAAGTAGTTTTAGTTTTTATTTCGAGGAAAAACGTTTTTCAAAAATAAACTGAAAGAAACTGTCCATAAACGAAAAACTAGAGAGAAAATAATCTAAATGTGAATAGTCTGAGATGAATTACTGCGAATAAACTTTAAAAAAGCATTAAATTTTGAACGAATTTTGTCAGGAATGAAAAACTAAGGAGAAAATTTTCGGGGAAAAAAACAAATTGTGAAAAGCTGGGAACAAAGAACTTCATAAATCAAGAATCTAAAAAAATATCTAAAGTTTCAATTGCAATTTTTTTTGCATTATACTTTGAGTTCAAAACTCTGTAAGGATGAAAATTTGCTTTTCAACGATGGTATTGAATTGCACCAACAAGCAATCGTTTTTAAAATAGTAATTTTTTTAAATGAAGTTTTAGTATGCTGCAACAAAAATATTTTAACGAAATCTTACTAGTTTTAGCATGCTGAAACAAAAAATGTTTTAACTGAATCTTATTTTAGGCAGTCTTAAAATCAAGGTATTTTATCCTTATATCATTTTATCTATAATATTTTTTCTATATCACTTAATCCTTACTAATCTTACTATTTTGTCTGTAGAATTTTATTTGTTTACAAGATTATCCTTGTTTACTTGTTTAAACAAAAATGCGTTCAAAAGATTTGTCAAAATACAACCTTTACCCGATTATTTAAAGCTAAAGGGTTATAAAAACTGCTTGGGTGGTTTTGTTTCATCACTAATTAACCTTGGAAAATCAAATTTACAACTAAGCAGATTCAAAATAGTTGCATCTTCAAAAAAGAACAAAAACTATTTTTCAGTTAACTATATTAATGATACAAACTGTAATGCGCTATATCTCAATTTAATAGAGAGTATACATATAATTACCACATCAAAACAAATCCATTCCTAATACAGAGTGGTTTAATTTTACTATAACCAGGAGTGCCGACAGAGGGGGATGAAAAACCAAATGTTTTCTCAAAAAGTTAGAGGTGAGAAACTTTCCTGCTAATGGAAGAAATTCCGCCCTGGCCCTCAGGAGGGAGGGGGAGCTGCTTCCAGCAGCCAAGGGGGATAGGCGCCTCTAACCATAAAATACCAATATTTCTCGAATTATATGTTCACTTGGTTCTTTTATAGGGTATCAAAGTAATTTTTATTTAAAAAAAATTTGTTTACTTGCTGAGCTCTGACTATTTGCCCTCCAGAACAACTTAAAAAAACGTCTCTTAACCTGCTTTGCACCAAAGCGCTTTTGAGCTTGAATAGAAATAGGTATAAAAATTCTTCAAGTGATTTACAGCAAGCAGAAGCTAAATTTGAACATGTTCTACGTTTTCCTCGAACTAAACAAAAATTTCAAGCAAACAAACACTAATAGTTTCTTAGTCAATTTATTCAATGTTAACCAAGCATGACGCCGTTCTAGTTCTGAGAAATGTTATTATTAAATATTAAATGATCAAATGAATTTTTAATAAATTACGTGATTTTGTAAGTCTATATCTTCAATCAGGCTTAATTTTTTAAGAGTTTTATACTCAACTCTGATGTATAACAACGTATGTAGCATGTTTGTGTGTAACGGTTTATAATTTGAACATATGAACCGATTTTTATTGAAAGTTGGTTCACTTCAGTAACGTGGTCAGGACGTTATTGGTGTTTATTTCGCAAAATTATCTGCAAACCGGCTGACATCTTATAACCAAAAATTCTGCCAGTTAATTGCTGATAACATGACACAAAAGGAAAATTACTGAGTCTCAATTTTTTTTTTATGGCAAACATTGCAGGCTCGGTGCGGAATTTTGTCGAACACAATACCAATTGTTCGCTGTATGCAGAAGCAACTGTGAGTTATTGAAAAATTATACAAAATATTTAAATTTGTACAACGTTTTATCCCGAGTGAATCATGTCCTTAAGTAACCTTGCTGCTTACAAGTGTTTTTTTATCTGAATTGCAAACAAAGTGTTGAAGAAAAAAAGTTACTAAATTTATTTTAAGCCATATTGCAGTTTTAATGAAAAATTTATGTCCTTAAGCAAGTTTTAAGCTTATAAGTGTTTATTTAATCTGAATTGCAAATTAAGTGACAAAGAAGAAAATTTACAATTTGTATGCGGAATTTTCCAAGACGAAGCCCTGTATGCATTATATAGATGTAGCTGTTGTTTAGTTATGTTCTTGTCACTTTTTCAGCGCTTAGGAGCTTATGTAGATGTAGTATTCAGATGAATCCTCTCCTTAGAATATCAGGATTTTAACCTTTATTTTTTCAATTTTCACATTTATTATTGTTTTATTTATTATTTTTACAAAGTTTTTTTCTATTTCTTTTATAGATCACTACAAAATTATTTACTTCTCCCGATGAGTGAAGAGCAATGACCTTAGTGTCGATTTTCATATGTTCTTATTACTGTCAATTCTTATCATAAAATTTTTTTTTTTAATTTAAATAACCACACCCACGCACATTGCTATGCTTGATATACATGTCAGCAAGCACGTTAACAAAGAATTATAATAATTAAAAACCATGTCAATGACTCATCACTTTCCCGTGTGGTCCATGTCAATGCGTAACGTATTATGTTGGGCCATTCATTCAAAGTCTATAAAAAGAAGTGCTAGCGATCAAAAAGTATCTTAAATATTTCTAACTTACAAACATGAATAGCTTTTTATGCATTGCAGTTTTCACAGTCATTTTTGGTATGTTTCTATATAAATATGTTTTGATTTTTATTTACTTCTTATTTAGTTTAAAATTGTTTATTAATAATTCATTCATCTTAAACATATTTTTTTTAAGTGGCTACTGGAAAATGCGACGTTGACGAAAGATGTATGAGTTGCATATGCAAGGTTGTTAATTTCAAATAAATTTTTATTCAAAATATCAACTATATATGTTGATAATATTAAATTAAATAAAAAAAATAAAAGTCTAAATATACATAATAACTAAAAAACAAAATTGCAAGTTTGATTCATTGTGCCTTTGTGAAAATGTTGCTTCAAATTTTAAATCTAGCATCTGACCTGTGAAATAATCCGATTAAGTTTGTTCTGTAAAACACCATACTTTTAAAGCCCCACTTTGAAAACCCCACTTAAAAACCCCGCTTTAAAAACCCTTGTTTTTAAAAACGACACATACGAAACCCCGTTTTAAAAACCCCACTTTGAAAACTCCATTTTAAATAGACAAAGCTGATCAATTTTTTTCTCCTTTCAAACTGTCCAGTAGAACAAATGAGTTAATTATTAAAGGTAATATTTGCTCAAATAAGAGCACACTTGCGTAAGGCCTGGTAATAAAATGTTTATTTATACTCTGTTCAATTTCGTTATAGTTATAATGCTTATATATTTCAGACTGAGGGGTGCGAAAAAAACATTGGGAAGTGCAACATGGATGCTGGAAGTTTGAGCTGTGGTCCTTACCAGATTAAAAATCCTTATTGGATTGGCTGCGGAAAACCTGGAGGAGGTTAAAACAAGAAAATTCGAATGAATTAAAATTTAACAATAATATAATTTTAATTAAAGTGTAATAAATTTACATAGTTTTTGCTATAAATCAAATCAACATTGACTAATATGATTTTTTTATCTCAACAGATTGGCAGAAGTGTACAAAACAGATGGACTGCTCGAAAAGATGCGTCCAAGCTTATATGAAAACATATGCTACTTTGTGCACAGGTGGAAGAACTCCAACCTGTCGAGATTATGCCAAGATCCACAACGGTGGTCCCCAAGGCTGCAAGTCTTCCAGCAACGTCTACTGGAACAAAGTCAACGCTTGCTGATCGGAAGCAACAGCATCAATTACTTCCTTGCTTATTGACAGTTTTATTATTACAAGAACTAACGTGGCCAAAACATTTTACTAATTGAAATGAATTTCTTATGCTTTATCGATATAAATTTTCATATGTGAAATCAATTGTTCAATTTTGAAACTCGATTCATCGAATGCACTTTTAAAACAAGACGAATTTGAATCTATCAAGCTGCCTGAAGAACTAATAATTTCTATAAAAAATCATAAAGGCCCAATGTCAATAAAAACACCAACATTTTAAAAGGATGAGTTTGCCCTGTCAGATTAAATTTATCACTTAAAAGTGCAAAACAAACTTCGTGAACCGAAATTTTGAGAAAGAAAAAAAACTAAGTATTTCCTCAAAGAATATAAGGTCAAAAATAAGTCTAAAACTCCAATTTATAACTTACGTGATAAACCTATCTTGATCTGAAAATCTAAATTCAGTTTATAGACGGCCCTTATTTAAACCTAATAGAAATCTAAACGGCAATGTAAGTGTACACAAAACTACCGGTGTTAAATTCGTAGCTGCTGAATAATCTCAACAAGTCGCTCGAATGACATTGGTTGAAAGTTGAACTGTTTAAGTTTAAATTAAGAGAATCAGAAATCATGTCTCATTATTTCATTTTTTTTTTTCATTTTTTTTAAATTGTTTAGACCAAAGACTCATCTTCAGAATTTTATAAATCATATCTAATCTTATTAGAAATCCAGTCTCCTCTGAATAGAAAACGCATATCAGAAAACCTCGCTCTATCTATCTCGAGTGCAATTATTGGTGCCCGCGTCTTGACTATCGCAACTCAACCTTTTATAGTATAAGTCAGCTTCAAACTTCAAGAAATAACAGTTTGTTCAAAACTCTTAGGCACGAATAGTAACTGGCACTAGACGATCTGAACAAATCACCCCATTACTCTCACCACTGACCCAGTTCTGACCATTTGACAGCCAGTTTATGCACGAAAATTAGAAAAAGCAGAAACGACTTTGTCTCCCTGATTTTTTTAGAATTTGAAAAATGTTTACTCTGCGTTTACAATTTATATCTTTTGGGTTTGTAGACAATTTTTACATCTGAGTTCAATGCATAGATTAGCGAATGACAGTAAAATTAGTAGTGTGTCAGCGATGAAATCAAACTGAACCTAAACTCAGCAAACTTTTTGTTCCAAAATGTAATCATCGATATCGAGAAATTATATTTTACTAGCGGTCGCAATACAACGCTACTTCATCCACAACTGTCTGCAGCAAATTTCTTTTTTTATGAAATCGTTAGTGAAAGATCACGTTGATAATCATTCAAGATCAGGGCCAAACTGGCTACCATTTGGTCTACCTGGCGCAGAGAAATCTTTGAGGGAGTGAAACCTAATAGACTCTCCTTTTAAAAATGTCGATGACCCTGATGTGGAGGAAATTTCAACAAATACGTTTACCGGGAGTGAATCTTTTATCAATTTTACTTTAAAACATGTTGGCTTACCAAATGTTTAGCCTACCTGGCGATTGCCCAGTCTAGGCCTGATCAAAATATTCGAAATTATACTTGAGTTGCCTTCCGAACAGGTTTAGTGAGCTTATCAATGTTTTTTAGTCATGTCTTGAAGCGAGTTGAAACATACCACAGAATCAGATGTAAAAAACGAAGGACTCTACTGCAGCAAACATGAAAAAGACAAGTTTTTGAAAATCAATGGTTTTGATGAATTTGGTCATATGAAAAACAAAATTACCTCGTTTTTTAATTTTCAAACTCCTTACAAACCATAATTTTGATTTTTTTTAGTTTTCTTGAATAAATAAATATACATATCTATCCAAACAGCTTAGCCTAGTCATCCAACATTTCTAGATATGACCTGCATAACTAAAATTAAAATTTAACCCTTCCCTTAAAAAAAAGCTAAACTAACGTGCCTGAGCAAGGCTACCTTTTATGATTTGCTGAATTTCCGCACGTCAGCAAAAGAACTGAGTTCAAACAAGTTTTGAAATTCCATGTGGGGCGGGGCGGGACATTATGGGAATGATCTCATTAAAAATCACCGGCCGATCCAGGAAGTTTGAGTGGGGGGGCGAAGTTGTATGAAAACCTATTTGTAGATTGTTATCACAAGCTGAAATATCTATTATAACACTTTTTGTTAGATTCAATTTGTATTATTGTTATTTGCATAAAAGATTAATTAATGAAATTACGGCACTTTAAACAACTTTTCTTGAGGTTATTGATTAAAATTTAAAATTGATTGCTTTAGTGTTACTTATTAATAACTTAAAATGTAAATTTATTGCAAAGTGGGGGGCGACTGTCCCCGCTGCTCCATGGATCCGCCAATGTTATAAATCTTTCTAAAAGCGCTTTAATTTACCAATATGCGTTTTTATATCAACCTGTATACCTCTACTTGATTGCTTGCGTGTATTGTAGAAGTCCTAATTTACCAGCTTCCCGTCGTTATCTGATCGATCTGAAATTTTGCGTATATATTATTTGGAAAGTACAATGCTTTCTATTATTATTTTTTTTTTCAGTTTTATTGGACTGTTCTAAAAAATATATTCAAAGAAGTTCGCTAGGTAGAAATTATTTCTTAGAAAATGTTTTGCTCTATCGATTAAATCTATATAAATTATTTTGTAAAAATGTATTTCATAGAGATTTGTTTTTTATGATTACTTTTTTCGTATTGAATCGAAACTGTTTTTATTTTCAATCCTCACATCTATAGTACCTATCTAGCAGAATGTGTTCATTTTTTCTATCTAAAAATGAGTTGCAAAAAATATTTGCTTCCGATTTAGAAATTATAACCGATTTGTAGTAAAGTAGTAAACAAAGTTTTTTTTACGGTTTACTTGTATATTATTAGATTAACGAGCCATACGCGAACGCAATGAACTCTGAATTGAATTGAGTCGTGTGACTGCCCATACAATATAATATACAATGCAATAAAATTCTACTAAATTATTGCTCATAGATAAAATACACAATATATTTCAACTGTCATTTAACGACACACCTAATCGTGACTAGAGTCTCGCTCGAATATCAGAATATTGGCAGCTATTAAAATTGTCCACTGCAAAGAAAAAAAATTACACAATAAAATTTGGACGGGTTTCAACTATATTAAATTTCTGATTTTTGAATTTGTATATTTTAAAAACTACAAATTTTGAAAGAAAACTTTGATTAGTTTATTAAAATTTAAAAAAAAACTTTGATAATAAATAGCTCAACTAAACAACTACAAGACTTTATTTTTATATTTAAAACTTGTCTTGATAGAATTTATAAATTCTTAATTAATTTTTGCAATAAAAACATTACATCGAAATAACATTGTGTATTGCCAATAGCTTGGTAACATTTATATATCACAACAAAGTTTATTTATTAATAATAATAATAATAATAATAATAATAATAATAATAATAATAATAATAATAATAATAATAATAATAATAATAATAATAATAATAATAATAATAATAATAATAATAATAATAATAATAATAATAATAATAATAATAATAATAATAATAATAATAATAATAATAATAATAATAATAATAATAATAATAATAATAATAATAATAATAATAATAATAATAATAATAATAATAATAGCTCCCCATTAATAAATAGTCTCCTTCTTCCCTAGATAAATATGGTGCAATGACCTCAATGTAAATCTTTTTCTTCTGCGTCGTGTAAAACCTTGTCATAAATCGAGAAGAACAAGTTTAAATATTTACATTCACGCATGTTGTTAGGTTCAATGAACATGTCAGTGATCAATGATAATGTCCTCGAGGCACTGTGAACTGTCATTAAACCACGCCAATGATTCATTCATTCATCGCCTTCATGAGTCATCAATTTATTCTTGTTGTTGTTCAGGTTGAGTAAGTTTTGAGAATTCATTTGTTCGAAATCTTTAAAAGGAGGTGCTAGAGTTAACAATTAATCTAAATTTAAAGTCCAATTTGCAAATATGAATAGCTATTTATGCATTACAGTTTTCTTAGTCATTTTTGGTTAGATTTCATGCTACCTGTTTTTAATCAATTGTTTTTTATTTAGTCAAAATCATTTTTGAGTTTGTTTAAATTTTATTTTAAATTAAAATATATTTATGATTGAATTAAAAATTTAAATAAACGATTTTTTTTCTTAGTGACCACCGGAAGATGCAAGGTTGATAAAAAGTGTATGAACTGCATATGCAAGGTTGTTTATGAAATTTATTTTAATTCAGATTTCCATAAGAGTTACATAATTAAATTATTAATATAACAATAATGATCATAATAATTCCACGTTAATACTAGTTGTTTCGTACAATATGAACTCATATATAGTTTTAAGTGGCGCACCCAGAATTTGTTTTGGGGGTTGAAAAAAAATTTGGAGGATATGAATTTTTTATCCAGCTTTAATAATTTGTTACTTTTTAAAACTTATTTAATAACAATCATTTTTAATACAGTAAAATTAAATATGATTCCAAAGAGCAGAGTTATTTTTTAAATTAAAATAATATAATTTTTAAAAATGTCAAACAATATCTATATATATATAAATTAAATTATGTTCGTGTAAGTCCCTTATGCATTGCTACACCATTCATCCACTCGTAATGCAGTTTTCACACAACCTTGAAAGTCAAGGGAGAAAGGTTTTTGTGAAGAAAAAAATTGAAATTAGCAAAGTGGGAGCGGGAGAGCGAGCGGAAACGGGAACTAGAGATTGAGAGGGAGCGAGAACGAGAAAGCAAGCGGGAACGGAAAAGCGACTGAGAACAAAAAAGCGAGCGGGAAAGGGAAACCGACCGGAAACGGGAGAGCAAGCGGGAGCGGGATAGAGATTGGGAGCGGGAAAACAAACGGGAACGGGAAAGCGATCGAGAGCAAGAAAACGGCCGAGAGCGGAAAAGCGATCGAAATCAGGAAATCAACCGGAAGCGGGAAAGCGACCGAGAGGGGAAGGAAACGGGATTGAGAAAGACAAACATTAGAAAACCTCTAAAAATTCCGGGCAACGCCGGGTACCCCGGTAGTTGTTTAATAGTTAGGCAAATAAGTTATTTTAGTTTCATAATATATATAAAAATGTAATCCACCGTTGGAGTAGAATATCTATACAAAAACAAAAGAGTTGAACTACCTAATCTGTTCTTCTATGAATAACTTCTAAAAAAATGTTTTATTTAGCTAAATATTTACATAAAATTTTTAAATATTTTTCATAATAACGATGGTAAGAATGTGTTACAATATATATATATATATATATATATATATAAAGTAATTTACAAAAATAATGTTAATTTAATTTTCATGTGATTTTATCATTTATTAAACCAGTTAATTTATATATTTTTACAATACAATTTTTTTGAAATATTTTTGGAGAAGCGGGGGTTTAATTACAGAATTCCCCTTTAATGGTAAGAAAACATAAATAGTTTTAAAATAATTCATTTTTAATTTACACTTAATCAAGCTGAGTAATACGATTTCATGCATTTGAAAAACGTTCTGGAATAATTTGGAGAGAGTTCTAACCTCATAACCCCTCTGGATGCGCCCATGGCCAGATAGGCACTTAAGAACGCCAGGTATTAAATTTTTATGCATTAAAAAATTTCAGGAAGGGTTCAACCTCAGAAATCCCCCCCCCCCGTGGGTGCGCTACTGATCTATTATACAAATATACACAAACGTTGCACTATAGAGTCCGAAGACTAGTTAACTTATGTTTTAAATAAATTTTTTAACCTTAAACTTAGGTAACCCTCCATTGGCTCAAATAAAATTCAAGCTACTTTTATTTAGGTTACAATCTCTGTTTGTTTGTGTGTGTATGTGTGTGTGGCTTTCTCTGTACACAAATCTTGCAAGAAAAATTTAACCAGCTTTTGACTAGCTAGGAAGCTGAAACTTTCAGCATAGCTTTATATTGAATGACAATACATGATTCAATTAAAAATCAAATTAATTTGAACATCTTTCGTATTTCTAAATCGAGTGTATTTGAAATTAAGTTTGTGTTAAAAAAACTCGTTTTTTCCTTTACTTCTTTTAATTTAATTTTCTTTTTAATTTTATTTGGTATATACATATGTGTGGTTCTGCCTGATTTTTTCACAGCTTGTCACCTCGCTTCCTCCTTTCCGATCAACACGAAAAAATGTAGTGGAGAAAATTTTTTGACCCCTAACGAGAAAAAATCAAACAAATATCCGACCAAAACCGGGCCTCAGTCTGTTATGCAACTAACCAAATGCTGTTTAAATTAAAAAACACATTTATTAATGATATAGTGCAATGATTTATTTTTATCTATGAAATCAAATACAAATTTTTTATTTCAGATAGAAGGATGTAAAAAAAACTTGGGCAAGTGCAACGGAGATAAAGGCAGTGAAAGCTGCGGTCCTTATCAAATCAAGTTGAAATATTGGATCGATTGCGGAAGTCCAGGAGGAGGTTATTTAAAAAACAATTAATTAAAAAATTCCAAGAATATTTCAATTATATATCTTTATTTCTAATTTCAAACACCGTTAAAACCTGGAAAGTGTGCACAATGCAAATGACTGTAATTATTATTTTTAATTTTCAAACACTTATCTAGATTGGAAAGCATGTACAATGCAAGTGGCATGCTCAGAAAACTGCATACAGACCTACATGAAAAGACACGCTAAAATATGCACAGACGGCCGAGAGCCAACCTGCAAAGATTATGCCAAATTACACAACGGTGGACCTAATGGTTGCAGAAGTTCGAATAATGGCTATTGGAAGAAGCTCAGTCATTGTCTCAACAGGCACACTACCAGGAAAAGGACTACAGCTAGTACAACTGAATGGACTACATCTACGTTTTCCCCAACGACAACTGACTTTATGACAACTGAAAATAATTTAGTTGAATCAACCGTTGAGTTCAATAAAGTATCAAGTATTCCAGATAAATTCTCAACTACATCGAATTCAACAACAACTGAATCAACTACGCCCGATTCAACAACAACTGAATCAACTACGCCCGATTCAACAACAACTGAATCAACTACGCCCGATTCAACAACAACTGAATCAACTACAACCGATTCAACAACAACTGAATCAACTACAACCGATTCAACAACAACTGAATCAACTACGCCCGATTCAACAACAACTGAATAAACTACAACCGATTCAACAACAACTGAATCAACTACAACCGATTCAACAACAACTGAATCAACTACGCCCGATTCAACAACAACAACTGAATCAACTACGTCCGATTTAACAACAACTGAATCAACTACAACCGATTCAACAACAACTGAATCAACTACGCCCGATTCAACAACAACTGAATCAACTACAACCGATTCAACAACAACTGAATCAACTACAACCGATTCAACAACAATTGAATCAACTACGCCCGATTCAACAACAACTGAATCAACTACGCCCGATTCAACAACAACTGAATCGCCTACGTCCTATATACCAACAACTAAATTAACCCGTTTAGGTCCAAAACTTTATTAATTAGATTTATATTATTATTTTTTTTTATTTCTAAGTTACTTGCTTATGTTTTAACAGATTTTTTTTAATTATTTTTTATTTGAAAGAAAACTTTGAAAATTCTCTATGCTCGTTTTTCGAACGGTGGTCGTATAGACTACTGAAAACGACAAAATGTTTAAAAGTCAATTTCTTTTTTTTCTCAACGCAAACAATTATAATATAAATTTTAGGCTATAAACAGAAAAGCTAAAAACACATTACTGACTTTATCAGTAACACAGTTCAATAAAATCCAAAAATTTAACATTCAATAAATCAGTCAAGCAGTTCATGATAGTCGTTTCAAAACCGGAGTGTGCGGAAAGCACCAAAACAATTCCGATGAAGTCGTTTGCCACACTTGGCCCACATGTACAGTGTTTTGCCACAATTTTCCAACTTGTAGCGACCTACTGTTTTCACCTTTTCCAGTTCGTGACCATGGCCAGTTGCTGAATCTTCCCTATCGTTTTGTTTTTTCAACCGTGCATGAATTCATTTCATCGGTATAAAACAACCTAAACAGCCTATATGGGGTTTTTCAAGCAAAGCATCATTGTGGTGTTTCAAACTCGTTATATATAGACTGTTTTAAAAGTGGCTATTCAAATGACTCTTTTTGGTCCAAGTGCATTTCAATCGTTTTTAGCGTTTTGGTTGCCGCGGCATTGAACTGACCGTATTTGCGACCTAAATTTCTTCACCCAAAGAACAGACACAGTCTAATCCCATCCCATCATTAGTATAATCAACTTCTACCTTCCCGGATATATTACAAAGAATAACATTTCTTTTTCATTTGCTTATTCATCAGTCACGTGTTATGATGCGCCGGGCGGAAGAATGACAAATTGACAAGTATGTCAACCTCAATGCTATCATCATCATCAAGAATTAGTTACATAGCTTCTTTCAACGTGAAAAAACGTTCTGTTTGACGTCTTTCATTTTTAAACTTTACAAACATTTCATTCGAAGAATGAAATTTGCAAAAAACACTATCACCAATTTAACCACTGCACAACTATAAGCTGAATAAACTAGTTTCGACTCGTTCGCATAAAGTACTCTATACGACCAACGATCGTAGAACGAGCATAACTCATACATATTCAGATTGTGGGTTATTGTAAACACAATAAAATTTAATTAACGTTGCTGTTTACTTTTGAGTACATCCTTTTTCGATATTTCAAACTTTTGTTATGATAACTCTCATGAAATTAGCATAATAAATTTTTAAAGTAATATTGGTCGAAAACCTTGAAAATGCTCATATTCTAACCCAGATTAAACTACTTAATACAAATAAAAAAATTATTTAAAAAATTGTATACAGTGTATTGAAGCTTTCTTAACATAAAACAAATCTTTTAACAGAAAAAAAAATTACAGCTGAATTTTATGCAACGCCAAAAATAAGTGTGTTCATAAAACGTACGATGGTCTAAAACGGGTTTACACCCAACAGGCACACTACCAGGAAAACGACTACAGTTAGTACAAGGGAATGGACTACGACTACGTTTTCCCCAACGACAACTGACTTTATGACAACTGAAAAAACTTCAGATAAATCAACTGTTGATTTTAATAAAGCATCAGGTATCCCAGAATCGACTACACCCGATTTAACAACAACTGAATCAACTACACCCGATTTAACTACAACTGAATTGACTACACCCGATTTAACAACAACTGATTCGACTACATCAGATTCAACAACAACTGAATCAACTACACCTGATTTAACAACAGCTGAATCAACTACACCTGATTTAACAACAGCTGAATCGACTACACACGATTTAACAACAACTGAATCGACTACACCTGATTTAACAA
Source organism: Erpobdella octoculata (assembly GCA_963978895.1). Lineage (NCBI taxonomy): Eukaryota > Metazoa > Annelida > Clitellata > Hirudinida > Erpobdellidae > Erpobdella > Erpobdella octoculata. Next base: position 28,883,214 of record OZ022244.1, read on the forward strand.
CAACTGAATCAACTACACCCGATTTAACAACAACTGAATCAACTACACCTGATTTAACAACAACAAAATCAACTACACCCGATTTAACAACAATTGAATCAACTACATCAGAATCAACAACAACTGAATCGACTACATCAAACTCAATAACATCTTAATCGATACATCAACAACAACTGAATCGACTGCACCAGATTCAACACTATAACCACTGTATTTTATAAGAGGTTTATTTAATATATATAATATATATATATATATATATATATATATATATATATATATATATATATATATATATATATATATATATATATATATATATATATATATATATATATATATATATTACGCTAAGGTACGTGCGTCTACATATAACACAGTCACTAGATGGCAGCCTTTTAGCTTTCTTGATAACCAACATGAAATACACAACATTAGCTTTGCGTTTAAGAGAAAGAGAAGGAAAGAAAGAGTACTAAGATACGGCGCACGCGACGTACAATTACATTTTGGTTTATTTATTGGTTTGGTTTTATAAAAAAAATTTATATTTTTTAAATTCATGTAATTTTCCAATATAAATAAATAAATAAATATTCTGACTTAGCCGTATAATTAAAATATTATCGCTATTTTTAGGTTACTTTCACTGCATTGGCAATTTTGACATCTTATTAAATACGGCATGTTCAATTGATTCTGTATTTACATCTACATTACCTTGCAAAAATGTCAAAAGCTATGTGAGAAAAAGAGAGAGAAAAAGATAGAAAGAAAGAGAGAGAAAAAGAGAGAAAGAGAGAGAGAAAGAGAGAGAAAAAGAAGTAAAGAAAAAAAGAAAGTCAGCAACAGAGAGAGAGAAAGAGAAAGAAAAAAAGAAGAAACAGAAAAAAAGAAAGAGAGAGAAAACAAGAAAAAAAAGAAAAAATCGAAAAAAACGAGAAATGAAGAGAAAAAAAAAGGTAAGATGAGACAAAAAAGAAAATGAGAAAGAAAAAAAGAGAAACAATAAAAAAAATAGGACAAATAGAAAAGAATTGAAAAAAATTTGAAAAAAAGAAAGAGGAAGGAAAAACATAAAAAAAAGAAAAACAGAAAATGAGAAGGGAAAAAATGAAAAAAGATAGAAAGAGAAAAAACGAGAAATAGGAAACCATAAAAAGAATAAGAGAGTGAAAAGAAACAAACAAATTGCACTAAAGTACGAAAAAAGAGAAAAAAAAGAAAAAAAAGAAAGACAAACAAAGTAAGAGAAGATGAAACGAGTGTCTATGATAGGTATGGATCTGACTTTTTGAGCATATCAATCCATTGACGGGTTAACTTTTTCCATTAGACTTTTCCCATTTGAATCTACTTATATTATTTATTTGTTTTGTGTTTTACGTAATATAACACTTTTTTCCAAATTAAAATAAAATGAATTAATAATTGTTCTGTCAACCTCACCGTTGTGTTAAAATTCCCACGACCAGGTTATAAATACACATTGTTTTCATGCGTAGAAATATATACCAACACAAAACGGTAAAAATATAATTATTAAAAAATCATTACATTGTAATAACATTTCTTACAGGTTGCTTTTTTTAGAATCATAGGTGTGCGTACACCTGAACAATTACAGATCGTACTACACAATTAAACCAACAACTCAACTTAGCAAAACTACATCTCCATTCCCAACGCCAACATAAATTATTGCAGATTTTTAATTAGTATACACTGGAACGTTTTAAGACATGTGGATAAAAAACCCGGTTTTTAAATTGAAACTACATTTGTAATTTATGGAAAATTTATTTATAAAATTAATAAATATTACAAATATATTTCACTGTTGTAAATGTACAAAAACTTTATTGATTTTTGCATGTGAAGAATTTTTAAAAGTTCAAAAACAAAATGAAATATTGGAAAATTTGAAAACAACCACTGGAAAATTAAAATAAAACTTAAATAAATTTGAATTTTTTTGTTTGTTTCTATAAACAAAAATATTTTTTATTTTTAATATTAAATTCATGAAAAATATTTCTGCCATCATTCAGCTACTTCGTTACTTCCAATAAAATTAAAATCGCATAAAACTCTCAAAACATATTTCAAAGTCACATCTGCTGGTTAAATTTAATCGATTATCAATTTTAATTACTGTTCCCTCTACTAGTTCTCTGATTGTATTAAACATCAGTTAGTTTCATCATTGAGACATTTTTTTAAAAAGTCGCTACGTGGAGCTTTTTCCAGAGACGATCTGCTTGCAAACATGACTCGTTTTGTTTCGTTGGCGCTTATTTTGGTTATCTTCGGTAAGTTTTGTTAGACTTGTTGTATTTAAATACTTTAAATTTTTCAGTATGATTCAGATATAGTGTGAGCATTAGTTAAATTATTTTTTTTTTAATTTTGCTCTAGTTTTCGCCACAAAGTGTGCGATTGACAATAGTTGCATGAAATGCATGTGCAAGGTTCGTTGTTTATCATTTGTTTTTCATTAATTTAGAATAGCGTACTCATTTTTAATAAACGTTAGGTAAATATTGTTGTTTTTTACCAGTCGCACTGCCAAAACAAAGTCTTATTTATCTAAAAATAAATATACGCACCTACTACAAATATAAAATCTACTGAATTATTAGTTTTCATTTATTGAAAACATGAAAATTAAACAATCATATTTAAAACAACAAGGCTGGAGGCTGTGAAGACAAAGTTGTCAAGTGCAGCGATGAAGTTGGCATTTGTGGTCCTTATCACATCACAGAGCGCTACTGGATCAACTGCGGTAGCCCAGGAGGAGGTAGGAAGACCAGCCAAATAAAATTACTTATTTTATCAAAGATTAGTTTCATTATTATAATCCATAGTAATTATAAACGTTTATTAGTTAAATAAGTGCCTTAATAGATGTGTTTATTAAAATAAACGTCATACTAAACAATGCTTTTCCATGCTGAAATTTTTTCTAAAAAAATTCTGCTTGTTTTTCCGGTGGTTTTGATTCAACAGACTGGAAGAATTGCACCACTGAGATGGAATGTTCAGAAACATGCGTAAAAAATTACATGGAAAGATACGCAGTTAAGTGTACAGAAGGAAGAAAACCAACATGCAGAGATTACTCGAACATTCATTACTATGGTCCCAATGGCTGCCAAACATCAGCAGACAATTTCTTTGTGGAGCTGGTCGAAGAATGTCTGAATGTCTCTATGATTCATAAAAAAGATAAACTAAGCCTATACAGATATCTGATTAACTTAATAATAAAATTCTTATGGAATGACATGATATGATAACATTGAATAAAAATAAATTTTGACATCATTTTTCTTTGATTGTGTATAATTTCATTATCAAGTTTTAGCGTAATTAAATGACGGAAAGTAAATAATTGAAACAAAGTTTGATAGAGACCACCTAGCGAATAATGAATTAAAAATAAATCTTTTGTACGGCAGGTGGCCGAACGAGTCGAAGAAATGAATTTCTATCTTGGTACATCTTGATTGTTTCATAATTTTCTAAATCAACATGTTTCACATTTTTGCTTGCTTAGTTTTTTCTAAATTTAATGTCATTATTAAGATATTCCTTGTGCCAAATTTCAGCTTGATTGAATGATGGCAAATAGTTTAATAAACACTTTGAAATGCATCAAACAAGCCCACACCCACCAACTCAAACATACACAGACAAATACACAAACCGACAAAAGCAAAATTGACATGAAAAAATAATTAAAAAACAAGTAAAGGAAAAAACGAGTTTTTCAACACAAACTTTTATTTCAAATACACTCGATATAAAAATACGAAAGATATTCAATTTAAGTTTTTTTTAAATTGATACATGTATTGTCATCCAATATAAAGCTATGCTGAAAGTTTCAGCTTCCTAGCTATTCAAAAAGCTGGTTAAATTTAACTTGCAAGATTTCCGAACAGACAAAACCACACACAAACAAAGATTTTAACCTAAATAAAAGTTTGTAATTACAGAAGTCGTAGTGTTATATCGGAAAAACTTTAGTACTTTTATGGTTAATTCGTTAAAATGCTTTGAGTTTCTTTTTTTTCTTATTTTATTTCGAATAGATTATTATAATTTTCTATACTATGGTTAACCTGAAAATACTTTACAACCTTTAAATAACATTTGTAATTTTGCTGCTCGACCTGTAAGTCTGTTCATACCCACATCACCCTTTTTCTTATATTACTCCATTGGCTTTCCATAGAATATAGAATTATTTTTTTAATAATCTGTAATGATGCTTAAATCAAAAAAATAGTTTTTTCCTCATTATTTGAAATCATTAATTGAACAGCCCTCACAGAAATCATTTAAGATCCTTTTTTCAATTGGGAATGATTTTTTTATAATTGTGAATTTTAATCTATTATTCTGCCACGAATAAATAAATGTCAACTTGTATTAAAAAATTAATGATTAAATTTAAATTTTTGTCATCTACAGTCATTTTTTAGATTTAAAGGCTTTGATTATTACGCGTGTTGATGACTCATAAATAATAAAAATTAAATATAAAAACCTCAAATTTACTTCAACTATAATTTATTTTACTTTAAATAATTTATTTTACTTCAAGTAACTCATTTTACTTCAATTACTTCAAGTAATTCATTTTACTTCAAATAATTCATTTTACTTCAAGTAATTTATTTTACATCAAGTGTTCTCAAATCATTTTAAATTCGTAAAGTGTTTGTTTTTTTCTTGAAAATAAATTAATTCAATAACTTGTAAAAAAAATTTTTTTGAATTTTTTTAAAGCACTTGAATTCACCAATATGAGCAAATGAGCAATTCTGCCAAGCAGCTTTTAGTCATGAACTACCAAATTGTACTGACGTGTTTGCTGGTTATTTCATGTAAGATTTCTTTTTTATTTTATTTTATTTCAGTTTATTTTTATTTCAATGACTATAATTCGTTTGGTAGTGGTGATTAAAATTACGAAATTTTTATTTATTCAAAGTTTCTGCGGCAGCTAGAAGTGACATTGCCGATGACTGCATGAAATGCATTTGCAAGGTTCAAATATTTTCATTTTATAAAAACTAACTTACATTTTTATTACAATAAGTTGATTAAAAAGTAAAATCTTAAGATGAGCCGCAATTTCACAGTAGAACCATAAAAAACTCTTCAAACATTCCAATTCCTGGTCGCCCTGATCGCACAGTTTAACTTGCTAGCCGCCCTTGTTTCCAAAATCAGAATTTGCCGAACACCTAGTTTTTTTTATCAAGTGAAAAAATAAGAGAATTTTAGATATACTTATGGACACAGTGCTGAGATAACCATCAGACGTGTGCTGCTATCCAGCCTGTACGGCTGACAACTCAGCTAACAGTCAATTGAAGACTGCCACCCACATAATGAGTGGTCCAGTTAAATTAAGTTAGCGTGAAATTCAATTACTAGCAAATTAAATACGTTGTTATGGAGATGTAAAATAACAGGAGCACCACGGAACTGTGCTGCTCAAGTATCCATCTATCAGATAACATCGAACTCTGTATTATATCTCTTGTTTAAATTGTTTGAAAGTACTAATGGACTGATGTCAGTGTAATTTTGCGTTGACTGTGATTGTCATAGCTAACACGATTGAAAGCTTAATATATAATAGAATAATAATTAATTTTAGACCAACTCCGCCTCGCTAATTGCGAGCCAGTCCCAAGCCTGGAGAAAGGAGGAGGGAAAAGTTAAAAGGATCAAATTCTGATCCACGACAGGAAGTACTTAAGTGCTTCCTAAATACAGCCATTAGAGTCTTAAAACACCTGGTGTAAAGGACTATAAACTATCATAAAAAAAATTAAAAAAAAAAAAAAATTTTAGACCAAAAGATGTGAAGAAAACATCGGAATATGCCGCATGGACTCGGAGAGTGTGAGTTGCGGTCCTTACCAGATCAGATATCCTTATTGGTTTGACTGCGGACAACCAGGCGGAGGTGATATATTTGCAATGGATAGTTCTTTTTTTTTAAATAAATGTTTTCAGCGACAATAGCGATGACGAATAACTTATAAAGTTGTAACGAGCGATTTCATTTTTAACGTAAAATTTGTAACAGCGTACTTGAAACGCATTTTGTTTCTAACAGACTGGCAGACCTGCGCCAAGGAGATGGAATGTTCTGAAAGATGCGTTCGTGCCTACATGAAAAGATACGGAACTTACTGTACAGGGGTGCGTGAACCGACCTGCGAAGATTACTCGAAGATCCACAATGGAGGCCCCTTGGGCTGCCAAGTTTCTAACAATGATTACTGGTTTCAAGTCAGAAAATGCCTTGGATGAATTAAGTAGTTTTTTGTAATAAGAAAAAAACGAAACAAATGACAATTTGTACGATATATAAAAGAAACGATATTTAATATTTTGAAAATTTCCAGGCTTACTAACATGGACTTGTTTTGATTTCTTAAAATTTAGCTTTCTTTTAAAATCAAATTGATTTGATTTATTATTGACTAGCGGTGTACCCGGCGTTGCCCGAGATTTTTCAGAGGTTTTTCTCATGTTTGTCTTTCTCGCTTCCGTTTCCTTTCCTGCTTGCTCCCTCGCCCTCGATCGCTTTCCTGCTCCCGGTTGCTTTCCTGATCCCGGTTGTTTCTCCACTCCCGACCGTTTTCTCGCTCTCGTTCGCTTTCCCGCTCCCGGTTGCTTTCCCGATTCCGAACGTTTTCCCGCTCTTGGTCGCTTTACCTTTCCCGCTCGATTTTTTGTTCTCAGTTGCTTTTTCATTCCCTCTTGCTTTGCCGTTTCTTTTTCCACTCATTTTCTAATTTTCGTTTCCGCTCGTTCTCCCGCTCCGCTCATTTTGTGACCGATTTCAAATTTTTCTTAACTATAATTGTCTTTCATTGCCTCTCAAGCTTGCATAAAAAATGCATTACGATCGGATGATTGGTGTAGCAATACATAAAGAACTAATATTCGTAATCTCATTTATATATAGATTATTTGTTTAAATACTATTTGTGTTTATTGACTTAACTAGAGATAGCCCGTCAAAAATGACAGATTTTTTAAATATCATTATATATTATTTTGCCATCGCAGTGCCACTTTTTTATTTTTAGGAATTAGGACTGATAGCGTACAATTGTAAAATAACTTTTAATACACTTTATCAACAGCTGACTGCTGACCACTGCGGCCGCCGCGTGGACATACCTACCTACATACATACATACATACATACATACATACATACATACATCTATATATATATATATATATATATATATATATATATATATATATATATATATATATATATATATATATATATATATATATATATATATATGAGTCTTAAAACACCTGGTGTAAAGGACTATAAACTATCATAAAAAAAAAAAAAAAAAATATATATATATATATATAAATGAGGTTATGTATATTAGTCCTTTATGCATTGCTAGATCATTCATCCGATTCTAATTAAATTTTTACACAGCCTTGAGAGTCCATGGGAGACAATTATAGTAAAAAATGAAATTGGACACAAAATGAGTGGAGCGGGAGCCGGAGAGTGAACGGAAACGGGGATTAGAAAATGAGCAGAAACGAAAACGGGAAACCAAGAGGGAACAAAAAAGCAACTGAGAGCAAAAAAGCCAGCGGGAAAGGTAAAGCGACCAAGAGCGGGAAAGCGTCCGGGATCGGGAAAGCGACCGGCAGCGGGAAAGTGACCGGGATCAGGAAAGCAACCGGGAGCGGGAAAGCGACCAAGAGCGAGAGAGCAAGCAAGAAAGGAAACGGGAGCAAGAGAGTCAAACATTAGAAAAACCTCTAAATATCCCGGGCAACGCCGGTACCCCGCTAGTACATACATACATACATACATACATACATACATACATACATACATAAAAAATGCTAATCTTTAAATACCCTTTCTGAAATATTTATAATGGTATTCATGGTTTCAGTAGTTATATTTATCTACGTATACTTACCTAGTATGTCATATAACTGTCTAGCCAAGTCAGATATAATCAACATCTTTTTTGTATTTTTACGACTGCCTTGGAGCCTCAGATACTTGAATCTATGGCGATCAAGTCTAAAAGTTAGCTGAGCGTCAAGTGGCGAAAAGTAAGGTTTTAATATAAGCAATCAAACAATCTCAAGTTGTTTCATGTCATAACAGGTGAGCCGTCAATCAAAACATTGTTTTTGGAAAGTCCTTCGTATTTTTTAATTCAGAAGTTTGGAATTTTTTGCAAATTATTTTGTGATGATGTCCATAAAATAGAAAAACATTAACCATAGCCTTCTAAATACTATATATGTAAAGTATGTGAGGGTGGAAAAAATAAGAAAATTTAGAATCATTATAAAAAATCAAAGTTTTTATTACAAATTTTATGTTTAAAAAGTTTAGTATTGTTTTTGTTGAATGACCCTAGAAAAGAAAAAAAACAACTGCTTCATTTTATTCAAGTTGTTGTTGTTGTTAATCATCCTAAGAGCTGCAAGCTAGACAGCTAGCTGCGCGCCAAGATTAGCTGAAAAAAAGGCGCGTAAGCAAACGCGCTTGAACAGGAAAAGCAAAAATCTTTAGCTGTACTTGTACGAGTTGTTCAATTTCATTTTTTATACTTTTAACATTTCAAGCCTTCTCAAGTTAATTGTTACTACAAATATTTCCATACGATTAAATTTTGATTTTTTAAGTTTCTAAAGCGTTTTTATATTATGTAATAAATGGTTGTGAACAATTCCAAACAAGTAATCTTTATATTGAGCAGCTCCATGTGTAGACAATGAATCAGAATTTTTTTACACAAGAATGCCAAGAGTTTCTTTATTTTCTATTTTGCTATGAAACTGTTTTCTCTATTATCACTTTAAAACAAACTAACTTAAATACTAAAATTTGTATTTGCTGCGAGTATACAAGCTGAATTGTTTCATTACATGTACCAAATGTAAATCAAAAATTTAACAAACTTAAAGATTAAATCGAAAGTATCAAACAATCAAAAAATCGGCAGGTTATTTTTATCAACGAACCAAGCATTGGTACGAAATATATTATATACACAGTTTTCAATGAGCGAAATCGTTTAGCAAGCAATTTATGAATAAGAGCATTTCATCCGCACAGAACTATGTAAAATCATGTAGTCATACGTTATACAAAAAAATCATAAATTTGAATTAAACAAAATTTAAAAATGTAATTTGGTATTAAAATAAAGTTTATTGTAATGTTTCATTGTATGCTGTTAAAGACTTGGCTTTACCAAAATACCCACTGCCGATAACAACTTACCTATCTTCAAGTGCTACTTCAACAAAATCTGAAATTGTTAGTTTAAGCTGCGCAGTTGCTGATTGGTTCCTGATTTTTTTGAAAGTTTACTTTTTCGACTGCTTTGTATGTAAAGAAAAACTTTAGAGAGTCCTTAAAAGGCAGCTACAATCAGCTGTGCCTAAGCAATCAGCAGTCATGAATCGTCTTATCGAAATTACGTGCTTTCTGGTTATAGCGAGTGAGATTTCAAAGTTTTTTTTTTTAATTTCATTTTTGTTTTAATTATTTTTTAACCATTATGTTATTATTTATCAAACATGCTGAAAACTTTGAGGATAGCTTGACCTCTGAACTTTTATTCATGTCCAGTTTCTACGGCAACGAGTGACATCAGCGATGAATGCTTGGCATGCATCTGCAAGGTTCGCATATTTAAGTATTTTTGAAATATAATTTGTTGTAACGTTTAATAAAATTGTCTAATTTATTTATAATATAATTTACTTTTTGGTAAAGTTTTAAATGCAACGTAAATCATTATACGACAAGACCACAGTAAAAAGTTTAAGTTTTTCATTTATCGCATTTTTAGGCAAAACTTTGGTTGTGATTACGTAGCTGACTTTTTTCTCTTTTTTATAATAGTTTTTAATTTTGTACACTGGGTATTTAGTATTTAGCAATATTTAAGAAATACTTAAGTAAATCGTTCTTATCATAATTTGATCTGACCATCTTATTATTATTATTATTATTATTATTATTATTGTTATTATTATTATTATTATTATTATTATTATTATTATTATTATTATTATTATTATTATTATTATTATTATTATTATTATTATTATTATTATTATTATTATTATTATTATTATTATTATTATTATTATTATTATTATTATTATTATTATTATTATTATTATTATTATTATTATTATTATTATTATTATTATTATTATTATTATTATTATTATTATTATTATTATTATTCGTGTACTATCAAACCTGACAGAACGCAGGAAAGTCACAATCCTTACAAGCAAATTTCGTGACATTAAAAGAATGAAACAATAATAATGACGATCAGGATGATGATTACATAATATAAATAAATAATTTTATTATTAGTAAAACTATTGATGGTTTTTGTCTAGAATAAAATGATCAGTAGGAGTCTTAAAAGAACAACCTAGTAATAAAGTTTCGATCAAAACTAGCTGAAAGTTATTTCTTCTGGGGCAGAACAAAATCGTGTTTTCTCTTAAATGAAATGGCTCAATCAAGCAAGCAAAAAAAAGTGAAGTTAATATAAAGAAAATAACAACCAGCTCCCCTAGAATGTTTATTGGTTTTTTCAGCTTTCTTACAGTCAAGCTGTTAGTAATCGTGACTACCATAATTAAAATTTAAAATATGTAGAATAAAAACTTTATTGAAGGCCAAAGGATGTGAAGGCTATGTTGGAACGTGCCGCATGGATGATGAGACTCTGAGCTGCGGTCCATACCAGATCAAGTACCCGTACTGGCTTGATTGTGGAAAGCCAGGAAGAGGTGAGATTACTGCAATACTAAATTTTTTTTTCTGTATTGAATGTTTGTGGCAAAAAATTAGAAAGAAACAAGTAAGCCGTGAAAAACATGTTTTTTTTCACAAATCCCTTATATTTCTGGATTTGCCGGATTTTCATTTATTGAAAACTTTTTTAAAAATGGCATTTTTTAAATTTATAAATGTAAACATTTATTTTATTTTATTTTATTTTATTCGTTTTTGTTTTAAAACACGTATAATTGTTATTTTTAAATATAAAAATGTGTTTAAAAAAAATTTTAAACTTTAATAGAATGCATTGTCATGAGAAGTAAGCTTATACTTCAAATTTCAGCTTGATTGGATGTTTGCAAACATTCAAGCAGGCAAACAAGCAAGACCGGCGGTAAAGTAAATATAAGGGATTTAAAAATTATTAAGTTTTCATGTAAAGTCTTACTTTTCAACGTGAACCTATACTGCCGTAGCAACAACGCATTTTGTTTCTAACAGACTGGCAGAATTGCACCATGGAGATGGAATGTTCAGAGAAATGCGTACGGGCGTACACCAAGAGATACGGAACTTACTGTACAGGGGGGCGTGAACCGACCTGCGAAGATTACTCGAAGATCCACAATGACGGCCCCCTGGGCTGCCAAACTGCTGACGACTATTTCTGGGACTCTGTCAAGAGATGTCTGGGTTGAATAGGCTGACCCAATTAAGAAATTGTTTTTGTTTACTAAGTGTATAATTTATTCAATAACGAAAAAGACTTTTAGAACAAATTACTATAATTTATTTTTTAAAAACAATTACATTTTTAAATTAACTTCATTTCATTTTATCAATATTGATAAAGAATTAGTGTTGTGTCTGGCTTTTAATAGAAAACAGACAGTGAATAGCAAAAAACATTTCTAAACCTCTGAGGAACACAATGTCTAGAACAGGGCTGCCCAGCCTTTTTATACTAAAGATCTACTTTTTTAATCCAATTACCTCGAGATCTACCCATGTCCAAAAAATTAATGTCTTCAATTAGTATAATTTCAATTTATTTAACTTCATTTAAAAATTTAAAAAAATATATACAAAAAAAATAAAAACATAACAAAAAAATCGAGCAAATAAAAATTGTTATTAATTAGTTATAAATTGCATAAAAACATTAAGAAAAAACATATATTTATGTGATATTAAATATTCGTATACCAGCGAGAACTAATCTATAAAAATATAAAGTAAAAAAAATATTTTTATAAATTCGGATGTATTTTGACAAAATAAGCCTCTTCGCTATTTCCACTCGTGCTTCCCCGGATATCTTCCCGCACTTCTACAATCGTTAACTTACTTCAAAAACAAACCGTCTGCTTTTCAATACAGTTTTCTGATTCAACTTTTCCATCGCTGTACGCTCAGCGCGCATGTGCGCCCTCATTCGATTAGTCGGGTTCGACGCCTATCTGAACGGGTCCCTATAATTGGCACGGGACCCACCTATATATTCGGTCAGACGCACTGGGATGGTATTTTTAAGTGCCAATACATCACGTTCCCCCCCCCCGTCAGTACCCCTCGCAACTGCTGGCTTTTCTTGCACGTATCATCGGTTAATGCAATCCCCAAATCTTACGCTCCTTCTCCATCTATAATGTTACATACTATTGCATTCGTTTCGTTTCAAATTGCAAAACAATTATGTTTATTTTTGTTTTATTTTTACAAACTTTTATTTAGGTTACAATCTCTGTTTGTGTGTGTGTTTATGTGTGTGTGTCTTTTCTGTACGCAAATCTTGCAAGTAAAATTTAACCAGCTTTTTGACTAGCTAGGAAGCTAAAACTTTCAGCATAGCCTTATATTAGATGACAATACATAATTCAATTTAAAAAAACCACTTAATTTGATCATCTTTCGTATTTCTAAATCGAGTATATTTGAAATTAAAGTTTGTGCTGAAAATTTCGCTTTTCCTTTTACTTGTTTTGAATTTTAAAACAACCCGTGAAGCTTTCTAGTTTTTATTACTTTTAAAATGACAGATCTTTTTTTTTATTTACCTTATTTTCATCTCAGAGCGATGACCGCAGAAGTAATTTGTCACGAGTGCTTTTGTCGTGGCCGGGATTTTATTGGGGTTAACGTCTCGAAAGTGACACGTTTCGCATTTGATCTCGCTCTGGGAACCGGTTCATTCAGCATTAAGCTGTTTGATAATTTGTTTTTCTTCTTCTTTCAGAAACCGGTCCAGCAGTAATACAGTCATTGTTGCTGTACACATATTAAACCGACTTTTTCCCATCCCGAGTCTATTAAAAATAAAAATAAAAGTTTGTTTACGTTTGCGGCTGCCATTGAGAAGCCGCAGAACGCAGGCAAGTGGCACGAGATCTTCTTCCGCTGGTGATTAATCGTATCGTTGCGCAGGCGGCGGGCGAGAAAGTAGTCCGAGGCTCTTTTGAAATCTCAACGTTGACGCACGGTTCGGCTCCATAGGATCGATATTGTATAAGTTCGCGCGTTTTATTTTCCAGCTGGAGCTAAAAATAGCTGTCTCGATGCTACTAAATATTTTTTTCTTTTTCAAAATTTCGCACTGCACTCTGGCGATGAAAAGAGAAAGAAAGAGAGAGTAATCTAAAAGAAGAAGAAAAGCAAACAAAATCGCCATGCCGCGTTCTCTCTCCGCCTCCGTACACCAGCTGTACGCCGTCAAAGTCTACATCGTCAGGCAACGGCGGTGGCGGGAACGAGCGGCGCGGTGACACCGGCACTACGGGCGTGCGAGCGAGCGTATACGGAGCGCACCAACTCACAACAACGCGTATACGCACAGAGCGACAAATAGTCGACGTAGTCGAACGTTCACAGGCCCAGCGTGATCACAGAATAGAAATAAAAGTTATGAAAGATATAAATAAAGTAGGAATAAATATAATTTTTTTTTAAATAAGAAAAATACTTTCTTGCACAATTGCATGCAGGCGTATATGTGGTGCGCACACATGCTTGGGTGTGTATCTGTGGTATAGACCTACATGGGTCCATCTGACGGAATCTTGAAAAGCTTTCTCATTTCACTTTGATAATATTATAACTTCATCTTTCGAAATGTCATCGCAGATTTGATTTGCTCACTTTTTTTTAGAGAAATAATAAAAGAGCCGTATGATGAAAATGCGATCCTACGAACCGGTTTGCCGGATTCAGCTTAAAAGGATCGGTTTTTTTCTGTTCCCCGTGGCTGATCCGTTTTCGTCGCGTCCGTTGCAAAAAGAAAACTCACTTTTGAACGAGATGTTCAACGTTTAACATTTTTTTTTTATCAAAAGCGAATACTTTGTGGTGTTAGTCTCTCTGATTTTAAAGTCTGCTCCATGCGCATATTATTTAGTCCGGAAGACAAGACTAAACCGGTGAGTCATATTAATTAGTTTTTTCACACGTGCATCCAGCGATAAAGATTTATTATAATTAATTTTTCAAACGTCATAACATTTAAAATGTTTATTTTATCAACCTTTTATTAATTTGTTAACAGAAGAAAAAATATTTCTAATGATTCAACCAAGTTGATAAACAAATTGTTTATCCACTATTTTAGGTTCGCTTAACAATGCGATAAATGAAATGTACCTACCAAAACATATGTGCATAAATTTTTGTTTGTTGTTTAAATAGATTTTTGTTTAATATCTTTCCTTTGACATTTGCGTTTTAAAATTTCTCGACATCTTTGTTTCATTTTCTTTTATCCATCCGTTTTCGTTTAATCTAAAAAGTCTTAAAACTTATTTCGTCTTGTGACAGAGAAAATAACTCGCAATAAAACGAGCAAAACGTCTCTCAAATTGGCCGTCCAATAAAGCATTTTCCTACGTCCTGAATTTAATCCAGCTAATAGGCCTCCCACGAAATAAGGTTATTCACCCCACCCCTCTCCACCCCCTTTCCACTTCCTCCTCAACTTCTACTCTCGCCAGCTGCTCTCTTCCAGCTCTCGTTTCATCTCTCTCCTTTCTCGTCTCGTGGATGGGCGGTATAAATTTAGAACATCCGCCGGATGTGCGCCTGGCAGAGAAAGTTTCCGCTTTCTTCAGCAATAACAAAAGCGATTATGAAAGTGCATTTTATTTTCACTGCTTATTATTAATTTTTTCAGCATTTCCATACCTTTGGAATGTAAAAGAACGTGTGTTTTGTTCTGAGGCGCAGTAAAGATGTTTCTGATCCGTTTGCTGTTTTTTCGAATGGTTATTTGAAAATTTATATCAGTCTATGTATGGGTCATGGACATCTTGATATTATATCAGGATATCCATAGAATGGACGAGAACGTGGCGTGTAAGTTTTGAATTCCTCTTCAGGAACTTCGACCCTGTGGCCCTGATTTGTGGGTTTGCTTGTGGAACGATTTTTGCTCGTAGACAGGTGCTGATGAAAAATGAAATTTTTCTTATTTGTTTCCATGGCTAAAATATGTCCTGGGGTCTATAGGACGAGCTAAACATGACAACAAGCAGTTCATCGGCGGTTAATTATATGCTATAAAGTTTTTGACTAAATTACGCGCATAAATGCGAAAAAGCACTTAATCAATCAATCAATTTCAATTTATATAGCGCTTTTTTCGACGAGGCTTTCAAAAGCGCTCGGCTACAAATTGACTGAAAATGAAGGTTTTCAGCCCCTGGCAGAAAGAAATGAGAGATGAAGACATAGTGAGAGAAGATGGAAGAGGATTCCAGAAAATAGGACCAGAATAAGAGAAAGAAGCGTTTATCAAAAGAATGCTATACAGAAAAAGTAAAGGCATGATTAGCAGTAGAAGATCTTAATCCTAACTTATGGAGGGTTATAAAGAGGTCTTTTAGATATAAGGGAGATATAGAATTTTTAAATTTAAACATAATAAGACAAATTTTAAAAATCACTCTATACTTAAGAGGTTACCAGTGCAGAAAAACAAGAAAAGGAGAAATAAGAGAGAATCAAGAAGTGCGTGAGACTAAACGCGCAGCAAAATTAAAGGCTTCAGTAAGTGGAGAAAGAGTAGTATCAGCAATCCAATGATGAGTATGTTGGCATGCCCATGGCCCATGGCAGTGTGTTTTATGACTTTGGTGATACGAAAGAAATTAATCTGACTTACTTTTTCAAGCCATCAATAAGCCATGAAAAGCTTATTTTTACTCAGCACGTCGCCAATATTCAATAAGTACACCCATTGATCAGTGACGTAGAAAAGGGGGCAGCCACCCCGGGTGCCTGTCGCTAGAGGGTGCCAAAAAGCGGCACAATATAAGTAAAGACAAAAGGTCTTAGAAAAAGTTTGGTAAAATACCTATGACTACCCCCCCCCCCCCCCTCAGAGAAGTTGACATGGGATTCTGTAGGGCGCATTCTGTAGATTTTGCCCATAGTTACGCCATTGCCATTGATATATACTATACAATACTATACATCAATGAGTGCACTCGTTTTTTATATGTTTTTATTAACTTTCACTTGACCCGATGTCCATGGGACGTCCGCGGACGGTTTTGAGTTTGGAAATTCACCGACATAAAAAAATTATAGTTTAGATAAAAAAAAATATAATAAAAGAAACAAAAAGTATTTTAAAAAAATTAAAAAATATATTGATAATAACGAAAAAACTTTCATCGTCATAGTAACTATAAACATCTTTTGGTTAGTATTCACCAGGGTAATATTTTTACAAGCCGATGTCGCTATAAAATTGTATAACTGTCTTAAAAGCATATTTTAATTTTTTAAATTAACTTCAACTTGTTATATATAAATAAACGTTTGGTGTTACTAAACTCCGTAAAGGGCATTTACCCAAGATTTCCACATTTATTTAGCGCTTGAATTTTTTTTATTTTTCATTTACCTCCTAGCTTCCGGCTAATGGAGATTTGCACAATGAATCACAACGCGTAACGGGAGCCTATATTTTTAATCTAAATTTGTGGAGAAGCAGTTTGAATGAGTTAGATCTAAGGAATAGAAATTTCATTTAAATTAAAACTGGCTTCTATTTGTGAGTACCAATAATTTTCGATAGAGCAAAATCTTCTCCTCGCTATTTCCCCCCCCCCAAACACCGTTCGTATTAATATACGTTTATTTCTAAGAAATATTTATAATTGTTGTACACTTTTACAATTTTTTTTTCATTCAAATAATTAACACTTTTTAGGTTCGTCATATTAGTTAAGTCAAAAAAAATTCAACATTTTAAAAATGATAGTTTTTTTATAATATAATTTAAGTGGTAAATTGCACAATAAGATTAATCGATAAGCTCAGCTAAATAACAAAATCTTAAAACACCTCTGACTCAAAAAAACTTACCGAAGTAAATACCTTTAGTTTTATCACTGACGGGCAGGTCGGTCTAAACCGGGATGAAACTAGGTTAATGGCACGAATTTGTTTTAACTATTAACAAATACAAAATAATTTACAACGATTAAATAATTTCATGTATTTTTTTTACAATTACTTTTATACGATTACCAATGTATTTATGTAATATTACAAAACACCGCAGCAAATAAATTAGATTTTCTAACGATGAGGTTAATTATAGAATTATGAGCATATAATGTTTATTGAATGATTGTGAATGTTTAAATTTTATTAATTTTACCTCATTAAAATCTACTTCCATGCTAGTTTTGCTCAAATTGCTTCAGCCGTTATATATATACTAGCTGGGTTACCCGGCGTTGCCCGGGGAATTTAAAGGTTTTTTTATCGTTTTTCTCTCTGGCTCCCGTTTCCTTAACCGCTCGTTTGCCCGGGCATCTTTGCATCTATTGAAACATTTATGCAGATACTTTTGATTTTTAATTAAAAGAAATACAACAAACACATACAGTCATTTTATTGCAAAGCTTTCTGATACACAATGTTTTTTGTTTTTCCATAAGGTGCATTAATAGTTATACTATTATACTTAAAATACATTAATAGTTATATTGATATACTCACTCACAATAAATTTTTCAATTTTCTTGTCTGTAAGCACAAAATAATATCTGTTAGACTAAAAGTAGCACAAAATAATATCTGTTAGAGGTTAGAGTGGTTAGATTGGTTAGAGTGGTTAGACTGGTAGAGCGATAATGATAGCCTGACACACAACGACCGAAACAATTTACAATTTAATATATACACAACAATAATTAACAATTAAATAATATAAAAATAGTAGCCTAAGTAAATAATATAAGAATAGTAGCCTAAGTTTTTAAATTACTTTGATTTCGAGAAACCGAGACGATAAACAGCGAATGTAAACAAAACATAGCTCTGATACAATAGCGAAAATATTTAAAAAAATTAATTTTCTAAAACATTCAAAAACATTTGAACGATATACAGTAATTAAAAAAATAATAGTATAGTATATAGTATATTATATATTACTTTTGATATATTGATATAATTGATATAAGTAAAATAATACTCACTTTTGATTTTGAGAAATCGCGACAACCAACAACGACGGAACAGAAGTCGAAAGCAACCCTAAGCTCGTTAAGCCGCGATATAATTGCATAGATAAAATATTTCTAAAAATTAATTTTCTAAAATTGCATAGATAAAATATTTCTAAATATTAATTTTCTAAAAACATTCAAAACAATTTTTTTAAATAAATGAGATTATTTGTTAGGTGGTAAATGTTTATTATGTAAAATTTCGTGCAAATCCCTTCATTGGTTTTGGCGTTATTAATGAACATACGTTGCCTTTTATATATATAGATATATATATATATATATATATATATATATATATATATATATATATATATATATATATATATATATATATATATATATATATATATATATATATATATATATATATATATATATATATATATATATATATATATATATATATATATATATATATATATATATATATATATATATATATATATATATATATATATATATATATATATATATATATATATATATATATATATATATATATATATATATATATATATATATATATATATATTAGGGATGTCACGGGTAGTACTTTTTGGAGTTTTCGGGTTCGGGTTCGTGTTTTTAAAACTCGAGTTTTCGGGTTCGGGTTCGGGTTTGTGAAACTCAGGTTTTCGGGTTCGGGTTTGTAGTTTTCCAAAAACCGGGTTCGGGTTCGGGTACTGGCTTATGATTTCAAATTCCTGGATTGATTTTAAATTTACCTAGTGACCTAGTGTATATACATATACAAACAAGAGCTATAAATTCATGCAATAGACATTACACGTATTGAATAAACTCTAACAAGTTATTTTTTTAGCTTTCCAAATAATGTGATTTCTTTGGCCGAAGGAGGCTTAATTATTTTAGTTCGTTCGTGGCTCGATCCGGCCAGATAATCAGGCGGATTAGTGGTCTAGCTTACACACTCACCAATAAAATGACCTATTTGTGTTATTTGTTACGCAAAGGTGATAATACAAAACTTGCATGGCTTGCGATTAGTATAATACGTTACCTCTTAAATTATTGTAATTTATTATTATTTTTTCGCGGCTCGGTCCGGTCGGGTAATCAGGCGGATTAGTGTCCTAGCTTACACATTTGCCAATAAAATGACTGTGGCGCATAGATCATTTATAGACTTTGCCAGTTAAAGTTTAGGATTATGCAAGATTATCTTTATAACAAAGGGTCTTTGTTATATCAGAAAAACTTTGAGTATATGAATGAATAAATATAAGGTTATATAACTGATGTAAAAAGTTTAGAGTCATGGCTATCCGCGATTTCTTCGACCAAAGGAGGCTTAATTATTTTAGTTCGTTCGCGCTTGGTCCGGCCTGATAATCAAACGGATTAGTGGTCTAGTTTACACAATCACTAATAAAATGACGTATTTGTGTTCTTTGTTACGCAAAGGTGATAATACAAAACTTCTACGCTCGCGATTAGTATAATATGTTACGTCAACAAAACTTGTAATTTATTAACCAGTGAGTAGAATGTGCTTGCAAGTAGCAAAGAACGCGATTGGATTTGAGAGAAATATCTCATTTTTTTAATTAGATTTAATTAAAATTTAGATTTTTTTCTTATGAAGAAATCGATAAAATAAAGATGTCAAGTTGGATGGTTTCGATTTGAGTTAAAAATTTTGTGATTTACGACGATGGTTTTCACCCAATAAAAGAGTTTTAAGCAGAAACTCGTAACCAACGAAACCGGATCGTAGAGTGGGAAATTTTCATTCTTAACTCCTGCATAGTTGGGGGTTTTCCAGTTTCTTGCTTTCGATCGGTTCTCATTAGTGTAAGCAAAACACGAGTATTGTTTTAATAAAAAGTTTATTTAAGTGCATTTACGCTGGTGACATGGCGGTTGGGTGGAGAAGAAGTTAGATTCTCCCACAAGATTGGAAGGAGTTTCAAGGAACTGCCTTGCTAGTTGCTACCTATTGGCGGCACTTACACACGCACATTCACGCGCCCATCTGAGGAGGTACAAGATAAGAATGGTGCTAATGGTCTCTACAAGTAATCAATGTAACTGTGATCTTATTGCGTGCACTCAGATTTAAGCAACTTTTGCACATCAAAAAGCTTCGGAGTTATATGTCAGAAATTAGCAGAACAAACGAAATTTGTTGAAAACCGTCACATGGAACTGAACTGAACTCATCCAATTCCATCATTCCTCGCTCCAACCCGACAATTTAAGAACCATTCAACGAGCTCGGACATAAAATTCGCCGAACTCAGCGCCTCGGCATTTGCGTAAAACTCTTCGACTGCGTACAAAATTATGTGCCTCGCGGATTGTCCCTGACCAACTAATTATCTTTTACAGCCGTGTGCCTCTTGACTGCTCGTTTTGTTGATTCTCTCTTTCTCTTTCTCTCTCTCTCTCTTTCTTTCTTTCTCTCTATTACTCTCTTTCCCTAATTTCTTCCTTTTTTTGTATTTTGTCTCGCCCTCTCTTATTTTCTCTCACATTCTCGTTCTTTTTCCCTATCTCATTTCTCTTTCTCTCTCCATCACTCTTTTTTCTCATTCATTTTCTCTCTCTCTCTCTCTCTCTCTCTCTCTCTCTCTCTCTCACTCTCTTTCTCTTTTTTTTTCTCTTTTTCTTTTTTTCTCAGACACACCGCTTTCAGTCTTTCTTTCTTTCCGTTCCTTTTTTTTATCACTCACAATGAACGACATTTATATCCCGAGCAGGCCGGAACTGACGTCTATATTTAGATATTCGCGGTCTTCAGATTCGTTCGGTCCGTTCCCGCGGGATTAATTAGGGATGTGCTGAACGTCGAAAAAAAAACAGCGTAATGCTATTATCTGCAGCTGAGAAACGGAACGCAGAACGTCCGGAACAGGAAGACTGATCGTGTACAAAAGGAAACAAATTTTTAAAACAAAAACAAACCGTTTTGTTTATTTTTTGACAGTTTTTCATACTATACTTTCAAGATAACTACACTTTATTAAATAAAATAAATTTTTTAATAGTTATTCAGAAAAAGTGGAATGGGAAATTGGAACAACATATCCCGGGTGAGCAGGGTTTAGTGAATGAAATATCTTTTCAAAGATTTAATAAGTAGAGACATCTTTTCACTTTTTATTTCTTTCAATTGAGATGAGGAAAAATGATTTCACGTCTTTTGCTTTTGAGCCAGCTTTTATAAAAAGAAAAAAATCAAAATTGTGTTCAATTAGTAACCTTTCCATTGATTCAAATATGGCCTTAGGGTCAATGTTCAACCTTTTCAGAGACACAGCTGTGCAGGGACGTAAATTCAGCTTTTTCCAGGGGAAAACTTTTTCCGCCATTATATAGCTTACTGGCAGAGTTACCCGGCGTTGTCCGGGCTTTATTTATTTAGTTTTTTTCTCTTTTTTGCTAACGAAACGTTAAATAAATAACAGATTTTTTTTAATTTTTCAAAATTGTCTTATTAATGAAGTCTAACTGCATGCCAAATGTTGTTTAAATTGCTTTTGAGGCTTGGATGTGATAAGCGAATGCCCACACACACACACACACACACACACACACACACACATTACTTTTTATATCTATATAAATACGTAGGTTAGACCCCTCAGCCGCCGGTTTAGCCGGCCGAGCCGAGCCGTGAAAGTGCTAAGCCGCCGCCGGCCGCAAAAATCGGGGCTTAGCTGCAAGCCGGCCACAAAAAAAATAAGCCTCGCCGGCCGAGAAAATCGCAGCTAGCCGTGATTTTAAAAATTTTTTTAGTTATAAATCTAGCAAGCACTATAAGTGATGAAGATTTAATAGCAAAGTATTCAGCAAATCCACTCTCCTATTGGGCAGATAATGTTAAGACCTATCCCATACTGCAGCAACTTGCTTCTTTGTTTCTTGGCATGTCTTCAGGGTCGGTCCCAGTTGAATGTTTATTTTCAGTGGCAGGGTTAATCTGCAATGGGAAGCGATCAAGTCTTTGCCCTTCTAAGCTGAATAAAATATGTTTTTTACATAACTTGCAATAAACTTACCACAATGATGCATATATATATATATATATATATATATATATATATATATATATATATATATATATATATATATATATATATATATATATATATATATATTAGGGATGTCACGGGTACCCGAACCCGAACCCGAGTTCGGTACTACCCGGTCTTTTTCTGATACCCGAACCCGAACTCGAACCCGAAAGTGTGAAAATTTGGTACCCGAACCCGAACCCGAACCCGAAAATGTGAAAACTTGATACCCGAACCCGAACCCGAACCCGAAAATGAGAAAACTTGATACCCGAACCCGAACTCGAACCCGAAAATGTGAAAACTTGATACCCGAACCCGAACTCGAACCCGAAAATTTATAAGCCTAATACCCGAACTCGGAGTTGTGAACAAATAAATCTTTATAAAAGCTGTGTCTTAGAGATTAATAAATTACAAGTTTTGTTGACGTAACATATTATACTAATCGCGAGCGTAGAAGTTTTGTATTATCACCTTTGCGTAACAAATAACACAAATACGTCATTTTATTAGTGATTGTGTAAACTAAACCGCTAATCCGTTTGATTATAATCAGGCCGGACCGAGCCGCGAACGAACTAAAATAATTAAGCCTCCTTCGGTCGAAGAAATCGCGGAAAGCCATGACTCTAAACTTTTTACTTCAGTTATATAACCTTATATTTATTCATTCATATACTCAAAGTTTTTCTGATATAACAAAGACCCTTTGTTATAAAGATAATCTTGCATAATCCTAAACTTTAACTGGCAAAGTCTATAAATGATCTATGCGCCACAGTTATTTTATTGGCAAATGTGTAAGCTAGGACACTAATCCGCCTGATTGCCCGACCGGACCGAGCCGCGAAAAAATTAATAAACTACAATAATTTAAGAGGTAACGTATTATGCTAATCGCAAGCCCTGCAAGTTTTGTATTATCACCTTTGCGTAACAAATAACACAAATAGTTCATTTTATTGGTGAGTGTGTAAACTAGACCACTAATCCGCGTTATTATCTGGCCGGACCGAGCCACGAACGAACTAAAATAATTAAGCCTCCTTCGGCCAAAGAAATCACATTATTTGGAAAGCTAAAAAAATTAACTTGTTAGAGTTTATTCAATACGTGTAATGTCCAATGGATGAATTGATCGCTCTCGTTTGTATATGTATATACACTAAGTAAATTTAAAATAATTCCAGGAATTTGAAATCATAAACCAGTACCCGAACCCGAACCCGAACCCGAACCCGGTTTTTGGAAAACTACAAACCCGAACCCGAACCCGAAAACCTGAGTTTCACAAACCCGAACCCGAACCCGAACCCGAAAACTCGAGTTTTACAAACCCGAACCCGAACCCGAACCCGAAAACTCTAGTTTCACAAACCCGAACCCGAACTCGAACCCGAAAACTCTAGTTTCACAAACCCGAACCCGAAACCGAACCCGAAAACTCCAAAAAGTACTACCCCTGACATCCCTAATATATATATATATATATATATATGTGTGTGTGTGTGTGTGTGTGTGTGTGTGTGTGTGTGTGTGTGTGTGTGTGTGTGTGTGTGTGTGTGTGTGTGTGTGTGTGTGTGTGTGTGTGTGTGTGTGTGTGTGTGTGTGTGTGTGTGTGTGTGTGTGTGTGTGTGTGTGTGTGTGTGTGTGTGTGTGTGTGTGTGTGTGTGTGTGTGTGTGTGTGTGTGTCTCTCTCTCTCTCTACTGGAAAATAAACTATAACAAACAAAAAAGATTTGACTTTGAAACTTTGTTCAGTGGCTGAGTTTTTCGAAAAACTAATATTTTGACTCATGGACATGAGTATATATGATTTAGAGTTCTGGTATTTGCCAGTTTTTTTTTTTTTTATAATAGTTTATAGTCCTTTACACCAAGTGTTTTAAGACTGAAACGGCTGTGTCAGAAGCACCTAAGTACTACCAGTCGTGGATCATAATTTGATCCTTTTAACTTTTCCCTCCTCCTTTCTCCAGGCTTGGGACTGGCTTGCAAAAGCAAGGCGGAGTTTATTTGCCAGTTTGCATTAGGTGGATAAATTTTTGAAAAAAGTAGTGGGCAGGGGTGTGATTTATAATTTTAATGAGTTGAAAGCACTACTAATGATGGGTGATATTGAAACATCTTAGGAAAAATAGTGATTGAAAGTTTTTTTTAGGGCATCTCAAATTTTCACAATTTTGCGTTTTGAAACTTCTGATTTCCAAGTGGTAAATTAAATATAAGCCGAGAATTAAGCCGCCGCCGGCCACGAAAACAGTTAGCCGCCGCCGGCCGCAAAAACCTCGGCTCGCCGTAAATTAGGCCGCAAAACGTGCTAAGCCGGCCGTGAAACGGTTACTAATGCGGCTGAGGGGTCTAACGTAGGTACAAGCAGGGATGGATCCAGGGAGGAATGGGGAGATGCATCCCCTCACCAAAGTATTAATTAAAAATATTTGGGTACAACATCTTGTTTTTGGAAAATGACCGTAACTGTTTTAGGAAAAGAAAGTGGAAGTCCTTGAAAAAAAATTGGAAAAATACTTGCTAGTTAAGACTACCCCTCACCGGTAATCAGCTTTTTTGAAGAGAATGTAAAATTTCGGAAGTTCAACCCCCACCAAGAATTTCTGGATCCGCCGCTGGGTACAAGGGGGGGATGAATGATTTAATCATATTGCATGGGCAGATACAAATTTATCTGGGCCCGGACCCCGTCAGTTTCTTAGGAAACTTTTCAGGCCTGGCCCGTTCCGTTTTCATAGGCCCAAAATTCCTATTCTTAGCACAGTAAAATTATTATTACAAAAGATATTATAATTATTATTATTATTATTATAAAAATAACAACCACTAATCTCATCATCATCATCATCATCATCATCATCATCGCCGTTTCTATTTGGAACAAAATCAGGAAGCGTTCAAAGGAAACAAGCTTCCCGGCGAACTTCAGAGAGGCACCGTCTCGGTTGGGGACGTGCAAATCACGG
Organism: Erpobdella octoculata; assembly: GCA_963978895.1. NCBI lineage: Eukaryota > Metazoa > Annelida > Clitellata > Hirudinida > Erpobdellidae > Erpobdella > Erpobdella octoculata. The sequence continues at coordinate 28,908,619 of OZ022244.1, forward strand.
CCGGAGCAATTAGGAGGAAAAAGGACCGTTGCACGTTTCTCCATGTGTGTGTGTGTGTATGTGTGGTTCGTCTGTGAACGGGCGAGTGTGTGCGTGTGGATGTAATGGAATCGATTGCTAAATGCATCCATTGTGTGTGTGCGTGTGTGCGTGTGGGTGTATGTGTGTGTGTACGTGTGTGCGTGACTCCGGCTGATTAGTTACTAGGGGATTATAAGTTTCAGCGTTGTAGCTGAACGTTTTCATATCTGGAAAAGAAGCTGGTCATGATGATGATGCTCTCGTTGGAATTTGTTCGAACGCGACTTCAGGGAGGGAAAGTTTGTTTTTGGTGACATTAGAAAACGAAAAGGCGTCGTTTTAATATTAACTTCAATGCGACAAGTTCATGTACTTTATCATTCTTTGGTCATCCTCTCTCTTTTCTCTTTCTTTCTTCCTGTCTCTCTATTTTTGTCTCTCTCTTTTTTGTCTCTCCTTTTTCTCTTTCTTTTTTTTATTTCTCTTTATCTCTTTGTTTGTATGTCTCATTCATTTATTTTATTAATTATATCTATTTAATTGAAATTAAACTAAGATATCCACTTCCTCATTTCCTTGACCTTTCTCTCTCTCTCTCTCTCTCTCTCTCTCTCTCTCTCTTTCTTTCTATCTCTCTCTTTTTCTTTCTCTCTCTCTCTCTCTTTTTCTCTCTCTCATCACCACTCCAATGGAAGACAAAAACAGATGAACCTTCATAGAAATTAATTCAAAATAATTAAATTATTTCTAAATTAAAATCGACGCCACAGAAGCAATTTGATATTACTCTTATTAAAAAAAAAAGTATTCTTCAACCCGAATGAATGAATGAATGACTCCAGTGATGAAGGATAGATTTATACTTAATTTGCTACGTTGGTTCATTCATTCATCTGTTGATTGACGACCCGATTTCTTGGTCTGTGTTTTTATAAAATTATTCATGTTTTAGTCATATTTAATTAAGAAGTGTCTGTCGTTTTATTTCTGCTGTTTCTCAGAGACAAAAATGTAGTTTTATTTATAAAACAATATATGTTATCTAATGATAAGAAATATGTAATAGAAAAGTGAGCGTGTGCATAAAATATATTAATACAAAAATGTAGGTATACGAATGTATAAGCGTATTAGCGTACACGTATAATATTATAGAATTTATTTTTTTTTAAGAATTATGTTATTATTAATATTATTATTATTATTAAAGATGTTGATGTAAATTACATATAGCAACATAAAAATATATTATAACAAAACTATACATGAACATTTTAAAGTATTTAAAAAACAAAAAGAAAGTTAAAACAATACAACCTAAAAATAATACAAATGGACGTGCACTGAAATTACTCGTCACAAACTTAGTTCATTCAATCAAGCGCTTGTCTGACCAGGCTTAATCTTTGAGCATCTTTGTACCAGTTGAACCAGAGTATCGAGACTGTGGTTAGTATGCCTTTTGGTGACGTTGTGCGTTTAATTACTGATCGCGTCGTGCAAGTTCATAGAAGGTACTTAAGTACTATCTGGCAGTCAGTTTTAAGTATTTTGAATTGCTTCGTGATTATTGGGCTGAAGCTGAAGTTTTAATTTAAAAAACCAAATAATTTATTGTAATATACTAGAGATGGCTCGTCAAAAATGACGGATTTTTTTCAAATCTCATTATATATTATTTTTTGATTGCAGCGCCACCTCTTTTGATCTTTAAGATTGTATGTTGATGTAATAGTTGTGAACCACATTATAACGTTTTGTTTATTGCATTTTATTCTATACTTAATTAATTTCGTTGTAATGTTTTGCATAATGCATTGTGTGTTGTGTTTTATATTGTACTTGCAGGGCTCTTCACCTTGCTAAATACATAAAAATGACTTTGTTTGTTTGTCTGTTTTCTATGCATATAAAAAATGGCTAGACCAATTTTAACAAAATTTGACATGGAGATAGATCTCAAAGAGGAGAAAAAGTCAAGGTATTTTTCATCGTCAGAGTAACTATAAACATCTTTTGTTTACTATTAACCGAGGTAATATTTTTACATTACGATGTCGCTGTGAAATTTTATCACCGTCTTAAAAACATGTTTTTAATTTTTAAATTAACTTTCATTTATTTTAAAAAAATTCCTCTGATTGTTTTCTATTTCGTATTATGCTTCTCATTCGTTTTAAAACGCCATTACATTATAACCATATTTAAATGATTAACTAGCTTACTTATTCCGGATCCTCGTTTTATCCATTCCCATATTCCTTTCCAACATCTCTCCCATATTTAATGGCTGAGCTTCAAGCCGTCCAACTATATCCAGATATAGAACTCCATACATTCTTGGCATCGACTCCTGTATTATACAACGGCGGTGGTCTTTTGTAATTGAATTAGTCTGTTTAGAATGAGCTTCGTTTAATTCTATTTTTAGCAACGGCCTCGACTTTTCCGGAAATCATTGGTTTTATAAAACACGGAGAAAAGAAATAAATCAGAATACAAACACAAAAATTAGTCAATAAATTACTACGAAAATATCGTGCATACAGCATTCTTAGCATTGTTTATAATATTTATTATTTTACTTATTATTGTGGATTAATTGACTATAGTCATTTTGTTTGTTGCAGAGGCGGCGATTGGGGGGCTGGGGCGACGCCCCCCCCCCCCAAATTTTGTCCACCAAAAAAAAAATTTTTTTATTAGCTCACTCATGCCTGAGTAATTAGATTAGTTGATAAACGTAGTATTTTTCATACATTTTCAATTATATCTACTTAGTTATATCAAATATTTCTACTAATATTTTTCAATCTTGTAGTGCCTTCGGTCCATCCGATCGAGCTCGTATGAACTTTAGCCTCGTGTGTCTGCAAGGACGCAATTAGGGGGGCGCAAGCAAAATCAGAGGGCCCTGCAATTTTTCCAAAAATTATGAGTTTTTTTTGAGTGGGGGTGGTGGGGTGCTACATTTATTCTCAATCTATTATATGCCTATATCTTTATATGTTTATACATATCATAAACTTATTTTTTAACATTTGCTTTAATTGGTTTGAGATAGAATTTGACTATCTTCAGTTTGCAGTCTTTATTTTCTATCATTAATAAATTCTTAAAGATACCAGAAAAACTGCAGACTGAAGATAGTCAAAAAAATTACAAACTTTATTGTTACTATGATTTTCAGGACGTTAAAAAAGACATTTGTTTTTATTTTTTCGCAACTTATTAAGCATATATCGAGCAATTCAATATAAGAATTGCTTCAACCCAAAGAGGGCTTTTTATTGACACAAAATTTTATTTAATTTTAGCATTTAGATTTTCCTTTATCATTCAATAACCAGTCAAAAATCTGGTTCCAATGTTGTTTGAAAAATTTCGATTAAAACTAAATAACTAGAAGTTCATTGTATAATATTGAGAATTAAGCAACTAGCGTTATTGAGCTATCTATAGTATATAATAAATGATATCACATGATTTTTTATGCTAACAAATCAAACTCAAGTACATGTGCGATGAACAAGAAAAGCAATAATTACTCATCATCATCATCGTTATCATAATCAACATCAGCTGTACTTCAAAAATCTCCACCAACCATCATCATAACTAAGAGTACCTAAAAAACTCCCACAACCATCATCATCAACATCATCACGAGTATACCTAACCCCTCCCCTACAATCATCAACGCCACGAGTATCCCCAACCTTCCCCCCCCCCCAAAAAAGCATCATCAGCACCACGAGTAACTCAAACTCTCAACTACAATCATCATCATCATCACGAGTACTTCAAAACCCCCACAACCACAATCATCATCATCATCACCACTCGGACATACTTGCCATCACTATCACAATTACCACCGGGCTCGTTATCACTCACGTGATCGCTTTCGTCACCTTTTTTATTGCACGTTTTTTACGGCCACCCTTCAGTCGTTCCTTTTTTATCTTCTCTCACCAACGCAACCACAACGACCATCGTCATCACCACCGCCAGACCTGTTTAAAAATACTATTACCACCACCACCATTATTATTATTATTATTATTATTACCATCATAAAAACCGTGTAACTCCGCTGTAGAGGTTCAAATGTTAAGTCCATATATATATATATATATATATATATATATATATATATATATATATATATATATATATATATATATATATATATATATATATATATATATATATATATATATATATATATATATATAATCTATATATATAAAAGAACATGTCCTGACTGACTGACTGACTGACTGACTGACTGACTGACTGACTGACTGACTGACTGACAGATGACTGACTGATAATCAACGCCGAGCTCAAACGCCTCATCCTAGGAACGTGAAATTTGGAACTTATATTACTTTTATAGCGTAAACATCCGCTAAGAAAGGATTTTTGAAAATTTTGCTCCTGAGGGGAAAAAACTGGAAAACAAACTTTTTTCTAAAACAATGTATATCTCGAAAACCAAAAATGAGGAGATTTTGAAATTTGGTATATAGATTCTTTTTGAAAAATAAAAAGATACGTGTTTCACCATTTTTTAAAAATTCGGTTTCCCGGACCTCAAATGTGGGTTGGAAAATTGGGTTATTTGGTTTTTAAAGTAGCTTCTACTCAAAAACTGTTACTGCTACAGAAGTAAAAATTAGTATTTAGTTTCTACTCCAAAAATAATAAAACACGTGTTTTAGCATTTTTTGAAAATTTGGTTTCCAGGACTTCAAATGTGGGGTGGAAAATAGGGCTAATTGTCTTTTATAGTAACTGCTACTCAAAAACAGTAAATACCACAGATGTAAAAATTATTATTTAGTTTCTTTTCTAAAAATAAAGATATATGTGCTTCACCATTTTTTACAAATTTGGTTTCCCGGACCTCAAATGTGGGTTGGAAAATTGGGTTATTTGGTTTTTAAAGTAGCTTCTACTCAAAAACTGTTAATGTTACAAAAGTAAAAATTAGTATTTAGTTTCTACTCTAAAAATAATGATATACGGGTTTCACAATTTATTGAAAATTTGGTTTCCAGGACTTCAAATGTGGGGTGGAAAATAGGGTTATTTGGTTTTTAAAGTAACTGCTACTCAACAACTGTATGTGCCACAGATGTAAAAATTAATACTTAGTATCTACTCAAAAAAAAGATATACGTGTGTCATCATTTTTTGGGTTATTTGGTTTTTAAAGTAGCTGCTACTCAAAAACTGTTAATGCTACAGAAGTAAAAATTAGTATTTAGTTTCTACTCCAAAAATAATGAAATACGTGTTTTAGCATTTTTTGAAAATTTGGTTTCCAGGACCTCAAATGTGGGGTGGAAATAAGGGTTATTTGATTTTAAAATAACTGCTACTCACAAACTGTAAGTGCTACAAATGTAAAAATTAGTTTTTTTAATTTTTGTGCCGGTTAAAAGTAGGTAAGTCCAGTTTATCATCGGCCGGGCCAAGCCGTTATTTTAGAGTCTTCACACAGGCCAGGCCAAACCTTAAATCAAAGTGGGACGGGCCGAGGCTTTTCACTAAGTATATAGATATTTTAGTGATTTTAGGGTCTTCAGTTTGGCCGGGCCAAACCCGAGGTCAAGGTGGGACGGGCCGACGTTTTTCATCAAGTATATAGAACTTCTAGGCCTGTAAAAATGGGCCGGGCCTAATTCAGAGGGGCTGTGCCGGGCCAGGAGTTTGGGTTTTTAAAACGGGCTGGGCTAATTTGTCGACGGGCCGAGCCGAGACCTAAAAAAATGATCTCTACTATGGATTCACGGTTCAAACTCTCTAATTTCATGCGAGCGAAGCCGCTACGGGCACTGCTAGTAATAATATAAAACAAAACTGATAAACACACTAAACTGCTCTAGTCGTAAGCATGCTAAAGGTATAATACACGTTAAAAGTGTTTTGAAATTTTTTGAAATTTTTTAAAGCATGTTACAATACGAATGAATTTAAATGCAACAATGACAAATGTGTCTCAAACGCTTTGCGTTGTAACTTCCTAGACGATTGTGGTGATTCAAGTGATGAGTTCAGTTGCCGTGAGTATAATTTTAAGAAAAATCTAAAAGGAATTTTATTTACTAATACATTTTCACTCTTTATTTTAACAGATAATAATAAATCTATTTTATTGCATGGAGCTCAAAATGAATCCGAAGGCGTTCTGTTAATAAAATTTAACAACACCTGGCATACCGTTTGCCAAAATGGTTGGAGTAGCATTGAAGCAAAGTACCACTTTAATTATTCCATTTAGCAAACATTTTTGAATTAAAACGTTTTTAAGTTTTCTAATTCCAATTATTCATTCATTCATTCATTCATTCATTCATTCATTCATTCATTCATTCATTCATTCATTCATTCATTCATTCATTCATTCATTCATTCATTCATTCATTCATTCATTCATTCATTCATTCATTCATTCATTCATTCATTCATTCATTCATTCATTCATTCATTCATTCATTCATTCATTCATTCATTCATTCATTCATTCATTCATTCATTCATTCATTCATTCATTCATTCATTCATTCATTCATTCATTCATTCATTCATTCATTCATTCATTCATTCATTCATTCATTCATTCATTCATTCATTCATTCATTCATTCATTCATTCATTCATTCATTCATTCATTCATTCATTCATTCATTCATTCATTCATTCATTTATTTATTTATTTATTTATTTATTTATTTATTTATTTATTTATTTATTTATTTATTTATTTATTTATTTATTTATGCTGAAAGTTTTCAATCGGGAAGTTTATTGAAACTCAGCTGAAACAGACAACAGATAGCAGATAGATATAAATCAGAAAAGTGAAATTAATTGAAATCATATAAGAACATGAAAAGGATTAAGGATGTACCGGATATAGGGTGCATCGTCAATATTTTCCATTTCCGGTTATACATGCCCCATTTCAAAGCATAAAACGTTTCCGGGCAAAAAAAATAATTTTTTAGTTTTAATGAAAATATTTATTAAAGCTCAGTGAAAAATTTTTCAGATTTTTTTCCCATACCTGACATCAATAATACTTTTAAAAAAGTCGCAAAATTTTCATAACTAATTAATACTGGCTCATAAAAAAATGTGTAGCTATCGTATTTACTAATATATTAAAAATAAAACTAAATTTCTATTTTATTAAAACATTTTAATCTCGAAATTAATTTTTTGTTTAATTCAATCTTTTTTTACGCAATTTTATTTATGAGCGAACACGAAGACGTATGCGCCTTTTCCGTGTGCTTGCAAATTAAATTGGTTTTTGCGTTTGCTTTGGTTCTTTTTAATTTATCTCTTCATCTGTCTATCTAATAAACCATCCGTTTCGTAACCCAACCAAACAACTAGACAAACAAACGGCCAATCAACCAACCGGTCAAGCGTACAACCAACCAAATACCAAACAACGGAATAACTATTATTAACCATACAACTAAACAAATACCAAACAGCCGGATAACCTTACAACCGACCAAATACCGAACAACCGGATAACCATACAACCAACCAAATACCGAACTACCGGATAACCAGTCCATACGACCAGCGAAACAGTCGGCCAACCAAACAACCATCCATACAACCGACAATCCACAAACCCAATCCGGTCAGCCATGCATACATATACAAACACAAATCTTCAATTCACAAACTCATCTATCAATAAATCCAACCATAATTCTTTTCATTCAATTTTTTATTTTTTCTTCTTATTTTCTTTCCCACTCTTCGCTCTCCAATCAATCTGTTTCTTTTCCCGGACAAAAGTAGTAATTTTTTGGATGACCTTCACCTTATCGCAAACGCCAGGCAGTGTGCCAGGATAGGAGAATTTCTAGGTTGAGTGGTGTGGTGACCGCCAGCAAATGTTCTGATGACGATGGCGATCAATTGATGGATTACAATGTGACGATGGCGACGACGACGACGACGACGACGATGATGATTACAATGATGACGATGGCTTTGACGACGACGACGATGATGACGTCGACATTTTGAGAGAAAAGATAACGCTGAAATCTTCTGTGGCAGATAATCAATCTTTAAAATTCTAAAGCAACTTTTTTTAAACTCAAAAACTCGCCGCTGCTAGGCAACGAAGTAAGCACCTCCGAACATTGTCAGAATGGAAGGAGTCAAAAATAAGAATAGTTGAACATAAAAAGAAAACGACTGCATAAACATGAATATCAAAAGGTTTAATCAGTTGGTGATGATGATGATGATGATGATGATGATGATGATGATGATGATGATGATGATGATGATGATGATGATGATGATGATGATGATGATGATGATGATGATGATGATGATGATGATGATGATGATGATGATGATGATGATGATGATGATGATGATGATGATGATGATGATGCTGATGATGATGATGATGATGATGATGATGATGATGATGATGATGATGATGATGATGACGACGATGGTGGTTGTGATGATGATGATGATGATGATGATGATGATGACGATGACGACGACGATGACGACGATTATGATGATAGTTTTAAAGATTTTGATGGCGGTTGTGCTGATAGTAATGCTGATGATAATGAAAAAACAATTTTTTATCGGCTGATATCGGCTAAGAGTCGTCCGAAATCCGATGTGTGGTTGTAATTCAATGGTCCACTTTGTGGTCTATATTTTTGCTCTCTTCTACAATAAAAATATGAAATTGTATTTTCTTTCTTTTCTTTTTTGCATAACATAAATAAAAATTGTATTGTTCAGTTTTTCTTCTATTTTCTCATATTTTGTTTATATTAAATTTGTAAATTATTTATTTAATAATATATATAGGTATATATATATATATATATATATATATATATATATATATATATATATATATATATATATACTTCTAAAAAGCCCGGGCAACGCCGGGTAACCCTGCTAGCAAATAAAACCGACACGTCTGATTTTAATTCACTAAGCACGTCGTAAAGCATTAGATTAAAAACCATATAGAGGCACGACGCATCGCATCTCGGCCCGCTCCGATAACGCTTGGTTTTATGGCTCCTTCAGGAAACTGGATATCATCTGAAGTCGAACCATCACCATCATCGCAGAAATGACTACGGCAAAACCACTGCTCGAAGCAGCCGGCTGTAGCATCGTCATCGTCAAACCGGCATCCAGCAGCAGTAGCATCAACAACGTTGACATCGTCGACGCTGCTGCATCTGCCGGAAAAGCTCCGACAGATGAAAAGGCAATAAATTACTCCGAAAAATCGGAAGATGATAAGACGAATCCCAAACAGACCGGCAATCATTACAGACAGCGAACTTTTAGCGGAAGTTCCGGCAAAATAAAGCAATCGAAACTGAGGAAAACCAAGCGATCTTCTCAGCTTGAAGAATTGAAAAACTCACTGAGCTGCAATTCTCTATTCACCGCCGGTGCTGTTCAGCAAGCGACAGTTCCATTTTTAAAGGGCCAAGGAACAGGCGAAAAAAGTAAAATCATAACAGCCAATTCATCCAGTGTTTTTCACACCAAGCCGAAGTTCACGACGGCGTCCGATTGGCGACCTAGCTGGTCAAAGATTACTGGTAATATAATGATTTTGCTTGTTCATTTGTCTAGTTTTCATTCTATACTGTAAATAAAATATCTACAGTTTTAATTTTTAAAAATAACTTAAGTTTTTTTTATCATTTCTTTCAATTACAAGAACAATTTTGTTTCGCGATCACTTTAATTTTGCTGATATTTTTTATTGAAACGCACTTAGAGACCGCCTCTGCAGCAGTAATTTAAATCTTATTCAGCGTCAATATTTTCTTTTATTTTTTTTTCAATTTTAATTTTCAATTTCGAGTTTTTAACCATAAAAATCAGTCCTTAATATTCATTTTTTCGTTCACTGAATCTTCAGGTCCATCGCCGTTCCATAAATCGTCTGCTGCAAACCAATACATTCCGTCTTCTACGGATTATTGTGACTCCAACTTGAGGCGGAGTTGTTCGGTTACGCTTGTTTATCCAAACAGAGATCTTTCCGATGCAGAAGAAGCTTCGAGATGGTTGGATGGAAAAACAAGTTCGCGACCGACCTCTCCCGTCAGCAGCCGGAGAACTTCGGGTTGGTCTTTCTTTTGGTAAAGTTTCACACAAGCGGCAGGAAGTGGCAGATTAATTAACGACTTAACGACTTTACTATTACTCACCTTACTGCACTAGCATGAATTAATTAAACTGTATTATAATATTACGTGAAATAAATTAACAGTTTAATCGAATTTCAGGGCTGCACTTGGTCTTGCCATCGATAACTTTCAACAGACCGAGCTCTCCTACTAATGAGTGGGGTCCGCAAGGCTCGAGCCAGGGCTACTATGGTTCATCGTATCAGCTGCAGGGAGGCGGAAGGGGCAAAACCCTGATGATGACTCAGAGAGGAAGTTTTCTGGCCATCAATCAAAACTCTCAAGAGTGTCGGGAAAGCATGTTGAGCATCAACTACCCTGGCTGTTCAGGTAAAGGAAGGTTTTTATTTTTTAATTCGTATTTATGGATCGGATCTAAGTTTTTTTTTTTTATTTATTCGAATATTACCGAATGTGTACATTTGATTTGTTCTGCATGCTCATGCTGTGTTAATTTATGGTAGTGAAGAATAATTTATAGTTACCAAATAAAATTCAAAAATTAAACATTTTATTTGGTTGGTTTTTTATTTTTTGCTGACATTTTTGTTCTTTCATCATCATCATCATCATCACGGGGTGAGCTTTTTAGGATAAACAAGGTCTCTTGGAATTGGACTTAATGCACCTGCTGGTTATTCAAATACTAAAAAAAAATCTGTTTGTAATAAATTCAGCATTATTCATTTCATACAAGTATTTCTGCTACAAACCATGAATACCATTTCTTTCAGAAACATTTTTACTGAACAACAACAAAATGAATATAAGTTAATTCTCAAAATAAATAGATTTTCCAGTAAGTTTAAACTTTCTTTTGTTGCCGTGATTTTTTAATGCGTCGAAAGATTTATTTTAGGTGATTTGTTTTATAAATTTAAAAAAAAGCCTTGTCAGATAAACAGTTAATCTTGCTACAAGGAAGGCATGGTTTGATTGTTATTCGCATGGGATTATGTTGTCAAAACAAAGTCAAAAGATTTGTGGCTTTCTAAAAGTCGGTAACTCACTCACTTGCACCTGCTGCTCACGTTTTATTTTGATTTTTCACTTTTTTTATTTTGTTTGGAATGCTTTTTCTAGCATTCATTCATTCACTAACTCTTTTGCTTTATTGCCTCATTTATTTCTTTATTCTTTTATTTATTTATTTACTAACATACTCATTTTTAACTCATCTGCTTTATTGCCTCATTTATTTATTCATTTATTTATTTATTTATTTATTTACTAGCCTACTCATTCACTCACTCATTTGCTCAAGCTCTTCATCAGATTAGTAATTTATTAAATCACTAATTAATTTACTCACTAACTCATCCATTCATTTATCTATTCATTCACTCGTTCATTTACCCATTCATTCACTTGTTCATTCACCCATTCGGGTATATATTCATCAACCCATTCATTCATTCATCAACTTATTCACTCACCAACTCATCATTTTCTCATTTGTTGCTGTTCCGACTATTTATTTGTTTATTCACCCACGCAGTGTTTACCACAGCTGCTGTTTATTATTTCTTCTAATTAGATCTTCTATTTCAATCAGCTCTCTAGAAGCCCGCCTCATCCCATCCCAGATCGTTTTAATAATCAAATTAACCAGGAATGTAATACATTTTGTTCTTCAAAGCATTTTGCACGGCCGCCACGCGGCTCGGTGATTACTTTTAAAAATGAATTAATAACTTATTTATAGACCGCGGTCTTGGAAACTGAACTCAATAATGAGTTTGGACCCTTTTTTATTAGTCCGATCACTTCGTGGAAGGATGTGTCGGATCAACTTCCTCATTGCTTTTTCTGCTTTTACTTTTTGTATTTTTTTTTTCCAGCGTAAATCTCAAACTAAAATCTAAAACACGCATTTGTTTTTATTTTTATAAAAAAGTTTAATTTTAATTTTTGTATTGAAAATTTTATTTAAATTTCAATTAGAAAGGTTATTAATTGTTGATGAAATTTAAAAGTTATTTATATTTAAATTTTTGTGATTTGGTTGAAAAATGTTTAATCTTGAGTCATTCTTTGCAGATTTTGATCTATTTTGTTGTATACAAATGGACTTGTAATCCATCAAAATACAAATTTTGACATATTTTTTAAACATATCGCACCCTTTTGATATAAACAGATTTTCCAACATAAGCATATTTCACCCTCTTGCTATAAAAATGTTTTCCAACATAACCATATCATGCCTTTTTGATATTAACAGGTTTTCCGACCTAATTATTATCGACAAAAATCTTTTTTTTCCCAGACGAAGAAGAAGAAGTGTCACTGATTTACACCAGACTCGAGGTATTTAAAACCGTTTACTGCGTTGGGTTTTTTTTTTTTTAAATTTTCTGCGAAGTAGCGAAACATTTTCTCGATGCAAGCTGGTTGTGTGACTTAATCTTAATGATGAAAAATGGCTTTTTGTAGAAGTTTGATTAAAGTTCATCTTATGCAGCACTGTTTCTCCTTTAAGTGGCTATAACCTTGGGTTTTTCTCTCTTTTTTATTAAATCAATAGTAACCCACACTTGAAATACAATTTTTGATTGCTTTTTTTCAATTTGAAGATGTCATTAAAAATATATCAACATACACAATTTCTGATGTATGTATACACATATGTACGTATGTATGTTAGAAATTCAGGTTATGCTGTTAGGCGGTACTGCGATTGTCTCTAATTAATTTTCGTCATCTTTGACCGATTATTTTTAGTCATTTATATAATATATTCTTATAAAAGTGTGTGTTGCCATCCTGCTGATAAATAATATTCAAAGATAACCGAATATAATTTATTCTGCTTATCCTAGTTTTAATTGTCTCCAGAAAATCCCGATGAAAGATTTCGCAGCGGAGATTCGTGCCCACCTGGACGTGGAGCAGTTCTTGAGTCAAGCCCAGTTGATGTTGGACGTCCAGGAGAACGACTTGAAGCAGATTCTGACGGAGATGCTCCACCATCTCATGGATGAAGAAGAAAGTGTCGGTGCTTTCCAAGAGGCCAGTAGGGCACTGTTCACCGATGCCACGGGTACGTAGGCGTGTTTTTTGTATCCGTGTGAGTGTGTGTATGCTTTTGTGTGTGTGTGTGTGGTGTGTGTGTGTGTGTGTGTGTGTGTGTGTGATAGAGAGAGAAAAAAAGAAAGAGGTCTGGTTATCAACTGTAATTGGTGGGTAATGGACCAATAGGAGTGGAAGATATTTTTAGCATTAACGTTTTGATTAGTCTTTGTTTTTAGTTAAATTTGCAACCCCGTTTCATCTGTTTATACAATTGAAAATGCCAAATTTCAATTATTATGATTTTCGTCCAGTAAAAAATCAGGATTTAAATTTTTTTTCAGTTTGTATTCTCCTAGTCTCATTGTTGCGGATCTATAAGGAACGATTTATTATCTTCTTTTCTATGCTTGCTGTGTTTTCATTGCAGACTTGTTTCATTCCAGAGATCGGCTCTCGTTTGATAATATTACAAAAAAGTCATTTAGTTTATTATATTATTTATTTAAATGTTAGAGCATATACATTTATTTATATTACAAAAAAGTCATTTAGTTTATTATATTATTTATTTAAATATTAGAGCATATATTTAATATGCTCTATTTAATGTTATATTTAATGATAACAGATATATAAAATATTTATTTATATTTTCTATTTATTTATTGAAAAAATGTCAGAAGGGCTAGTAAGCCACTAACACTAGCATGAGAAGAAAAAAAAACAATAAAAAAATCACAGACATCCTTAGTCATGGATACAAGGAAACAGAAACCTGTTATCATTTACATTTTACCCGGTCGTCATTTCTATAGTCATTCAAATTTGAATTTTCATAATAGCATATTTGTGGGATCAGAGTGAAGCACTCTCCTCTGAGGCGTGAGTCGATGGCTCAAATTTTACTGAACGCTGAAGTCCCTAGCCCGAAAAGGAGTATAAAAGTGCCTTATAGCCCTGTCCGTTGTAGTCACCATGGTTAATGGTACCATCTTATGAGTGAAAAATAAGAAAAAAGAGAGTGAAAATTGATGCAGAAGTCATTTCTTAAGATTCAAAAATATATATACACTCTATAAAAGTGCATAATTCATATTAATTTAATCTTATTTTATTAATTATTAATCAGTATCATGAATTACCTTATTTGTATAAAATTGCATCAGCAGTAAATTTATTCAGTATTATAAATTACCTTAGTACTAAAACTATTAAGTATAAATTAACTTTATTTACTCAAAAAATAATAAATTAATTATAAAATTATTGATATTTTACCAAAAAATAGTAAATTAATTTTAAAATAATTGATATTTTACCAAAAAATAGTAAATTAATTATAAAATAATTGATATTTTACCAAAAAATAGTAAGTTAATTAAAAAATAATTGATTGTCCGACATCTAGCCCATCAGCTGTCCAAGTCGATCCAGTGCACGTGCAGTTCTTACGGCGGCTCCTACGATTACGACCAATCGTGGATCTGCGTTTTGTGAGTTTTTTTGACGAAAATTTCCTAGCTTGGGTTTTTTTCAATGTTTTTCCAGTCGCGCTATTTTTTCCAACATAACGATTGTTGCGGTGTGTTCCGCATCACGTTCTCTATAGAGCCACACGCGTGTTTCTCTGTCGTATTCATTTCGTATGATTTATCGGTTTCATTTCGGTTCCGATATTTCTCTTGAAAGTAGATCTTGTTTTTAATTGCAAGTTATAATTAATTGGATTTAAACAATATAAATCGTTTGCATTAAACTTTCCGATATAATTATCTCCCGAAAGCTAAACCATCTGTTTGCGTTTCATAATTCGGAAAATGCTTTTACCTGAGTCTCGACTCTCCATCAGTCCATGAAGGTTAATTATACCGATCTCGTTAACCTGTCGGACAGGTGCACCGCGTCTACCGTGCAGAAGCGCCACGTCGCCATCGCGAGGCTGAGGAGTCCTGCGAATCTGGGAAGGACGTGCCAGGAAGTGTGGTTCATAATCATGGTGGTCACTTCAACGAAAGAGGTTTGTAGTTGTTTGCTTTACAGCTGTACTGTTGTGTTGTTATCATTTATAATTTACAGCTGATTTGTTATTATGCTTCTTGCTTACAGCTGATTTGTTATTATGCTTCTTGCTTACAGCTGATTTGTTATTATGCTTCTTGCTTACAGCTGATTTGTTATTATGCTTCTTGCTTACAGCTGATTTGTTATTATGCTTCTTGATTACAGCTTCCCCCGCATTTGTTATTGCTGTTTGTTGTCTTTAATTGTTTTTTCATTGCTTAATTTTTTTTGTTTTAATGCTGTCACACAGACACACCCTGTGATTCATTTTAATTTATTACATTTCAACTTTATAGGGAATTTATCTATAAAACAAATGAACCATAAAAAATTTGTTTTTCATAAATCCTTTATATTTTGTAATTCTGCAGCTTCTAATTTTGTTGCAAATTATTTTTTTATGATGATAAGCATATAAAATATAAAAAAAAACATTGAATAATTAAATATTTGAAATGTGACGTCTGTGAGGATGGAAAATTTAAAAAACTTTCGAAACAATACGGAAAAACAAAAATTTGTTATTTGAAAAGTTAATTATCGCTTTATTTTTGAATGAATTTAAAATGGATTTATTCTTGGAAATATAATTTTTATTTCAAATATTGTCCGATCAATCTGAAAATTCAATTGAATGAATTGCTGTTGAGGACAATTCAATGCAATGCACTAAATTTTAGCTCGATTTGGATGAAGAGAAGTGTGTTTTTTAAGCATCACAAGGCAACCAACGGACGCCTCAAGCAAGCAGGCTTGTGCGGCAAAATTAATATAAAGGATTTTAAAAAACTCTGTTTTATTTTATTTTATTTCAACTTTATATGGATTAGAAAAAAAATTCAAATCAATATTCGTATCAATCATTTTATTGACAAATTGAAATTTATTTTCTGTTTTTTTTAATATAAGGGTGTAAAACAAATTTTGTGCTTTATTTTATTTTATTTTATTTTATTTATTTTATTTTATTTTATTTTATTTTATTTTATTTTATTTTATTTTATTTTATTTTATTTTATTTTATTTTATTTTATTTTATTTTATTTTATTTTATTTTATTTTATTTTATTTTATTTTATTTTATTTCAACTTTATATGGAATATAAGAAAAAATTCAAATCAATATTTGTATTAATCATTTTTATTGACAAATTGAAATTTATCTTCTGTTTTTTTTATATTATTTTTGGTGAATTATATCTGATTAAGTAGAAGGAAAGCAAATTTATCCTAATGATATTTCCTCGGACCCGCCCCATCTCGATCCATCATTATCGTCGTGTCGTCCATCACTGCGTTCGACGTCGTCGTGGATACGCTCGATAATACCACCGCTGCGACTGCGTATCGTCACCACCGCTTTCAACGAAACTATATCTTCATTTGTCTCGGTCTTTATCATCGCTCTGTTTTTTTCGAGTTTTTCTCATCAAGCTCCTTATCGGTATTATCATCGTCAATACGGCTACTGTCACTGCTGATTTTATCACCATCTCCATCACATTCATCATCATTATCATCACCATTACTATACTCACCATATTCAACGTCATCATCATCAACACCATTACGTATTTAATTCCTATCATTGTCATTTGTATCATCACTACTTCTATAATAATTATTATCGTATCTGCCATCAAAGTTATAATCGTCACAATCACTGTATTATTTACTTCATACTACCATCATCATCATCATCATCTCGCAGAAAGGCACGAAAAACGCACTGGAGACGGGCCGGACGTTCGCGACCCTGTTCGCCGACATCGACCTGAGACTGAGACTCCTGGGCGCCCGGAACGAGCACGAGTTCAAGCAGATCATGTGGGAGCACATGAAGGAGCTGGCAGAAGAACAGTGCGAAGATAATACGAAGAAGAGGCTGTCGGAGGACTCCAGTTGCAAGACTGCCGACCCCTCGGTTGGTTGTTGTTGTTACTATTCGTCGTTGTGGTGGTTGTGCTTGATGATTGTGTTGCTGCTAGAGATGCAGTGCAGTTTTAAGAAGGTTGAGGTTGAAAGCCTAGAGATGCAAATTTATGCCACAATGGTCTATTGCTGCTGATTCTGATAGTTACGTACATCGTGTCTGTGTATAGGAAAATAACAATTTTCGTGACTGATATCCGGTTAATTACAAATGTGGAATGTACATAACTCATTATATAGAAAATAAAAATGAAAACTTAGCAGCTGCTGATGTTGACTTGTGTGCATATTTCAATACAGCACAGAAATAGCTCAAATTAACTGATGCGCTTATGTCTCATCGTCACGTCATCATCATCATCATTGCCATAATTATTATCATCACCATCATCATCACCATCAACATCATCATCATCACCATCATCATCATCACCATCAACATCATCACCATCATCATCACCATTATCACATCATCATCATCTCCATCATCATCATCATGTTTCCATGACGTCTATAATCGAGCAGCAGAGAACGCGAAAGTGCTGGATAGGAAGAGGCATCAAGGAGGACTTGAAGAGACGTCTGCCTCTCTACCTCTCTGACTTTAAAGATGGTTAGATAGAGATGAGATAAGTCTTTACTAAATTATTGCATTTTCAAAAGTTGCAATGAATGGTTGCTGCAAGGCAGATGAAAGTAGTGATGATAATGATGATGATGATGATGATGATGATGATGATGATGATGATGGTGGTGGTGGTGGTGATTATGATGATGATGATGATGATGGTTGTAGTAATAGCAACGTTAGCGATAAGAAAGAAGATTTAATTGTTTTCATTATATCGACAATGAAATAGTCTAGAAGTTACAATTTTTTATTTTATAATAATCTAATATCGTAATCACGATTTCATAACATTACGGTCCTGTTTTTTTCCGGACACACCGCTGCAGGGTTCGTCGGTCCGAACACGTTGCACAAGACCGTCTCCACCACGTTCTTTCTCTACTTCGCATGCATCCTGCCGGCCATCGCACTCGGCGTCCTCAACTACAACAACACCAACGGGCAGATCGGTCAGTCGCCTCGATGTCGTTGTTCGCTTTTAATCAGTCATTCAGGTCGTAGGGACGTGCAGTCGAAAAGATGCCAAAATATTATGCCATCAATCATTTAAGATTGAAACAAAAACAGTCATTATTTGTGCCAAATATTATCGTTATTAATTATTATTTTTCTAATTTTTTTTTATTTTTATTACTTTTAACCGATTTTCATTTCCCACTCGAAACAGACGTGACGAAAGCAATCTACTCGCAGACGATCGGAGGTCTCTTTTTCTCATTGTTCGGGGGTCAGCCGATGGTCGTACTGCTGACCACCGCACCGCTGGCTTTGTATACGAAAGGTTATCATCTTGAATGTTTATTCATGTTTGCAATATTATTTTTTGTAACTTCACGCGATAACACCATCTCTTTTTTCCTCTTTTTCTTTTCTTTTTTTCTGAATTAAATTCTAAATGAATTTTACGAACTTTTCTATTTAATTATTGAAAAGTGAAAATTAACTAACTTCCCGTCATCCAATCGAGCTGAATTTTTGAAATATCCTCATGACATTGCATTCTATTTAAGTTTGAAAAAAATTTAAATAAAAAATTTTGTTAATTAAAAAATATAATTATTTATGTTTTAAAACAAAAACATATGAAATACATTTAAATAAATGC
This sequence comes from Erpobdella octoculata, assembly GCA_963978895.1. NCBI lineage: Eukaryota > Metazoa > Annelida > Clitellata > Hirudinida > Erpobdellidae > Erpobdella > Erpobdella octoculata. Next base: position 28,927,628 of record OZ022244.1, read on the forward strand.
TTGCATATATAAATTCAAAAAAAATCTCGTTTTTAAAAAAAATTTGCCATAAATTAGAAGCCAGCGAGTTTCAAAATAATAAGGAATTTGTGATAAAACCTTATTTTTTCCAGTGATATTCACCTTGTTTTTCCAGTGATATTCACCTTATTTTTCCAGTGATATTCACCTTGTTTTTTTCCAGTGATATTCACCCTGTGCCAGGACTGGGATCTCGACTTCATGTCCATGTTCGCATGCACTGGACTCTGGAATTCTTTCTTTCTACTCATTTACGCATTCACCGACGCCAGCAAGCTCATGAAGTGGTGTACCAGGTAATCGGCCGGTCGGGCTCTAATTGTAATATAATATGTCGATTAATCGTTGCGTGTGCTTATTTTTCAAATTACAATATGGTAAATTTTAATTATAACTTTGGTTGTATGGTTGAGTGGTTAATTTGTAATAAAATGGCATCAAATTATAAACTCTCACATGACTGTTTTTATAAAATGATTATTATATTAGGTCAAATTATTTTCTGCATCTTATTATGATGATGATGATGATGATGATGATGACGGTGGTGGTGATGATGATGATGATGATGATGTTGCTGATTGTGACAAATTGATTCCAATTTCTATCTACGAGTACAATGCGTGAGCCTGAGCCGACCTTAATTAGGATGTGTAGGCCACTAATTGTTGTGTGTCTGTGTGTGTGTGTGTGTGTGTGTGTGTGTGTGTCAGATGCTAATTATACAAACAAACCAGCCTTCGAACTAAATTAAAGTAGACAAACTTCAGATCTTGACTTATTTGGGGTTTTTTCTTTGAATTTATTCTCTTATTTAATAGTATTTAAATTTTAATATAATTTAAATATTAGCATTTCTTCCTTGCAGGTCAACGGAAGAGATATTTGCCATTTTCATATCTCTAGCATTCGCTTTCGATGCATTCAAAGATGTTGTCGCAGGTTTCAAAGTATTTATATGCTTAAATCCTGTAATTTATTTTTCATATAATTTGTTGAATATATTTGTACATATATATGTGAAGCATAAGTTTGATTAAAAAAAATATTACACTTAAATCATAAAAGAAAAAATGATTTCTCCAGACTTCCAAGAGAATTACAACTCACCTGCCTGTCTCTCCTCTTCTTCTCCATCTGCTTCTTCGCTCTATACGACATTCGCAAACGGCACCCTGCTTTCATCAGTACTCGAAACGGCATTCCAGCGCCACGCTCCGTCTCCCTCTCAGACGTCGTCCGAGCCGTCGTCTCTGGGCGGCGAATACAGCGATACCGGCTACTCGCATTCGGAAGCGACCGGCACAGGAAGCGGTGCTGGCGGCAGCGGTGCCGGCGGCCAGGGAAGTTCCGGGGATTGCCTTCGAGAAAACAGCCTGCTGTATCTTCTACTCATGCTCGGTACAGTGTGGCTGGGATTGTCGCTGTATAATTTCACCAAGACGTTAGTAACTCATTATGCCCAGCATTTTTATTAGTAGGCTTGTATCGGTGCTGATCTCTGACATGCGTAGGTAGCTTATAAAGTAATGAAAAACTTGTTTGTTTGAAACTACTACACATTTCCAGTGGAAAACTATGACATCATAACATTTTTGTTTGTTTTTTGTTTGACAATGTTTAACGTGGCGTCAGTTGCTAGACTTCTAGGCCACGAGGAAAAGGTTCTTTGCAGAGACAGCCATTTATAGGCGCCTACCCCTTTAGCAATGCCAGTGAACTTCTTGCTTAAGGGAGTTACGCTGGTGACGCCGGTGAGGCTTGAACTGCCAACCTAATGATCGACAGGCGAACGCTCTATCGCTCTGCCACCAGCGCCTCTGTCATAGTCATATTGTCATAGTTTTTCTTGACTGGAATTCTTAGACCAATGGCGATGAATTTCAGTTTTCAAAATTATTTGAAGAGCTACAGAGCTTTGAAATATTTTTTAACTGTCCAATGTATCGGAGTAGACCTATTGGAAATGGTTAATTGTTTGAATCAGTTTTTTAGTGAAATGTTTAAAAAACTAAAGTTAATATATGAAATAAATATAGTATAAACAAGAAATAAATACTTTTGAATAAAACTCTTCTGTTCATAAAGAGTTACAGTCTTAATTATTAAATACTTCGGTTCTATTTGTTTTTGTAAACATACTGGAATAAATAAATATATTATTGTACATATCAATAACAATTATATTTATGTGGTTATTATGATCGAATAATTTAAATTTTATCATGAAATACCAGACACAACAAAAACCATTAAAGCATTAAACGATTAGACAAAGTACAGTGACTTCCGCAATCAGATTGATTTTGCTTTCCATGCTGTTTTCCTGAGAGAGAGAGAAAAAGAGACATCGCATCTCTTCAAATATTTGCACTGAAACCGAAACCCCGCGTTGTTTAATTGCCGTTGCGGTTTATATTACAATCGGTCATTCTTTACGAGCGGGCGTATCAGTTACGACTGATCGTTTTCGATACGAATGGAAAGTTTTGTTGTGATTTGATTTCGAGTCTCTTGATCCCGTCGGACATTTATCTTGCTCCGTCAAACTTGTAACTCCAAGAATTGGAGAATTTCGACATTTTATTTTTATTTAATGTGCCTTCGATGTTATATTTATATCGATATAAAACGAATGCGACCCATGTTTTTAGTTGAAGAATTTTATTGTTAGCTCTTAGTAAAAAATTTTATATATACTAGCAGGGTTACCCGCAATTGCCCAGGGTTTTAGAGGTTTTTCTATTGTTTTTCTCTTCTCTTCTTTCTTTTCTCTTCCCTTTCCTTCCCCACTTATTCTTCCCCTTTTGCTCATTTTCTGTTCCTTCTCGCTTTCCCGTTCCCACTCGCTCTCCCGTTTTTGCTCGCTCTTCCACTCCGTTATATTCTCCCTCTTCTTTTTGCCCATAAAATGTAAAATAGATTTTTTAAACGTTGCTTGAAACTTTCTGCAAACTTTGTTACGTAGACTAAATTTGAATTTTTTTTACGCAATAACCTTTGAAGTTTATGCATAAAAATATAGCAAAATTTTAAAAATTAGAAACTACCCTATCTTTTTTTACTCTATGCCCAATTTTGTTAAAATCAATTATTACAAGATTTTCCTAAAAAAGCTTTTATTTAATAACTGTTCTATTTTTATTATATATATTGTGTATTATTTTGCAGACCTTTCTTGAATGCAAGCAAGAGAGAACTACTGGCAGATTGTGCACTACCGGTGTCAGTGATTCTCATGTCTTTCTTCGGGTCGTACGTCTTCAGGGAAGTCAACTGTAAGTATATTTAGACATCAATCAAATCGTTTTTAAAAGCTTAATTAAAATTTATTATTCAATACAGTAAATCAATGAGTCAATTTAAAATAGCGCTTTTTACGAGGAGGCGTTCAAGAACGCTCGGCTGCGAACTGAGGTATGTTTTCAGCCCGTGCCGGAAAGAAATGAGAGACAAAGACGTAGCGAGAGAAGGTGGAAAAGAAAGGGACCAGAATAAGAATAAGAGCATTTACCAAAAGAGTCTTTTACAGAGAATTTAAATGAGTAGTTAACATTAGAAGATCTTAAACCTAACTTATAAGGGGTTATAATAAGATCCTTTAAATATGACAGAGAGGCTCAATTTTTTTATACAAATATTCAACAATTAAAATCTACAATACAGTATGTATTATTCATACACTTTTTCTTAATCTTATTTTTCAGTGAAAAAGTTTCAAGTAATTGAAGAGGGTAATATATTCAAATTGCCAAAGAGCATGCTGGAACTTCAGTGGCCGGTCATTCTCGGTGCCATGGCTCTTGGCTTCTGTCTCTCACTCCTCTTCTTTATGGACCAGAACACAGCCAGTGCCATTGTCAACAGTCCCGACAACAGGTTTTTGTTTTTTCTTATTTCTTTGTTGTTTCTGTTTTTGGATTAAAAATTCTCATTGTTTTAATAACTTTTTACAAACTTTTATTTAGGTTACAATCTCTGTTTGTGAGTGTGTGTGTGTGTGTGTGTGTGTGTGTGTGTGTGTGTGTGTGTGTGTGTGTGTGTGTGTGTGTGTGTGTGTGTGTGTGTGTGTGGCTTTCTCTGTACACAAATCTTGCAAGTAAAATTTAACCAGCTTTTTGACTAGCTAGGAAACTGAAATTTTCAGCATAGCTTTATATTAAATGGCAATACATGATTCAATTAAAAAAAAATAAAACTTAACTCAAACATCTTTTCTATTTCTAAATGGAGTGTATTTGAAATCAAAGTTTGTGTTGAAAAACTCGTTTTTTCTTTACTTGTTTTATTTCATGTTTTTATAAAACATGTGAAAAGTAATTTAAAAAATTAAAAACATGCTTTTAAGGCAGTTTGTAAAATTTGTAAAAATATTACCCCGGTGAATAATAAACGAAAAATGTTTAGAGTTACTATGACAATAAACGTTTTTGTTGTCCTTATCAGTAGGCTTCTTCAATTTATTTTTTAGTAATTTTTGCTTTTTCAATTTTTTAAATTTTATTTTTTGTTTAATTAAATTATAAATTTTTTTGAAGTGCGCAATTTTCATAAGGATCTTCCCAACTTCAAAACGTCCGCGGACATCCGGACAAGTGAAAGTTAATAAAAGACTTTTCTGTTTAAATGTCACAAAAATAAAAACAACTCAGGTTGAAAAAAGGTCCAGCTTACCACTGGGACTTGGTCGTCATAGCAATCATCAATGCCATCCTCAGCTTCCTAGGCTTACCCATGGTTCACGGGGCATTGCCACACTCACCCCTCCACGTGAGAGCAATGGCTGATAAAGAGGACAGGGTCTATCAGGGAAGAGTTCACCTCAAGTAATTGAGTTTTTTTTTAAACCTAGGTTTTTTTTAATTATTTTTTGCATGAACCTCTGCTGTTTTTATAATTTTTTCAAGAGTTAGTAGCTAAATATCTCAGTTATTAAATACTCTTTGAGATCGATCTGTTGACTAGATCATTGACTGATGGGTTGACCAGCTTTGTGAGTCAAGTAACTCGAAAAAGAATGCGACAGTAAAAGAGAAAGAGAACGAACCTCACCGTTCGAATGAATAAATAAATAAACGGCTAACTGGTCCATAAAGAAGAGGAGTGAGAAGCAGAAGCCAAGAGCCATGGCACCGAGAATGACCGGCCACTGAAGTTCCAGCATGCTCTTTGGCAATTTGAATATATTACCCTCTTCAATTACTTGAAACTTTTTCACTGAAAAAATAAGATTAGGAGAGAGTGTATGATTAATACATACTATGCTGTAGATTTTAATTGTTGAATATTTGCATAAAAAATTGCACATCTCTGTCCTATTTAAAGGATTTTATTATAACCGTTATAAATAAATAAATAAACGGTTGAACATCTCCGCAGGATCGTAAGCGTAAGAGAGACGAGAATAACGGGCATCTTCTCCCACATCCTCATCGGGCTTTCCGTTTTCTTCATCGACAAACTCCAGTCCATCCCTCGACCGGTCCTCGACGGCCTCTTTCTCTACCTGGCCATAACGGCTCTCCATAGCAACCAGATGTTTGAGAGAGTCATGCTCTTGGTTACTGAACAGGTTGACTATTCTGTTGTTTTTTTTTTTGCAATTTGCGATTGTTTTATATTGTTTACAGTAATGGATCGGTTTAATAATTTTATCCATTAAAATGAATTTAATCCATCTAATTTAAAGTCAATCTTCTCTTGAATAAATATCTTTCAAAACAAAGATTTCAGGGGGGGGTTAATTTAGTACCCAGTTTATTTTACTTTTTGATTATTCTGGCATCTCTTATATTTTTGTTATCTCCAGGCGGCTTACCCTCCGAACCACTACATCCGTACCGTACCCCAGCGCAAGATCCACCTGTTCACTTTCATCCAGCTCCTACAACTGGCCATACTGTGTGGTTTCGGTTTTGCTCCCGTAACCTACCTGAAGATGGTATTTCCCATTCTCCATCTTGTCATGCTACCTATAAGGTCAATTTAATTTTAGATTTGCTTCAAATTTTTATACCTATCTGTCTATTGATAACATGGAAATCTAACATAGGGTTTTTAATGTCATCTTCTCTGACCTTGAGTTTTGTTTCTTGTTTATAAATTTTATTTTATTTTTTGTGACAGGTTATTTTTTACAAGTAAATAATTGTATTACTGAAATGTACTCCTGCAAGAGCTCCATAAATGATTTGAACTATTGAGCTGAATGAAACTTTGATGAAACTGTTGAATGAATTTAAAATGAATTTTCGTATTTAATTATTTTTTTTATAAACGTATTCAATTTAAAATGAATTTTCGTATTTAATTATTTTTTTTTATATATGTATTCAATTTATATTTACACAATAACATGTTGCGTTTATTTTTTAATCATCCGTTTCATTTGTGATTGTACCTATTTTCAAAGTGAAATTTGAGGCAAAACTACATAATCAGAGATACCCATGCGGAACAACCTCTATTCAGTTTAGTTAGAAGGACAAACTGCGGCTCTATCACATCAGTCCAAGCCCTGAAGCAAACAAATATTTAAAATATAAGCATACTCTCTTGAATTTCAGGCCATAATCATGAAACATTTTTCAATTAATACATTCAGGCACAAAGTGGTACCACACATGTTTGAAAGGAAATTCCTTCAATCTCTGGACGGTCACTGATCGAGAGAAGCAGTCGCAACAAGAACAGCACTGATCGGCAACGATTGGCACCTCTGAAATTTTTTTAACTCGTAGTGCAATACTGTGTGCTTGAACTTTATTCAATTATTATTATTATTATTTAAAACTAATTAATAGGAAAGGTGCCGTTCACACGCACGCGCACACACACATCCTTGCAAGACGCACAATTGTTTTGTTTTTTTTTTTTGTTGAAGTTGATAAAATAGGAAGGTCTATTAATCGTGTCATGGAAGCTAACGTTTAAGACCATGCCACCGATTCTTAATTTTTCCCTTACCAACATTTTTTGTTTTTTTTTTTGTTTTTCAACTATTTTAATAACTCTGCAACTTAGAGTACTCTATGCTCTGCAAGAAGAAGTGTACTGGTATTTCTAATGCCACGTCATGTGACTGTGTACTGGTATTTCTAATGCCACGTCATGTGACTGTGTACTGGTATTTCTAATGCCACGTCATGTGACTGTGTACTGGTATTTCTAATGCCACGTCATTATATTTTATACCTCAGTATTAAAAAGCTTTTTATTTTTTAACAGTATAAAGAAATTTGAATACAGCCGATAATAAACAAGTATTCTCTTTAAATTTAAATTACTAACCATATTTTTCTATCCATTTACATCTGATTGAATCTACTTCTCGATGGCTTAATGACAGCAATATAATATATATTTTTCGTTATGCATGTTTATCTTTTAAATGTCAAATAGGTCATTTTAGAATTCAATTCTTATTAAGTCATTTAATAAATTAATAATTTCAAATCATATTTGAAAGCTTTTGGCTCCCGAAAACCTTGGTTGGTTTAATGTCGTTTAAAATACATTCTGCTTAATTTGTGATATTACATTGATCTATATTGCTGATATTGTTCTTATCAGGCAGGTGTTTGCATATTTCGCATTATTATTATTATTATTATTATTATTATTATTATTATTATTATTATTATTTCTATTATTATTATTATTATTATTATTATTATTATTATTATCCGATGTATGCCGAGTGACTGGTGGTTCCGTCTCAAGTGCTACTACTAGGTCTAGGAGTGTATGCTTCAAAACATTTATACGTTGAACCGTATTATGCCCAGAATATGACTCTTTTACTTCGAAAAAGAAAACTTGAGATTTGTATAATATTGTAATTATTAATATTATTATTAATTATTCTGTCTTTCTGATTCAGCTTGTTTAAAGAAACAAGATCATCTGATGCATATGCATGATTAATACCTTTCAAATCTCGATGATGATGATGATGATGATGATGATGATGATGATGACGGTAACGATTCTTCGGTGTCATCTTCTAAATGAAATTGATTCCATTACCAAATCATATGCTTATTGTACATCAACTTGTTTGTTTTCAATTTAAACATAAAAAAGGCGCTAAAGTTTAATTTTTTCGCATGTCTCAGACAGTAGACTCTTCTGAGGACATCCTGAAGCTACAAAAGTATATATATATATATGTGTGTGTGTGTGTGTGTGTGTGTGTGTGTGTGTATGTGTGTATGTATGTGTGTGTGCGTGTGTGTGTGCGTGTTTCTATAAATAACATCGGTGTTTACAAAGTAATTAATATTTATTACAATTCCTGAGGTTGTATTGTATTTATAAGTACATTTTGTATTATATCATAACTGGGGTTGTTATTACTTATTAAGTGTTGTAGATTTTGTATTAAATGATCTCACCACTGCTTCATCGTTTTTCTTATTATTTGGTCTGACATTGCTCTTTTGTTTATGACAAATCTGTATTGACTTGTTTTCTTTCAATGTATTTTTCACTGAAATTGTAACAATGTAAAGATTATAAGAATATTGTTCTCTCTCTCTCTTTCTCTCTCTCTCTCTTTCTCTCTCTCTCTCTTTCTCTCTCTCTCTTTCTCTCTCTCTCTATTTCTCTCTCCTTCCTTTTTTCTTAAATCTTTCTTTCTCGGTTGTTCTCCCATAAAGCAATATTTTTTAACAATAAAAAACCAGCGATAACACAAATATATATATATATATATATATATATATATATATATATATATATATATATTACAAAGGTTAATTTTTTTTAGTCATCAACTGCTTTTTTTAATTGTATTTTGAGCAAGTTTTATTTATTATTGTACACAGGACAATTAAGAAACCATTTACAGATTAACAATAGCTGCATTACTGCTAGTTTTTTGTAAGATTACCTGCTGTTAGCTTTAGAGGTAATGTAAGTTTCCCTACTAGTAAGATATATATATATAAACTTCTTCTGCTTGTATATATTTTAAAACTTTGCATTTAGATAAGCTCAGCTTTTTAATACTGATAATCACGTTTGTTGCGTGCGTGTGTGTCTCGCAAGGACATGTTATGATTAATTACCAAATTTCATATTTTTTAATGATACCTCATTTATTTGAAAAATCGTGTGTCACCAAGCACACAAACTCAAGTTTCATAGAGATATGTTTGCATAGCATATCTTGAAATATGTCTCAGTAGCAGATATTTTTATAGTTAACTTATTTTCTTTCTTTTTTTAAATATTGTATATTTTTTAAGAAAAAATTATTATTTTTAAAAGTAACAGAATACAAGTAAAATAACTCAGAATGTTTAAGTACTTTTATAACATAAGACATTCGTTACACGTTTTTTCTCTATTTCAAACATAGATTTAGCGGTTTCATTTTCCTACAATGTTCATTCAGAAAGAAAAACTACAATTTTTGTTATGTTTTCGTTCATTCTTTTTATTTGAATTTGTGCACTTAGACTGAAGTTTGGCCTATTTTCTGGCGGCTGCATTTGCGTATTTTTTTGTACAAGCACTTTTTTGTATGACGACTTGTACTGTTATGTGTATTTCTTCATTTTGTATGCTCGTTTCCCCTTGTTATTCTCGATATGACACACACACACACACACACACACATATATATATATATATATATATATATACATAATTAGGCCGGGCGTTAAGTGCGTAGGCGGGCGCAATGCGCACGATGGTGCGTGTATTTCTGCATTTAGTACCTATATAATGTTTGTTAGATTTTTTCACGTCTTCTTTTTGCATATCGATCATGATGCATTTGATTCAGCAGCACGATGGCGATGAAGATGATGATAACTTTTATTACTTGAGTTGTTCTTTTTTTATTCTTTCCTTTTTTTCTCTCACGTCCTTTGTGCTTCATAAACGGCTTAGAGAGAGGTTTTTCTTTGTATCCTGTACATGTATGTACACGTGCATTGTATGTCTTACGACCGCATTTAGCTATTTTATCGTCAACAACCTTAAGAACGGAAAGCTATGCTGGCAATTGCTATGCCCGCCCCATGAAACTGTTACACTGATGAAATAATTAATTAATGACGGTGAAGGTTTTGTCGACTAGGTAGTTTCCGTGCATATGTAAACTTTTAGGACACTTGATTTTCGAAATATTTTTTTTTTTTCTTTTCAAAAATTTGTAGATTAAAATTTTATTCGCAAGTAGTTTTTGTTTACGTTTTTCCTCCGTATAATGTGTAGAAAGAACATGCTTTCTCATAAATTGGACTGAATAAATAGCTGGAAGCATTTTGTGGCAACACATCCCTGGACGCAAATTATATGTCCAATTTATGGACAGGCGCGTAGCCAGAGGAGGGAACATGGATGAATAATGTCCCCCCCCATCTGAAATTTCAACACTTTTTTTAGTTGATCAAGAAGGTATTTAGGTAAAGACGTACCTCTGCAACTGCCAAATATTTATTAATAGAGAAGATGATGTCCCTCTTTTTTGCGAAAATGCCCCCGTCAGAAATTTCTGGCTACCTGCCTCCGCCTCTTTATGGATAAATGGGGGTGTGATGACGATTATTTAGTCTTGGTAGAGTTTGAGGTGTGGTGTGGGACAGACAAATAGACTTTTTTCTAGAAAAAGTGTAGTAGCGTTTACCAGGGGTCTCCATAGGGGTCTATATCCCCTTATGCCGACGAACTCAGGCTCAAGCCTTTTATAAAAAGTCGATCTCATTTCCCCTGCTTCTCCAACAAATTTCGATGACTGGGGGGTTGGGGGTAAACGTTAGCCAACTTTTTCTCTAAAACAAAGTAACTGGAATTTATTTGAATGTTCTGGAATTTTTGTGTGTTTTAGAATTTGTGTGGATTTTTTGCTTTTTTTGGAATTTTTTCGTAAATTCCATGGGTGTACGAGGAATTTTTTGAGTGGAAAACCCCACGCGGAGAGCTATAGTTTTTTATTTTAAACATAAAAAGGCATGTTTTTTAAATCACTCTATATCTAAGAAGTAGCCAATGCAGAAGAACACGAGGAGAAATGTTAGAGAATCAAGAAGAATGAATAATTCGAAAGCCTCAAGGAAAAATTAGTTATTTAAAAGTTATTAGTTGCGCGTCATATGCGAAAAAATACGGTCTATATTAATTAAGTGATGTTCAACTGCACTGCAAATTTGTTTTTAATTTTAGTTAGCACATTTACTGTCTTGGTCGTTATCAGTTGCGTGGCGTAGATATATATCACTGGGATGTCAGATCGACAAGATGACTTTTGCTATTTTGTGGTCCATGGTTCATTTGCCCCCCCCCCCTCCTCCCAAGTTGGAGACAGTGGCGGATGCAATAGACACATAAAATGACCTATTAGAAGTCAGTTACAATAAAAGATTTACCCAGAACATTTAACAAAAGAGAGTGATGAACTGTATCAAATGAAGATGAAATATCGAGACAAAGAAGAAGAGGAGAGAGTTTAGAATCAGAAGATCATTACATTATAGAGTTTAAGTATAGAGCAGATTCAGTAATGTGACCAATTGAAAGCTTGATTATTTTAAGGGAGGGGGTAGTCGAAGCCACTTTTCAAAAAAATTCACGCGGTCTCATTAAGGGGTCCAATTAAGTTGTACAGGAGGTCCACTTCACCGTCATAGGGAGTCCACCTACATATACAAAAGGCCAGCACAAACATCTCAAGCTTCAACTGTACCCATTTTTTGAGTACAATGTATATCTTTTGGGGGCCTCAGGAGGCCCCACTCCAAGTCAGAGGGCCATGCCTTCCCCCCAGTTGACATCCCTGATGAAGTCAAAGAAACTTAGTCAGATAAGAATTCAATTGTTCATTAAAAACTTTTTCAATAACTTTAGAAATGAAAGATAAGTTAGAAAGAGGATTATAACTAGACAAAGAAATAGGACCGATAGAAGTATTTGCAATAGTTTTTTTTATTGATAAAACCATTTAGGAAATCAGCCGACTAAAGTTACAGCACGAACTGTACCTAAAGGTAAGTAATGGCAGAGGTTGGACGCGTTTATTAACTCTATAACGGGGACCACTGATTGACTGTGAATAAGCTAACTCACTAAGATAAGGTGGGCTGCTGTGTTATTGTTTACATGCATATAGTAAGTCGTATACTCGCTTCTTAGTGTTATAAGGCTAGGCAGCGCTGTAGTGCTCAATATACAGAGACATTCCTATCCGTGCGTATATAATATAGTCGTAGTCGGATGACAACTATTTGTCATTATTCTGTAAAAATTAGACGTTTGTTAAATGTGGACTAATCACAGCTTTGAAATTCTGAAGGAACTTCATGGAGAAAAGAAATTTGAACGCTTAAAACATCGAAAGCAAGAAGTATAACCGCTCGGAAATTCTCTATTATTAGATAGATTAAATTTTAAAAAAGGATATTTAAACAAATTCTAGGATTTAAAATTCAACAAAGAAGCTTTACGATTTTGATAAATCTGTATTATTAAATGATGTTTGTTGCGTTTAGAAAAAAGGCGCGAGATACTGAAATGCATTGCTGAAATGTTACAGATTGTAGTCTTACACTAGAGTTTTCTTCCGTTCATAATTTGATCGTTTTCTGTAATTTCCAGGCTAGCGCAACCTGCGTCCAGAATATACTCGGCAAAAATGCCCTTTCACTGGCGTCTCACAGAGCCGTAAAACGCGTAAACAAGGACGCCAGTAAATTGGCGCCAACTCTCAAGCGCTACCATGCGGTCGGTGCCGTCGGCTACGCTCACGTTTCCCCCAACAACGTGCTATCCACGTGTGAATTCTTCAAGTCAAAACGTTGTTTTAGAATCAGATTTAGGTGAGTCAACTGTCTTAAATTTTTGTTTAAATGTTAGCATAATTTAGAACCTAGTGCATTCTGCTTCAAAGATTCCCCCTCGAACTCTATCGTGTAAAGTTCGAGGGGGATGATGGGACCAGTTTCCCCAGAAAAAATCTTCCCCTTTAGGAAAACTGAAAGTTCAGAAATTGTGTAAAAATATACTACATTTACTTATGTTTATATGTTGATTATTTATTTTAAAGAGGAGATTGCATTTTTTCAGAGTGAGCAACATCAATTGCAGAGATGATGCTGGGTCATGCATCAGAGAAGTCGCCATAAAATTTTCAGATCAAGACCGCGATGGACTTTTCGATCTGATTCTTTACACCGGTAGAACTTTCATGGCCAGGGACAGTCGGGGATTTTTGGAGATTTTAAACCTCAATGGAACTGAGAAAGATCTTGAACAATTGTGCAAGAAAAATCCATATGTGTTAGTTTTTAAATCTTCTATATTAACTTTGCCGTATTTGCTTGCTTGAAAAATTCGTTGGGATCCTTTGACGCTTAAAAAACCAACTTCTTGTTATCCAATCAAGCTGAAATTTAGTGGATTTACTAGTCGTCAAGAACTTTACATTCTACGAAGTTTTCAGCTCGATTGGATAAAATTAAACTAATTACAAAATACAGTTTTTAAAAAATTGCAAGTATTAGATAAATGAACTATCAGTTTTTAGTTTATTTAAAGAAAGCGATTTTTAATTTTTCAGTTTGAAAATTTATAATAAAAAATTTGTTTTTTTCCATATTGATTTAAGAGTTTCTTATATTTTCAATGCTCACATTCTTCACATATCGATTATTTAGAAGACTGTGGTCAATGTTTTTTTTATTTTATAGATTTATTGTAATCATAAAAAAAGATTAGATAAAAATTAGAAGCTGTCGAATTACAAAATAAAAAGGATTTGTGAAAAACGAAGTTCTTAACGATTCACTTGTTTTTTTTGCTTTTTGACTGTTATTCTTATCATCATGGTGGAAATTCTTGTTTATATATTTCCACCACATTGCTCTTCAGTTATCTTGACGTTAGACTGTCGACATAACCGGGTCCGACTGTAATATTTTCCAGGCCCCATCGCCATCGCCTATAAATACTAATCAAATTTGTGTTTCAGATATCATTCTCTTGTCGACGGCTTGCGAAGAGGACCATCGTCGTACTCCGATCTGACTTATTATAGCCAGATCTGCTACCGCTTTTCCATATCGAAACACGACAAACTGGCAGTTCGATTTAGGCTGGTCCCGTGCTCGAAGGATCCCGAACACGGGAGAGCAGATTGCCCAGGCGAGTCGCAACAAGTATGTAACTTTTAGGAAAACTTTTTGTTTTTTCTGAATCGCTAACTGCTTCTGTAGGTTCTTATCAGACATTATTATTATTATTTATTTATTTTTTTATTATAGGTCATAGTCTTTTACACCAATTATTATTATTAGTTGAAAATTATTTATATTGAATGAAATTCTTGAATGTGTAGTTTTTGTTTTGGCAAAAATTTATTTGTAAAAGCCAGAGTTGACAGAAGACTAGAGAAGTATACCCAACATAATCTCAACTAAAATCTTCGACATCGCGGATGTTTGTGCGAGACAAATCTTTTTTTTTTTGTTTCTTTCGAAAGATGAGCGAAAGCGGCATGCTGAGTCGAGAAGAGCAGAAGTCCCCGTGGTGCAATAAAAGAGCCGCGGGCGACACCCGGGAGGACACCTACCTTAGGCAGGAATTCAAGAGGAGGCTCTGGGAAGACGATCCGATATCTTTCTTCTTGGAGGTCCAGACGAGACCGATGACGGCCGATACTTACTTTGACATTTGCAATCCTCAAGTCGTTAGTAATAAGAGTTGAAGTTTTTGTCGGTAGTATGCCATTTTTATTTTATTAGTTTTTTAGTGTTTTTTTTTATAAAAAAAAAAAGAATTTATTTTAAAATTAATTCTCGAAAAGGTGTGGGACAACCCCTGGAGTCAACTGATGCTCATCGAACTGACAACGCACATGACCTCGGCGGCCATCAAGCACACCGCCTTCAATATAGCGGACAGTCCGAAGGGACTCGGGTTCCCCAAGCCGGTCGGTCCCCAAGACCCGTTCAGTCTACAAAAGGTATTGATGAGCGTGTACACGGAGATCGAGCGGAAGGCCATTTCGCAGATCTGCGACCCCGTCAAGGGTCTGAAGGGAGAAAACCCCACTAAAACGACTTACGTGGTTACGGTTTGCACCGAGTCTCTCAACGAAAAGAAACAAGTACCCTATGTCGAAGTCTTTGTTACTCTCTGGGGTGAGTAGCGTCTGTTGTTGGCGTTGTCGTATGCTAGCCGTAGTTACAGAAGCAAATCTATGAGTTCACGGCGTAAACTTAGGAATGCCGGTGGTCTCGAAAGACTTGAAAATTGTTTCATGATGGTCTGTGGTTCATTTACGCATTTACGGTTGGATTGTGTGATCTTGTGTTTATTCCCAAATCGCGGTTGAATGCTCGGTCGGGTTTGGATCCGATCGTTACCGTAATTCTTTGAACGACATTTTTGCTTCGTTTTATAATACAAACGCATTCATTGTCTTCTTGTAGGTGCTGGGATAGCGAAGTTAGTAGAGTGAGTGTCAGACTCAAATGTAAAAGGTTCACGGTTCAACCCCCCACCACTCACTGCCCAGTGGCCCACGTTGTCGAAAAATATTAGCAGATGAAATCGTTTCTCGTTGAGACGCATAAAAGAAAAGTTCAGCCGAACTCTGTAGGTGGCGCTCTATAAATGACCGCATTGATTGATTGGTTGAAATGATTGATTGCTTACAAAATTGTAACAAATCCAACAATCTGAAATTTTCCACAGGCTCCAGATGCCGCAGTTGCGCTCACAACCTGAACCTCGACAATCGCATCAACCCGAGAGTCAGAGAGAAGAACTTGAGGGTCAACCAGCACGAGTTCACCAGCGAGTCGGTCGGTGACCTGATCAACATCGTGGTCGAGGTCTATTACAGACATCTGACGGAAAGCTGGTACTTGAGAGACGTGGAGGTTTACGACAGGGAGATGAAGAAACTGTGGACTTTTCCGTGCTACGAAGTTGTCGAGGGTTCTATCACACTGGAGCCTGGAAATGGTGAGTGAGCTGGAACGTGTAAAATTGATTTGCTTGATGTGGTTTGGGGCATTTGATGAGATTAAAAGTTCATTTTAAATTTATTATTTTCAAATTATTACATCATCTAAAAATCAATTACAATTTTGTTATAGCCCCCGTGTACTTTTTTCGTATTCCCGCAGTACGGCTGGTTCACAAGCAGGTTTCGGAGGTCAGCAAAAAAGAGCGGCTTTTCCAGTTGAACGAACGCCAGCTCGAATACAGCTGGAACACGGAGAAAAACGCCCCGAAAGACTCGAGCGGGGCGCCGACGGTCCGCATGCCCGGTCAGATTCGTAATCCCGACAAGTGGGAGAAACTACCGAACAGGCACCGCACCAGGGCGGTGAAATACACCGGGGTACGGTGGGAGGTGGACCCGCGGATGATAGATTTCTTTCGAGACTTCAATTCTAGCATGGTCGTCCAAAGAAATTTACGAACGACGAGGTTGACTAAAAGATTACAAAGTCTCAAATCTTCGAAAGCTCGGGCTTCGGTGGGACGTGCGCCCCTAGAAGTGGACGGTCGTTCGCGGACGTCCTCCTCTCGGCAGAGCCAAGGAAGGCCTCTGCTACTGAGGGGGCCCTCGGTGGATCCGCACATGTTTGCCGGGAGGTATAAAAGGGGTCCGAAGAATACGAACGTCTCGGAGCAAGACAGGGACTTGTACACGGAGAGGAACGATGTCTCTAACTACCCGGAAACACAAAAGATCAGAAAGTCTCTTCAAGGGTGTTGTTTATTTTATCATTTTTAATTATTGGCAGGTGGAGTGAGTCGTCCAGGTGATAAAATGTTATGAAGATACTTGTTTGTTTTGTTTACCTATGAATGAAGGTGTGGCGTTGACCTATATGTATTGATGCTTACCTGCGAAGGTGCATTCACCTGTGTTCACCGATGATTTGTTCGCTCGTGACAACGTGTTCAGGTGTTTGCAGATAATTTGTGTAGCCGTGAAGATGTGCATTTAAACGTGTTTAGATGTTTACGTGTGATCTGTGCATATGTGGCTTGTTTACACGTAATCCTTTTACATCAGAGTTGTCTACAGGTCAGGTCAGGTCAAGGTGAGAAAGTTTTTCCTGACCATTCACCTTCACATTTGTATCAACTTTTAATAAGCTTTGTTCAGGTGTTTAAATTTGATGCCAAGCATTATAGGCATCTATTTTTATTTATTAGATTTTGTACAGGTGGGATCTTTTTTTTAAGAGAGGGTGGGATCGGGTCAACATTTTGGTGGCGGGCCGGGCGGACAAAAGCGGGTTCGTGGACAACCCTAGCTTGCATGCGATTTGTTTACCTATGGAGATAAATAGTAGGCATCATTATTAATTAAGTCAAGTCTTGATTTTGCTACCGTATAATATATAGCGCGTTTAGTTAATTTTAAACAAAATTTCTATTATAAGTGTGTTCCAGTTCCAATGCAGTTAAATAATTATTTAAAATATTTATTAGGTTCAAGTTTCCTTCCGAAGCGGATAGTAGATCGATCAACGATGTGCTCAATGCTTTCCAAGTAGACGGGTTGGTCGTGTTTATGATCTTTTTCAGACTAAGGAAAATAATAATTTTTTTTTTAGAAATGATTTGAGTTAATTTCAATTTATAATTTGAATTCTTTGAAATTTATTTATAATGGTTTAATACATGAATTATTTAATAATTTTGTTGAATAATTTATATAACTTTGTGGTCGTGTTTATGATCTTTTTCAGACCAAGGAAAATAATAATTTTTTTTTTAGAAATGATTTGAGGTTATTTCAATTTATATTTTGAATTTTTTGAAATTTATTTATAATGATTTAATACATGAATTATTTAATAATTTTGTTGAATAATTTATATAACTTATATCTTGTTCTTCTCCGGTTTTACGTCCGTTTTCTTTTCATGCACGGGCAGGACGGCTAAGCGCATTTAAATCTTTAATTTTGTCCAGACGTCTCAACCAGCACATAAAGACCAACATGGAGTCCAAACTTCCCGAGGCCTCACCCGGGGACATGTGCCGGGCTGTGCTGAGCGACGTCGACTTCGGTCGCTACTTCCTGGTCGGGTCCAACCCGGTCGTGATAAAGAGATGTCGTGATGAAATACCCTCAAAGTTTCCAGTGAAGGACGATGACGTACGACCGCTGCTGGACAGGTCTAGAAGACTTGATGTTGAGATCAAGGTCGTTTGTTTCTACTTATCTATATGTATCTTTTTTTTTTTTCTCTTTGGTATTCAGTTAGAGGATTCACATTTTAGTTCTTTGAGGTTTGATTCTGATTAAATTTAAGCTCGATATTTTATTCGATTAACCGAATTTTCTTTTTCTTTTTTGCTTTTCTATGTCACGGGCGAACTGATCGAGTTTTTCTTTTTATAATATGTGAATTGAAAATTTTATTTAATTAATTAATCATTAATTAATCATTAAAATTAATTAATCATAAAATTAATTAATCATAAAAATTAATTAATCATTAAATTAATTACTAATCAAAATTAATAATTAATAAATAATTAAAATTAATAATCAAAACTATTAATTAATTAATAATTAAAATTAATTGATAATTATTAAATTCATGTTATATACACAAATTTTATAAATAATCAAGAAATATTTGTGCGCTCGCAGAAAGGCTACGTCTACATGGCCGACTACGATATCCTCTCCGGTCTTCCCACCGTGCACCAGGAGGCGGACCATCGGTTCATCGCCGCCCCCTTGGTGCTCCTCTACGTGAAAGAATCGGGGGATCTCATCCCTCTGGCCATACAGCTGGAGCAGGTTCCGTCCTCGACCAATCCCATCTGGACGCCGCTGAGCAAGCCGGAGTGCTGGTTGTTAGCGAAACTGTGAGTAATGATTTTCTGATTTTCGATTATTAGTGAAACTTTTTTTTTTGGGTAGATGTTGAGAAATGTAAGCAATAAGCTTGAATGTAGCTCTGAAGTTTTCTAGTTTTCATTAGAGCTGCAGGTATGTTTTGTTTCAGCCTGCTTTTGTTATACTATTATTGTATTTATACTATTATTGTATTTATACTATTATTGTATTTACACTATTATTGTATTTACACTATTATTGTATTTATTTTGTTATACTATTATTCTATTTATTTTGTTATACTATTATTCTATTTATTTTGTTATACTATTATTCTATTTATTTTGTTATACTATTATTGTATTTATTTTGTTATACTATTATTGTATTTATACTATTATTGTATTTATACTGTTATTGTATTTATTTTCTGCTACCGACTTAAAACAAACCGATATATCTGAAGCAAAAGTAATAATATTTTAATAACGGTAAACACTGACCTTCATTTAGCTATGAAACTATTTTTATTATTATAGTTATTATAAATCGGAGCTGAGTGTTATAGTTGAAATGAATTGCAGAACGCTTGTTTTTGTTAAGTTGTGCTGCATCATGTTAATATGTTGTGAATCAAGTGATTAAAGCTGTCAACATTCGTTTTACCATGCAACCTTTCTTCGATTGTCAATTAAATCAGCTATTAAATTTCATCGAGTTTTTATCATCTCTTCGTCCAGGTGGGTGAGGTGCTGCGACTTCAATCACCAGTTTGCGATCTCACACCTGTTCAACTGTCACATCCTCATGGAGCCGTTCCTCATTGCCACGATGAGGTGCCTTCCGACCAGCCATCCGTGCTACAAGATACTCATGCCTTACTTCAGGTTACATTTCCTGCTGTGTGTGTAGTATTAATTAAGGAGCTGCCATGAGTGTGTGTAGTAATAACTATGTGGAGCTGCTATGAGTGTGTGTGTAGTAATTACTATGCTGAGCTGCTATGTGTGTGTGTGTAGTAATTACCAGGCTTGCGAAGCCGCCATTTTTTTCCACGGCTCGGCTCCGGCTCCCGAAAATTTGACCGCTCCGGCTCCCTATACGAGACAAAATTGCGCAAACTTTTGACTGAAACATTTTTAACTGTTTATACTTACACTTTATTAGTTTATCTACTCTACTTATATGACAATTGTTAAATATTAAAACCGACCATTTTGTTTTTAGTCGATTTTTAATGTATACGAAAGGGTACGTTTTGTTTTTTGGCGCAGCAAAAATTTAATTTTAAATGCTTGATAAAATTATTCACAGAGTTAAAATATTTTTACTATAAAGTTAAAATAATATGCAATTTAAGAAATTGTAATTATTTTATAAGAATATAAACACTCATCAAACGAAAGCAAATCTTGAAGCGCATCTCGAATGCGTATTTGGAACATAATTGTATTCATTTTTAATGCAGTTTTAAAAATTTTGATAAAATAAAAAAAAGTACAAAAATAACAATGTAACCAAAAACAGAGTTTGGCAGGTAAACAAACTAAAACGAAACGAAAACAATTCATTAAAGATTTCTTGTGGTGATGTGCGTGTGCGCTATCATTTGATTGAAGGCTGTTGCTGTTGTGACGTTTGTAAAATATTAAAACATTTCAAATTTGAGGGAGATAAACAATCAAATAATTTTAGAATTTCAAAGCTTTTCATCTTGAAAAAATTCTGCTCATATAAAAAAATTTTGGGAGCCGGAGCCGCCAGATATTTTCGGCTCTGGGTTCGGCTCTGGCTCCGGCTCCCACAAAAATTAGCGGCTCCGGCTCGGCTCCGCAAGCCTGGTAATTACTATGCTGAGCTGCTATGTGGCAGTATTGATTAATATGTGGAGTTGCTATGTGGTAGTATTGATTAATATGTGGAGTTGCTATGTGGTAGTATTGATTAATATGTATAGCTGCTATGTGGTAGTATTGATTAATATGCATAGCTGCTATGTGGTAGTATTGGTTAATATTCAGAGCTGCTATGTGTTAGTATTGATTAATATGCGGAGGTTTTAAATTATAATTATATTCCAGGTACCTCCTCGTATCGAACACCATGATTCGTCACCAAGCCTTGAGCGAAAACAGTTCGCTGGACAAACACACCTCTCTCGGCCGACACGGTTTCCAGAAGCTGATGGAACGTCACTGGAAGAGGTTCAGTTTCGATCAACTCAACCCCCTGAAGGACCTCGAGAAGAGAGGCGTCACAGACGAGAGCCTCCTGCCCGGGTATCTGTATCGCGACGATGCGACCAGGCTCTACAAGGTCATACACAAGTGCTGCTCCGGCCTGATCAAGATTCACTACCCGAAAGAAGAAGACTTTGAATTGGACGTCGAGCTCCAAGCCTGGCTGGTGGAGTTGTCCGATTTCGGATTTCCGGGTCACCAGTTGACTTCTCCATTTTCCAATTCCGTTCCGCTCATTCCGAGCGCACCGCCGCTCAGCCCTCCCAAGCCGCAGTTCAGTTTCGGCAAGTCGGAAACTAACGTTGGGCCTTACGAGAAGAACAATCTATCGCTTTCTCAAGAAGATTTAATGAAAGCCTCCACAAAACATCCTATTTATACCATTGTCGATGTTAGTTCTAAAGCTGAAAACGGTGATGACAGTGGTAATCTGGATGCCGACGATAATGCTGATGATAGTGAGGTTGCTGGTGATGATGAGGATGTCAATATTGATGGTGATAGCATCAATAGCAGCCACGTTAATGACGATGAAAAGAAATCTGATTTCGATGAAGTCGATGCCGCCATCATTCAACCTCAGAAAGACTCCGTTTCCGATCCGTTTTCCCAATCCTTGCCGAAACCGGCCGCTCCCAGAGTAAGAAAAACACCGAAATCTCTCCAACCCCTAGAGATACTGAACGTGTCCAACTTGAACGAACTGGCAGAAATGCTCGCCACCATAATCTTCACCACGACCTGCCAGCACTCGGCCACCCACAGTGACGCCCTTGACCTTTTCGGCTTCGTCCCCGACGTTCCCGCGATGATGAGGAAGTCCCCCAAGTTTTCGTCGACCATCGACATGAACACTCTGACGCAGACGCTTCCCGATCAGTTTTCCGAGGCTTACTACACGTCTCTTCTTTTCATCATGAATGCTTACAAGCCGGACCAGGTTTGCAGCTTTGTGGCTTTGTTTGCTTTGCTGGATTTTTAATTATCTGTTTTTTAGGAGAATAAATGCGATTATAAAACTAAAATTAATAATTTTTCTGCGATCGTGGTTCACCAGATTTTATATACATTCCTTTGCTAAGTTAGAACTATGTTTTTTCGTAATATGGAATCTAAACTAGTTTCAAATTTTTGTTACGAATGACTTTTATAGTTTTTTTATTATTTTTTGGTCGTTACTCTTTCGTATGTACAAATCTCACTGCAAGGTTCAATTTCTACGAGCCTGGACAGCATAGCCAATCTTTTTTGTTTAAATATTTATTTAAATATATATATATATATATATATATATATATATATATATATATATATATATATATATATATATATATATATATATATATATATATATATATATATCTAATATAGATAATTATTTGAATTAACGATTTATGCATCTATATCTGTCGGCATCAAATTTAAAAACCTGAAATGATTTTTGTTGAAACTAAGTCAATGTCGGGTGTTCTGGCTAGTATTTGTATATTTACAAAACGTACAATCTTTCTTTCTTTCAGAACGTCCTGGGTGAAATGGACGAAATCTATTTCGTAGACAGCGCGTCTTTTTCCGTTCTGAAGCAGATGAGGAAGGACATGAGGGAACTGACCATGGAACATCGAGCTCGCAACCTCAAGTGCGGAATCAAATATGAATGCCTCGTACCTCAGTTTATACCTGCCAGTTAGTTTGTTTTGTATTATTTTTTGGTACTTATATTTAGGATCAGGATATATTTTGTACTTATATTTAGGATCAGTATATATATCTATTTTGAATGGATATTTTTCTAAGGTATGAAGAATAGAAATATTTTATTATTATTAATATTATTGTTTTGCTTTTAATATAATAATTATTATTATAAATCATAGTTTTATTAGTTATAAAAAAAATAAATCTCTAGCTATTAAATCCATTCAAAGTTAACCAAAAAAAAATTATATCGATGTTAAATCTGTTGTCAGGTCCCGAACCACTTCCCTACGTTCAGAAAGACGTGCTCGAAAAAGTCCTTCTCCATCTCGGACCGACGCTGACCGTGAACGGATTTTTCGAACAGGCCGCCAGTGGTGCGATCTCCCACTTTGTTCTCGAACAGTGTCTGACATTCCAGGACACTCTGGGAGGCAGAAGCTCCAGGGGGCTGCTGGACGAAGCCGTCTATCACCCGTTCGAGAAGACTCGGAGGCCAAAGTCTTTGCACACGGTCGAGGAGGGTTATAGTTTAGATGAGGTTGACCATATAGGGGGCGATGATGTCTTCGGAGCCGGACCGAGTGCCTCCGTGCGAAGCAACGCCGCTCTAGCTAAAAACGCTGCAGATCGTCGCAAGAATTTCGGCAGCAGAGGCAGAGCCAATTCTGGCAATTTTTGAATGCAGCAATATAATAATAAATTTTTATATTGAAAATATATGTTTTTGATTCACTGATATAATAATCTATTAAATTCCATTAAATTTAATGATTTAATGTTTTCCGATTAGTTTTTCTTTTCAAATTCAACGTTAATGACGACCTATTTTTTTAAGAGAATTGTTAGTTTTCAGATCATTTGTTACGCTTTTATTTCGAATAGTTTTTTTTTTAATGTTACATTTCAATTCTTCCGCTTCGATATTCCAAGCAATTCTTCGTTATTTGTTTTCCATGATTTCTTGCTTTGACTTGCTTGCTTTTCTGATTTTGTTATGTGAACTTTTTGTGATACTTAATTTCAATTTATTATATTTTAATTTATTATTTTTATTTTAATTTATTATTTTCTATGCTTTTTTATATCATAATTTTATAGTCTGCCTGTTCAGTGTATGGATTCAATATATGTTGGTTTTTTTTATAATAGTTCGTAATCTTTCTATACCAGCCATTACAAGACTGGAATAACAGTAAACAGGAAATAGAAAGCTATTTCCTGTCACACAAAGCATGATTTGATTTTTTTTACTTTTCCCCTCCTCTTCTGTCTATGCTTGGGAATGTCCCGCATTAATCATGTCGAAGTTCAATATATGTTGTACTTTAATAATGCAAGCTTACATGATGTCACATTAACTATATTTCTTTTTTTGCCAGCTTCTTGCATAGTCTCAGTATTGGTTGTTTTCATGAGAGTTTTTTAAGATGGTGTAAGTTAAACATCAGCTATGTATTTTTTATTTTATAGTTGTAACCGTTGGTGGCAACATTTTATAACCGGAAAACCCGAAATACCTATTTATTTGAAGCTTCCACTTTTACTACTATAAATGTTTGTCCATATAATTAAAAAACTTCTGCTGCAACTATTAGCCAGCCACTTTCCCTGTCAGCGTGGCCACTACAGACATTAAGTTTTCTACGTCTCAAAATATGTAAAATCGCAGGTCATTTGAACGAAACCATATGGGTGGGGCAAGATGTTGAAAGGGTCCACACACATGTTCCAGAGTTTTATCCTAATTATTAACAAGCAGTAGCGCCAGGGTCAGCTTGTGACGTGAACAGGGACGTCAATTGGAGGGGGCAGGTAGGACATCGCCCCCTGACTTATAATGGCCCCCTGAGGTAGTTCTGGGAGCAGGAAGGGTTTCGAAAAAAAAAAATTTTTAAATTGGTGGGCTCAGAACAAGTTGTGCCCTCCAAGGTTTTGCTGAAATGACGTCCCTGACGAATGTAGGACATCCCCCCCCCCCGACAGACCCTAGGACATTCCCACCTCCCGGGGTAGGATATTCCCCCCTGTTGTAAGATTTTTCCTTCCTGATATGACGTCTTCTCTGAGAGATGAAAATAAATCTAGTGTTATGAATACGTGGTTTTGCAAAAGTTTCTTCCATGTTAATGTGCAGGAGCTGAGGCTGTCAAAAGCTTATAAAGAGAAAAATCGCGTAAAGCATTTTTGCCGACGTCCCTGACGAATGTAGGACATTCCCCCTTGCTTACCTGCCGGTGAAAGAAGTAGCTAGTGGAATGCTAAGCCAAACCCACACGAAGTAACTAGCGGGATGCTAACCCTAGCCCTAGCCTTAACCCTAACGAAGTAACTAGTGGGATGCTAACCTTAACGAAGTAACTAGCGAGATGCTAACCCTAATCCATGCCCTAACCCTAGCCCTAACGATGTAACTAGTGGGAACCCTAACCATAACAAAGTAATTAGTGGGATGCTAGTCCTAGCCCTAACCCTAGCCTCAGCCTTAACCATAACGAAGTAACTAGTGGGATGCTAGCCCTAACCCTAACGAAGTAACTAGTGGGATGCTAACCCTAACCCTAACACTTGCCCTAACCCTAATGAAGTAACTAGTGGGATGCTAACCCTAACAAAATAGCTAGTGGAATGCTAGCCCTAACCCTAGCGCTAGCCATAACCCTAACGAAGTAACTAGTGGGATGCTAACCCTAACGAAGTAACTATTGGAATGCTAGCCCTAACCCTAACGAAGTAACTATTGGGATGCTAACCCTAACGAAGTAGCTAGTGGGATGTTAGCCCTAACCCTAACGCTAGACCTAACCCTAACGCTAGCCCTAACCCTAATGAAGTAACTAGTGGAATGCTAGCCCTAACCCTAACCCTAATCCTTACCATAACCCTAACAAAGTAACAAGTGGGATGCAAACCCTAACCATAATGTGGGATGCTAGCCCTAACCCTAACCCTAGCCTTAGCCTTAGCTTTTACCCTAACGAAGTAACTAGTAGGATGATAACCATAACGAAGTAGCTAGTAGGATGCTAGCCCTAACCCTTACGCTAGCCCTAACCCTAACGAAGTAACTAGTGGGATGCTAACCCTAACCCTAACGAAGTAACTATCGGGATGCTAACCCTAACCTAACCCTAATCCAACACCTAACCCTAGCCCTAACGAAGTAACTAGTGGGAACCCTAACCATAACAAAGTAATTAGTGGGATGCTAGTCCTAGCCCTAACCCTAGCCTCAGCCTTAACCATAACGAAGTAACTAGTGGGATGATAACCCTAACCATAACGAAGTAGCTAGTGGGATGTTAACCCTAACCCTAACCATAACGAAGTATCTAGTGGGATGCTAGCCCTAACCCTAACGAAGTAACTAGTGGGATGCTAACCATAACCCTAACACTAGCCCTAATCATAACAAAGTAGCTAGTGGGATGCTAGACCTAACTCTAACACTTGCCCTAACCCTAACGAAGTAACTAGTGGGATGCTAACCCTAACCATAATCATAACGAAGTAGCTAGTGAGATGCTAGCCCAAACCCTAACACTTGCCCTAACCATAACGAAGTAACTAGTGGGATGAAAACCCTAGCCCTAACCCTAACGAAGTAACTATCTGGATGCTAACCCTAACGAAGTAACTATTGGGAGGCTAGCCCTAACGAACGAAGTAACTAGTGGGATGCTAACCCTAGCCCCAACCCTAACCCTAGCCCTAACCCTAACGAAGTAACTATTGGGATGCTAACCCTAGCCCTAACCCAAACGAAGTAACTATCTGGATGCTAACCCTAACGAAGTAACTATTGGGATGCTAACCCTAACCCTAACGAAGTAACTATTGGGATGCTAACCCTAACGAAGTAGCTAGTGGGATGTTAGCCCTAACCCTAACGAAGTAACGTGGGATGCTAGCCCTAACCCTAACCCTAATCTGGATGCTAACCCTAACCCTAACCCTAACCATAATAAAGTAGCTAGTGGGATGCTAGCCCTAATCCCAACGCTAGCCCTAACCCTAAGGAAATAACTAATGGGATGCTAACCCTAACCTTAACCCTAACAAAATAACTCGTGGGATGCTAGCCCTAACCCTAACCCTAGCCTTAGCTTTTACCCTAACGAAGTAACTAGTGGGATGATAACCCTAACCCTAACCCTAACCCTAACCATAACGAAGTAGCTAGTAGGATGCTAGCCCTAACCCTAACGAAGTAATTAGCGGGATGCTAACCCTAGCCCTAACCTAATCCTAACCCTAACGAAGTAACTAGTGGGATGCTAACCCTAACCCTAACGAAGTAACTAGCGGGATGCTAACCCTAACCCTAACCATAACAAATTAGCAATTGGGATGCTAGCCCTAACCCTAACGCTAGCCGTAACCCCTAACGAAGTAAATAGTGGTATGCTAGCCTTAACCCCAATCCTAATCCTAACCCTAACGTAGTAACTAGTGGGATGCTAACCCTAATTATAACCCTAACAAAGTAACTAGCGGGATGCTAAACCTAACCTAACCCTAATCCTAGCCCTAAGCCTAACGAAGTAACTAGTGGGATGCTAACCATAACCCTAACCATAACGAAGTAGCTAGTGGGATGCTAGCCCTAACCCTAACGAAGTAACTAGTGGGATGCTAACCCTAACCCTAATCCTAGCCCTAACCCTAACGAAGTAACTAGTGGGATGCTAGCCCTAACCCTAACCATAACAAAGTAGCAAGTGGGATGCTAGCCCTAACCCATGACGTTAAAGTGAGCCCTACATGTCGTTGAAGTGGTTCCTCCGGTTGTTGATGTTAGAGGGCGTTTGCTCGCTGACTAGATTTTGTAAGATTTTGAATTTCGTATCTTGAAAAGTACGACCTAAGTACGACTGGCCCAGCCTGTTCTCAGGTTTCCTTGGAAGAAAATAGTATGGAACTCTTCGAAACAAAATGTTAAAAGTTCTACGACTACACATCCACTCGGTCATAGTGTCATAGTCTTTTGGGAGGAAAATTTTAACGTTATGATAATAACAATGTTGGAATGTATGGGCCCTTCAACATTTTGTCCCCAACGTTCTTGACAAAAAGTAAATATAATTGTTATGACATGATTATTGAAATCTCATATTTCTAGCATACAATTTGAAGATCAACGCAGAAACATACGTAAACATTGTTGTAGATCTATTTGTTTACAAAGCTGTACACTCATAGCTATTGTATAGGCAGGTATACCTATACATGCCTTGTTCTAATCAATACAACTTTCGCATACCGTTACTCATTTATCTCCCCCCCTCTCTCGTCACAATCTCTCCTTTTTCTTTGAGATATCTAGAAAGATTTTCACCTACGCTTACTTACTCTTTTAAACGCTAAGATGTTCAACAAGCCTGCACGGCCTGTTTAGCTTCGGCTACTAGACTAGACTTCTACGTAAAAAGGTAAGAAACTTTTAAGAAAGCACATACATTCGTTAAGTACAGAATTTCACACTTACATACGCAGTTTTGCACGTACGAAGCGCAAACATGTACAGCTGATTGTGTACGCATAGGTTTGTGTGGTGAGTATTATATTCTGCTTATGTGAATAGAGAGTTCAGGGTAAGACAGATAAAGAATTTCCTGTCGTTTCAACGGTCGTCTGCAAAACAGTTGGCTATGAATTAAGATATTTCCTTTTTTTAAGTTAAAGAATTGTAGATATTTACTTATAGTTTTATTTTTTCTAAACATTTTAATTGCTGAAAAAGTGGATTTCCATCGAAAAGTTTTCATTATTTTGTAGACCATCGACCGGTGGTTCTTCGGTTCTTCATTTTCGCGAAGGATCTTCATGACATTTCTCAACGCAAAAGTGTTTGAATAAACAAAACAAAACACAGCCAACAAAAATGTTCAAGGTAACGAGGGAAGTTCTGACTTCCACATCGGAACGAAAGTCCGGTTTCGACACTGCAGACGACGAATTTGAAACGGACGACGATAGACTGAGAGGAAGAGGATCATATGGCCGTAAATCAACCAGAAGCAAAGATTTCAGATCCACAGACGAAGGTTACTATTTTAAAAGATGTATTTTCTTTTAGTTGGTTTCACGCCGCTATCGGGGCTGTATGAAATATGCTAACTTTTTTTCAGTTGAAGTGTGACTTTTGAATTTGTAATTAAATAAAGAGGATTTTATGCTTAGCTCGTCATCTTTTCTATTAATTAAATATAAATCATACAAGAGGGTTTTCAGGCGACGTCTAGTGTCTAGTTACTCATCAGAACACTCATTTCATGTTTTCTTTTTATGTTGTTCTTTCCTCTGTGAATATTAAATTTTGTAACTTATTGTTGAAACATCTGTTTGTAATATTAATGTTGGCTCATTTATTTAAAGATTTTTATATTGATTTTATTTTTTTAATTATTTAATTTTGCAAGATTTTAAATTCAAAACTTTTTTAAATTTTCAACCATGTGATTCAATGTTCAGTTATTTCCAATTTTGTGCTAGATAAAACAAATAAAACAACAATTTTTGTGAATTTGTGGGGATGTGTGTCAAGAATGAATGCACTCTGTACTGTAAAGTTTAAACACTAAGTGGTTATCAGACTATTATTTATCAGAAAGAGGTAATGGATGCCTAATGCCTATGTAGGAAGAAGTATTTGTAATACTACACTTATCATTATAACTTTTATTTATAATATTTTTAGAGCTATCTGTTTGTAATATTAATGTATGTCAGTAGAAAGTTTATATTGTCGGTGTAGTTACGTAGGTTTGAATAAAAAAGGTATTTTTATATGAAATAAATGACCATAAAATTTCTTTTACATTTGTCTGCATCTTGAGAGTCTCTCTTTAAAAGGTTATTTATTATTATTCAAGTAAGAAATGCTCCTTTGTTGTTTTTTAAATAATTTTTCTGATTTTTTTCATTCTTTCTCTCTTTCCAAGGTGAGACATGGGATAGAGATGGTGGATGAAGGCAGGAAAACTGCAAGCTTAGCTGTTTAATCACTCCATTTTTTGTTGTTTTTGAGGTTGTGTATATATATATATATAATATATGTAAGATTGTAATCATCATTAACATCATGAATGTGATTGATGATGATGCGTGGTGAATTTCATATAATGTCTTGAATTTTATAACAACATTTTGAATGCTATAACTTATCAGATGAATAGGCACAAATATATTATGACAATAAAAAAAAATTGTAAACATTTTGATTTATTAAACGTTCTCTGTTAAGCAAGCTGTCTAATATGTCTTTTTTTTTAATTTTCTCTTATTGCAGTTTCAGATTAAAAGAAATCTTTCGATTTATTTCTCCATTATATATCAGTTGCGTCACGCTATATTTTTAGGCGCTCAAGTTTTTCTTTAGATACGAATTAAGTTGATTTGAAATCATCGAAGAGATTTTTTTATTAAATGTGCAAATAAATAATTTTACTTATTTGCAACATTTATCAAGTTTTTTTCACTAATTGAACAGTTTTTTTTTATTATTATTGTATCTGATTTGATACATTATATGTTTAAAGTTTATCTTTATCATGTTTTGTTTTGAATTTATTTAAAGTTTTTATTATTATTTTCAAATATATTTTCATCGTCTTTTTTCTTTATTTATTTTCCCTGAAAAATCAACAGAAACAGCAAAAATATAACCTCCAAGAAAGAGATTTAAAAAATTATTTTTATTTTTTATTTATGATTATATTGCTATTATTATTAGGTTTATTTTTATTATTTGCTAATAAATTTATATTATTATTATTATAGAAATCAATCCAGATAAGGATTGTTTAATGATGTAGTTTTTACCTCATATTATTAATTTTGTCTCATTGGATTATTTCTTTTCAATTTCCGTATTATTCTCTACTTAATTCTTTACTTCTTTTACATACCTGACCTTACTTACTCC
Source organism: Erpobdella octoculata (assembly GCA_963978895.1). Taxonomy (NCBI): domain Eukaryota; kingdom Metazoa; phylum Annelida; class Clitellata; order Hirudinida; family Erpobdellidae; genus Erpobdella; species Erpobdella octoculata. Next base: position 28,958,343 of record OZ022244.1, read on the forward strand.
ACTCATAATGAAATAAATCAATGTGTACAGCGAAGTTACAGAAGTTCCGTTTATATAGCTTTATATATCGTGCAAAATTTTATTAACTGATTTTGTTACACATGTGGAGGATACTGTATTTACAAAATAATGTCACTGTGACATTTCAGACTTCACAAGTCAACTCCAACCTGATGGCGTTTTGCTGACATTTAATTGGTACTGAATGGCATGACCCTAGAAGCTGATGTCTATTTAGTATTTACAGAGTTCACATTTATAGCTGTTTTATTGGCACTGCTACTATTGTTATTGACATGTATATTATTATTATTAATGTCTTATTATTATTATTATTATTATTATTATTATTATTATTATTATTATTATTATTATTATTATTATTATTATTATTATTATTATTATTATTATTATTATTATAATCCTACTCGGATTACAGATTGCCATTAGACGACGTAGTAGTTCTGAGTGCGGAGAGTTTAATTAAAATGCGGTTTTCACTTTAATATGTTCAGATAGACAAACATAAAAGAATTGATCGAAAAAAAAAATTTTTGAAAGTCAAAATTTTGAATTTTCAGCTTTTGAAAAATTTGCGCGATTTTACATTTTTCGAATAATAAGCCGAATTAAAAGCGTTAAAGAGCTGAAATTTTCAGTAACCACTTAAAAAAACGTATTATTTACTATTATTCTAAGTAAATTTAATTATTTTAATTATATTTTGAGTTTCGTAAAAAAAGGCACTTAGACCACTATAATGAAGCATCTGACACAAAGCTCGAATATGAGTTCTCGATACACTCAAGTTTTTTAATTTACTTTTCTCGAATATCTTTTCAACCGCTTGATAGTTTCTTACCAAATTTCATACAATAAACATATTGCTACTATTTAAAATAAATGTGAATTTACAACTTTGTAGCTCAACGATTAATGCCAAAATAAAGATATTTCATAAACGGTTAGGTCTATATTAGCTTCGTTTCGTCGGTTTTTCACGAATAACGCCCAAACCGCTTGAAATATTTCATCCAAACTTTACATGTTAAAACCTTAACTAATTCGTAAAAAAAGCCAAAAATTTGAGTTTTGAAGGTCAACGTTTACAGCCATGGTAAAAATATTTAAGTAATGGTTAGCACTCGTGCAATTTTTTGGCTCGATTTTTCGCCAATAAAATTTTAACCAATTAATATTTCTCAACCAAATTTGAGGCAGTAATAGAAAGGGTAATTTAAGACAGTTATCTGTAACTGTAGTTTTATAGGTCATCCATTAACTGTTTAATTGATAAAAATACTTTTATTCCGTACAGTGAATATCTTTTTTACCAATTGAAGATTTTTAACCATACTTGATATTCGAAAAATGATAGTAATTTTTAATACGTTTCTTTAGATTATTAAATTTTAACGTTGTAGCTAAACGTTTAATGTTAAATTTAAGCTACAGTATATTTTGTAAAGTGTACGGTTTCAATGAAGCTTTCGGTCCTTTGTTTTAAGTAAATAAGTTTTAAACAAAAGCGAATTTTTTAACCAAACTTCATAGGATGAAACTTTAGATAATTTTGGACAATTATCTGAATTTATTGTTTTGTAGCTCAACATTTAACAATATAGGGAATTAAAATGTTAACAAAGGTGATTTCATTGCTTTGCTTCAATAATTTTTAAACTAATTAAAAGTTAGTGACCAAATTTTATATTTTTTCAACCTAGCTTTTTCTGAATGAGTATTTAAAGTTTTAACTTTATAGTTGCACGACTAGTGCTAAATAAAAACCTTTTCATTTAAGGTATAATTAATAAATTTTGACAAAAAAAGTTTTTCTTTAGAGAGTTAAGCTATCCATCAAATTAAATTGTTTGTACTTAAAATGATAGATCAATTTTATCTATTTAAAGAGATATTAGAAGAAACTCCTGTAAACAATTTTTTTGAAAATTTAAAAATTGTAGCGCGCAAATATCTCACATTTTAAGAATTATGATGGTTTCCAATAAAATTATGAAAATTAAAAATTAATTAAGATTTCAGAGATACACCCTTCTGTCTATTTATAAACTTTATGTTAATAATGTCGATTTTTGGCTTCTGATTCGTTATAAAATATCACGTGCTTATATACGTATGATAAGTCAATAGTTGCTTGCAATATAATATATTTTTATCGGAAAAATTGTTCCGTTAAACTTTAAACCCCACTTAAAAGAGTTTTTTAACAAGTTTTAAAGTAAAATTTAAAGAGCAAGTTGTTTTATTGAATTCAATAACTTTTTGGTGTAACAACCCTCCCGGTACCTGGAAAGATGAGACATGGACTACTAGTCACTACTAGTCAACTAGAAACTAGACTAGTCAGTACTAGTGACTACTTTGAAAAACTTGAAAAAGACATACATAAGGACCTAGTGACACAATCTATAGTAGTCTAGTCTAGTCTAGTGTAAGTGTAGTAGTGTAGTCCTAAGGACATAAAAATTTTATTTAAAAGCATTTGTGTTTTGTTCACCATTGGTCCAAAATGAGATCTTAATAAAGAAAGTTGATGAAAAGGTGAGAGATTATAAGACAAGAACACATGATTGTTTGTATCGAGGATGTCACGGTATATTATGGTGATAAATAATTTATAACTTAATTTAATGATGGTTACTGGTGATTGAAAATGATGAAACTACTTAGACTTAGTAACTGATATGATGAATTAGTGATAGAAGACAAACTAAGATTAACATGATAAGGGAAATAAAATACTATGATTTAAAATAATTTAGATTTATTGTAAATTAAAATAATTAGATGATAATGTGTCTTAGACAATTGAATCACAGCAATTTGTGATTGATAACATTTTTGATGAGAATTTAAAGTTATCTTTAGTGGTTCTGGAATTGAGAAAGAGCAGGTATTATAAGAATTAGTTCAAAAACTTTGTGACAGTTTTATAGTATATTTGCTGAAGTGAAAAAAATGATATTTTACATTACCATCTTTTGATTTTTTTTCTTATACTTTTCCCATAATTTTGACAGCATCTTATTCTCACCCAAGTTTCTAGCTTTGAATTTAACCTATGTGCCACAATTTTCAACTTTTCACAATCTTGCACATACCAGGGAAATAAGTCAAACAATATTGAAATTAAATTATTTCAAAAATGTAAAAACTAACAGTATGTTGAAACAAAATGTACAAAAGCAACACATGACCAAAAAAAAGGTTTACATGCAAAACTTGAACAAGATGAAAGAAAAAGTAATTTATATGCAATAAAAAATTAAACAACATAAAAAATGTACAAAAAGCTTACACGGGAAACTGAAAGAAAATGAAATGTACAAAAACAATTAAACAGGAAGTTGAAAGAAAATAAAATGTACAAAATCGCTTACACGGGAAGCTGAAAGAAATTAAATGTACAAAAGCGCTTACACGGGAAGCTGAAAGAAATTAAATGTACAAAAGCTCTTACACTGGAAGCTGAAAGAAAATGAAATGTACAAAAACGATTACACGGAAAGTTGAAAGAAGATAAAATGTACAAAATCGCTTACACGGGAAGCTGAAAGAAAATGAAATGTACAAAATCGCTTACACGGGAAACTGAAAGAAAATGAAATGTACAAAATCGATTAGACGGAAAGCTGAAAGAAGATAAAATGTACAAAAACGATTACACGGGAAACTGAAAGAAAATGAAATGTACAAAAGCGCTTACACGGAAAGCTGAAAGAAATTGAAATGTACAAAATCGCTTACACTGGAGGCTGAAAGAAAATGAAATGTACAAAAATGATTACACAGAAAGTTGAAAGAAGATAAAATGTACAAAATCGCTTACACGGGAAGCTGAAAGAAATTGAAATGTACAAAAGCGCTTACACTGGAAGCTGAAAGAAAATGAAATGTACAAAAACGATTACACGGAAAGCTGAAAGAAGATAAAATGTACAAAATCGCTTACACGGGAAACTGAAAGAAAATGAAATGTACAAAAACGATTAGACGGAAAGCTGAAAGAAGATAAAATGTACAAAATCGCTTACACGGGAAACTGAAAGAAAATGAAATGTGCAAAATCTCTTACATGGAAAGCTGAAAGAAATTGAAATGTACAAAAGCGCTTACACAGGAAGCTGAAAGAGAATAAAATGTACAAAAACGATTACACGGAAAGCTGAAAGAAGATAAAATGTACAAAATCGCTTACATGGGAATCTGAAAGAAAATGAAATGTATAAAATCGCTTACACGGAAAGCTGAAAGAAAATAAAATGTACAAAATCGATTAGACGGAAAGCTGAAAGAAGATAAAATGTACAAAAAAGATTACACGGGAAACTGAAAGAAAATGAAATGTACAAAAGCGCTTAAACGGAAAGCTGAAAGAAATTGAAATGTACAAAATCGCTTACACTGGAGGCTGAAAGAAAATGAAATGTACAAAAATGATTACACAGAAAGTTGAAAGAAGATAAAATGTACAAAATCGCTTACACGGGAAGCTGAAAGAAATTGAAATGTACAAAAGCGCTTACACTGGAAGCTGAAAGAAAATGAAATGTACAAAAACGATTACACGGAAAGATGAAAGAAGATAAAATGTACAAAATCGCTTACACGGGAAACTGAAAGAAAATGAAATGTACAAAATCGCTTACACGGGAAACTGAAAGAAAATGAAATGTACAAAAACGATTAGACGGAAAGCTGAAAGAAGATAAAATGTACAAAAACGCTTACATGGGAAACTGAAAGAAAATTAAATGTGCAAAATCTCTTACATGGAAAGCTGAAAGAAATTGAAATGTACAAAAGCGCTTACACGGGAAGCTGAAAGAGAATAAAATGTACAAAAACGATTACACGGAAAGCTGAAAGAAGATAAAATGTACAAAATCGCTTACACGGGAATCTGAAAGAAAATGAAATGTACAAAATCGCTTACACGGAAAGCTGAAAGAAAATAAAATGTACAAAATCGCTTACACGGGAAGCTGAAAGAAAAAACTGTACAAAACTGTAGATCGTCTTAAGATAAATTAAATATTGAAAATGTAGAAGAGAAGTATTTTAATCCTTTGTTTCTTAAATGTAAATTAGTTATAGTAAATGGTCGAGGAGTCCGACAAGTTAAACCTTCATCGATAGCACCTACCTGTATTCCTTTCGACAATTTTATCCTGCATACACCAAAAGTCATGATATCTTACAACTTTTTTTATCAATAGTTAATTTTTTGCTAGGGCCAGTTATTTTTAAAAAATTGTCATTATTAGGGTGCAGAGTTAGAGGGTTACATGCATTAATTTCAGTTACATTAGAATCTATGTTATTAGTTATTAACATTCAGATCATTATAAATATTTTCGGAATGACAAAGTTTAACATGCATATCCATTCTGATTACATTCACATTGCAAAATTTGCACGTTTTCCTATCTTTTGTATTCCCAGTCTTCCGTCTTTTGTAGTCGGCTGGGGAAGTTACCGGAGCAATGGGATTTTCGACCTTGTGTTTTTTGCTGCGCAAGTGAGGAGGCAACTTAGAAAAAAATTTGTGGCACAGCGGACACTCAAATTTTTTCCGTTGTTTTACCTGTAAAAATAATTCTGATTGATGAGAGTCTATATATTATGTTTGTCACAGGTATTTATTCAATTTTGGCTTAATGTTGTAATATTGGTGGTTTTGCCATATATAATAAATTTTGATGCAGTTGACAACTTCTTTATAACAATTTTTATTAATTGCAGTCTAGCCATAAAACATACAAAAATAAATTAGCTCACCAATGGCAAAGATGCCGACTCTGAATTTGGAACGAGAGAGCTCTAAAAGTTTTAAGTAAATGCTTTATTTAAGATTTTTAGGGTAAACACTTTTAAAAGGTGAACTGTAATTACTTGACAACAGAAGCCAAATGAGTGGAAGTAGCTTGCTGGCCAAAACGAGCAGGCAAAACCTGCCACATTAGAACGAAAGAGCTGAAAGTGTTAAGTGAATGCTTCAATTAGGATTTTAAATTAAATAACGATTAAGCTCAACACTTTTAAAAGGTGAACTGTAATTACTTGTCAACAGAAGCCAAATGATCCGAAGGAGCTTGCTATAGATTTTGTTACCAAGGAAACCATGGTGGTATTTCTTAGAGAAAAATGTTAGAAGTTAAAGATGTAATTCCCAGCGGTAGAGACAAATTTTTTACTAAAAATTTATGTTTAAATCATAAATAAATTGAATTTTAGATTTCATTTATAAATTTTTAACAGGCGCCATCGGCGTCCAAGAACAACCAAACATTAAGTTAAAAATACTTACCTCTATCACTTCACTTTCCAAAATTTCACTCAAGAACGTACGAGACATTATTTCTATCAAACTAACAAACTGAAAACCTAACAGCAAATTTGTCAAGCTAAAATGACTAAAGGCGGGCTTTGAGAATGCGGGAATATGGTAAGTTAAGTTAAATATGCGAGATGTGCATGATCTCACCACGCAAAACTAATTACTATAAATTTAATAATTTGGGCGTCTTGATGTGTCATTCTTCTAAGTGTTTTATAGGTAAACGTTCATTTTAACCCAAGAAACAGGAAAGTGGTGAAAAAGGCCAGTATTAATTATTTCAATCCCGGCGAAAGATATAAGATGACATGTATGCTACATTCTTCATCTGCAAGTTAAGCAAGGCCAAGGTGAGGGCTGCACCAAAGTTCTTAGGGATACAAATATGCTCACAAGAGCCTTGTCAGTAAATCTTACGTTTGAAGATTTCAGTATTTCCCCTTGAAAACAAAATTGAAGCAATTTATTGTAAAAAAAACCTAGTTCAGAATGTCTGAAAATGAATTTTTAAACCTTTATCGGAAAGATTATGGCTACGTATATAGATAATTAAATCCAAAAACATAGGAGAAACTACACGGAAATTATTTTCTTTATAAATATCTTTTTTCAATAGAGTTATTTTTTTTGTTTTATTTAAAAACTAATTTGGACAAGCGAACTCGTTTAATTAAGCGCGCATCAAAACCAGGAAATGCCAATAGTTCGTCTCAAAGCAAAAACGGCGTCTCAAAGCAAAAACGGCGTCTCAAGGCAGAAAAACAGCGTCTCACGGCAACTATTCGGCGTCTCAAGGCACGTCGCCTTTAAACGAGGTAACTAACAGCTAAAAACGGCGTCTCAAGGCAGGGTAGAATCATTATTATTATTATTATTATTATTATTATTATTATTGTTATTGTTATTGTTGTTGTTGTTGTTGTTGTTGTTGTTGTTGTTGTTGTTGTTGTTGTTGATGATGATGATGATTGTGTTGCTGTTATTGTTCTTGCTGTGGCTATTGCTATTTATATAATGATTGCAGTTGGTATTTTGTGTATGCGTAGGTATGTGTGAGTATTTGTGAGAATCTCTGTGTGTTTGTGTGGGCTGTGAAGAATGGTCTGTACTATCAGGTTGATATTCATAGTCACCTGTAACATCTGTAATAATATAATAACATTAATAATAATAATAATAATAATAATAATAATAATAATAATAATAATAATAATAATAATAATAATAATAATAACATAATATAATGATAGTTAATTAATTAATTGTTAATTGAATTTATTCTTAAGATTGATAATTATTCATCATTGTTGTTTAGTGTGTTTATGATTCTTATTTGTGCTTCAGTCAACTTCATGGATGCTTCCCAACTCACTTTCTTTAGGTTTTTTTTTGACCAGTTGGCATATACTTCTTGCAAAGTGGACACAAACCACCTCCACCTCAAGTGTACCAAATTTCAACCAAATCATTTCAGATGTTTAAATTTGATGCCGCTAGATGCAACAGACATGCATTCATTTTTATAAATATATGTTTATATTTTTATACATTTTCATATGACTAGAAGGTTAGTTAGGTTATCCTTAGGTTTTTTCTTCTTTTGTGACAACAAAACCTGAAATAATAAACTTGATTTCTTTTTAAATCGCTCAAAACCTCAATGAAGACTACATCCATGCCAAATTTCAAATTTCGTTAAAATTGATGTGATAAGTGAACACACACCCACATTGTTATGTTATATAATAGATAATTAATATAGATATCCCTATTTATAAGAAATAAAATCTGACTAATCATTATTAGTTATTGAATTTCAGATTGTTTTATCATAATAATATTTTATTAAATGATCCGGAATGACAACTGGAGAAAAATCGGATTTAAAGATTAGGTTGCAAAGTTGTAGATTGTCTTTTCCTGCTTACTGTTTCCATTGGTTGGAGGTTTGGAAGTCATGGCTGTGGCCTCGTCTTGATTTTGGAACAGTTTCAGCAAGAACATAAAAATGTCTTGGCATTTTTCAGTTTTTCTTGCCTAGTTTTTTTTTATTGAGTGGTTGTCTGTAATTTAATCGTTTAATTAAATGCAATTATCTTCTATTTATCAATAAAATAATTTTTGTCTAAAAATTTTGGAATTAATTAAAAGAGAGATAAAGAGAAATGTGGAGGAGGTTCTCCTATGATTTCTGTGAATTTCCAAAACGCCTTCAACCTTTACTTTAACGAGTTTCGATCTTGCAGGTGTCTGGATCTTGAAGCGAGTATCGATCTTGAAGCGAGTATCGATCTTGAAGCAGGTCTTGATCTCAAAGCAGATCTTGATCTCAAAGCAGGAGTATCGATCTTGAAACAGGTATCGATCTTGAAGCAAGTACCGATCTTTAAGCTAGTATCGAACTAGTTGCAGTTTGAAATCAGATTTAGAGTACTGCCTGCCTCGGTCTTACCATCTTTAGTTTGTGGTGGTCTTCACAAGAACATGACACGTGACACCATTTGTCATAGATTAAGAGAGTGAGAGAGAGAGAGATGGAAAGAGAGAGACAGAGAGAGAGAGAGAGAGAGAGAGAGAGAGAGAGAGAGAGAGAGAGAGAGAGAGAGAGAGAGAGAGAGAGAGAGAGAGAGAGAGAGAGAGGATAGGTAAAAAATTCTTGTTTGAAGCAGAAATTTATCTTCAACTGTTTATCACTAATTAAGATTGCGTAGGCGTGGTGGTTGTCGTCTGTAATTTAATCGTTTAATTAAATGCAATTATCTTCTATTTATCAATAAAATAGTTTTTGTCTAAAAATTTTGGAATTAATTAAGAGAGAGATAAAGAGAAACGTGTAGGGGGTTCTCCTATGATTTCTGTGAATTTCCAAAACGCCTTCAACCTTTATTTTAACAGGAAACTCCTCCTTCTCCATATCGGTTGATTATCATAATTTATTCATATTGAATAGCACTCAGGTGGAGGCGAAATAAGAGCACGAGTTTTAAAAACAATTATCTGCTCAGAACGTTTTCTTCCTTGCAGTTTATGCGTTGTTATGCTGGATGTGTGTTTGTGTGTGTGTGTGCGTGCGTGCCTGCGTGCGTGAGTGTGTGTGTGTGTGGAAATGCCTTGTGTGAATGTGTATGTATGTGGGGATGCCTGGGTGAATGCGTATGTATGTGGGAATGCTTGTGTTTATTTGTGTGTGTGTGGTAATGTATGTGTAATGACTGGTATTAAGTAGTTAAGTAAAGTTAAGCTAGCTGGTTGAGAGGATGGCTTTCCGATGTCAAACTTTTATTATTAAATACTAATAAATACAGTAGCACAAGGTCAGTGAATAAAATTGATTTTTTTCCATGTCTCCGTCTTACTGAATCTGGGAACTAACTACGTTTAAAAAACATAAAAAAATCAAATTGATATTCGATTTTCTCCCATGTTAAAATTAACTAGATCTATAAAAACTTTATTTTATAGCGCTGGAGAAATCTAATAATTGTAGAATTATCTTCTATCAGATGTATCCGTTATTAATAGTTCTAGCACCAACCAATGTTCAATGCGTACCACAAAACCTGGTTCTATCCTGGATTTTAAGAAGCTTTATTGTGTTTCATATTATGTTGTATTCGATACTTATAACTTATTATAATAGGTTCGACGTTTATATTGATTAAAAATGAGAATTTATAGGAGACCGTGGGATGATGATGATGATGATGATGATGATGATGATGATGATGATGATGGCAGTTCTGGTGGTGAAGATGATGCTGATAACGATGAAAACGACGATGACGATGATGACGATGATGATGATGATGATGATGATGATGATGATTCTAGAATATTCTGGTTGTGGAAATGTAAATCTTAATATTAATCATTAATTTTTCAACCTGCTAAACTTTTCCCTGATTGGATCCAATTTATCCGACTTATTTTAAATCGATAAATAACAAGTGTAATAGCAAACTAACTTTGTCAGCTTAGTCGTCTTCGTCATCATCATCATCATCATCATCGTCGTCATCAACATCATCATCAACATCATCATCAACAACATCATCATCATCATCACTTGCTTTTTATTTCTAGAGATGTTTCATCTCGTGATCTCCTAAATCATGGTTATTGTAATCCACTATCACCTCTACTTAGCAGTCGTTCTTATAATTATGGTTATTGTAAGAATTATAATAATTATAATTATAATTATTATTATAGATTATAATTAGTTAGTATTAAAATTCATAATCTTCCACGACTACGCGAAAATGTTCACATACAAATATTCCCATCTGATGTGGGTGGGAGAAGGGAAAGAGAGAACTTGCTCTTCTCTCACATCGTGCAGGCTTGCACAGAGAACAAGAAACTGAACTGAACTGAACTGGTTCACTCTTAATATTATTAATATATTAACCAATAATAACAGTTTCAAGAAGAACTAGTAATTGTAAAGAATGAAGCAATCGATACAAATACTCCAGAACCGATACAAACATGCAATAACCGATACAACTACTCAACAACAGATACGCCTACTAAACAACCGATACAACTACCAAACAACCAATACAACTATACGATAATCTATACAAATACAACCACAAAAATCCCAAGATGATGATGATGATGATGATGATGATGATGATGATGATGATGATGATGATGAATTAATGGTAATAAACAAATAAGAAACTTTGATAGCAGAATAACTGGGGGGGGGGCTGGATGTATTAAGAAATATTTATGTAGTTATAAAGTTATAATACCATTCCAGTGCAGCTGTGTTACTAAATTGATCAGTGCTACCTTGCTGGAGGTCGTGCTTGGATGGATGGATGGATGGATGGATGGATGGATGGATGGATGGATGGATGGATGGATGGATGGATGGATGGATGGATGGATGGATGGATGGATGGATGGATGGATGGATGGATGGATGGATGGATGGATGGATGGATGGATGGATGGATGGATGGATGGATGGATGGATGGATGGATGGATGGATGGATGGATGGATGGATGGATGGATGGATGGATGGATGGATGGATGGATGGATGGATGGATGGATGGATGGATGGATGGATGGATGGATGGATGGATGGATGGATGGATGGATGGATGGATGGATGGATGGATGGATGGATGGATGGATGGATGGATGGATGGATGGATGGATGGATGGATGGAAAAATGTTGTGGTTGTTGGTATGTTTGTTGATGTTGAGCTTTTTGATTCTGTCGTTTGATGGAGGCAAGAGTTGAAAATCATTGTTGTGTAATTGATAAATAAGTGAGTAAATTATGGAGTATATATGTTGGATGTCACATACATATACGTTTGAATGCACTGCACGTTGATCAGCTGTTGCCATGTCACCCTAAACAACCAGCTAGAAGCTAGACGTATTGTTACTTATAACTTTCTATGCACCAAGGTTTTCATCGATTAATTGTTAGATAGCTTTAATTTCAGGGTATTGAATTGACACTTTGAATGTGCTATGATTGGTATTATTATTATTTAATAATAATAATAATAATAATTATTATTATTATTATTATTATTAACAATTACATCAATGTGTGATTGATGATTAGTACAATCACCAGTCACAATCATCATCATCATCATCATCATCATCATCATCATCGTCGTCGTCGTCGTCGTCATCATCGCATTCGACACCAACGTAAATTATTTCCATTCCGTGTAAGCGCCTAGTTTGTTCTCAAAACATTCTCACAGATGCCACACAGAATAAAAGAAACTGCAATTGATTCTCTACGTATTGTAATATTTACTACCTGCCTGAAGTAATATAAAACAATGACGACGACGACGATGATGATGATGATGATGATGGTGGTGGTGATGATGATGGTGATGGTGTAGATGATTGTGAGGCTGGTTGTGGTGATAATGATGATGATGATGACGATGGTGGTTGTGATGATGATGATTGTGGTGATGATGATGATGATAGCAGCTGGTGTTGTATTAAAAGTTGTTCAGTGGGTATGTTTTATTGTATAGTTGAAGGTTTTATTTAGTGACGTAGATACTACTAGACGCGTTAAAGTTGCTGTTGCGATTAGATGTACCGTTTAAATGTTGCGTGTGGTACGTTTTTAATTTCATCAATGTTTCATCATTTCAATAAACAACCGAGACCAGATTTCCACCACTGATGCAGACGAGGCCAATGTTCAGAATCTCTCAACTTTTTACCTTTTTGCACTCTGACTTATGACCTGGTCAGTCAGTGCTGTGGTGTGAGTGCCCCAAATTATAGTGGGGCCCCTTTACTGATAGATTACACGACTATGGATTGGCTGTGGAGCTTTATTTTCCACAAAAATAGTTGTTGATCAGTGGAGGGCGATAGTCGAACCATTTTTTCTGATACATGTTCTAAAAGAAGAGGTTCTAAACTTTTCCTCCATAAATAGCCGATGACTAGAAGAAAGCTGTTGTTCATTGTTTAAAAAAATTATAATAGCTACTAAACAATAGCAATGGTTAATGCAAGTCTTCTTTAGAAATTTAGTCACCATAATTGAAGTGTCCTTTAAAGTCTGGGGCCCCCCACCGGGGGGTGGGGTGGGGTGGGTCCGATACAATCCAATACAATGCAATGCAATGCAATGCAATGCAATGCAATGCAATACAATGCAATGCAATGCAATGCAATACAATGCCATAAAATACAATACAATACAGTACAATACAGTACAGTACAGTGCAGTACAGTACAGTACAACAATTAGATATGGTTATATAATTTCTTTTTATTCCAGCAATGATTCATGACAAGATATCCATGGGAAACAAGGATTAATCTCATGACTACATTTGTATTTACACAAGCCAATGTTTACAAATGCAGACTCAGGCACACTTGCCGATCGCTGTGCCTATTCATTCGCTTCAAACAAGTCCTTGAATTATTTTTTTTATCCACATTCAGTTCGGTTGAAAGCATTCTCACATTCATTTGTTTATAACTTGCAACTCTGGCATTATTGCCATTTATTGCGCGATCTCCTTCTTCTTAAATGCCAAAACGTGCGTGCAGAAAAGTTTCTCTGCCGCATAATTTTTCGGTTATGCAGGCATGACTTTTGTACGCTAATGAAGTAACCCATGGTCTGTTCCAGTTAAGCAGCAAACTTGGCTACAACTTTATTTAGCTTAGCTAAGGGCTTAGGCTGTAAAAATCAAACCTCGAGTTTTACTTTATCATTCACATAGATGACTACCTATATTTGAGTTTATAACTGTTGTTAACAAAATGTCTGCTTAAATGATTATATTTTAGTTTATTTTTTATTTATTTTTGAGTTCATTTGAGTTTTTTATATAATAAAAACGTCTGCTTCTGTAATCGGCATAAAAGTTAATCAGAAAGTTTTAATTAATTCGAGCAGACGCCGACTTCGATGACTGGCAAGACGTCGACACCTTCGCCACCTCGTCGCGACCGTACAGCGGCAACACCATGACGAGTATGACCGGAGGAGGAGGAGGAGGAGGTAGCAGGTCAAAGTCCACGACCCTGGACGAGAAGAGCAAGTGCACCTGCTGCCCGTACGGCTACCACGTCGACCTCGACTTCCTGAAGCACCTGAACGCCGACGAGTACGAGAACGTACGCAACGACCCCAAGTACCTGCTCAAGCACCACCGCCGGCTGCACCAGATGCAGCAGCAGCAATTTCAGCAGCGAGAGTCGACGTCCGCTGCCGCCGGTGTTGCCGGGTCCGCCTCGGCCGCTCGTCTCTCCCAGCAACATCAACAGTCACAGAGCTACCAGGAGCAGCAGCAACAGTCTCAGCACTATCAGCAACAGCAGTCTCAGCAGTATCAGCAACAGCAGTCGCAGCACTTTCAACAGCAGCAATCGATGCGCGGCTCTCCCTATTCACCTTTGACCTCTGCCCGGACCGCTTCTGTTTTTCCCCAAACTGCTTCTGTTTTCCCCAAGACTCCTTCCGTTTTTCCCAAAACTCCGGCTGTCTTTCCGCAAACCCCGAAAGAAGATCCGACCTATGAGAATGCTCTGGCCTTGTACAACCGCTCGTCGAGCAGGAACGCAGCCGCCTCGGCTTCTACGAGCAGAAGCACCACCGGTCACTACGGCACGAACGGGTACTATCCCGTATCCAACGGCTACGATCCAGACGGCGGCACGACGCGCCAAGAAACGATCGTCGTGGGCGAGGACGGGTCGACCACGACTAAAATCATCGAGGAGGTGCACCGGACCAGGACCACGATAATCAACTTTGACGACGAGGACGACGAACCCGGGATAAACGAGGAAGAGAGGCCGCAGAGACAGCCCAACGTCTCGGCTCCGCGGCAGCACTCCCCCGAGCCGACGTCCCCCGGCTACGAAAAGGACGTGTCTTTCGAAGGCGAGCGGCTGCTGCCGCGTCAGCAGCATCTCATCGAGCTGCAGAAGAAGCTGCAGCTGATCCAGCCCATCGACCAGCAAGGTCCGTTGAGAACCTACGTGAATGCCGCATCGCCGAGACCCGTCGACGAAAACGAAGAGGTGGGTGGGCTTGCTGCATGTTTTGTTTATGTTGTAATTAGCAGAGAAGTTGCGAGTACTTATGTTGCGAGTACGAGTACCATGGTATTGAGTACGAGTACGAGTACTTGAAAAACGTACTGGAGTTGTACTCGAGTACAAGTATCAAGTACTACATCTATGCTACTCAGTACTGAGTGGAATAACGAGTACGAGTGCCAAGTACAACATCTCTGGTAATTAGTAACGGTTTCGGTTCGTTATCGCCGAGGGGAGGTCTGCGGATTGTTCTCGTATCGCAGCCGTTAATTTTTTATTCGTTCATTCCATCAGATGAACAAAAAAAGCAAGATCGCCGAGCCGACGTTTCGACCGAGACCCGATGACGACGACGAAGACGTCCCCGAGAAGAGGTTCCCGGTTGGTAAACCCTTCCCCGATCAGACCGATGAACCCGTCGGGAAACCTTTTCCTGATCAGACGGACGAACCGGAGCCCCTCCTTCCAGATCCCGCGTGGGTTCAAGAGAAAGAAGATCTGATCGACAGGATCAGAGAGTTGGAGTTTGAAAAAATGGTCAGTGAATTGTTTGTTTTTTGATATTTATCATGCTCTGAAATAATAGTAATTAATAGTAATTATATCTAATTCTATAAGTAATCTCTCTGAATTTAAAAGCATAAAGTTGTTTACTCGATAAATAATGATAACATGTTAAAATTTCACTAAATAAAAGTTGTGCTTTAAATCAATGCTTGTTTTCTTTGGTATTAAGTGTGGTGTAGATAAATGCTGATGCTAAATTATAATTTAGCTATTCATCTGGTTAAGCATTATAAAATTATCCTCAATCAGAACCATGTTTTTCTCTATAATAGATTATGTTTATCTAATACTAATAAGCATTGATCAACTTCGATCAACCTTGAAACCTAGTTCTCAGACTGTTGTAGTCATCTTATAATCGGTATCTTCTCAGTATATTAATGTTACTATAGAATTTGCAGAGTCGATTGATGAAAAATACGAAGGACACAGGAGTGGGGGACCAGTCGATTGACGAGGAGGTCTACACCATGACGAAGAACGTCCAGGTCATCGGAGCAGTGGGCCAGCAGCCCGTGAGGATCCACGAGAAGGAGTTGAACACCGAAGAGACGACAGAAATCCGTGAGAAAGAGGTCAAGACCATATTCGTCGGCGGAATCGGAGACGACAAGTTCTCACTGGCCACTGCCCACCAGCCCGCCGTGGTCGTCCAGCAGAAGGAGACGCAGAGCATCGGTGTCGGAGATGGGAACGTTTTCGAGGACTCCCAGAGCAGATTTGAAGTCCACGAGAAGGAGTTGAGGACGGTGTACCTGGGCGGGCCCGAGCAGACCAAGGTGGCCACTCGCAACGTCGGCATCCTCTGCCGCGCGGCGATGCGCGACGTCGGCATGGTCCACTCGAGCGACGAGCAGAAGCCGCTCGTCAAGAACGTCGCGGTCGGAGCCGGAGAGATCGGCGTCAGCGAATCGGACGGCATCTCGTTTGTCGGCGGCGGGGAAAGTAGTGCCCTCGTTATGAATCAGGGGGTGGTGCCGACCGGGGAGGGTGCCCCCGGTGACGAGAGTTACTTCGCCAGCAGTGGTTTCTGTCATACCTCGCTGACAAACATCAAGGGATCCGGACTGGCGGGACTCAGGGGTGACCAGCTGACGGCTTATCTGAACGAGATGCTGAAGAGAACCGTTCATAGCGTTGGAACGCAGTGTCAGTTCTCTACGGAGAACAAAGGCACCGATGCCGCCCGCGTCGGCTATGAAATCGTCTCGGTCGGCGTGAGCGACGATACGGTCGACGTGGACGTCGTGCCGATCAGAATCATGAAGTCCGTCGCCGTCGACAACCGGCCGTCGCTCTCCCATCGCTGCATCGGCACGGAATTGATCTTCAAGCTGGACGTCGGCACTAACACCCGACCTCAGAATCTCTACTCCACCGCGGCCACGAACACGGAGCCACGTAAAGCCTTCCCGGCTGCCACCATGACCGAGCCGACCCGGTCGCAGAACGCGCAGACCGTCACCGAGCTGCCGATCTTCTTCGCCCTCGACCAGATAAAAACCGTCGGCGTCATGACCGACGACGTGGACATGTACAACAAGAGGGTCAACACGGAGACTAGCGAGGAGACCGAAAGAAGGATCGGCTCGACCATGACTTCGTCGGAGCTTTCCGCCACCCACACGACCGGGACGCAAGAGATTAGAAAAGGAGAGGAGCACGCCACCGGGTACAGACGCTACGTTCAGGAAACCGTCACTCCGGGCTATCTGGTCAGTTACACGAAGACCAGCAGGTCAAAGTCGAGGTCGGATGACAGCCCTACTAGGACGTCGACTTCGAGAGGCGGCAGTCGTGGGGGCTACACGACCACGACCGTTGTTCAAACCACCGGGGACAAGAGTCCCCGCAAGGTCGTGACGTTCGAAGGCGGAAGCAGTACGGAGATCACCAACAAGCTACTCGGCATCGACATGGTTTCCGAGACGACGAGGTCGACCGGGGCGGACGGAAGGACGCAGGTGGTCACCGAGAGCAAAGGTCCTGGTTATACGGAAAGAGTCGTGAAGGAGACTTACTCCAGTGCCGACGGGAAAACCATTGGAATTCCCCTCGTTCCAGGAGTAGCCGGCTTCCCAGAGCAGTTTTTCACTGACGGGATGAATATGCAATCGTCTGCCAAGACTTCCTATGTTTCATCCAGCCAGAGTGGCTTGCCGGTTGTCCCTGAAAGATTGAGCAAGTCGAAGATGGTCACCGGGTCGTCTAGCACTTCTACGACAACGGAGACGAGTTTTGGTAGCGAAGGTGCCGACGGAAGAACATTCGAGATTCAATTCACCGGAGATGCAGGCAGAGATGCCAACAAATCAGTGAAGGGGTCTTACTACACCGAGAAGACCGTCACGACCGGCGGCGTCAACCCGCAAGGTGCCGTCATCGACCTCGAGTTCAGCGCGGGCGGCCAGGGCGTGCAAGTGAGAGAGGATGGCAAGCAGTACATAACGGAGGTTCAGTGTCCCGGATACAAGTCTGCAAGAGTCTTCCTGGATACCGAGACTTCGGTGCCGTTCCAGATCGAGCAAGCTCATTTCAGTGAAGGCGGAAGCAGTCAGATCGTAAAGTCATCGACCACGACGATGGAAAAAGCTTACTCGACCACGTCATCCGGAGAGGGAAGCGTTGTGACCGTCACTGGTGACGCAGGCCAACAGATTTTGTCTTTAAAGGTGCGTAAATGAAGTGTTTATAAGTAACCGTTGTCTTCTTGTAATTTGTAATGAGAATGCGATTAGGTTGTACAGTTTTTAAATACCCAGTGTGGGCAGTTGTACAGATGTGCGCTGGTATTATACCTCGAGAGGTAAACAAATTTGATTAAAACCATCTCACTCCTAAACACACAGGACCAGCAGGGCAGCCTGGGTTTCGGTAGCAGCCAGGTCCAGGTGGGCGTTAAGACCGTCATCCGGGAGTCGTACGGGCCGAACAACGTAAAAACCGTCACCACGGAGAAGGTGGACATGAAAACCGGCAAGGTGATCAGTTCTACCACGTCGCAGAGTCACTACGACTCACTACCGGTACTCGAAGGAGCGACGTCCAACGCAGCCAGGACCAATTTCGATTTCGCCAAGTCTGGATTAACCTCAGAAAGGTCAGAGCCTATGTTTCGTTCGTTTGGCGAGAAGATTTATAAGCGATACCAAACTGATTTTTATTGGTCTTAGTTCTGTTCGACTATTATTGGATCATTGAGTTAGCAATAATAAAAGAAGTTTATTACGTTTTATTACATAATAAAATGAAATAAATATTAATTACGATTATGCTTTTAACCGATCCGAATAATTATTTTCCTCAACGAAGGTTCAAAGCCGACGAAGAACTCACGTCCGCTTTAAGCACGTACGCTTTGTGGCTCAAGGACAAGTCAAAAGTATCCCAGGCGCAACTGGTTAGAGATTTATTGGCTTACTGTTCATTATAATTAATATAAGAATTTCTCAACTGAATTGAACAGTCTGAACATACAGGCTGCTTGTCGGAAGTTTATCGTTTTTAAATCGTTACTTTTTTTTTAATTCTCATTTCGACCAATAGGACGAGAGCCGATCGGTTCTGCAGAGGAGGTGGTTCCACATCGCAGGTGCCAAAGAGTCCAACTTCCAATTGGTCCGAGTCTTCCTGTCGCACCTGAACGAGCTGTCACCTGAACTACTCAAATACGTCGTCAACCTGACGGACGAAAACGTAAGCGGCTGCTCTGTTGAATAGTAAAAAATGCTGTTTTGCGATGTCGGCTGCGGTGGTCGAATGTGATAATAATATGTAATAATAATATGTAATAATGTAATAATAATGTAATAACAATATGTAATAATGTAATAATGTAATGATGTAATAATAATATGTAATAATGTAATAATAATATGTAATAATGTAATAATAATGTAATAATAATATGTAATAATAATGTAATAATAATGTAATAATAATATGTAATAATGTAATAATAATATGTAATAATAATATGTAATAATGTAATAATCGGAGACGAATGTGTCAAACACGATTTTTTATGTACGTCCTTCAGGGCAACACGGCACTGCACTTTGCCCTCTCCCACGGCAACATCGACATCGTTGAGGCCTTCCTCAACACGGGCATCTGCAACGTCGACAGAGCGAACAGCGTCGGAAATACGCCGATCATGATAGCAGCACTGACGATCGAATACAGCGACCGTGCCAACGAAGTCTTGAAGAAACTCTTTGCGAGCGGCAACGTCAATGCCAAAGCCTCTGGAGTATGTTGTTGTTCGATCCATGTTAATTTGTTTTAAGATTTCTTCTTTGATTTCGATCAGATTCATCATAGGCTTGTGTTTGAAGATATAATAGTGGAAATCATATTTATAACTGAACTAGTTTAATAGATAACTTTTTAATAAGTACCCCTTATAATAGTGTAATAAATAATTGTATAATAAGTACACAATATAATAGTGTAATAAATAATTTTATAATAAGTACACTTTATAATAGTGTAGTAAATAATTTTATAATAAGTACACCTTATAATAGTGTAATAAATAATTTTATAAGTACACTTTATAATAGTGTAGTAAATAATTTTATAATAAGTACACCTTATAATAGTTTAATAAATAATTTTATATATAAGTTCATCTTGTAATAGTTTAATAAATAATTTTATAATAAGTACACTTTATAATAGTGTAGTAAATAATTTTATAATAAGTACACTTTATAATAGTGTAGTAAATAATTTTATAATAAGTACACTTGATAATAGTGTAATAAATAATTTTATAATAAGTACACCTTATAATAGTTTAATAAATAATTTTATAATAAGTACACTTTATAATAGTGTAGTAAATAATTTTATAATAAGTATACTTTATAATAGTGTAATAAATAATTTTATAATAAGTACACCTTATAATAGTTTAATAAATAATTTTATAATAAGTTCACTTTATAATAGTGTAGTAAATAATTTTATAATAAGTACACTTTATAATAGTGTAATAAATAATTTTATAATAAGTACACCTTATAATAGTGTAATAAATAATTTTATAATAAGTACACCTTATAATAGTGTAATAAATAATTTTATAATAAGTACACCTTATAATAGTGTAATAAATAATTTTATAATAAGTACACCTTATAATAGTGTAATAAATAATTTTATAATAAACCTCTCTTTCAGTCTCAACAGACGGCCCTGATGTTGGCCATTTGTCGGGAGAGGACGGAGATGGTCAAGTTGTTGCTGTCAACATGTTGCCAGTGCGAGGTCAACATTAGAGATGTTGACGGCTTTACGGCTCTCATGTACTCGGCTCAGAAAGGTGATTGAAACTGTTTTGTATATTGCCGATCTTTGGCTTTAGTTGGCGTGTTGCTTGTTATTACTTTGATATATCGACTGAAATGAGTTAAATTTAAAAATAAAATTGATCTTTTGAGATACTGCGATGTGATGTATTGAAGCATGTTATATTGCTTTATCCATATATATATATTAGCATGTTGTGTTTTAGACTGAATTCGAATCATTTATATATTACTTATAATGCTTTCTTCCACCAGGACAATTGGAGATCTCCAAGTTACTACTGGCAACAGGGAAGTGCGACATAAACATAAAAAACAACGTTAGAGACATTCTTGTAATAATTTTATACGGTTGTGATATTTTGACGATGATGGAGACCACAGGGATCATGGTCCTGTGTTGATGATGATGGTGATGATGATGGTGCTGATGATGATGGGGGTGGTGGTGGTGGTGATGGTGCTGATGATGATGGTTGTGATGATGGTGGTGGTGATGATGGTGGTGGTGATGATGGTTGTGATGATGGTGGTGGTGATGATGATAGTGGTGACGAGGATGATGATAGTGGTGACGAGGATGATGATAATGTTGACAATGATGATGATGATGGTGTTGTCTATGATGATCAAAATGGAAAATATGTGCTTATCTTAACCTTAATTCTAGGATGGCAAAAAAGCGATCGACATTGCAAGGGAGGTAGGGCACCAGTTCATCGTTTCATTACTGGATAGCCATATAAAAGGTTCGCTTTCATTTTCTTCGCTATTCAGTGGTCCTTATATATAATTACTTATCAAGGCTGTATGAAGTTTTCTTATTGCAAGATATCATTTTATCAGTGGGGGATGGAATGGTACATTTATTCTGATTTGGCGGTCAAATTATGATTTAATTAATTGATAGGTGTTGTTGAGTTGAGGCATGGTTTTAAATTAAAGTTAATGAATACCAGGCCCTGTGTTTTCCGCCTCTTATCTTTTCTTAGTCTCTCTCTTTCTCTCTCTCCTTCTCGTTTTCTCTCCCTCCCTCCCCCCTCTCTCTCTCTCTCTCTATTTTCATCCCCCTCTTCTTCTTTCTCTATTCCTTGCTAATCCTACACTTTTATAACAATCATTATCATAACCTCCGTGACAGAAGAGATGATGATGATGATAATGATTTATGATGGATGATGATGGTGATAGCAGAAAAACTAACAAAACAGATTTGTTGTTTTTTTTTACTGCCAATAACAATCCTGATTGCAAGCCGCCGAGCTCTATAACTGCATTATTGCTGTGAGTTGCCAATTTTAGTACGAAACTTTGCTAGCCCGCTGCTGTGTAGGAATTTAGGAATCCTGTTGTAAGCAATTCTGGTAGTAACAACAACAATGATAATAATAATAATAATAATAATAATAATAATAATAATAATAATAATAATAATAATAATAATAATAATAATAACCACGACAATTGAAATAGTTGTTGTGGTAGCTGCATTGTTGAACAGCCACGCAGAAACCTTGGGGGGGGGGGGCTCCATCACGTCACCAGTTGGTCACATCACGTAGTAGTTATTATGCACGCAAGTGGTGCTAAACCAGAGGCGTTACGAGGAGTCAGGGGGGGTACGGTCTCTCCCCGCGGGTGTCATTTTTAAGGGGCGCCAAAAAAGTTGAGTAGATGTTTCAAAAAAATTTTTTTGGGAAAGTACCTATGACTACTACCTCCTTCCCTAGTCATCAACTATTTTTGGAGAAAAAAGTTGATAAGGTTTTGGAAAAAATTTCCAGATGTGCATCTCCGGGGATGCATTTTTTGTATCTCGTCTTCGTCACCGGGTGCCAAACACGCTTGCTGGGCCATTGCGTTAAAAAAGCTTAAAAGGTTTCATCTATATGTAGTTTAATTATATAGTACTCTGGACCTAGGGTTTTATTGACAAACTTACATTGATCTGTACCTCCTCATTGGTATGTGATAGGAACTTTAATTGCTTTGAACCACTTGGCTGTTTATTAACTCAGTAGAAGTGGAACTAATCCAGCTTGGAATCAGAAAACTTGAAATAGTCTTTCTCTCGCTCTTTTTTTTTTCTTTCTCTCTCTCTCGCTCTCTCTCTCTCGCTCTCTCTCTCTCTCGCTCTCTCTCTCTCTCCCTCTCTCTCTCTCCCTCTCTCTCTCTCTCCTCTCTCTCTCTCTCTCTCTCTCTCTCTCTCTCTCTCTCTCTCTCTCTCTCTCTCTCTCTCTCTCTCTCATTTTCTTAATTTTTTTCTTTATTTTTGTATCCTTGTTATATATTGCACATTTCAAAATGACTTGCTCTTTGTGGTGGTTAAGAAGACTAAGTGTGTGGTGGTCTGCTGGGGAAAAAAATGACTCACTCATTCAGAGATACACAGTGTTAAACTCCATGAAGACATAACATAACATAACATAAAGGAAATGATGGGCGCAAACTATATGTCTCTATGCCCATATCTAGAATTATATAAAATATTGTTCATATATATGTTCTATAAATAAATGTATGTATATATTATTAAAAATCCTTTTTATAGTTGTACATAATGTTGCTTATTTCGAAATGACAGTCGATTAATCTTTTAAATTCATTAACTTGATCGGCTTCTATGATTTTGGAAGGGAGGTTGTTCCAAATTGCAGTCGATCTGGTCAGGAAGAAATATTTTCTGCAGTTGCCGTTGAATCTTTGTGTTTCCAGTTTGAACTTGTGACCTCTTGTTCTTCTTTCTTCTGATATCTTTATATTAGGAAAACACAAACATCCTTCTTTGTCTTGAATAAAATTGTAGAGCATGATCAGGTCCCCTCTCAGTCTTCTGTACTTTAAACAAGGAAGCTTCAAAATTCTCAACCTGTCTTCATATTTCAATCCCTTGCATGCCTTGACCATTTTTGTTGCTCTCTTCTGGACTCTTTCAATGGCTTCTATGTCTTTTTTCTTCCATGGTGACCACACACTGACTGCATACTCCAATCTGGATCTAACCAAAGCTTTATAAATCAATATAAAAGAATCTTTTGTCAAATCTTTAAAATTTCGCGAAATTATACCTAACAGTGAAAAACATTTTTTAATTGTTTCATAAATGTGATCTACAAATGTTAGTGAACTCTGGAATGTAACACCTAAATCTTTTATTTTGTCAAGAAAATTAAGTTCCACTCCTTCTATATTATATAGCCGACGATCATCTAATTGGCGTCCATATCTCACCGCAACACATTTACCAGCATTTAGCTTAATTTCCCATTTTTTACTCCAATCTCCTAATGAATTTAAACAGCTCTGCAATATCAATCGATCATCACTGCTTTTTATAGTTTTAAATATTTTGGCGTCATCTGCGTACATAAACAGCTCCGCCGAGTTATTCTTAACTATTTCAAACATATCATTGACATAAATTATGTAAAGTAGTGGCCCTAAAACACTACCTTGAGGTACCCCACTTGTAACTTTAAATCTATTAGATGTGCTATTATTAACCCTAACACTACTTGTTCTGTTTGTTAAATAATCTTTAATCCAATTAATTAAGCCTCCATTGACGCCATAATTTTCTAGTTTATCAATTAACTTTGCATGAGATACACGATCAAACGCTTTTTCAAAATCCGTATATACCACGTCTATTGTTTCCCCTTTATCTAATGCACTGCTCCACATATCCATCAATTTTAACAACTGAATTGTAGTTGACTTTCCTCTCGTAAAGCCGTATTGCCTATAATCTAGAAGCTTATTTCTATCAAAATGTATTATTAATTCATCCTTAATCAATGATTCTAACAGTTTACAGCAGATACAACTTAAAGAGACTGGCCTATAATTACTTGCAGTATTCTTATCACCTTTCTTATAAACTGGGGTAATGATGGTATACTTCCAATCATCAGGGACCATTTGAGCTTGCAGTGATTTGTTGTATAAATTGCTTAAATAGCTAGAAATAGAATTTTTACATTCTATCAGAACCCTTGAAAAAATATTATCTGGTCCTGCCGATTTGTATTTATTTAATTTATTAATTTTATTTTCGACCGCGTATTTGTTTATTATTACTTCCTCCATTATGTGGACAATAATATTATTGTTAATTGTGGGACTTATTTCTAGACTATCATTGCTTATATAAACGCTTTTAAAAAATTCAGCTAAACAATTTGCCATATCAACGTCAACGTATTCATACTGAGATACACATTCATGCAGAGGTATGCATTCATACTGAGATACACATTCATACAGAAATACACATTCATACAGAGATACACATTCATACAGAGATACACATTCATACAGAAATACACATTCATACAGAGATACACATTCATGCAGAGATACACATTCATACAGAGATACACATTCATACAGAGATACACATTCATACTGTGATACACATTCATGCAGAGATACACATTCATACAGAGATACACATTCATGCAGAGATACACATTCATACAGAGATACCCATTCATCCAGAGATACACAATCATCAACTAGACAATCCAGCTAAGCACATAATAATAAAATCCACTAAAACAAAACACTCAGTTCTTATTTAGACACAGCAGCTGGAATGCACAACATTCCCAGCATCTCTCTCTCTCTGCAGACTGGCGCTCTTCTTTCAGCATCCCATGAACAACATTCATTATTCATCTGCTAGGAAACCTGCACATCCATCTCTGCCTCCTCTCTCTCTCTCTCTCTCTCTCTCTCTCTCTCTCTCCATCTGCATTTTCTTCATCTCCACTTCTTCCCTATTTATTTATTGTTTGTTTACATTCTATTTTATGCTATATAATTCAGTAGAACCCGTTTGAACCTCATTGTTTACTTTTGACATAAAATCTAGACTTTTTTTATTAATTTGTTGTTTTTTTTGGGTATAATAACTTCAACTTGAAAGGAAATTGGTATCTAACAATAAGATATGTCTTAATGTTGATCCAAGAAATTATTATGCAATAAAGCCCAAAAGATTTTTTGACCATAAAGCTTGAACAAGTGAAAGTTTATCTAAAAAATTAAAAACATGCTTTTAAGATAGCTGAAAAATTTCATAGCAATTTCATAAAAATATTAATAGTAAAAAAAAGATGTTTTGATTAGTTACTATGACGATGAAATTTTTTGTCATCATTATTATATGCTTCTTTAATTTACTTTTTAATAATTTTTGTTTCTTAAATTTTATTTTTTTTAATTAGACTATAATTTATAATTTTGTTTCGAAATAAGTGAATTTTATAATGATCATCCGAGCTTGAAAACGTCCGCAGACATCCCATGGATATCCGGACAAGTGAAAGTTAATAAAAGTACATAACAAGTAAATTAAAAACGAATTTTTAAAACCCAATGCTTTTATATGTAATTAAAACACAAATTTTGCAATAAATTTTTTCTTATAATTATAATTATTTATAATTTTATAATAATTTATAATAATTTATAATTTATATTATTTATAATAATTTATAATAATTTTAATTATTATAATTTTTTCTTCCCATATAAAAATGAAATTAATTAAAATTAACTAAATTAATTGACTTATTGTAAAACTAATAATTGAATATTGCATTGTCTTCTATTTTGAGCATGTATGCAAAATTTGAAAAAAATCTATTATCAGGAAGTGACTCAAAAATTGAATTACAAGACTTGAAACAGACAGAGAAACAGAAAGACAAACAGAGACGACGACTCTGGCGAATGAATTAGAATTGAAACAGACAAACAGAGACGACGAGTAGATAAAAGCATTGTAGAAAAAAGGAGCATTTTTTAAAAATATCTCCCATCTTTTCCTCCACTTTGAGAACTACATTCATATCAAATTTCAGTCAGCTGGTAATAGGTGCATTAAAAAACAAAGAATCATCATAATCATCATCATCATCATTTATATGGAATTTCCTCTAATTCTGAAATAGCTAGGTAATTGCTTAAAAAAAAACTCCTATAGGTTATCTTAGTCAGAAAATTAGAAAAAATATTAATCATGATGATGATGATGATGATAGTGTTGATGATGGTTGTGATAATGATGATGGTGTTGATGATGACGATAACAATTGTGGTGATGATGACGATGACAATTGTGGTGATGATGACGATGACAATTGTGGTGATGATGTGATATGAACTGCATGTTCATGTGAGATAATCGGAACAAATCAGTTGTGGTTTTTAGGAATTTTGTGATTTTTAATAATTCTTGTTAATATTAAGAGTAAATAAATTTAATTTTTTATTTTTTTTTACAGATCTGGAAAAAAAGAAGTGATATATTTGAAATCTGACTGTTTTGTGAATTTTCTTACTTATATGAAATTATTTGTTAACGCTCAAAGCTGCTTAGATAATTATGAGACATTTGTGTTATAAAACCTAACAAGAGAAGATATTTGATAACTAATCACGTCCAGTTTTATAATCTCATCGACTAAATGCGTTGGTTTGCTTGCTCTCTTTCGCCCCCCACGTCTCTCCCTCCCTCTCTCTCTCTCTCTCTCTCTCTCTCTCTCTCTCTCTCTCTCTCTCTCTCTCTCTTGCCTTTTTTTCTCCACTAATAGTAACCATCGTTAGTGAGTAAGTGAAACTAACCACCAATGTACGGAAAATTAGATGTGTTATTTATTGTCGACTTTCATTTACCTCGCTCTCTCTCTCTCTCTCTCTCTCTCTCTTCGACAGATTTGCTGTTGTTTTTGTTGTTACAGAATTTGTGCTTTGAACATATTTTAAGTTTCCAATTTATTAGATGTACTTAGTTAATTTTTGTTCTCAAAACGTTAGCAGTAATTTCAATTTGTACTTTATTTAAGCTTTTGTTTAGTAACTTATAATTAAATAGATTTTGTGCATGAGTGGGTGTGAGTGAGTGAGTGAGTGAGGGGCTTCAAAAATTTTCTCCAGGGCCATTCATTACCCGTGTTTCTTTCACGCTGCAATGTATTTGATTCGATGTAATAACAACAAACCATCATCGATGTTCGTATTGTTCGAGATGATTTCAAAATTCAAGTCAGATAGACAGACGCGAAGGAGTCTGATCCGCAATGGTTCAACGGATTGTCACCAACTGATCCTAAGCTTGCAATTTCGATCACGGCTTGTCCTTCGTGCGCCGACGTGCTTGAGGGTGAAAATATTTCACGAATATTTCTCTTATTTCAGGAAGCACTTGATCGATTTGGGTCTTTTTTTTTAATTTTTAATTTTGATGCGAGATTGGACAACCTGGCGATTCTAACAGCCACACTCGGATTCTTCGCGACTGGTTCAGTTGTGCTGAGAACGAATATTGCTGCCTTATTAAAAAATAAATTTGAACAAATTATGAGAAAATATTTGTAGTTGTCATTGAATCGATCTTCTTCTGTATGACAAATTTTTCATGCGAGTGGATGTGTAGCTTTTCTTTTCTTTTTTTTGTTACGCAACAATCATCATGTACAATTGTTATATTTAAAGACTTTTTTTTATTTTACAATTCAACTTTAAAAATTAGATATTTTTTTCTAACACAAGCTTCAGCCAGGTAGAAAGTTGTCAGATGATAATTTGGACGAAAAGTTGCCGTACTTTAACTTTTTCAGTGTTGTCATGAAAGCTTTTTTCACTTCTAATTTAAAAATTGGTTTGCTATTTACTTTACATTTAAATAAATAAAAGTATCAAAGTTGAGGTATGAGTATGAGTATGAGATCTTGTTGTTCTGTAAAAATGAGCCTCCACGAGTGATTAAAAGTTGTTTTTTAATAATAGTTTATAGTCCTTTACACCAGGTGTTTTGAGACTGAAAATGTTGTATGTAGGAAGCACCTAAGTACTTCCTGTCGTAGAACATATTTGATCTTTTGAACTGTCCCTCCTCCTTTGTCCAGGCTTGGGAATAGCTCTCAATTAGCGAAGCAGAGTTGAGTACAATTTGATATAAACAAAACATATTAAACTATTATATGTAATTATGTATGTCAAAATTATATTTATAATTAAATATTGCGCCTTGCAGACGCTGGTGACGCCGACTATGCACAGGTGAATGCCTTCCCGCTTTGCCAGCAACGCCCGTCCAAAATTGTATTGGAAGAGAAACAGCCATAGATTATCAGTTAATGTTTAATTATAAGCTTACGCCACTGATTAAACACATTAATAACGAAGACATTTGTAGCCAATTCGATCGATAGATTAATAGGAAGAAAATCCAAAATGAAAAGGTTGAACTAAAACTTCTAACTTCACGATAGTCTAAGTTATCTCGCTATTAACTTTAATGTCAAAAACATTTAACCCTTCAAAAACGTTGCGCTGAGAGTTTATACTGCCGTTGAGAAAGATGGCTTGAAGGTGAGGGGTAGTTAAGGGGGTCTGAGGGGTGAGGGGTAGTTAATGGGGGTTGGTTGTTAAATCCTGATTTGTCTTTTACCATTACGCAGGCTTTAACATCGGCTTGCTGGTTAGCTTCTCTTTTTCGTGTTCGTATATCATCTGGTAAAACTCTGAATTGTGGAAAAAGTAGAGAATGTGTTAAAATAAACTTTATTTTTAGCTGTGATAAACTGGAAAATATAACCATGCGTGATTAATTAATTTCAATTTAAATAAGACTTTCTAGCTTCGAACCGTCAAATCGAACTTTTCTATTGTCCTTGATCAGACCAGTCTGAAACAGGTCTCTGCCCACAAACTTGGAAGCACCTTCAGTGATGGACATCATGGTCTTCCCGAGATCCGACAGTTTCGCCTTGCCGCTGCATTCGACGTCAGTCATTTTGAAAATCGTTCTCAGCTGTTCTACCCACCCGTTCTCCGGAATGTCAGATTTGTTTGTCAGATACTTGAATTTAGTGCGCACCAATATATCTGAGTTGTTAACAAAAAAAAACTTTTTACAGATAATTTTGATTAATGAACACTGAACAGACGACCAAAGGGAACCACAAAAATGTAGAGAATAACTTTTGCAAATTACAAAAACATAAACTACCTTCATCGAAGTGTCTGGAAGATGAGTGTACTTCATACAATTCAGCAGCCTGTTTGTTGTTAACCAGAAAAACACAATAATTCAAAGGAAATAGAAAAACACGAAGATGATAGAGAAAAATATTGTGCAGCGTAACGCATAATAACCCACAAATAACATGTGTGTACGTATGTATTGAACAGGGGAACGGACATTTCCCCATGGGATAGAGTTAGAGTTCATGTTTTTCTAGCAAACAAAAACACATTTTAAAAAGATTTAACATTTATTGTTTATATTATTTAATTGAATATTATTAATTGAATAAAGTGTTTGGGTGTGCAGCGGTAAGAGAAAAATGGGCTGTTCAAAGTTTTTTTTGTTTTCTCGGCGTGCTGCCATAAGAGAAAAAAGGTTAGGGTTACGGTTAGGGCTAGGGTTAGCATCCCACTAGTTACTTCGTTAGGATAAGGGTTAGGGTTAAGGTTAGGGTTAGTATCCCACTAGTTACTTCGTTAGGATAAGGGTTAGGGCTAGGGTTAGGGTTAGGGTTAAGGTTAGGGTTAGCATCCCACTAGTTACTTCGTTAGGGCTAGGGTTAGGGTTAGGGTTAGGGTTAGGATAATGGTTAGTGCTAGGGTTAGGGTTAAGGTTAGGGTTAGGCTTAAGGTTAGGGTTAGCATCCCACTAGTTACTTCGTTAGGGTTAGAGCTAGGGTTAGGGTTAGGGTTAGGGTTAGCATCTCACTATTTATTTCGTTAAGGTTAGGGTTAGCATCCCACTAGTTACTTCGTTAGGATAAGGGTTAGGGCTAGGCTTAGGGTTAAGGTTAGGGTTAGGGTTTGGGCTAGCATCCCACTAGTTACTTCGTTAGGGCTAGGGTTAGCATCCCACTAGATACTTTGTTAGGGTTAGGGTTAGCATCCCACTAGTTACTTCGTTAGGGTTAGCATTCCACTAGTTATTTCGTTCACCGGCAGTTAAGCAAGGGCATCCAACATTCCGAAAAAATGCTTTACGCGATTTGTCTCTTTAAGCTTCTGCAGCTTAACATGGAATAAGCTCTTGCAAAGCCACAAATTCATATTATGCATTATTTTATTTATTTTCATCTGTCAGAGAAAACGTCATATCAGGGGAGAAATATCTTACAACAGGGGGGAAATGTCAGGGGGAGGAGAAATGTTCGGAGGGAAACGTCCGGGGGGGGGAATGTCCTACATTCATTGAACAAACAAACAAACAAACCCTTTTGGCACAGAACTCGTATGTGCTCCTTCGAAACATTCTGGCGAATTCTTATGATGTGAAAAAAGAGAAGTTTTAAATAAAATGTATATATTTATATACTTATATAGCGTCCGCGTTATGAATTAAATTTTTTTATGAGAACCAAATAGGAACTATAAAAAATTAAACTGCAAGCAATCAAGCGTTAAGTTCTTTCACATCACTTTTCCAATAAACTTTCAAGAATTTCTAATTTAGATTATATTTGTGAATTGGATAATAATAGAATTGTTATTTTGTATATAATTTCATAGTCAAAAATTATAAGTCATATATACCTACTTTATTAATTACATCAACGTTAGAAGATTAACAAATGTTAACATATTAAGGTCTTTATGATAATAACAAATTGAAGAACATTTTTTGTGTATATGTTTAGCTTTCAATGTTTTATCTGTACCAAGGATATGATAATGCTATTATACTACATTCCATCGATCCATATAATCACTAATATGCGCGTACATACCAAAATAATCTATCATTCCATCCCTGTTTGAATCAGTTTCATCCATGATGCAGCAGAGTTCGAATGTCGTTTTCTTCATTCCAAGATCCTTGAAAGTTTTGCTCAATTCGAACCAAGAGACGAAACCATCTAAATTTGTATCGAACACCTGTCGAAACAGTTTTTTTTTAACGAATGCACTGAACTGCGAGATGCGTGCTATTGTGCTTGATTTAAAAATAAAGTTTATGATAAATCATGTATTAAACCACTGCAGCTTCATTGGTTATTATCAGGAATATTATCAATTTTTTTTTAAATTTTCGATAACCAAACCCAACAGATGACCAATCAAACTACCTTGAAGGCTTTCCAAGTGTAGTCTTTTGCTTTAAACAGAGATTTTCGAGGAAACAGTGATCCGACTTCATGATAGGACAAATAAGTTATGAATTTAAAAATGTATTAGCATTGACCATTGATTATTATTATTGATCAATGTCTTATATACGTACCTACCTCTTTTATTTATTATTTCATCTCCAGTGACCAACAAAACCCATATATATCTCAGATTTGTTGACCCGTGGGTCAACAAATAATTTTGTTTTCTTTGTAAATGATATGATCAAACACAACTCACTGAAGAAGAAATGTCTGTTGCCATCTTGGTCAGTGAACATGTGCTGCATCATGCGTCTCACTGAATTCCACTTCATTCCTGTCTCGGAGGATGGCTCTCTGTACAGCTTGAATGTATCCACGGTGACTCCTGACGCCAGAATATCATCTCCTTTTGATAAGTCAAGTCTACTGAAAACAACTTTTTTTCCGGAGTCAGAATCTTTACCATCCGATTTGTCAGATGCAAGGGTCTTTGAGGCGCTGGCCACCCTTTGGCTGAGTGTCAGGTTGTCTTTGCCATCAAGTGTTGCCGTTTTGAGCTTTAGACTTGCCCTGAAAGTGCCTTTGTCATTAGTTTTACTTTTCTTCCTTTCGTGCTGTAAAAAAGTTCCAGATGGTCGAAAACTAGTCTCGTCTTTCAACTTGAATCTTTCCAGTGTTATAATGGATCTGCCCTTTACGGCAGAATTGTCTTCGGAAGATTTTGGTTCGAGAACGCCCTCATAATGGCTTACCTTCTTCAATCTTATAGGTGACAATTCGCTGACCTGCTGACCCGTTGGTGAAATAAGATTGGTTTTCAGCAAGCCTGGCTTGCTGGACTTTGCTGGCGACAGGTTTTTTATGGCTTGAGCAGCTCGTTGAGCGTTCATACCAGTCCAATCGGTAGCAGTTGTAGCTGGAACCATTTGGTCAGGAGATATAAAACGAAGAGCTGTTTTATTGTTAGGTAACTTGCTGAGAGGTACCTGGTACAAGGCAATAGGAGAGTTTGACAAATCAGTCAAAAACTGAGAATCAGAATTTGCAAGAGAGCGTTTAATTGTGGAGGTTACGGTTGTAGAAAATGGCTTTGGCGCTGTGTGGTATGTAGATGATGACACTGGCCCTTCAATCCTGCCAATTACGGTAGCAGAAGATTCTTTCTCTTTTTTATCATCACTGGTAAACGACTGTCGGATTGTTAAGAGTGTGAGCATGCTATCTACAGTGGGATCCGGTTGATGTTTTTGTAACGAAGCAAGTGACTTTTTATCAGAATCTTCACTAGATAGCGACGATCCAGCAGTATAAGAACTTGACGCTGATGTCGAACCAGCTGAACCACCACCGATGCATCTAGATCTCTGCAGTGTCGGCAAGACCATCCGTTTGTTTTGAACAACTCTTAGTGTTTTTTCACTGGTGGTTGACTGAATTTCAATTCTCTCGTCTGGAACCACTTCTTCTGGATCGCAGTTCATGATTTTGATGCCGTCTTCAGTACTCAACTGAAAATTGACCGTTTTACCTTGTCCGGTGATCGAAGCGTAGGATTTTTTGGCACTCGTCGAGTACTCTACTCGCCTTTCCTTGGCCAATAACGGTACTCTTGCTCCACCAGACGTGTGACTTGTTCTAGATTTTGATAAAATACTTTTACTTGCACCTGTTGTAAAAGGTTTCTCGTCTGAGGCAAACTTGTCTCTTTTAGTATCAGTTAAGCAAGAAGTAGTTGTTTGGTTCGGAGGATCAGAAAAAAAAACTTTGACATTAGACGTGGCTGTTGAAGAAGTGTAAGTAGAGCTGCTGTATGATTGTGATATTTGCGTCTTGGAATGGGCTGTGAGCGGGCTGTCGTCGCTGTTAAAGCAAACGGAGACTCGGTCAACTGGATAAGGATAGGCTCTATAACTAGAAGAAGTAATGAATGGTCTTAGTGGTTCGTTCTTTGATTCAAAAACATTTGCCAGATCAGTATTAACTAAACCTTTTGAACTTTTCGAAGAGCTCGATGTAAAACCAGTAGTCTTAGACTCGGAGGTAACCTTAAATGGCATATTTTCGATTTTGCGACTGGGAACTGCAGAATACAAGTCAGTTTTTATTTCGGGAAGATCAAATCTTGGTTTGGCTTTTTTGACTGGTGATGGGTAAGGAACGTCGTAAACAGGACTAAGTGAAAATCCGGAGGTTCTGGCGCTGTACGAGGTAGGACTAGGAGGATATTGTTGTTGTGTCTTTGTGGGACCATAATCCGTTTCGGTCATTTTGGAAAGGTCAAGAAACTCCTGCCTTCTGAGAGATTTTTTAATTTCTTTCTCGATGTCTACATGCGAATCAGTTTTAGGGCTACATGGAAGAGGACTTTGAGATGGCGATATTATAAACGGCTGTTCAGAAAATTTGCTTGAAGCGTTTTCTACTAGTACTCTAGGAACGCTTCCAAAAGTAGTTTCAAAAACTGGATTCTTTTTAGGTTCAATTTGCTTACTAAAAAGTTCTCTGGGTTTGATAATGGGCTCTGTTTGGGTTATTTCTTTATAGTTAGCTAGTTCACTAAAAGGACCAACGCGTTTACTAACATTTTCTATGTACGTACTACCACACACTACAGGATCCACATGGCTGGAAACAGATTTAACACTTGATTCAATATCTGTCTTATTTATTTGTACTAAAGTTTCATTCTGACTACACGGGACATTTTTAGAAATCGTTTGATAAATAGGTGTTTCTTCAACATTAACAAGATCAGCAACAGTGTCATAGATATTTTTGCTCGGATCCTGTCCAGTTTTCTCTGGAATTTTGAAAGCTACGGATTTTGTTGATTTCTCACTAATCTCTTCTCTGTCTGCAATAAACATTTTAAAACATAAGCTACTAATTTTTTTCTAATTAACGCTTTTTCTGAATAAATGAATTTGCACTATAGGCTTCTTAAAACTCGAATGTTATATTTACAGGTCTTATTGGAAAAAATGTGTTATGGTATGGCGCTATGATAGCCGAGCTGGTATGGTTTCAGACTTAAATGCAAAATGTTTTAGGTTCAACTCTCACTCGCTGCCATGTTATCGGAAAATTAAGGGGGGGGGGGTAAAGTTGTTTCTCCAAGGGGCATGTAAAAACTGTCTGTAAAAAGGTGTTCTATAAATACTCACATTGATTGATTGGTTGGTGATAAATAACTATTTATTGTGTTTGGTTATCAGTGTCACGAGCCTTAGCATTTTTTAAATTTGATTTATAATAAATAATAATCAATATGGCCGACTTTGTTTAATCTTATTAAATATTTACTTTCAATACTTTCCTGGGACTCAGACAGGACGGGTAACTTCCTCCGTTCATCATGTGTTGTGTCTCTGAACTTCTGTGGAAGAATTGTGATAAAAGTTTAGTGTTATACTTGACCCGATTCTTGTTTGAAAACACAGAGGGGCCTGATGCAGCACCTCTTCATCAATCATACATGCTATTATAATGACTATTTAATTATTATTGTTTTTTTTCTGTCTTTTTTGTGATTTTGAATGTATGTATTGATAACTGAATAAACAAACTCAAACATTAAAAGAATTATACCGTAAATAAATAATAAAAGCATTTACTTCATTTAATTCATCACTGAATTCATTGAAGACAAAGTGCAACAGATCTGGCAAATAAAAATTTTGTCTTTTGTAAATCCTGGTCTATTTAAAATAATTCTCAAACCTGATATGAACTCAACCTTGATAGTGCTTCTTCTGATCGACTTGGAACTTGAACTCTTGTGGTACTTCCCATTCGGTCAGCTCAGAAGCGGCTAAAAAAAGTAAATGAATAAGCAGAAAATTTTACCTGCTATTTTGCTCAGTGAAATGCAAATTGTATTCCAAATGCAATCGAGATTTTACCAGATAAAAATTGATCACTACCTATTATACTTGGTCGGTGAAGTAGACTTTTATCAGCAATTCCACTTCTTAAGCAAATGTTCTTTTAATAATAATAATATTAAAATGTTTATTAATAATAATAATATTAAAATGTTTATTAATAATAATAATAATATTAAAATGTTTATTAATAATAATAATATTAAAATGTTTATTAATAATTAATAGAACGTATAATTGTTTAAAAGACTATATTTATTGCTACAGCACAACACCCACTTCTAAGCTTCTCTCTGTTCTGCCAAACCACATGTTGCGAAAAACTGTTAAAGAACGGCAATTTCAAATTAACAAAAATGCTTAATATCGTCATTTTAAAATTTATACAAATAAAAAAAAAACAACTTCGGTTTCTTTGTTCACGATAGACTTAAAAATTAAAACCTATTTGTTTGAAATTTAGTACTCTTGTAAAACATGGCCAGGGAAATGTTTGTAATTACAGTCAAACCCCGTTAGTAAATACCCCCTTGGCTCTTGGCTGGGACCAAGCAAACGCGTATTTACAAACTGAGGGTATTTAATAACCAGGGTATTTACTATCGAGGTTTGACTGTATTTTGAAGAAAAAAAACCGCCAATCGGATGGTGTGTTTTGGTAATAAAAAGTAAACCTGGCCAATGG
Organism: Erpobdella octoculata; assembly: GCA_963978895.1. Classification (NCBI taxonomy): domain Eukaryota; kingdom Metazoa; phylum Annelida; class Clitellata; order Hirudinida; family Erpobdellidae; genus Erpobdella; species Erpobdella octoculata. The sequence continues at coordinate 28,994,862 of OZ022244.1, forward strand.
TGCCTATGTGCGAGCATTTAAATTTAAATTTAATTTGCATAAAAAAGTTTAAAGATTATGAATGAATAAGAGCAAAGTTATCTTGATATAACAACTGGATACACAACCTACGCATATTCATATGGTAATCTTACCATCAAAAGTTCTATATTGTAATCTTACCAGAAAAAGTTACATATTCATATTGTCATCTTACCAGAAAAAGTTACATATTCATATTGTTATCTTACCAGAAAAAGTTACATATTCATATTGTAATCTTACCGTCAAAACTTACATATTCATGTTGTAATCTTACCGTCAAAAGTTACATATTCATATTGTAATCTTACAATCAAAAGTTACATATTCATATTGTAATCGTACCATCAAAAGGTATCTTTCCACCTCGCTTAATGCCAAGAACAACGAGCATTGCTTGTACATCATCACGACTCAAGTCCAGTCCAAGATGCAGCATGGTGAACCTTTAATTTATACTTTATAAAGTAAACAAGTGAACCGTAAAATCTTTGTTTTTAGAAATTCTTCTTATTTTTAATTCAAAAAATCTTAGTTTTTTGCAAATCATTTTTTGATGATTATAAATCTATAAAATAGAAAAACATTGACCAAAATCTTCTAAATACTTGATATGTGAAGTTCGTGAGGATGGAAAATATAAGTAACTTTCGGATCAATATGGAAAAAAGTTTTTACTATAAATCTTTGATTTGAAAAATGTAGTATTGTTTTCTTGGAATGTAAGTTCAAGTTAACTGATTACATTATTTTTCTAAAAAAAATTGAATTTTTTAAAACGTAAAAAATTTTAATTTAATTTTTAATTTTTATATTTCATTCAAATTTTGTCCAATTGATCTACAATTTCAATCAAATGCAATGTCATTGATAGAAATTCAACAAATCAAATTTTAGCTCGATTGGTTGAGGGCAAGTATATTTTGTAAGCGTTAATAGGTCCCAACGCTTGCTCAAGCAGGGAAACACGGTGAAGTTAATATAAAGGATTTATAAAGAAAAGTCATAAAATTCTTTTGCGTAAATTAAAATATCAAATAAATAGATTTAATGTAAAATTTGAGTCAAGATATGTTGACGTACCTTAAATCTCTCTCGTTTAAAAACCCATCTTTGTCTTTGTCGAATATTTTAAAAGCTTCTTTCATAAACTTTTGCTGGTTTTCACCGACATATTCAACATCGTCGTCTTCATCGTCGCCAAAGTCTTCTTCGTCGTCTTCTCCGCATCTGATTCTACCATTTTCTGAAAGAGCCAACTCGTTTCTCTCGAAAGCTTCGGCCTCGTCGAAAAGAACGTGAACAACAGACTCGTTGCAGTCGTTGGCAACCTTGGAGTCGTCTATTCCAGGAACCGGTGGAGGCAAGAAGACCTTTTTGTCGGTATTTTCTTCGTAGTTTATCATCGCTTCGCTAAATTCTTCAAAGCTGATGAAGCCGTCGCCTACATCACATAAATATCATTCTTGATTTGAACAGTTTTCATTTTTGGAAACTTGCTTCTAAAAAGGCAGCTTAATAAAATACTTTGGCTGGCTGGTGAGGAACTGGCTTGGGACTGGCTTGCCAAAGCAAGGCGGAGTTCACACATAGATTATATGTGTATAAATAGTCGGATATATATATTTATATAAGCCTTAAAGCAAAAGTATTAAACTCATTTAAACCGTTTTTGTCGACGGCTTTGAACAGCTGGTTAACATCATCACTCATGGGCCGCATGCCAAGTGAAGTCATTGTAAAGTGAATTTCAGAGGAGCTGATCTGACCGTCACCGTCGTGGTCAAAAGTCGCAAAGGCGACTCTCATCGCTGAAAATTAAAGTTTACAAATTACAACAAATCTGCAGCTCCCGTATAGATGCTGTCTGACTGAAAAATCGTCATTTACTTTGAATGCTCCTGTCTTCCACTTCGCCATCTGCTAACAGTGACATGTCAGACATTTTTCTGCTGTGAGCTGAGCGACTCATCAGCTATTAAATAAAGGAAAAACTTTTTAAGGTGAAAAAAAAAGTTAAACTGAGTTTGACGTTTGGGTTTCCGCTAATTCTAGCGTTTAGGCATGGTTTGTGGACCGTAGGAAATGAAAATGGGTCCCACTTTATTACTGTCTGCCACAAAAAGTTTATATACTCATTTAACAAACCCGAATCGAACGTTTGTCTTTTGCTCCACCAGGATTCAAACCCGCAACCATCACAAGTTGTTAGTCAAATGAAATGCGTTGAGCATTTTGCTAATGGTCTTAATGGTGGATCGTGATTAGAAAAATTCCAGTAAAAAAAACGTATTGATGTCAAATAAACATTCCAAATAAAAATCTTCAATTTTCTCTATACGGTCAGAATCTCATTGAAAATTCAGCATATGGACGTTAGGAGCAACTGACAAATTATGATTGGAAAATATCTACAGCTAATTGCCTATTGGAAATACCAATGCAATCAACGCCTCTCTGCTCATTAGTATTCTGTGTGCTTATCTTTGCGTTCAATCCTAAACATTAGCTACATCCGGATTATTGTGGGCCGATTTTCATCTAATGAGTACTTTTTCGTGTCAGATGTAAATTATTTATTTATAATTTTTTTTTAGATCAGCACGTAAAAAAAGTAAATTAATTGTGATAGCGCGAAAATGACCTAATTCTTTTTTTTCTAAAATAAATTAATCTTTTTTTTTTTTTGGTAGCATAACCAGGAAGTTTACCTTGCGTTGAGACCTGCCAACTGTTCCCGCCATGAGTCTGACAAAATCTACAAAAAACGTGTTCAATTGTTAAAGCCGTTAGTTTTGAATTTTTAAATACAGTTAAAGTCCTTTTGAGTGGATCCTTTACAAGCGGCTCTTAGCAACGGACACATTCGCTCGGAATGAAATTTCTTAAATCTGTATCTAGTCTATTTAATGTAGCTTGTCCCTGAAGTATACGGACAGACACGAGAAGCGGACACTTTTACTTTTTATCCGAGGGTGTCCGCTCTTCAAGACTTTTACTGTATTTAAAACAATAACTTAAGTACGGTCTTACTTACCTTCGTAGAACAGGCGATCCTTCGCAGGTACGCCGGCAACTGACATCATCATATCCAAGTCTCTGTCGCTCACGTGAACTCCAACGTCCCACATGGTGGCTCTGAGTTCATCTTTGTCCACGAAGCCGTTACAGTCCCTGTCCATGGCCGTGAATAAAGGTCTAAAATCGAGCTCTTGAGTCATCAAACGAGCCCCGGATCTGAACACAGAACTCTTCCTTCTCGAATAGCGATAAGCCGCCATCTTTTTATCGTCTGTTATTTAATCAATTATTATCGATCCAATTAGGAAATAATAATAAAATCTCAACTAGAAATAAATTATAGTATTTTAAAAAAAGAATTTAATATTGTATATTTTTCTTCCAGTAACAGTTACTTATCGCAAAAAAAAACAGGTTACTCAAACTGAGCGTTGAGAGCAAGTGTGGTTATTTTTTTCATCTCCAGCTCCACCGACCAATCGACAATTAATATAAGGCACGGAAACCATGGAACGTCCAAGCAAAACAATTAGGACGTTCATTTGCCATGCATAACGACACAGTTGCGTACAAACACTAGAAATGTGTACACTCAACGATAGCATAACCTGCAATAAGAACAAACCACCAGTTTTTGTACGAATGTGATGTACAATAGCCAGGCGCGGCGCTGGGCGGGGGGGTCCAGGGGTCCGGACCCCCCCAGCTCCGACAGGTGTCACCCGTGGGATTTTTGCAAATCCAAAGACTTTTTTTACTGGGGGGGGGGTACTTGAATCTCATTGGGTTAATCACTGTATTTTTAACTGGTTTGAGACTGAGTTTGACTATCTTCAGTTTGCAGTTTTTTTTTCTTTCATTGCTAAATTATTAAAGATACCAAAAAAATACTGCAGACTAAAAATAGTCCAAAAAAATTTTCCCCTGCGGCGGGCTTTCTTTTTCTTTTTTTCCTTTTTCAAACTATGTTTTTCCTGCATGGAGTTTAAACTATATTATAGTGGTTATTCTTAAACAATCTGTATAGTTTGATGATGATTCACTGTTTTTTAAATCCTTTATATTATTTTCGATTGTCTGTCTTCCAGTCACAAACTTTGAGTCTCAAAATTAACTCACTTCCCGTTATCCGATCGAGCTGAAATTTGGCACATCGACTTGGGCTGCGAGACAATTGAATCTATCAAAATTTCAGTCAAAACGGTCCCCGTCAAAACGGTCCCCGTCAAAACGGTCCCCGTCAAAACTGCCCCCGTCAAAACGGTCCTTGTCAAAACGGTCCCAGTCAAAACGGTCCCAGTCAAAACGGTCCCAGTCAAAACGGTCCCCGTCAAAACGGTCCCCGTCAAAACGGTCCCCGTCAAAACGGTCCCCGTCAAAACGGCCCCCGTCAAAACGGCCCCGTCAAAAGGGTCCATATTTTTTAATTTGAATTTAATTTTTGAATTTGGCTCTGGGCTTAAAAATAAAAATCTAGGATCGTATATAAAGGATTTATAATAAAATCTTTGTTTTTATGGGTTAGTTTTTTTACTGTTTAGTACTTTATGATATTATTGAATAATAATTTTAATAGCTTCGTTCGTTTTCTGAACTCTTACTTCGTGTTAGTTGAATACATTTTAATTTTTGAAAAAACTAGTAATAACAACAAATATTTTTCTATTTGTATTTGAACTTTTGCCATAACAAACCTAGATAAACTAGAGAAAAACAGGACTAAATTGTGATCTGCAAGTGTAAATATTTCAGTATTTATTTCTTACATAGTTCTATATATATATACTAGCAGTGCCCGTAGCGGCTTCGCTCGCATGAAATTAGAGAATTTGAACCGTGCATCCATAGGTGTCGGCTCGCCCGTCGACAACTTGGCCCAGCCCGTTTCAAAACCAAAATTCCTGGCCCGGCACGGCCTGTCTAATTTGGGCCCGGCCCGTTTTTACAGGCCTAGAAATTCTATATACTTGATGAAAAACTTCGGCCCATCCCACGTTGACTTCAGGTTTGGCCCGGCCCGTCTGAAGACCCTAAAACTACAAAAATGACTATATGCTTAGTGAAAAACCTCGGCCCGTACCACCTTGATTTAAGGTTTAGCCTGGCCCGTAAGAAGACCCTAAAATAACGACTTGGCACGACCGGTGATAAACTGGACTCAGCTACTTTAAACCGGCACAAAACCTCAAAATACAAAGTTTTACATCTGTAATGCTTGCAGTTGTTGAGTAGCAGTTATTTTAAAATCAAATAACCCTTATTTTGACCCCACATTTTAAGTCATGGAAACCAAAGTTTTAAAAAATGGTGAAACACTTATATCGTTATTTTTGAGGCACTGGTGGCAGAGCGGTAGAGCGTTCGCCTGTCGATCGTTAGGAAATTAGAGAGTTTGAACCGTGCATCCATAGTAGAGATCATTTTTTTAGGTCTCGGCTCGGCCCGTCGACAAATTAGCCCAGCCCGTTTTAAAAACCCAAACTCCTAATCCAGCACAGCCCGTCTGAATTAGGCCCGGCCCATTTTTACAGGCCTAGAAGTTCTATATACTTGATGAAAAACTTCGGCCCGTCCCACCTTGACCTCAGGTTTGGCCCGGCCAAACTGAAGACCCTAAAATCACTAAAATATCTATATACTTGGTGAAAAACCTCGGCCCGTCCCACTTTGATTTAAGGTTTGGCCTGGCCCGTGTGAAGACTCTAAAATAACGGCTTGGCCCGGCCGATGATAAACTGGACTTAGCTACTTTTAACCGGCACAAAACTTCAAAATACTAATTTTTACATTTGTAGCACTTACACTTTGTAAGTAGCAAATAACCCTTATTTCCACCCCACATTTGAGGTCCTGGAAACCAAATTTTCAAAAAATGCTAAAACACGTATTTCATTATTTTTGGAGTAGAAACTAAATACTAATTTTTACTTCTGTAGCATTAACAGTTTTTGAGTAGCAGCTATTTTAAAAACCAAATAACCCAAAAAATGATGAAACACGTATATCTTTTTTTCTGAGTAGATACTAAGTATTAATTTTTACATCTGTGGCAATTACAGTTGTTGAGTAGCAGTTACTTTAAAAACCAAATAACCCTATTTTCCACCCCACATTTGAAGTCCTGGAAACCAAATTTTCAAAAAATTGTGAAACCCGTATATCATTATTTTTAGAGTAGAAACTAAATACTAATTTTTACTTTTGTAGCATCAACAGTTTTTGAGTAAAAGCTACTTTAAAAACCAAATAACCCAATTTTCCAACCCACATTTGAGGTCCGGGAAACCAAATTTGTAAAAAAATGGTGAAACACGTATATCTTTATTTTTAGAAAAAAAACTAAATAATAATTTTTACATCTGTGGTATTTACTGTTTTTGAGTAGCAGTTTCTATAAAAGACAATTAGCCCTATTTTCCACCCCACATTTGAAGTCCTGAAAACCAAATTTTCAAAAAATGCTAAAACACGTATTTCATTATTTTTGGAGTAGAAACTAAGTACTAATTTTTACTCCTGTAGCATTAACAGTTTTTGAGTAGAAGCTACTTTAAAAACCAAATAACCCAATTTTCCAACCCACATTTGAGGTCCGGGAAACCGAATTTTCAAAAATTGGTGAAACACGTATCTTTTTATTTTTCAAAAAGAATCTATATACCAAATTTCAAAATCTCCTCATTTTTGGTTTTCGAGATATACATTGTTTTAGAAAAAAGTTTGTTTTCCAGTTTTTTCCCCTCAGGAGCAAAATTTTAAAAAATCCTTTCTTAGCGGATGTTTACGCTATAAAAGTAATATAAGTTCCAACTTTCACGTTCCTAGGATGAGGCGTTTGAGCTGGGCGTTGATTATCAGTCAGTCAGGACATGTTCTTTTATATATATAGATATATATATATATATATATTTCAACTAGTCCTTGGACATTTTGGACCCCCCCAGAACAAAATTCCTGGCGCCGCCCCTGACAATAGCGGTTGAACATATGTTGGTAACAAAAGATGCTGGCTCTTCCTCAACAGTAAAATATAGTCGCTTGTGTTCAAATCCATCAAATTTTCTTTAATGGACATTTTACTAACTTTAAAAGTCATCTTATTTCAAGCTGACAAAATCTTTTTTCAGACATTTCAGTACATCTTTTTACCCTGCTCACATTTCAATAACATCACAGATGTCATGCAGTTGTGCTTTGTACGAAGCTGGTAGATGTTTTAACAAACCTGTTGAAGTTTTGATGTTATTTAAGATATTAATTCGTTCTCCAGTTGTTGAAACCAACAGACATATGCAGCCCTTATTCTTTCTAAACTGATTGAATCAAAAGACGTGAACAATGAATTATCTAGTTTATGAATATCTAGTACACTTTCAAAGTCTTTCATACAAATCAGTGTCCGATTGAAATAAAAAGCGAAAGTTGTCTGAAAAACTTATAACAAAAGCTTGAAAAACAAAAATAAGAAATAGTGTTCATAACAATTATTCAAATTTGTTGAGTAAATTTTCTAAAGAATCAGCAATTTAAAAAATTGTTAATTTAAAAAATTTTAATCAGCATCTTTTTCTTCTTCTTCTTCTTCTCTAATTCTCCACTTCTGAGCTCCAGGAATGTTCTCGAAAACATTTTCAAGGCACCTAGCAGTCGTACCACCAGCTGGTGAATCGTGATTTCCCGATCCGTCTTGATACGGCCACGTATTTCGGCTCAAGACATACCCATCGGGAAGGAGTTCATCTTCCGAACGTCTGACACTGAACTTTAGAGTGTAGTTGTCATAGTCGAAACTTCCAGCGTTGTCTTCACTGAAAATAGAACTGAAAGGTGGTCGCAGGTCAGCTTCGACATTGTCACCAACGTTCCCGTCGAGCAAGAGAAATGAAACGGCTTTTCTGCGAGGTACTGAGATTTCGTTTTCATTTGTGTATTTCTCATGATGGTCAATCGATGGCTCTGTCTGTTCGGAAGATGGCAAAGGTACCAATGTTTCACCTCTCTCAGAGTAATATCTAGGATCTAAACTGCAATTGATCACAAAGTCGTTTCTCAAGTCAGCTGAAGAGAAAATCTCTTTATCATTTAAAGCACGAGCATCTTCACTCAATATGTCATGCTCTACAATGACTCCGTTATCGGTATCATTACTGATGACGCATGTAATGTTGTCGTGTAATACTGAGTACTTTTCACTGCGTTCAATTGATGGCTCAATCGTTTCCAAATTATTGTAACTGATACTTTGTTTTTCAGAGTAACGTGGTTCGATGGAACTAATTGGAGCTGTAGAAACACTTTCTAGATAGCTTTCGTCTTTATCATAGAAGACTGAGTTACCGCAGGTTATTGTATTTTCAAAATTTTCTTCAATTTCATCAATTTCAAGGGGCTTGATTAATACACGACATATCTGCTCTTGGCTAACTTTATTTTCGTCAAAAAGAGCTAGTCTTATTGCGTTTTTGTCTTCGTCATCAACACTGGCTGAGTACTCCATATGTTGTAAGTTTTCCTTTGGAATTTCTTCACATGTTGGTTGGAAAAACGCTTCGCCAGATTCAACAAACACTTGTTTTCCATCATAAAAGCATTTTTTATCATCATCATTATCAACGGTGCTCAAGGACAGCTGTTTCTTGTCAGCATAACGTTGTTCAGCGGCTTCGGTATTTGATATTGCCAGATCTTCCATGGGGTTACCAGTCATTTCCTGGTTGTTATCATTCATCGCATCACCTTTAGTAAACTGTACTTCATGTTTTGGTGAAGATTTGTTTTTGTCGTTGCTGACTTCTCTAGGGAAAATGAGTGGTATCTTTTGATCATTTTCCTCATCTTTAACTCTGGCTGAATACTCCACAAGTTGTACGTTTTCCTGTGGAATTACTTCCCATGTTGGTTCACCAAACGTTCCGCCAGATTCAACAAACACTTGTTTTCCATCATAAAAGCATTTTCCATCATCATCATCATCATTATCATCGGTGCTCAAAGAAAGCTGTTCTTTGTCAGCAAAACGTTGTTCAGCGGCTTCAATTCCTTCAGTATTTGATATTGTTAGATCTTCCTTGGAGTGACTAATCATTTCCTGGTTGTTATCATTCATCTCATCATCTTCAGTAAACTGTACTTCATGTTTTGGCGGAGATTCGTTTTCGCCGTGGTTGACTTCTGTGGGAAAAATGGGTTGTAACTTTGGATCATTTTCCTCGTTTTCAATACTGGCTGAATACTCCAAAAGTTGTAAGTTTTCCTGTGGAATAACTTCCCATGTTGGTTCGCCAGATTCAACAAACACTCGTTTTCCATCACCTTCAATAAACTGTACTTCATGTTTTGGCTCAGATTCGTTTTGGTCGCGGTCGACTTCTGTTGGGAAAATGAGTGGTATCTTCTGATAATTTTCCTTGGTTAGCACGTAGTCTCCGAACTTGATGTCACTTACACATTTTACTTTCGATTCTTTTAAAATCATCTTTTCATTTACTGGCTGTGTTGTTTTCTTATCATCAAAGCTACAAGCAGCCTCTTTCGTTTCAAATATTTCTCCAATCGTCTGCTCTTCTGGCGAAGATTCGTTTTCGTCATGGTCGACTTCTGTGGGAAAAATGGGAGGTAACTTTAAATCATTTTCCTCGTTTTCAATACTGGCTGAATACTCCAAAAGTTGTAAGTTTTCCTGTGGAATAACTTCCCATGTTGGCTCGCCAGATTCAACAAACACTCGTTTTCCATCACCTTCAGTAAACTGTACTTCATGTTTTGGCTCAGATTCGTTTTGGTCGCGGTCGACTTCTGTAGGGAAAATGAGTGGTATCTTCTGATCATTTTCCTTGGTTAGTAGGTAGTCTCCGAACTTGATGTCACTTAAAATTTTTACTTTCGATTCTTTTAAAATCATCTCTTCATTTACTGGCTGTGTTGTTTTTTTATCATCAAAGCTACAAGCAGCCTCTTTCGTTTCAAATATTTCTCCAATCGTCTGCTCTTCGATGACAGTTACGTCATCGCAAGGATGCTCAAACTCCGGCGATGCCAGGTCCACTATCACTTTGATACCATGCCCAGGCACAAGTTCTTCATTACCGCTGACAACACCAGGAAAATCCTCTACTGGATCATCGCCGTAACAAAGTTGCTGCTTGGCAGCATAACCATCACTTGCAGCTTCGCCACCGATGTCTTCTTCGAAACCATCAGCGAATGTTCTTATATTGACTTCGTATTCGTCGTTTTTCTCTTTTATAAACTCATTAACAAGTTTCATTTTCTCACCAATCGAATCCTCATTTTCACGAATAACTGTAACGACTTCACTACTAGAGCCAGGAATGGAATTATCTTGTGTTGTGCTTTTATTAATCTTGTCGACGCCAGCTCCAACTTCCATCTCGCCTAACTCGCGACCACTATCAACTGGTTCGCCATTTTCATCGACTTTCTTAAAACTGACAATCGACATAAGATCTTCTTCGTCGTATTTGATATAATCCTCTTCGAAGCTGAGATTGTAGTCGCTGGTGAGATCATTGGTTTCCCGGGGGTTTTTGTGCGATAAAGACGACTCGCTACTTTCAGTCATTTTCTGAGCCTCATTTTCAGTGCTTTTATTATAATCTTGACAACTGTCAGTATCTGCACTTCTAAGTCCTAGACTAAGTTCGTCTACGTTTTGTTCATTGAAGTCAGTCTTTTCGACAATCCGGTTATCAGCTGCTGACGTAACATCGTCCTCTTCTTTATCAACAAAGTCTAAAATGTCGATGTCGTCGCTGGCTCCATCGCTTGCACAAAGCCCTTTGACTACAATGTCAAATCGTCCGATGCGTTTTAGACTTTTTTCCAGGTCATCAACGCACGTGCTGCTCTCATTTCTGGCTATCCATCTTTGTAGAAAGACCAGGGCCTAGAAAATCGCCGATAAAAATTTTTTTTTAGTGATTATTTGCACTACAGGAGATGAAATATATAGCAAAATAAGAATAGGTGCAAAAAAGTTTACCTGCTCGTGGGAAATATCAAAAGAAGATTTGATGTCTTCTATTTGGTTCTTTTCGAAGTTGAGGATGTGCGCCAGGAGGATCCAATCTGTACCGAGCTGCTCCGAAATGTCTGTGAGTCTGAGATTTTTTCTTTCCATATCTTCATCTGAAAAGGAATTTTTTTTATTGCAATGTGAGTTAACGTATTACGTTATTCATGCGCGGCTTAATGATAATAAGCTTGGTGGTAAAATTTGCAAGCGTTAGATAACCGAAATGCTTGAAAGTTTTTTTTAGCATGGTGAAGAATTCTAACGGTAGTATTTGGTCAAAATGGTTAATGAAATGTTAGTGTCACAGATGAGAAAGCCATTAGTCTAGTGAAAAAAATTGGTCTTTAAGCAGAAATTGGTCTTTAAGCAGAAAGGCTGGTGGTGGAAGGGACTCCCGCAGGCACAATCAGGGCACGGAGGGGTGGGGAGGGGAGGGAGGGACACCGTACAAAGATTTGCATTTGTATTTATTGCGCAAATCACCCACAAGTTAGAAAGTTCAAGGGATGCAGAAGTCTTAGTATTTGCCAAAGTTGCGGCGTCACTATAATGTAATGTGCGTAAATAGGTACCAATGACAGTGACATGAATTAAACATTATTAGCCAAAATAAAGGACAAAATCTAATTAAATTATGATTATTTTAATTGAATAAAATACCTTCGGTTATTTTGTTCTTTCTGTAATAATAATTCTGAGCATCCACTTTTGAAAACTGAGACAGCATGCAGTTGGTTGTGTGGTTTAGTTTTTCTGGAATGAAAATTCCCAACACACAATCATCGTAGAAACCAGAATGTCTATTTTTGGAATTGGTGGAAACTGGTTTGTGGACAGATCCAAAGGCAAATCTGATGTAGCTATCCACGGCCGAATCGTCGGCGTTTTTTGTCCTGACGAGCAAAGGCAGTCTGGTGTTGTAGGTGCTGTGACATGCGATGACATTATTGATGTTGTCCTTCTCTTTGCTTGACGGTTCTCTTGAAAATTCTTGCACTGGACTGCGCCTGTTTATTTTACTGGCGCCATCACTCTCTGTGAGAACTTCCAGATTTTCGGAAAGCGAAACTGAAACCGGATCACCGTCAGCAAGCTGATCAAAGTAGAATTTAAAACGTGAACAGAAAAGTACGTAATTTTAAAAGAATCTGTAGTCACAGAACAAAACGAATTATTTTATAATTTAAAGCAAAACCACAGAAATTCCTTCCAACCTCCACCAGAGGTCCTCTCGCTAATTCTGTAAACTGCTGCATTTTTTCAAGCGTTTGTTTCTCGTTGGGCTCTGTCATGCACATCACTCTCAGTTTCACTTGATCCGACTTTTGACTCCGCCTCTTTCCAAAGACAGCAAATCTGGCCATGACAGGCACTTGATGACACGAGTTGAACAGCAAAGGAAGCTTTTTTAAACAGTCCTCTTTGTCTTTAGCATCAACAAGCCAAAACCTGAGTGGTCAAAGTTTAACCCCCAAAAAATTGTTTTAATTATTTTTAATCTACGTTTTTTTTGCTCAGCCTAGATTGACTAGTTTGTTAATAAAGACATTTTTTAGTTATTAAACAATGTGTTTGTTATCATCTATTTTACGAGTATTCTGAAAATTTCAGACCACTAACTAGTCGGGAAATTGGTTAAGTATTAACTACAAAATTCGGCCTAAACAGACACCAAACTTAAGTAAAGGGGTGCTAATTTAAAGCTTTTTTGAAAAGCAAATCACCTTGCAGATACATCAGTGCTAAAAGTGGCAGTGTTGTTTAAAATGTCCTTTACAGTCGATTCTGTGATGTCTGTCCAGCTGAGAGAGCTTGCATCTGACAGTTATTAAAGTAATTTTAGGTGAAAAAAACAAAGCAGCACACAGATATAATCTTATAAACATATAATCACAATTTGACATTTGATCATCTGATATCGAGTTCTAATTTATATTTTGACAAAACAGGCGTTTCTTCAGTAGTTACGCAAGTCCATAAAACCTGTTTAACATCTTCAACATGCTTAATTTTTACCATTTTGTCACCATTTCAACTAAAAAAATACTACTAACCAAATCCTAGACTCACACAATTAAAACAAATCACGTATCCTAAATTCTACAAACTTCCAAGATTGTATAACAGCCTAAGCGAAGAAGAAGTCATTCCAGAATCATCTGGCGAGTTTCGTGGTGGAAGGGGAATGGTAACGGATACGGGCTGGTGGAATTTCCTGCATCTCGGTTCGATGGAGACCACAGGACTGCACGTGAAGCTGCTACTTTCCGTGTCGTTCATTATGCTGTCGTGTAGTTCTTTGTCTGTTTTGAAGACCTGGCGACAGTTGATGAAGTTTCTATTAACTAAGACGAAACATTCAGAGCGCGGTAGATGTACCAGATAGCAAATTTGACTATATGGAACATTCCTAGTTAAGACGCAAAGCCAGTTATCAACGACAACACACTAGAAAATGGTTTGCAGAGTGAGAAAAAAAAACGTTTCACCTGCAATCCCACGTTGGTTATTTTGGTGACGGCCCCTTGTGGGAAATCAATCTTGACCAGAGGACAGACAGACGACTGAAGAACGCCCCCTTCAGGACCGACTTGTCGTAAGTCCTTCTTGACGCGAGAAATGAGAACGAAATAGGACGGCAGACTGTTGAAAAGGACGCGATGAACTGAGCTGTCGAACAGCTGCTCTGCTGGCTCTAGATCTTCAGATGAATAAGGTGATTAATAATGAAAATATAATCATTCATTATGATGCGAACATGACATGACTGTCAAATGTAACAGAACTGATAATACCAGGGGCGTAGCCAAGAAAGTTTCAATAAAAAAATTGTCTCTAAAAATTATCTTTTCTTCCACAAAATGACCAAGGACCGGTGTTGGGGGCTGGGCGTTGGGGGGTTGGGGGATGGGTGTTGGGGGTTGGGCGTTGGGCGTTGGGGTGCTGGGGGTTGGGGGATGGGGGTTGGGGGTTTGAGGTAGTCGTGTCCAAATTTCAAATTATCTTTTAAAAGAAAGCTGTTTTCTTGCAAAAATACTCCATGACAGAGGAAATGCTGTATCTCATTTTAATCCTAGCACATTATAAAATTAAATCGTTTTTCTCCGTGGGGCATGTGAAAGAACAGCGCCTCTGAGCTCTGCAAGAAGCGCTATATTAATTAATACACATTTTTACATTTAAAATAAGTTACATTAAAACTAAAAACATATTCTGGAGTTTTATTTCGGGAGGGGGGTTGAACTCTTAAAACCACGCCAAGCTAGGCCTTTGAATATTACATAACAAAAAAAAATGCCATCCTATATGATGCAATATATAAATGAAATAAATTTTATGTATAAAACAATTTTATTTAATGGGATTAAGTAATTTATATATATATATTTAAATGAGTCTGTTTTGAGGCTGTGAGTCTGTCTTTTATAGAAATCTAAACCGCTGGAGCGATCTTGATGAAATATGGCAAGGAAGTAGTTCTCATACAGGGGAAGAAAGTTAAGAAAGTTTGGACTCCCTACTCCGATCCCCCGGCTCAGGGTGGCCAAAAAACCTTTCCAGGCCGAAAGTGCCTATGTACGACCATCAAAGGTAATTGCGTAATAAAATTTAAATTTAGCTTACGTAACAACGTTTAAGGCTTCAAGCAACTTTTAGCCAGTTTTAGCAAATCCATTTTAAGTTTTTTGGGCTAAAAGAAGTTAGGAAAAAATGGAAAAGAAAAAAATGATTGCGAGCGGGAACGGGAACGGGAGAGCAAGCGTGAGGGAGAACGGAAAAGAGACCGGAAGCGGGAGAGAAAGCGGGGAAGGAGCAAGAGAGAAAAACGATAAAAAAAACTTCTGAAAACCCCGAGCAACGCCAGGTAACCCTGCTAGTATTCAATACAAGCGAAATAAAAAATGACATGATTGTAGGTTTTTTTTAAGAAAGCAGGTTAAAAATTTACCATCTAAGTACTTCTTCAGGTCTTTACTCGCTTCAGGTTCTTGGTGTTCAGTCCAGGTTTTGCCATCGTCTTCACTCTTCAGTATGCACAGCTCTCGTTCGTGTGGCTTAATGCCCCCAAAATGGGGCATTTCCAATAAAATTGGTCTGGAGAAATTTTCGAATTCGCAAATTGTATTTTATCTCTGTTTTAATCAAGTTTACTTGGATAAATAATGAACAAAGTTAAAAAAATCTATGTATATAAAAATGACATATACACACATCCATATGCATATAGGTATATATATCTATATATATATACATATACAGATACATATTTACATATACATAAATGAGCGGAAACGGGAACGGAAAAGCAACTGAAAGCGAAAGAGCAGGCTGGAAAGGGAAAGCGACCGGGAACGGGAAAGCAAGCGAAAACGGGAAAACGACCGACATCAAAAGAGCAAGAGGGAAAGAGAAAGTGACCGGGAGCGGGAAAGCGACCGGGAGCGAGAACACGACCGGGAGCGGGAAAGCAAGCGGGGAAGGAAGCGGGAGCGAGAAAGACAAGTAATTAGAAAAACCTCTAAAAACCCCGGGCAACGCCGGGTACCCCGCTAGTTTTAAATAAAATAAATCTAATCGAATGATTTTCAAATGTTACCACGCTATGTCTACATTGATCCCGACTTTATAAAGTGCTCATAATAACCAAGAAAAATTAAAGGTCTATATATCAAATCAAGAACTCAGCAAGCACTATGATACCTCACCTATATTATATTCTCCAAACAAGCGCAATTTCTGCAAACTAACTTTTCAAACTGGCTGACATCTGATGATAACTTGAAAACTCTGTTTACGTGACCTTCACCTTCGGCGAGAACGAAAGGGCCGGGTAGCTTGTGGTTCCTAATGAGCTTGCAGATGACCCTGGTGGGGCGAGCAACCCGATTGGCCGGGATTATGAAACGCACACCCGAATGCCTACCCCCCACCGCTATACAGCCTCTTGCATCGACTATGAAACTCGTCAAAAATCTGGAAAGCATTGTTTAAATTCTACATTTAAAATTCTGCTTACATTTAAATCTCTGGATATTTTATAACAGAAAACAAAATAATATATCAACCCTTTAAAAGGCAACTGTGGAGTTGAATCAGAAAACTCAGTTTTGTTCACTTCGACCTAAAGTAAATATTTAAGTGGTCGTAACCAAATAATTACTTTCATAAAAGGTTAAGCATGGCCCCCGGATCTCTGAAACATCACTCTTTAAATATAATATACCTCTTTATTGACGACAACTGTTGGAATGTTGGCATTTCTGTTTTCATCGTTCTCAAGAGAACAATATCGGCTTTCGGCGGTACCAATGGCCAAGTTATAACTCCTTCTATCTCTAACGCTTTTAGAACTACTCCTTTCACTTCTTAGTATTTTTTCATCAAATTCATCTTTTTTTGAAAAACCCTGAGAACCTGACAAAGTCTCCTCAATTTTGTGCACCACACCCTTGTCGAAATCTTTCGTTTCTAAAACTCCCAGCCACGTTTCTCTTCTTTTATCTGCTTTATGACTTTTCGCTCCAGGCCTGCCAACGTTTTTGTCACCCTCGTCCACTTCCATCACAGTGCAACCGTAACGTTCCAGCGAAGAGCTTTCATCTCCGGGACAACTGTCAGGCAGCTTCAGTATTTTTTCTCCTTCTTTCTTTGCAAAAGACGGCGAATAGTAGGGAGAATGAGAGGGCGAGTCAAACAGCAAGCCGCCTGTAGCAGAAATGGGAGTTAAGAGTAGGGAGGGAGTTTCGGCCACGCAGAGCATGACCTCTGAGTCATCAGTGAAAGCGCCTGGTGTCTGGGGAGAAGTGTAAGTGAGATGGGCCGTGTACGAGTTCAAGTCAGAGGATAGGGAACCGTGTGACGGCATAATGTCCCCCGACATTAGCTTGTTGAGGTCGAGAAAATCTTGTACCTGAAGTTTTCGATTTATTTTATTATTTTTTAATTAGCATAAAAAATAAATATTAATTATAAATTTGGAAAGCTATTATTTTTTAATTAGCATAATAAATAACTATTAATTATAAATTTGGATAGCTATTATTTTTTAATTAGCATAAAAAATAACTATTAATTATAAATTTGGAAAGCTATTATTTTTTAATTAGCATAAAAAATAACTATTAATTATAAATTTAGATAGCTGTTTTAATATATAAATATCTAAATACCTTATATACATTTCCTTTATGCATGGCACCATCTGAAGAACGGTAATAAATTTTGAGCAATTTTTATCCGAACAATGAATCAAATAAGGCACGCGTTCAAAAAATAAATTATTAGAAAAAATTCGTTTAATAAAATATTCAGATTTCGGTCACCCTGACTGAGGTCTTCGTTGGATTTCCTCAAATTTCCCGGAGAGTTGAAAACATCATCTGAACAAAGACAATTAATTTCTCCATCATTAGAACAAAGACAATACATTTCTCCATCATTAGAACCAAGACAATTAATTTCTCCATCATTACAACAAAGACAATACATTTCTCCATCATTAGAACAAAGAAAATTAATTTCTCCATCATTAGAACAAAAACAATTAATTTCTCCATCATTAGAACAAAGAAAGTTAATTTCTCTATCATTAGAACAAAAACAATTAATTTCTCCATCATTAGAACAAAGACAATTAATTTCTCCATCATTAGATAAATAATTTCAATATCTGTCGCTCAAACACTCATTCAACTCCGCCTGGCTAATTGCGAGCCAGTCCCAAGCCTGGAGAAAGGAGGAGGGAAAAGTAAAAAGGATCAAATTCTGATCCACGACAGGAAGTACTTAAGTGTTTTTTACATACATCCATTAGAGTCTTAAAACACCTGGTGTAAAGGACAACAAACTATTATAAAAAAAATAAATAAAAAAAAATAAACACTCATTCACGTTTCCACTGCTTTGTAATAAATAAATGGTATTTGAACTTTTATAAATCGTAGATTCCAATGAAATAGTAATACGAATTCCAAAAAAAAATCTATTAATTAATCTAATATGTGAAGTTGTAAGCTTGGCATGGTGGGCATTTGCCGCCCAGAAAATACTTTAGACAAAAAATGATCATTTTTATTTTATTTTTGAAAACTTCTAAAAGTCCCGAAAAAGCCGGGTGACCCAGCTAGTAACTAATATAAAAAATATAAGAAACCTCCATTCTCTTCGTCCGCTTCTTTGGCATCTGAAAGTTGCTTGTGAGTTGTCTCCGGATCGGTCCTCACGTATCCGTCACTAGCGAAAGCGTTGATATCCAAGCCTTCGCTGGATCCTTTGTTGATAAGTATTCTCTCAATGTTGTTGAAGCCGAACGTCTTGGCAATCATTATCGGGTTGAAGTTTTGCTGTAAAACAGTTTTTAAAAAAAAATCAAATCAGCTCTAAAAAAAAGATGCGTGCAAGTGTTTGTTTGTTTGCTTGTCTGATTGATTGATTGATTGATTAAAGTCTGTATCTGTCTGAAACAATTTAGACGGAATGCAGAGGTGGTGATTGGGGGGTGAGGGGGGCCACGGCCACCCAAGATTTTTCCAACAAATAGAAAAAGTATCTTTTGACTGTTCTGTGACGTGCTTATGTGTGTTTCTGTGTAGGAGTGTTTCGTGGTTCACACTGCGTGCAAGTGCATTAGATCGTCGCTTTTAAACCGAAGCTGACACAGTCCTGCTCTCCGTTCTAACTGTTTTTTTTAGAAAAATGTCTTTAAAAAAATATTTTATTGGTTTCTGTTTCAATGCTAATTTTATTGTATTTATTTTGTGTTATAATTAGTTTTAGTCTAAATCATTTAATACATTTAATAATTTGTATCTACATTAAAAAAACTAATTTTTAAATATACAATACTAGGTGTTAAATATTAAACAGCTAAGAAATAAATCAAATTTTTAAAAGTTAATATAAATTAATAAATTAATAAAATTTAATTATTTAAAATAAATTAATAAAATTTAATTATTTAAAATAAATTAATAAAATTTAATTATTTAAAATAAATTAATAAAATTTAATTATTTAAAATAAATTAATAAAATTTAATTATTTAAAATAAATTAATAAAATTTAATTATTTAAAATAAATTAATAAAATTTAATTATTTAAAATAAATTAATAAAATTTAATTGTTTAAAATAAATTAATAAAATTTAATTATTTAAAATAAATTAATAAAATTTAATTATTTAAAATAAATTAATAAAATTTAATTATTTAAAATTAATTAATAAAATTTTCTTTGAAAGATAACCAAATTCACTTGCTCCCTTTTTTCAAAAATTAAAAAAACCAAACACACCCCATTCAGAGAATCCAAATCAATCCTCTTGTCTTCCAAAAGGACTTCAACAACGTGCATGTGACCCTCTTGGACTGCCTGGTGCAGAGCGGTGTTTCCAAACTACGAATACATAAAAAAATGAGATTAAATATCGCTAAAAAATATTTATTAAATTGCCATTTTAAATTTTAACGGGCTATTAGGTTTATTTGTATTAAGAAATAAATATAGCATCACGAGCATTTTAGGTTATACTTGAAATTTTTTTTAATTTGGCAGTTAACTGTTAGACCTAGAATAAAACCATAAACTATAATGATTTAAAAATACAAACTTTGTTTTTGAGGTTTGCTGATGCACCCTTCTCAAGTAGAAGCTTTGTGGCATTCAGGAAACCATAGTGGGTCGAGAGGTGAAGAGCAGTGAAACCAGTCTGAAATGTTAGGAAACGTTTATAAATCAGTTTGAAATGGTATTATATGTTTCTAAACCAGTCTGAAAAAGTATGATACAACGATAAACCAGTCTTAAATTGTATGATACGTTTATAAACCAGTCTAAAATGGTATGATACGTTTATAAACCAGTCTAAAATGTTATGATACGTTTATAAACCAGTCTGACAAGGTATGATACAATGATAAACAACCTAAGTGCATTTAAATACCAGTTAGTCATATTAAATTAATGACATTAAGTAACATGCATGTTATAATTTCATATTTTAAAATTTTTATAATAAAAACACGCACTTAAAAACACATCTGTTATAATATATGTAAATATATATAATGCATTCAAACTGAATAATACAGTATAATTACATTGGTTTGAGCATCAATGTCAAGAGAATCGTTTCCAAAAAACAGCTCCACAATGGGAATCCAATCTTCTTGAACAGCCACGTGGAAAGGAGTCAGTCCATCTCTGTTTTTCATATTTGGATTGGCTCCGCTCTTTAATAGAAAGTATGTCATTTCCCGGTAGCCTTCCAATGCTGACAGATGGAGAGGTGTAAAACCATTCTACAACAAAAACAGATTTAATAAAAAATGTATTTTTTAATATTGTTTATAATTCCTAAACCTTTTTATAAACAACATTAACGAATTTTGATTAAATTAAAATAATATATATGTAAATATTTGGATTAATAATAACGTCTGATCTGATGTTGATGTCCGCTCCATTGTCCACCAGAACTTCAGCCACGTCCAGGTTGTTGCGCTTGGCTGCTATGTGCAGTGGAGTGTAGCCATTCTGATTCGAAATAGGAAAATGAGTTAATAATACAATCGTGTTGAGTAGAATTAAACTATAAATTTATTATAACAATTGCTATTTGTTACAAATAAAATTCAATTAACAAAAAACAATTTCAAGTTTTTGCAAAAGAAGAAAAAATCAGTTCTAAATCAAATCACCTTTGCAGGTGCGTTCATGTTGGCACCTGAATTGACCAGGTGTTGTACCGCATTCCAGTGGTTGTAGTGAGAGGCAATGTGCAAAGGGGTCAGTCTGTTTTTTCCAGGCAGGTCTCGAGACTCGGGACTCACGGATAGCAGTTTCTCCAAGATGGATACATGGCCTGACTTGGCAGCGAGGTGAATGCTATTGAATCCCCGCTTTTGAAATTGAGAAGAAATAATACTATTAAAAAAGTTATAAAATTCGATTTGAAAATACGAACCATTAAACATACAACAAACAGATGAAGTAAGTCACGTTGTTATAAAACATTATAAATTTGAGAAAAAAACTAAATCAAACAAAATGTTATTATAAAAGCAAAATTATAAAAGCATTACAAAAGTAGCTTAATCAAACTAAACAAAATTCAAATTATAAAAATCAAATTCAAATAAACTTAAGTTCAAATAAAAAATTTAAATTATTTCAAAATCTTTGGCGCCAAAATTACTAATTTATGTATATGCAAATAAATTCAACTAGCAATCATTTATATGCAAATAGACTTGATTAGCAATCGTTTATATGCAAATGAATTTAATTAGCAATCATTTATATGCAAATAAAATTAATTAGCAATAATTTATATGCAAATAAATTTAATTAGTAGAAGAAAATTCCAGCGTGCCACCGACCTTGGTAACAAAAGAAGCATCTGCACCATGTTGAAGCAAGAGATGTACCAGAGCTTCATTGCCGTAGGAACTGGCGTAATGAAGGGCAGTGTAGTCTTCAGCGGTCTTTTCATCGACATAAGACGACCACTGTGACGACGACGACGCTTTTTGGAGTAGAAGCAAGCAGACGTCATAGCTACCATGCTTGCAGGCGACGTGTAGAGGGGTCATGAACTCCTGTTCAACATATTTCTAATAATATACTGCAATATAAAATACTGTGTATATATACAATTGTATATACGTAAACACTTTTAATGCAATATAATTTAGTAACGTGTTTTTCTTCATTAGAAGAAAATTTCGAATTTTTCATAAAATTTTTGTTTTGTTTATAATTAATTAATTGCTTTTATTTATTTGGTATTTATTCAATCGATCGATAAACCAATCAATTAATCAATCAATTATTATTTAATCCAACCTGACTTATACTTTTAATGTCAGCCCCATGACGAATAAGATCTTCGGCGATTTCAACGTTGTTTGTTTTGGCTGCCAAATGAAGAGGTACCTCTTTTTTATTGGTCAAGCACTTGATATTCGGGTCAGCCCCACCCTCCAACAAGCAGCTGACAATGGCTTTATGACCCAGATAAGTGGCTATGTGCAATGGGGTCAAGCCAGACTAAAAATGTTTAAAACATTCGATGGAGTCTTAATATTTAATTCGCAAATTGTTTTTTCTGATCTATTTGTATAAATAATAATAAGTGGCTAATGTCCTCCGTTCGAGATCAATAAATAAATAAATAAATTATTTGATAAAAGCTTGCCTCTGTCAGGGAATTTATTTTGACTCCATGTCTGACCAACAGTTCAACAATGCGATGACGGTTTTTACGACAAGCCACGTGCAACGGTGTGAAGCCGTTCTAAAAAAAATGTCGATTTGCTCATCATCATTACTGTTAACTCAAATAAAGTAAATGAGACATAATTTGAAACGTAATTTAAAAAAAAATAGAATTTATCTTTAATTAACCAGTGCTGTAGCATTTATCAAGCAGTTGTAATCCAAGAGAATGCCGGCGACCTTGACGGAGCCACAGTGTGCCGAAACGTGGAGAGGAGTCAAAAGATCCTTGAAGTAAAATTTAAAAAAAAACACACATTTTCTACTCTATTTTTTAATCAATTCTTCAATCAATTAAAAAACAGTTTGAGTTTTTTGTAATTTCAACCAATGATGTCTCAATGATTCCTGCTTGGTCGGCTCAGATCAAATATTAATTATTAAATTATGCTATAAATTATTACATATTAATATCAACAGTGGATTAAAGAGTACATTGTGATGTTAAATTGTATAAAACATTGTTTTCGTAGTATAGAAATACTCCCTGTTATGAAAACTCTTTTTTTTATACAAGCTGGGTCGGTCTGCTAGAAGATTGGTTGAGTCGGGTCAGCGTTTTTGGCGGGTTGTGTTAAAATACTGTAAGCACTGACAACTCTGCAACACGAGTAAACTGTTAATCTTACATAGGTGACGTCATCCTTAGCTGCTCCGCGAGTGAGGAGAAGACTTGCCACGTCATAATGATCCCCCTGAGCCGCCATATGTAAGGGGGTAAGACCACTTCTTGTCTTTAAAGTCAGATCACCTCCTGCTTTCAGAAGTAAGTCGAGAATTCTGACCTGACCACTTCTTGAGCAGCAGTGGATTGGGGTGAGTAAATCCTGGAATTGATCAAGTTAGATCAAACGAAAATTTAGCGTAGTGAATAAAAATCATCAATATGAAAAAATAAAATATTGTTTTAGTTAAATAGTTATAAGAAAAATGCATGCGTTGGTAATCACATTTGTAAGACAGTTGATATTAGCTCCGTGGAGTAGCAGCAGATCAGCAACAGTGCACTTGCCCCACTTACTAGCAATGTGTAATGGAGTTATTCCACCCTGAAAATATAATAAAACTTTATTTAAAATATAATTAATTACATAAACAATATTAACGAATTATGAGTATATATGAGTTTCGAATTATCACAATACAACTGAACCTAAGATAAGCATGAGCAGCTTCTTTCGAAAAAAAAATCCCCGTGTAACTTCCCAGGTTGAAACTTTTAGAGTTTTTTGTCTTCCAAAAGATTTCATTATATTAGTTTTTTTTAATAACAACTTCTAGTCCTTTACATCAGGTGTTTTAAAACTAACAAGGCAGTAGGTGTTTATTAGTGTGTAAGAAAATAGTGAATTACTTCCTGTCGCGGATTGGAATTGATTCTGTTTTCCCTTCTTTTATCCAGGCTTTGGACTGGCTAATTATTAGCGAGGCATAATTTATTTTATAATAGTTGATATATCTATATGTTGTAGCTACCAGTGAAATAATAGTACTAAAATTCTGCTTGACAAATTTGTCTGCAGAAAAATCTGGAAAAGAAATTATTTAAAAAACAGTTTCTGAGAAAATCAAATTGGGGGAGCATTAGTTTTTATAATAATACCATTGTGCCACTAGTTAAGTTTTTTGTCTCAATTATCGACATATCTGCGTGCTCCAAAAAAACATTTTAAAGCAAATTCTTTAAAAAAACATTTTTTATAAAATCACAAAATAACAGTGCTAAAAACTACCTTGGTGCAAAAATTAACAGAAGCACCGTGTACAAGAAGGAGTTTGGCCACTTTGTCGCTACCATATTGTGCTGCAACATGGAGTGCCGTTAGTCCTGTCTGTTGACGAACATCTACTTGTTAGATAGTTGGAGATCAATATAAATAAATCCTTAAAAAATCTGATTATTTATTTGATTTTTGTATAACTGAATCTTGGCTAGTGATGCAGTTAGTCTCGGCTGTAATTGTGTGAAAACTGTGTCTGGACCAGAGATGTCCATGGTTGAAATTGTTCCGACCCGACTTTGGAAAGTTATTTAAATAATGTTTATAATAAGATGTAACATTGCAGCTTTTTATGTAAATTACGAATTTAATATTGTACACCTAAAGTATATCATTTTCGACAAAAAAATTATTCATAATTAAAAAAGAATATTATAAAAAAACAAATTGAGCTAAAATAATTTTGGTTTATTCAAGATTACTATCAACAACCTCAGTAGTCTCATTGATGTTCAAATTTCTTCCCTGTTAAAATCATTAAATAAAACATTTAATCTCCGTTTTTGATTCTGGCTCTTGCTATCTTGGTTCCTAATTTTGCTTATATCGCCAAGACCAGTGGCGTCACTACGGGATGTGGGGGGTGACACCAAATGTAAAATGTAAGTCTTTGGTTTTATGTCATTTTGAAATTATCCGCCAGCCTCCCAGTCATCAAATTTTTGAAAAAACATTTCATTAGGTTTTTTTCTACCTCCGGTCATTGCATTTTTTAGGAGGACACGAGTTTTTTCTCTCGTTTTCGATCATTTTTTTTTGGAGGAGGGGTCCAAGGAGTAAATCGTGGAAACGTGATCAATCCTTGTGACGCCACTTTCGTAGGTTGTATCAAAGACCAGGCGACTAAACCTGATCAGTAAGAAGAGAAAAAGCAAGCATCTGATCATTTTTTTTCGCAGCCGCATGGAGATGTGGCAGCCGAATCTTTTTTGTGCTTTCGTTTTCAGAGAGGATAGCAGAAATGCTTTTCAAGTTGTTTCTTCCAGCCATATCAAAGATTGTTGCACCATCCTTGAGTAACGAATTAGCATTAAAACATATTATCGAATAAGCTATTTTAACGATGGCAATAATTGTGGTCCTGATTAATCCACTTCAAACCTTGGTTCTCACTGTCCGGTCGGCTCCACTATGAAGAAGCAACTGCACCACATCGGGAAGATTCTCTTGCACTGCCACGTACAAAGGTGTAATTCCAGACTGTAATATAATTTTTTTTGGACGATTATTTTGTTTTTTATTTTATCAATTAACCGTATTAAAATCACGGAGGTTATACAGAAAAATTGAGTAGCTTTACTTTATAGAAAATATTTTTATCCGATGATGATCTGATGAACACTAAAACTAACATTTGATTGCAAATTGACATCTGCACCATGCTCGATGAGAACTTTTATCAAATCCTTGTTGCCAGAGAGAACTGCGGCATGCAGAGCTGAAAATCCTTTCTGAAATTTAAACGTGACAATTTTTGTATAATTGAAACATTCAAGCATTGTTGTGAAACGGGGTATAACAGTTTACAGACCATGCTAAGATAATTATCTTTAATTGGCTGTAAAATCAGCAAAAAAATGTATGAACCAAGGAAAACACATTTTCGTGATTTAGATTCTAATTATAGAATCTAAAAGATAAAGTTTTTTTAACAAATCCTCTGTAGTTTGGATTAAACCTTTTTTTAAATGAATAGAAAATAGAAGTTTAATATTTTTAGAAAATTTCCAAAATCGTCATTTGGATTAAATTTATTTTTCAAATTTCAGCTTGATCGAATGGATGTAAATTTTTCTATCCATGATTTGTCCACAAGAAAAACAAGAAATCAAGATTGGCGGTTAACTATGAGGTATTTCAAAAGACCAAGCGGGCAGATCGACATACAAACAAACACGACGACAACGTAAATAGTTATAAAAAAAATTTAATATCCAGTTTGATAAATAATATGCTGGTTGTTTAATTAAATCATATTTAATTAAACAATCAGTTGAAACTGAACATTCCATCGAAAAGCAGGTTTTCTTTCACTTACCGTGTTACAACCATTGATATTGTCCACTGATCCAAGTAGTCTTAGTACCTTCTGCAAATCTCCAGCTCTTGAACTCGTAATAAAGTTGTGGAGAATTAATTGCTGTACAACCATAATATGGATTTTTATTTTATTTTTTTATAAGAAAAGAGTGTTTTAGTGCCACGTTTGTTTGTTTTGTTATTGCTAAAAAATGGTTAACGGTGACACGTAGTGTTTTAATAACATTAGTATACAAATAACCTTTTCACTTTTAAAGTCCTGATTGCTTTCCTGCTCCTCAAAGTCTGCAGTTGTAAACACGCTCGGCATTTTACCTAAATTCTTTAAATGAGATTTTCTAATCGAAAAATTTCTATTTTTAAGAATTAATTTTCAGCACAGGCTTCACGCACGAAAACCTGCTCGCAGCTGGCCGTAAAAATTAGTAACAGGATATTTGTTGCCGTAGCCACTGACTATATAGATTTTATAATTATAATTGTTATGGCAATTAAAAACCACTGCTTTCTTCCTTTTTAGCAGACAGCTAATAATATTTTTTGACTGGTTCAAGCACATTGGTAAACTTGGTAGATGGTCTTTCTGGCAAGTAGATAAGATTTGTTTGTAGCCATAAATGAGCTTTTGAGATGATGATGATGATATAAATAAAGTCATCTTTTGAGAGTGAATGATTTAATAAACAGTCTGTCAGACAATGTTATGGGCTCAGAAACGATAGACACATTCAAGAAGAAATTGGACCAATTTCTTTTTAATAAAACATGAAGTGGAAAACCCTGCACCAGATACATTAGATAATATTGTTATTATTATTATTATTATTATTATTATTATTATTATTATTATTATTATTATTATTATTATTATTATTATTATTATTATTATTATTATTATTATTATTATTATTATTATTATTATTATTATTATTATTATTATTATTATTATTATTATTATTATTATTATTATTATTATTATTATTATTATTATTATTATTATTATTATTATTATTATTATTATTATTATTATTATTATTATTATTACTGAAATTTTCTCTATTTTGGTCTCCCTGACACTACCTTCGTCCTCTTTTTAAAGCCTTCAACTCTGCGACACGCTTGGTTTCTCACAACTCTTACTTCTCATATCTCTCCACTTCTCGTTATCCTCCATTGGTTTTCTCTCAAATATAGGGTAATTTTTTAAATTTGTCTACTATTGTTTGACATTAAAAATTGCCCTTATCCACACTACTTAGCTAACTTAATACAAATCCCTCCTAAGTCTGGTCTTCGATCTCAAAGAAGTTACGTGGGCAGCAAATCAAACCATGAAGTTTTCACATTTACGGCTAACACTCTACCAACTCAGCTAACCATGCACCTAAAGAACTTTATTTCAGACGAACCGAAGATTTTAGTAGATGATTGATCACTGTAGGTTTTATACGGAAGCTAAAAAAACAACTTTTACCGATAAAAAACACATTTTTGAGTATCATAGTTTGTCTCTATATACAAATTATTCTATAGACGAACGAGAAGTCTTTAGACCAGTCTTGCTTCAAGATCCTCCCCAGTTTCCCAACGTGGCTCTCCATCCTTATACCAGTGTTCTTCACTCTGCCGCTCACGTAATCATATTTCTCCGATCATCCGTCAGCTGCTTATTCCGGCCAGAATGACACAAGCAAGGTTTGCTGACTTAAAACACTCTTCTAAACGGTTCCTCATCGTACCTACTTGAATTCATCAACCCCTGTTCCAGCATCTCGGCCTGCCGTCGAGACTTGATCGTTTCCTTCCAAAAAAAGAGTTTTCTCTGACGCTGGACCGATCTTCCTCTGGAATGGCATGCCATCATCCACCCGTGACCATGACCGATTTTAAAATTTCATTGAAAACCCATTTATTTCTATAAAACTTCATGTTTTTTTACGTCGTTGCTTCTGTTCAAAACTTTTGTTTTTATGTGGCTTTTACAATTTCAGCAAATAAAATGCACGAACCATCAACGTACATAATTTCCAATGTGTCTGTATGTAATTTAGAACTTTGCATATGACTATTGGGTGGCACTGAAATTGCAAAACAACAATAATTAATCATAGATAATATTAAACACAATATTAAGTTAAAATTGTTCATCTTTGTTTTTTTTTCCGTCTAACGGTTATAATCCAGATGAGTAAACAAATTTGTGATCTGAACGTCTTACGAAAAAAACTGAAGAACCGTCACCAATCACCACCGCATTCTGCACTGATTCCTCCTCTATGATTTCCGATAAAACGCCAGTCGCCGCCAAATTTTGTACCAAACCGTCCTTCACAAACCCTGAAGAGCCATCAGTCACCACTACATCATCTACTAAACCCTCCTCCACAGTTTCTGACGAACCATCCGTCACCGCCACATTTTTCATTAAATTTTCTTTCTAAATTTTTGAGGAAACACCTGTTACCGTCCTACCGAGTATCACTCCTTTTTCCACAGTTTTCATTGATCTATCAGTTTCAACAACAATTTTCACCATGCAATCTTTCACATTCTTTGAAAAAACACCAGTTTTTGACAGATTTTGCACCAAAACCTCTTTCACAATCTCCAAAGAACCATCAGTGACCGCCATATTTTGGCGGTGAAATTTTTTCAGGGTTTTCGGAAGACGTTCAGATCGCAAATGTATTTACTCATCTAGATGATAATCCAAATATAACCGTTAGACGAAAAGAAACACGAAGATGAAGATGTTAAACTTAATATTGTTTTTAATACAAGTATGTGATTTTTTATGATGTTGGACTTTTGTCGGATGGTAGTGGTGGTGGTGGTGGTGGTGGTGGTGGTGATGATGATGACGGTTTAATTTAAAAATAACTTTTCTTTTTGTTTCAAATTAAAAATAAAGACAAATCCATCAGATAATCAAAGCAACCAGTTGTCCACTGCAAACACATGTTGTGTATATGTGTTCAATGTGTCCATGCGTACGTGTGTCAGTTAATGCGCGTGTGAAGCTATCTGTGAGTAGGTGCGTGTGAGCGTGAATATCCAACAAGGAATTGTTTCATTTTTTTCGATCAGCAAAAACGACGTTCACGAGACAAAAATTAATTGGAATAAAAAAATTAAAAAAGTTCTCGAAGTATATCGAATTGATTTCAAGCCAATTTTAGATGCTTAGCTTTCTATTATTTGTTAAAAAGATTAGAAATAAATAATAATAATAATAATAATAATAATAATAATAATAATAATAATAATAATAATAATAATAATAATAATAATAATAATAATAATAATAATAATAATAATAATAATAATAATAATAATAATAATAATAATAATAATAATAATAATAATAATAAAGTAATTAAGTAACTTTTTACAATTAAATTGAAACGATATTTTTTTTTAATAATTCTTGTCGTCGGAATATTGTTGTATACATTGGGCTAAATAGAAACTAAATCTCAAATAACTTTTTAATAGTCGTTTTCGGAATTCTATTTAAATTATATCATTTTTATAAATTAATTTAATAATATTACTGTTATTTTAAATTCAATTTAAATCTTATTATACAGTAGCTGAAAAGGCGAATATATTTTTCGTAGATGTAAATTTAACTGAAAACTTTGAATTCGCACAACGTCATATTGATATTTGTTTATTTTTAAAACAAGCGAGACATTGTAAACAACATCCGCTACCTACCTAGTTTAGAAATTTTCTAATACATTATGATAAGAAAAAGGGTTCTGACGGTAATCCTAATTTGTTCTTTTTGTCTGGCGAAATCAAGTGATACAGGGGAAACTCAGTTTGAGGGTATGTAACTTACTACTTAACCAATCAATGATCGGTTGAATTCGGTTGATGCATGTATGTATATATGTAGGGGAGACCGGGGTTATATGTTTCAAATTTCACTTTTTTGTAAATTGGCTGATCCCTATAACCTTAATTTACTTAAGGCCAGTGGGGTTTGGTGCAGCAACATGTTACACTAAAATGAGGATAAGTAAGTCCTGTTATTAGTTCATGGATTTTAGGAATTATGATTTTAGATGAACCACTCGAATGTAACAAATAACCCCACTACCGGGGTTACATGTTACAAGGACTGGGGTAACATTGTTACAGATGCATAAAAGACATATTTACATCAGGCCTAATCCGAGTCATCACAGTTGTGGCACACATAATAATTATCTCCATCAGTGCAGTTAGCATGAGCCCATTTGTGACATTCTAGGCATTGCACCCAGTCCTCTTCGAATGATTCGCCACAAACTAGGCAAACCGTTTTCTGATAATTGTTAGTGCTCACAGCTGAACTCCGCTTGCGGGTTTTCGGAGTCTGTTTTTTTTTTGTGCAGATTTCCTTGGAGCATTTTTCTTGCCTTTGTTACATGTAATTGACTGATGTTAGTTAGAGTGTTCAGAAAAATTTTTGTTTAGTAAACGTTATGCATAGGGTCTCAAAATGTGCCATTTACTAACACAATTTCTTTAAAAATCTTAGGTCATGATCTCAAGGATAAGTAACCCCTCAATGAGGTCAAATTTCCTGATTTATACATATTTTCGGGTTATTAGCCATTTTTGCCGATGAAAATGTTCAGGGCATTTTTGACTTAACTTGGTTTTTTTTATTACTTTATAATATTTTCTTTGATAGTAAACTACTTCCAGATAACAAAGATAGTAATGTTGAGCGTATGTCAGTTGTTGTTTCTTGTAAGGACATTGAAAAGTTTCTTGTCATTCCAAAACTATCTGACTCTGGTATTGATGTTTTGATGGGGGAAAAGGTTATTGATGTTATCAGTAAATGGGAGAAAATACCTGAATGGCAAGCTGGATCGTGTTTTGACACTACAAGTGCAAACACAAGAGTTTAAAATAGTGCAATCACGGTAATTCAGAAGGCTTTTGATAAAATACTACTGTTTTTGACCTGCAGACATTGTGTGTTGGAAATAATTGCAACAGCAATCTTTGACTTATTTTTGTTTTTTTCTGAGTCAAAAGTTCTAATCTTTTGGAAAATTTCAAGATAACTGGGCTGTCATTGACCAAAGCAACTTTGCCCCAATCACAGAAAACACCAAAGTCTTTTCTTTTACAGAAAATAAAGAAATGTGGCTCAAGAATAATCACAATGATGTAATTGCAATTTTGCATAACCAACTGAGTTGGAGTAATCAGCAACGACCGACAGGACTACTTTGAATCCATCATTCCTAGTCTCATAGCTCCTGCAGTGCTGGATATATTGATGAGTCTGTCACTTTCAGTCCCCCGGGAGCGCATATCTCTGCGCAAAATGGCTAGCAAAAAACATTTGCTGCTTAAGATGCTTTTTCAGAGAGCAGTTCAAAATGAACTTGAAAGAAATTTAGGCCATCAGAAGAATATGCCTTTTCACCACCACTCTGTTGGCTTGGTTCACTGCTCACAACATCTGTGATGCTCCTTGCAACGATCTGGGGCTGTTGGAAAGAATTGAAGTATTCCACTGTGTTGATAGCCAGATTTCAGAAGTGGCGTTTAATAAATTGAAGGGTCATCTTTGATATTTAAGTAAAGATTTGTCAGGGTTATCAATTTTCTTGAACAAGGTGTCTGCTGAAGAGAAAACACTTATAGTTGCTGCTTTGAAGAAAAAACAATCAAGACATTTCAAGATAAAATGTCAGATTTTTTAATAAACGATCAATGCAACTGTCCACTGCTTTCAAACCAGATCAGTTTTCTGTTTTCAGATCCAAATACGTGGGACAGGCAAGATGACTATTATCAAACCAAAAATACTGCTGCAGCAGTTCATGTTGTAAATGACTGTGCTGAACGTCCTGTCATGTTAGCAACAGATTTCAACTTAGCACTAACAAAGGATGAAGAAGAGCATTAACTCATCTTTCAAATCATTGAACACCACCAAAAACAGATTCTTGTCCCACACAAAAGAAATTTCAACGACATTTATAAGTAATTGATAATGTTTTAGCTTACTAAAGTTGGATTTTGATTAACGAATCTTTATTGTCTGTGTACTGAACACACTCTTGATATAACATTTATAATCATTTATCATTCTGTTAATTTAGTTTTATTAGAACATTTAAAAAAGTGTGTTTCAATGAATGCTTACACATTTCTTTATAAATTAAATTTTTTTTTGTGGTTGTAATGAAAAGCACGATTTTGACAAAAAATAACAATTTTTCAAAACTTCATTGTCTTTGAGGGGTCACTTAACATCGCTTCAAAGCCAGAGATTTTACTAAGCTGTTCACAATATTAAATGGCACAAAATGAGACCCTTTGCAAACTTATCAGACTAAACTTTTTTCCTATACAAATTCTGAACAGTCTAATGTATGTATGTATGTATGTATGTATGTATGTATGTATGTATGTATGTATGTATGTATGTATGTATGTATGTATGTATGTATGTATGTATAAGATTATTATTATAAAACTTTTTTAGCCGATTATATTTTATCAAACCCGGAAATCGCAAAATTAAATATAATGATATTTTGAAGAAATCCGTTATTCTTGACGGGCTATCTCTAGTCACTAAATAATTCAACAACAATTTTTTTTTTTAATTTCAACATTGGATTTTCTTTACTTATGCAGAGATCGTTTTTTTTTGCGACGATTGGTGCTATGTCTATTACGATGGTGAGATACAAAACCTAGCTGATGGGTCACAATTCTTTGAGGTCTGGAAAAAAGATGTCAAGGCATATATACCTAAGAATGTGGTACAAAATTTTTTTCATAGTTATTTCGTTTATAAAACTTGGCTGGAAAATGTTAATAATCTGTTTTATAAGTAATAAAAAATTATAAAAATAGTATAAATGTAATGATAAGAAATATCTTAAATTGAAGTTCGAAACACTTATCAAGTATCAGAGATGAAATAACAAATTAGATTTTGAAGTTTTTTTGAGACACAAACCAAACCACGATGAAAAATCTTTCAACTTTTACTGTGGCTTTTTTAGTAAAATAATTTTTCTGAATAAAATTGCTGCAGTTTTTAGATTTCACCGTAAATGCAATTACTTTTTATAGTAAAAGTGAAAATATCTGGAGAGGGTAAACGTATTATTAACTTTTACGGGCCCCCTCTCGCAAGTACTCAGGCCCCCAGAAAATTTGGCTAGCTACGCGGTTGGCGCAGTTGCTGGATCTTACCATAAATACAATTACTTTTGTCTAAAAATAGCAATATTTGGCTATTTGGGAGAGTTATATTTAAATTGAGTTTTTAACAGTGTTTTATAATGGCATACACGTGTAAAACATAACTTTATTTCTGGAATATTTGCTGTATTACTTTTCTGAAAAACAACGTAATATAGGCTCATTACAAATACATTTTATTATAATATATACATTATAAAAGTAATAACTTTAACGTTTAGCACAGCATGCCTTTTCCGCTCACAGCTCGGTAAGACAAAATTGTGTCTTTTTAGGTTGTGCTATGCATGTGTTTTCACGAACAAAGGGCCTCAGTGAATTGTTTAAAAAAAATTTAGATTTAATTGAGGCAAAAAATTGCATTAAAGAGCTGTTGAATGTTTAAGATAGAACAAAAAAGAAAAAACTGCAAAAAAATGTTTTCGGAAATGTTTAAAGCAGCAGAAAAAACAATAATTGAAAAAATGGTAGTTTTACGTATAAAAAAATAGTGCAACAACAGACAGACCAGGAAAATGTACCGTCGGATACGCTGGAAGAATATTACAGGCGATCAATTAACATCCCTTTTCCCAATGCATTGATATTGGACATAAATAATCGTTTTACTAAAGAAAATCTGCAGTGTCTTCAAATCTATTATTTGATACCAGAAAATATTATTAAACTAAATCATAAAGGTGTTGGTTAAACTGTTTCTGCAATCAGTAATGTCTATGGCACCATTCTTGGATTTAGTATGGCACCATTTTTGGACTTAGTATTCAACACTTACCAGCAGTTGAATTGATATCGGAAGTTGAACTTTGGCAGAGCAAATGCTTGAGAATGAACCAAGAAAGATGAGTCAATTCATTACCTACTGAACTTTCTGTTGTTTTTGATTTGTGTTACCAGGTGCAGTATCCGATCACTCACAAGTTGTTCCAAATTATTAAAACATGTCCTGTTAGTGTTGCCAGTGCTGAATGTTAGTTTCTCAACTCTGCGATGAATTAAAACCTGGCTGAGAACACGAATGACAGAAGACAGACTAGTGGGATAAGCACTACTTAATGCGCATATAGACATTCTTGTAAATCATGAAAATGTAATTGAACGTTTTGCGCAGTCGAAAAATCGTAAGCTAGATTTTGTGCTATAAATTGTTTTACTAGAATACTAGTTTAACAAACTAAACTCTCTAGCATTACAATAAATTGTGTATTAATAACTTCAAAGTATAATTTTTAAAAACTTGTTTTACGAAATTAAAAATTAAACGTTTTTGATGACTATGTGTGTTTTCTTATAAACAGGGCTGCAAAAACAAAATTCCTTAATTGTTAAAAAAAAGTTTCTACTCTTGTAGGGGGGCTATTTGATTAAGATCTTGACCCCAAAAATTTTTACCAATTTTTTTTATTATTTAGAGTTCTAATAGAATGGGATTTGTGCCTTATGTTAAAGTAAAAATACGTAAAAATTTTTTATTTCATTTGATTAAGATCTTCAGGCTTCGCAGTGACCCCAAAAATTGAAAAAAATTATTTCAATTTTTTTCACAAATTTTTTGTTGATGATTCAGAGTTTTTATAGGGATAAATTTGTGCTTTATGTTAAAATAACAAGTGAACCATAAAAAACTTTGTTTATTAAAAATCCTTTATATCTTTGACATAGAAAGATAAATGTAAAATTGATATCTGCAATCATGAAAAGAAAAACTGAAAATTCATAATTATATTGAAATTGGTATGAAAACAATATTCCATTATAAATAAAAAGTCTCAGATCGATAGTAATACGTGAAATGAATAAAAATGGAATTTAAAATTTGTTTTCTTTCAGTAAAATAAACAATGACGTAATATGGTTTAGATTTTTTATCATAGCATTCAACTGGAGAATTTAAAAAAAATTGTTTTTGTGATTGACCATCTCAAAAGTAATGTTTGGTCTTCACGAGTTTATGGACCAAGTTTCACATCGATTTAATAACGGGAAAAGGGTTTGTACTCCGACCGACCGACAGAAAGGCGAAGTTAATATAAAGGATTAAAAAATACATAAAATTTTTCCTTTCATTTGATTAAGATCTTCAGCCTCCGCAGTGACCACAAAAATTGAAAAAGTTTATTTCAATTTTGTTCACAAAAATGTTTTTTTTTTCAGGATTTAAAGTTCTTATCAGTGACGGATCGAGGTCATCTAGCAGGGGGCAATTTTTAGGTTTCAGCGGCAAAAAATGTTTTTCATTACAAATACATTTTATTAAAAATATATAAACTATAAAAATATAATAATAATAATAACGGATTGGTTGTCTAACTTATATAAAAAAAAAGTTTTTGACGTGCTAGAAAATATTTACATTTTATCAAATAAAATCTTGAGTTCTTTAAACTTAGATAATATCAACGTCTATTGAAAATGTTTGTTATTTAAAATGGTTTAAGAAATATTGAGTTATTGGAGCTGTAAACAGTTTTACAAATCCCCAGACTCACCTTCCAAAACACTTTCTGCGTGCGCTTCTGCTATTAACTCAGCTTTACATCTCAATAAAATGTTTAACTAATTTATTTGTTTTTAAGACTATTCTGGCAATAATAAATGTTAATTATCGTGGAAGTTCTGGAATTGCTACCTGGTCTCCTTCTGGAGCATACAACACGGATGCGTCACGCTGGAAATGTCTTTTAACAGGGAATCAGTTACCAACGGATGATTGGACAACATACGATTATGATGACAATGACTTTATCACCCACCCAGTTGTTCAAGTTAATAGCTCAAATTGTGCCAATCTTTTTCATTGTCCTAATTTTCAAAACTATTCTGACATAATAAACATAATTTCTGCATCTGATGAAAACATTCACGTTTACTACTGCAGGCTGAAAAGTGAGTTTAACGATTTCTTTTAATTCTTTAAATAAAGGTGTTGTGGGTTTAAGTCGCTTTTTAATATTTTCCATTTGTGCTATAGCATGATTTAGTAGTAAATAAGTTTGTTAACCATATGTCTATAAGTTATTAAAACTAAATTTTAAAAAAAAAATTTACATTTTTAAATCCTTTATATTATTTTCGATTGTCTTCCAGTCAACTTTGAGTCTCAAAATTAACTCACTTCCCGTTATCCGATCGAGCTGAAATTTGGCACATCGACTTGGGCTGCGAGACAATTGAATCTATCAAAATTTCAGTCAAAACGGCCCCCGTCAAAACTTCCCCCGTCAAAACGGTCCCCGTCAAAACGGCCCCCGTCAAAACGGCCCCGTCAAAACGGCCCCGTCAAAAGAATCCATATTTTTGAATTTGAATTTAATTTTTGAATTTGGCTCTGGGCTTAAAAATAAAAATCTAGGATCGTATATAAAGGATTTATAATAAAAACTTTGTTTTTATGGGTTAGTTTTTTATTTTATGAAAACTTCCTTTTTTACAAAACTAATTTGTGAAGATTGCATTGTCATCAGACAAGAGCATGTATACAAAATTTGAAAAAATATCTATCATCAAGTAATAACTCAAAAATTGATTGGAAAAAATAAGAGAGATTAAAAGTTGATAAAAACATTTAGAATAAAAACAATTAAAAATATTTCTAATTTATAAGAAGAATATGATAAGTGCTTCAATAAAATTTATCTACTTTTATCCACTGATATTTTTTAAATTAGCTGAAGTTTACTATAAATGGCTGCAATTGTGGAATTTCGCGGCAGCGTTTGCTTTTGAATGCGTGGTAGGAATCAAATTTTTGGATATTAATTTCGATCATTCTAGACGACAAGCAACTTAAACTGCATACTTTTCATTGTGCTCGGATGATTTGTTTGCAAAAACGCTACTTTACACAGATATGCCATTTGAAGTCAAACGTTTACAATTTCCTTTGCGACTTGCTTTTGCTATGACAATCAAAAAAGCGCAGGGACAGTCGTTACAAGTGTGTGGAGAATCCGTGCTTTTCGCATGGCTAATTGTATGTGGGCTGTTCACGAGTTGGAAAACTTTCTGCTCTATTCGCATATGCACCAGATGGAAAAACCAAAAATATCGTGTATCCACAATATTCCACAAGCACTTGAATAAATTAATATAATTAAAACAACGCTTTGAAATGTATATAATAAACAATAAAAAACTTTCAATAAAAATGTAATTGTGTAAATGAAATATTTTCATAACAAGTGTCTATGAATTTCATTTTTTCTGAGATCGCAGCAACGCTTTTATTTTTCATAATTTAAAACTAACTGAGCCACAGCAACGCGTGGGCAGGTACAGCCAAGAAGGAAACGAAAACAATAGAGAAAAAGGATAGAAAACCTTTAAAATGTTGTAATTGTCATAATAAAACTTCTTTTAATATTTGTATCGTTTTAGACTTAATTAAATTGTAATTTTGTAACGAAATAAATTTTTTGGAGGGGGTGAAAAATTACATGCTGGGGGAATATGTTTCGCCCCCTCGGCGATTTCACTTCAAAATAAAATTGCCGGGGAGAATATTTCGCGTACAAATGCCGCTGGGGAGAAACTTTTAGAGGGGAGATACGGTTTCGAGACACCGAGACTCAAAAATCCCGCCCGTGGAGAACTTTATTTTATACAATAAATGACATATTTCAATCAATAACTTTAATTTTGTTTTAAAGTATGGTGTTCTGAAGGTAGGCATGAATGCAACACAACTTCAACAGAGTGCATCAACAATAGAGACAACTATACTTGTATCTGTAAAATTGGATTTGAAAACCTGTCTATCTATAACTGTACAGGTATTAATACGACTAAGTTTTATTTTGATACGTTTCATCATCGGGTGGGCTTTTAAAGCTCAACAATACGCTTTTGCATTGTAGATATATTGTAATTTTATAGTAGTTAGATAATATAACTAAAGCGGGTTACAAGTTTACTAGAGTGGTTGATGTTTTTTTACGATCACACAGTTTCTTCTACCACCCGTCTGGAAAGGTTTTTTGGCCCCACGGAACCGGGGAATCGAAGTGTATATATATATATATCGGAGGATACAGACTCTGCTCACTCCCTTAAGTTTAAGTTTAAGTTTATTTGGATTTCAAGCGCCCTTTTGTGTAACACCTCAGGGCTCCTTTTACAATAAAAACAACAAAACAAAACAATAAAAATAAAGCAAAAAAAAAATAATATAAAACACAAAAATCAGCATGTCAGGAAAAATGAAATAATTTCTCTCTGATCATCAATTTGGATAGGATTTTGCAAACAGAAATGTCTTTAGCTCGGCCTT
The DNA here is from genome assembly GCA_963978895.1 of Erpobdella octoculata. Taxonomy (NCBI): domain Eukaryota; kingdom Metazoa; phylum Annelida; class Clitellata; order Hirudinida; family Erpobdellidae; genus Erpobdella; species Erpobdella octoculata. The sequence goes on from OZ022244.1 coordinate 29,033,544, forward strand.
GAATAAACTCAATGTAGTGGCTTCTCGGATGCTGGCAGGCAACATGTTCCATGTTGCCGGTCCTGCTATACTGAAGGCTCGACTGCCGTAAATTTTTGTTCGAGTTATGGGAACAACTAGATCACCACGACTAGCAGATCTGTGACGAGATAAGTAAGAATTGTTATCAGACACAGTGACACACAGCTCTTGCAAATATGAGGGGGCTTCGCCATGGAGCGCCTTGTAGACTAAAGTCCCAATTTTGAAAGTAATTCGCTCAGAGATACGCAGCCACCGGAGTTCAGTTTTCATTATTGCAGTCACATGATCATGTTTCTTTAGTCCACCAAAAAGACGAGCAGCTGCATTTTGAATACGTTGAATCTTTCCAACAGCACTAAGAGGTAAGCCTGTAAATAGAGAGTTGCAGTAGTCAAGTCTACTTACAACAAACGAATGCAGCAGGAGACGTGTTGCTTCACTTGTCAGAGACCTTCGTATGGTTCTAAGTTGTCGTAGTTGGAAAAAACAGGTTTTTGACAGTTTAGATATATGATCTTTCATGGAAAGCTCAGAATCGACATAAACACCTAGGTTTCGAACAACTTCTGTGGGGGCAACCAAAGCCCCAGCAACTAACAAGGCTTTTGCTTTACTCTGTTGCAAATTTGATCTTGCACCTATCCAGATTAATTCAGTCTTATCGCCATTCAGTTTTAGACGATTAGAGGCCATCCACTGTTCAATGTTCTCTATGCAGGGCAATAAGCGAAGGTGAACATTCTCCGCATCATCAACAGAGCAGTGAACATATGTTTGGGTGTCGTCGGCATAGCAGTGTCCCTCGAGTCCAGAACGATGAATAATTTTAAGTAAATCAGTGGTGTACAATAGAAAGAGTAGTGGGCCCAAAACTGATCCCTGGGGTACTCCACTACTAAGCGACACGGACAATGACAAGTTCCCACCCACACTAACCCGTTGCGTGCGGTTAGTTAAATATGAAATAATCCATTTTAAGACAACTCCACAGATGCCATGAGTTTTTTCAAGTCTCTCAATAAGGATTCCATGGTCAACAGTATCAAATGCGGCACTCAGATCTAAGAGACTCAGTAGCGACACCTTACCACTATCAGTAGCAACTGCCAGATCATTCACTACTTTGAGTAGTGCAGATTCTGTAGAGTAAAACCGGCGATACGCAGATTGGTTCGATGGGAGACTGCCAGAAAGACCTAGATGTACATTCAATCGTTTAGCAACATCCTTGTAAGAGCACTGGTGCACAGCCTGGTTGACTATTGCAACGGGGTCCTGGCCGGTCTACCGCTGTTCCAGATCAACAGGCTTCAATCTGTTCTTCGGGCTGCTGCTCGTCTCGTGCTGCGATTGCCTGGCTGGGCCAGCGTTTCGGGTCTGATGCGGACGCAGCTTCATTGGCTTCCCTTTCCGGAGAGAATCCGTTTTAAACTATGTTCTATGGTTTATAAGTGTCTCCATGGAATGGCTCCTGTCTATCTTCAGGAGCTATGTGTTCCGGTCTCTCAACTCTTTGGTCGGTCTCATCTTCGATCGGCGGCAGCCGGCGATCTACTTGTCCCTCAGACGGAGACTGTGACGATTGGCAGGCGTGGTTTTTCTGTGGCTGGTCCTGTGGCCTGGAATAGTCTTGCCCCTGCTCTGAAGGATTCAACGATGCCTTTTAGTGTCTTTCGTGAACGGCTCAAGACATATTTGTTTTCTTCCACTTAATTGTGCAGTGCGCTTTTGTGACTCTTATTTTGTAAAAAAGCGCTATATAAAAAACCTGTATAA
>OZ022244.1:29037843-29077843 GCA_963978895.1 Erpobdella octoculata
TTAAAATCTTTAACTTTGGAACTTCTTGTAAATTAAATACTTTGATAGGTGTATTCCAATTAAATAAAATGAGTTCGAATGACAGTTAAAAACTGTGATATGTTCCTCTATATTAATAATAATGATTTTTGCAGTTGTCATTATTGTTATTATTAGAAGTGATATAATAGTTGTGGTTTTTTACAATAGTTTGTTATGTTTTTAAGACAAATAAAGTTAGGTAATTTTTAGATACAAGGCTAATTTTTTTAATCGTTAAAAACTAAAAACCCTTGTTCTATATATTAAAAAAAAATTAAATTTTAAAGATATCGATGAGTGCTCCAGAAAAACCGACCAATGTCAAAAGAATTCAACAGTGTGCAACAATACTATTGGCAGCTATTCTTGCAATTGCAAAAAAGGATTTGATAACTATTCAAATTTTCAATGTCAAGGTATATTTTGTATTTATAATAGTTTATGTTTTTAAGACAAATAAAGTAAGGTAATTTTTAAATACAAGGATAAAAACTAAAAACATTTGCTCTATAATATAAAAGAATTAAATTTTAAAGATATCGATGAGTGCTCCAGAAAAACCGACCAATGTCAAAAGAATTCGTCAGCGTGTAACAATACTATTGGCAGCTATTCATGCAATTGCAAAGAAGGATTTGATAACTATTCAAATTTTCAATGTCAAGGTATATTTTGTATTTCCCGAAATTTAGACAAACACTTAAGTTATACACTTATACTTTCTGGACTGTTTGGCGTGTGTTTGTCTGGCACCCTGGCACGGCATTGTACAGCGCCGGTTTTGCGATGGCTTTATAGATAATAATTTGTTAGTAAACAATTGGATATAAAGTGCAAAAAATTTGATTAGTTAATGTATTTTTTTGCAACGCTATTTTTAAGAAATTGAAAAGTTATTGAAGTAAGTTTGCAGTTTTAATATACAGATGTTGACGAATGCTTTTCACAACCGTGTGACAACGGGTCGCTGCTATTGCTTCGGCGGTTTGCCGTGGAAATAATCGGTAAAATTGCTACTGAGCCGGCGGCAGTACCTCCGGAGAAATAATCGGTAAAATTGCTACTGAGCCGGCATTCTCGCCGGTGAAATAATAGGTAAAATTGCTAATGTTCCGGCAGTACCGCCGTGGCAATAATCGATAAAATTGCTAATGATCCGGCAGTACAGCCGTGGCAATAATCGGTAAAATTGCCACGGCAAAGTAGCTTATAACAAAAGTTACCTCATAACATGTAATTTTTACCTAGGGTGACTTGAACATTTTCCTTCTGACAATCCTGGAGAACACGATCATCACTTGAGCACAATTGATCAGACACGTTATCCACTGTTCCAAAAGCGAAATTATTTTAATAGCTTATAACAAAAAGTTACCTTATAACATGTAATATTTACCTAGGTTGACTTGAACACCATCACTTGAGGACATATTTGCAGGCGGGAACGCGACCGGGAGTGGGAAAGCGACCAGAAGCGGGAAAGCGACCGGAAGCGGGAAAGCGACCGGGAACGGTAGAGCAAGCAAGAGAAAGCAAACGGAAGTGGGAAATCAATTTTTAAGGGGGGGCAAAAAATTAGCAGGCATTTTCAAAATTTGCTAGCAGGAACGAGAAATCTACCGGAAGCGGGAAATCTACCGGAAGCGGGAAATCTACCGGAAGCGGGAAATCTACCGGAAGCGGGAAATCTACCGGAAGCGGGAGAGCAATCAGGAACGAGAAAGCGACCGGAAGCGGGAAATCAATTTTTATGGGGCTCCAAAAAATTAAGCAGGCATTTTAAAAATTTGCAAGCAGGAACGAGAAAGCGACAGGAAGCGGGAAATCGACCAGGAAAGCAGGGGTGGACATGTGTCCCAAGGCGCTTTTTTAATTAAGGAGGCATTTAAGAATTTGCAATCGGGAAAGCGGCCGGGAGAGGGAGACCAAGCAGGAACGAGAAAGCAACCGGAAGCGAGAAAGCAACCGGAAGCGGGAAATCGACCGGGGCGGGAGAGCAAGCGAGGAAGGAAACGGGAGCGAGAAAAACGATAGGAAAACCTTTAAAATACCGGGTACCCCGCTAGTATAAAACTTAACGTAACTACACTTTCTTCAGCTGCAATACACAACAATCAAAATTTATCACAAATGTAGAACACGCCTGGCGCTGAATGCAAGAAAGGAGTGGAATTTCTGCTTTTTTTATCCAGCTACATAACAGGTTTATAAAGTTCAAAAAAGTACATGTCTTAGAATTTTTCAGGAGGGGGCGAAATCCGATGCCTTATTATCGAGCTATGAACTTGTATACAGGTTCGAAAAATAGGTAAATATCTTGAATTTGGGGGGCTAAATCCGCTGCCTCATCCAGTTATGAACTTTTATAACGGTTTACAGGCTTATAAAGTTCAAAACATTACATGTCTTAGAATTTTTCAGGAGGGGGCGAAATTCGCTGCCTTATCCAGTTATGAGCTTGTATAACGGTTAACAGGTTTATAAAGTTCAAAAAAGTAAGTACATATCTTAGAATTGGGGGGGGGGCGAAATACGCTGTTTTATCCAGCTATTTACTTGTGTAACGGTTAACAGGTTTATAAATTTCAAAAAACTACATATCTTAAAATTTTCCAGGGGTGCAAAATATCTTATGGGGGGGTTTTGCCCCCCTCGTCCCCTTGTAGTTGCGGGGCTGACGCGACTTACAGTTTGTATAAACAATTTTAATTTGCGTAATATGAATACTATTCTACTGCTAGAAAATATTTTAAATCAACAAATGCAATTGCAATTTAAAATTAATCGTAACAACGGCGGGAAACTATCGATTACTATATTATTATCTATGCTAAAAAATATTTTAATTACTTATTTATTTAAACTTAGAAATAGAAAATGTAAAAAAACAGATTTTGATACAATTATTGTAAAGTTCGCGACGGGAAATCAAGTGAGAAAGGAAACGGGAACGAGAGAAATAAAGAAAAACCACGGTAGTAATAGATAATAATTTAATTTTAATAAATCAATTTACCTTGTTTTCTTGCATGAAAAAATCACTGATTACAGAACGCGAGAACAAAAAGCACAGAAAAAGACGAAAGAGTTATGGCGGATTTTCTTAGCTCGCTGATTTTATATACGTGCGTCACATAGGTTGCAATCTTCCCGCCATTCTCCGGAGGCCTAAGCCCCCAAAATTATGAAATCGAGAATCCAAAGATAAAAATAAACTATGCAGGCAGTCTGCCTGAAGACGACACATTATTTTGTTAATTATTTAATAATTTATTTGCTGCTATTGCACCGGCGGTGACCGATTATTTTCCCGGCAATCCCGCCGGTGAAATAATCGGTAAAATTGCTACGGCGTCGGCATTGCCGTGGTAATAGTTATAACGGTGACAACCCAAAAAAAATTTCAATTGATAATCTGGTGGGAGATGCATTTCCCCCACCCCCTGGATCCGTCCCTGGTTATCACTTCAACTGGCATTTCAAAAATGAAAGGTGTCAATAATATTGTGAAGACTGTATTCAGTATGATTTCACTTTTACCATTGACAAAGACGAAACATAACGACCGACCGAATTGTTTTTAATTTGACAAAGTCCTGTCAAATGACAATTTTAAACCGAACGAGCTAAAAGAGTAGAATTACTCTTTTAGCTCGTTCGGTTTAAAATAAACCAACAATTAAAATAAACCAACAGGGCATTCCAACAATTCCGAATCGATTGACGTTCTTAAACAAAAACGAGCTCGATGTTACGCCGCAGTAAGTTTATCTCAACTAGGTTTTTGGTCTATTGATTGCCTTTTATCGAAGTTACAAATAAAAATCCTCACTCTTTTTTAGATAGCTACCCATTTTTAGCCAAATGTGTGCTGACATTCCATTATTCCTTTTGCTACTGCCTACTTGTGTAAGATTAGCTTAACTGCTTTGGTAAATTTGGAAACCAAACAAAGAATTTGATTGGAGGCCAGTGATAATATGCGAATTGCTTTGTTAAAGATTGGTCCTCATTTTTCTGACCTAATCGGTGGGAAGCAACAAAAAAATAAATAAATAACTTGATCAAATCACTTACATTTTACTTATTGTTTTTTATATGTAATAGTAGGGGGTGCAGTTAAATCGAGTTTGTCCAAAGGGGGGCGCGGGAAAAAAGGTTAAGAACCACTGATCTATAGAATACATTATAAGACAAAAAAAATAAAATTTTGTGATCAAATCAAATCAAAGAATCATTGATGAAAGTTAACTAGGAAAAAGAGATTAACTCACTATTTTCACAGGGCTTAAAGGAAACAAATATCAAAGTCTTATTTGCTAAAAAGCTATAGTGCTTAACCAAAATCCTAAACTGACAAATTAACTTTAAATGTTTTTATTTTAATCACTGAAAATCTTTGTTTTTATTCAAAATATTTAAAATTTTAAAGATATCGATGAGTGCTTCAGAAAAACCAACCAATGTGAAAAGATTTCAACAGTGTGCAACAATACTATTGGCAGCTATTCATGCATTTGCATTCTAGGATTTGATAACTATTCAAATTTTCAATGTCAAGGTATGTTTTGTTTTGTCGGAATTTAGACAAACACTTAAGTTATACACTGATTGAGTTAACCCCGAAAGATGTTTCTTTAAGGAAGTACCAGAAGCGCCCGATTCTAGGACGTAAATGATAAATATTTTATTAAATTTTTATTAAAATATTTCATTACTAGTGCCAGAAGCTGACAAATTAAATATAATAAGATTGGTGTTAGTGTAAGGAAGTTTCTGTTTTATTCAAAGCAGGAACTTAATTAACAGGATCTGTAAACATTGCCGAATTAACTTGCTAGCGATTCGTAACATTGAAGCTTGAAGTTATTTATAGCACAATATTTTTCGAGTTATAATTCCGGCTTAGTACTTCTTTTGCACTGACTCAATCTAATTATATCTCACATTTCAGAAATCATTTGATTCTGACAACTCTTCTAATTCTATTAGATAACTTTTGTCAACTTGTTTAACTACAGAGTCTATTCTCTAAAACTCTATATCTAGATCGCAGGAACCAACTAACTCTACTTCCCTAACTCAACTGAACTAACTCCTGAGGTTACAAAATAGGAATAGTCTTCCTATATATACATATATATAATATACTAAGGTTACAGAAACGGAAAAGGATATATATATATATATATATATATATATACTAAGGTTATAGAAAAGGAAAAGGATTGACACACATATATATATATATATACATAGATATACGCCGACCAATTAAAACAAAGGAATATATACAAAGACCAATCAGGATACATGTATATATATATATATATATATATATATATATATATATATATATATATATATATATATATATATATATATATATATATATATATATATATATATATATATATATATATATATATATATATATATATATATATATATATATATATATAAGAACATGTCCTGACTGACTGACTGATAATCAATGCGGAGCTCAAACGTCTCATCCTAGGAACGTGAAATTTGGAACTTATATTACTTTTATTGCGTAAGCATCCACTAAGAGAGGATTTTTGAAAATTTTGCTCCTGAGGGGAAGAAACTGGAAAACAAATTTTTTTCGAAAACAATGTGTATCACGAAAACCAAAAATGAGGAGATTTTGAAATTTGGTATATGGAGTCTTCTTGAAAAATAAAAAGATACGTCTTTCACCATTTTTTGAAAATTCTGTTTCCCGGACCTCAAATGTGGGTTGGAAAATTGGGTTATTTGGTTTTTAAAGTAGCTGCAACTCAAAAACTGTGAATGCTACAGGAGTAAAAATTAGTATTTAGTTTTTATTCCAAAAATAATGAAATACGTGTTGTAGCATTTTTCGAAAATTTGATATCCAGGACTTCAAATGTGGGGTGGAAATAAGAATTATAGGTTGAGTAAAATAAGACAATATGTTTATCGATAAGTCTATAAAATACATTATAAAAATAAAAAATGAAGTTTTACAAGGAATAATAACTAGGAAAAATAGTTTAATCACAATTTCCATAGGGCTTTAAAATTCCGTTAACTTAAATAACACTATCTTGTACCTCCCTTAAACATAAAGAGTACTGCAGCTTATCGAGTGCAATCAAGTCTGAAAAGATTATAATACGACCATCAGACTAATACTTGGGAAACCACCATTCATCGGATTTGTTCAAACTTAGACATAAGACCAATAGCATAAAAATCTGCAGCAGTTTAAGAAAAGAAAATATAACAAATTTTGAAATAATATGCTTTACGTTTAGATTAGCATAACAATTATATATGTATATATATATATATATATATATATATATATATATATATATATATATATATATATATATATATATATATATATATATATATATATATATATATATATATAAGGGAAGGGAAAGCGACCGGGAAAGCAAGCGAAAGCGGGAAAGCGACCGAGATCAAAAGAGCAAGCGGGAAAGAGAAAGTGACCAGGAGCGGGAAAGAGAAAGTGACCGGGAGCGGAAAAACTACCGGGAACGAGAAAGCGACCGAGAACGGGAGAGCAAGCGGGGAAGGAAACGGGAGCGAGAGAGACAAGCATTAGAAAAACCTCTCAAAACCCCGGGCAACGCCGGTTACCCCGCTATCTTTAAAAATAAAAAATTAAGTTTTACAAGAAATAATAACTAGGAAAAAGAGTTTCCTCACAGCAAAATAATATCACAGTTTCACTGACTAAAAAGCTATCGCGTCTAACCAAAATCCTAAACTGCCAAATTAATTTTAAACTGATGACATTTCAGATGTAGACGAATGTCTTATTTTGAATAGTGCTTGCCAAACTGATAGATCAAAATGTTTCAACTCATACGGTTCCTACGGGTGTAAGTGCAAAGACGGCTTTACTGCCATATCGACTAAAACATGCGTGGGTTAGTTCGTTAATTTTACTTGAAATGATTAGTTTCTAAAAAAAATATTCAACACTGCAATGGTCTGGTTCTTCGGAAAAAAAAATTCGGTTGGCTTTAATTCTAATAAACCTACCAATATTGACTATCTTTTATTTCTATTCAAATCTTGTGTTGTGGCTTACTATGTGCAAATTTATTGACTTGATTTTCAATATTTAGATGTTGACGAATGTGCACGAAGAAATAAATGTGATCCAGATACGACAATCTGTCAAAATTCACCCGGATCGTATTCGTGTTCTTGCATCTATGCATATACCCACGACAATGAGTACAGATGCTCGGGTATACGTTGTTTTTTAATTTATCTGAATATGGCAAAATACCCGGCAGCTGTGATATCCGACCTTATTCTATCTTACTTAATTTCTTGAAATTTACTAGTTATTAAAAATAGATTTTAAACACGTTTTAGTCTATTTTACTATTACACATTGTTATACTATCTAAAATCACATTAAAAACTTAAACAGACACACACAGATATATATATATATATATATTTATATATATATATATATATATATATATATATATATATATATATATATATATATATATATATATATATATATATATATATATATATATATATATATATATATATATATATAGTAGCAGATCCGGGGAGCCATAGCCCCCCTTCCGTGAATTTCAAAATTTACTTTTTTGAAATAATAAAAAATATTTGACTACTTTTTAGGTAAATTAAAAAAATTTTAGCATCAAGCATTTTTTTCCAATGAGGTTTGTGGATATAAGATCAAATATTTGCTTTTTCTGCCGTGTTTGGCCCCTCCCGCCGTTTTTTGGCCCCTTTTGTCGTTTTTGACCCCTCCCGCCATTTGTTTGGCCCCTCGCCAAAGAAGTCTAGATCCGCTTCTGTATATAGTATATATCAAACTCCGACACGCTAATTGCGAGCCAGTCCCAAGTCTGGATAAAGGAAGAGGGACAGCCAAAACGATCAATTTATGATCCACGACAGGAAGCACTTAGGTGCTTCCTACATACAGCTATTTCAGTCTTAAAACACTTGGTGAAAAGGACTATAAACTATTATAAAAAAAATAGTATATTTATATACGTATGTATGTATGTATGTATGATGTATGTATGTATGTATGTATGTATGTATGTATGTATGTATGTATGTATGTATGTATGTATGTATGTATGTATGTATGTATGTATGTATGTATGTATGTATGTATGTATGTATGTATGTATGTATGTATGTATGTATGTATGTATGTATGTATGTATGTATGTATGTACGTACGTACGTACGTACGTATGTATGTATGTATGTATGTATGTATGTATGTGCGTTGAAATTACAGCAGATAATAAAGAAAACGGTAAAGAAAAGGTACCTGAAGAACGTCCTCAATGCACAGCAATAGCTGTTGCAACTATTATTGTCATTTTGCTCATAATTGTGGTCATCGTCTTAATAGTTATTGAATGTAAGTAAAATATTTTTTAAATTATTATTTTCTTATTCTTTTCTAAATGGTTTCTATAGTGGATAGTTTATCTGCAGACTGTTAATTCTTAGACTCTTCATCCAGCAGACGATACCTATTAGTTTTGCAAAAAAGAACAAATATGTTTTTTGATATTATTCGATATTGTTTGATTAGTTAAATATTTGTATTAAACAATTAATAATTTTATTTTTTAGACAAAAGGCTTGAATAAGCTTTTGATTTATCCTCTGAAAATCATGTTGTCAACTGATGAATGTGCTTTCTTTCTCTTCCAAGGATGAACTGATGAACAATGGAGACATATTTAATAAAACCTTACAATTTTATATATATATATTCATATATATATATATATATATATATATATATATATATATATATATATATATATATATATATATATATATATATATATATATATATATATATATATATATATATATATATATATATATATATATATATATATATATATATATATATGTGTGTATGTATGTATGTAAACATTATTTTAGGAACCAAACATTCGCAAAATCAGAAAACAATACAAAAATTAAACGACTAACATCATAACCATCTCGTGTTATTTTTATTAAATTTTTTTTGTTTTATTAATTATTTTGTTTATATTATTTTTGGAAACGTGATTTTTATGGTTAAAATACGGTATACAAAGAGGCAAAAAATTCTACAAATAATTTTCGTGGTTATCAATTGCAATTGTTTAATTGTATTATATTTGTTTTTGTTTGAAAAAATAGACAATTATTATTTTTAATCAGGAATTGTTTTTCAAAAACTTTTCACATTTTAATAAAAATGCATTTTCATGAAGAGCGAGCCTATATATCAAATTCCAGCTTGATTGGATGACGGTTTGCAAAAATTGAAGCAAGCAAAACCAGAGGTCAAGTTAATCTAAGAGATTTTAAAAGCTTTTAAAATGTTAGTGCATGCCTGCCTGTCTGCCTGCCTGCCTGCCTGCCTGCCTGCCTGCCTGCCTGCCTGCCTGCCTGCCTGCTTATTTATTTATTTATTTATTTATTTATTTATTTATTTATTTATTTATTTATTTATTTATTTATTTATTTATTTATTTATTTATTTATTTATTTATTTATTTATTTATTTATTTATTTATTTATTTATTTATTTATTTATTTATTTATTTATTTATTTATTTATTTATTTATTTATTTATTTATTTATTTATTTATTTATTTATTTATTTATTTATTTATTTATTTATTTATTTATTTATTTATTTATTTATTTATTTATTTATTTATTTATTTATTTATTTATTTATTTATTTATTTATTTATTTATTTATTTATTTATTTATTTATTTATTTATTTATTTATTTATTTATTTATTTATTTATTTATTTATTTATTTATTTATTTATTTATTTATTTATTTATTTATTTATTTATTTATTTATTTATTTATTTATTTATTTATTTATTTATTTATTTATTTATTTATTTATTTATTTATTTATTTATTTATTTATTTATTTATTTATTTATTTATTTATTTATTTATTTATTTATTTATTTATTTATTTATTTATTTATTTATTTATTTATTTATTTATTTATTTATTTATTTATTTATTTATTTATTTATTTATTTATTTATTTATTTATTTATTTATTTATTTATTTATTTATTTATTTATTTATTTATTTATTTATTTATTTATTTATTTATTTATTTATTTATTTATTTATTTATTTAATTAATTATTTATTTATTTATTTATTTGTTTATAACATTACAATGAAAAATTGTTTTATCGTTCGTAGTCATTTCAAAACAAATGAAAAGAAAAAAAATATTAGTAATTTTTATATTTTGAAATAATTTAAGTAAGGTAAATATTTTTTAATTTATTTAATTATATAAAAATATATAAGAAAATGTCTTTATTTTATTATTTATTATATTTAAATTTATTTGCCGTAGATAGCAGATCGTCACACAAAAACGTCTTACACAGACATCGTACACAGACATGGGCTATTATATATATTAATATATATATAATATATATATATATATATATATATATATATATATATATATATATATATATATATATATATATATATATATATATATATATAAGTATTTTGGAAAGCGGAACGGGAAGCGCGCACCTCTCGTAAATTCACCTCTATTCCTCCCTTAGAGAGTAGCGGTAAGAGGTAGGTTAGAAAGATGTTTGTAACATGACTAGTTAGTTTGTCCAGTCCATAAAAGTAAACCATCACCTGTAAATGTTTTTATTAAATTCAAATTGTGTTTTTATTTTGTAACTAACGGGGTACCCGGCGTTGCGCGGGGTTTTTAGAGGTTTTTCTATCGTTTATCTCTCTCGTTCCCGTTTCATTCCCCGCTTGCTCTACTGCTCCTGGTCGCTTTCCCGTTCCCACTTGCTCTCCTAGACAATCGTCTGGGCTTGTGGCGCAATGGATAACGCGTCTGACTACGGATCAGAAGATTCCAGGTTCGACTCCTGGCAAGCTCGTCAGACTAACATTTTTACGGCTATACCAATTGTGTCACTCTGCTTTTTATGGAGAAAAATAAGCAGCTTTATTAGAAATTAGATATTACATCTAAATTTCCAAATCATTTACTTTGAAAGGCTAGGTAGACAGTAAGTTTTATAGAGATGGTAAGTAAGCAGCTTTATGAGAAACCTAGTTAGAGATATTACATCCTGATCATTTACTTTGACAGACTAGACCAACAGCAATCTTCTTAAAAAAATTTTTATATCCCTAATATTTACTTCACCCCCGTCTTGCTCGATTGCTTGCTTGTGTAAAAATCGTGGTAGTAAAAATTAACAAACTCTTTTCATCCAATCAAGCTGAAACTTGAAATACAGACTTGCTCTTTGTGACAATTTTATAATTAGTGCTTTTAAATCTTTTACTTCTTCTAATCTGTATATATAAAAATGACTGTCTGTGTGCATTGAGAGTTAATGGGAGAAGATTTTTGTGAAAAAAAATTGAAATCGGTCACAAAATGAGCGGAGCGGGAGAGCGAGCGGAAACGGGAAAGCAAGTGGGAACGGAAAAGTGACCGAGATCGAGCGGAAAGGAAAAGAGACAAGGAAAAAAAGAGCAAGCAGGAGCCGGAAAGCGACTGGGAGCGGGAAAACGACCGGGGAACGGGAGAGCAAGCAAAAAAGGGAAAGCGATCGGAAGCTCTTGCTGAATGTTTGTTTTCTTGTGTTTGTTGGTAAGGTTCCGTCTTTCTAATTAGGTATGTTGTGTTGCTTTCATGGTTCATTTTGTTATGATTCAAACTTATTGCTTTGGAATTAGGTTATGGAAATTAATATTCTCGCCGGGCTTGTGGCGCAATGGATAACGCGTCTGACTACGGATCAGAAGATTCCAGGTTCGACTCCTGGCAAGCTCGTTTCTTTTAAGGATATTTTAAAGACCATTTAAGAACAAATGAAATAACCAAAAGGATAGTACATTTGTTGTTGAGCCAATTTCATGGCGTCTCCTGTGGAAATGTTTTCTGCTATTGAAATCACTTGACTCAGTCAATTCAAAATTCAAAATAATTCAGTCAATATTTGTTCAAAGTAATTACAAAAAATATCTTAGTGATACATTAAAAATCCTGAAGAACTGTCCGGTTCGCCCGTCAAATGGGCTTTAGATAAAAAAAAAAAAGGCCTCGACAAAACTTCTCCCGACAATAACGACCTTGACAATAGGGCTCTTATATTTTAGTTTACATCCAAAAAGCACTGTTATATACATATGTACTAAAAACTTAAAAATAATATTTAAGTGTAAATAATAAAATTTGTTGAACCAAACTTTCCGTTCGTAAGATGAATTTTTTTATAATCAGAATCAAAAATATAGAAAGTACATAGAACTTCGCAATAAATAAGTTGATAAGTCTGAAAATTATATTTTTGATGAATAGGAGCTATATCAAGCCTCTCTATACTGACAAAGATGTTATCCTGACGAGCTTGCCTGGAATCAAACCTGGAATCTTCTGATCTGGAGTCAGACGCGTTATCCATTGCGCCTATAAAAGCCGTGGACGAATGTGGAATATCAGCATACATATTTTCTGATATATGTATGTATGTATGTAAATGTAAACGTTTGTAAGTGTTTGATATAATTATAATTTATAGAGCGCCTTTTCCGTGTTGTTCAAAGGCGTTGTTCTTTTACATGCCCTACGGAGAGAACGATTTTACCGGCTAGGTTTTCCGTTGACAGTGAGCGGGAGTCGAACCGTGAAGCTAACCTAGTCCCTCACTAGCATCATACTATTTACTGCTCCACCATACTTGTATGTATGTGACAATGAAATATCTCAGTGCCCAATACCATAGTAGTCGAGTTTATGGATTTTGGCCTGAACCGGTCCAGTTGGGAGGTTAACACATGGAAGATTCACTAAATCACACATAAACGTCATCCAAAGAACGTAAAAACTATTCTCTTCAATAAAAAAAATATTTTGCCATCTGGGATAAGTGATAACTTTTTTCCCTCTGATTAAGACAATCCTAGTATTTAATACTGCAGCTGAAAAGTCATCCTCAGCTTTGAAGTGGGTTTGATATATATTTCCTCTAAATACATTTAGACCAATCAAGAAATCCTTGCTTATAACCTGCTACATGTTCTGTCAAAGATTTTTACTTGGTTGATTGTGGAATGGTATGAATCGACATTAGACAAATAGACAAACAACTGCTAGTTTCCTGTTCTGTAAAAAGCTCTGTTCATCAGGGACGTCAATTAGGGGGGGCAGGGGGGGGCGATCGCCCCCCCCTCTGAGTTTTCAGAGGTCCCCCGGCACTAAAGTGGGCCCTACGCAGTTAAGTGGGTCCCACGCATTTAAGTGGGCCCCACGCAGTTAAGTAGGCTCCACGCAGTTAAGTGGGCCCCACGCACTTAAGTTAGTGGGCCCTCCGGATTTTTAAGTGGCCCTTCCCGGAATTTTCAGTGAGCCCTTGGCACTAAAGTGGGCCCCACATACTTAAGGGGCCCCGGTACTAAAGGTGGGCCCCACGCAGTAAAGTGGCCCAACGCACTTAGGTGGGCCCCCGCCCTTAAGTGGTCTCCCGCGCTTAAGTGGGCCCCGGCACATAAGTTAGTGGGCCCCTCCTTATTTTTAAATAGCCCTTCCCGGACTTTTCAGTAGGCCCCCGGCATTAAAGCTGGCCCCACGTACTTAAGGGGGCACTCGGCACTAAAGTGGGTCCCACACACTTAAAAAGGCCCAGCACTGAAGTGAGCCCTACGCACTCAAGGGGCCCCCGGCACTGATGTGGGCTCCACGCACTTAAGTGGGCTTCGGTCTTACGTGAGCCTCGGCACTTAAGTGGGCTCCCGCACCTAAGTGGGCCTCTAATTACTTAAGTGGCCCTTCCGCCGGACTTTTCAGTGGCTCCCACCCCCGTTTTCACGTGAGCTACCACACTAAATTGGTCCCCCGCACTTAAGTGGGCCCCAGCACTCAAGTGGGTCCCTCTTAACTTTTAACTGGCCTTTTCCTGATTTTTGACTGGCCCTTCTCTGACTGTTAAGTAGCCCTCCCTGACTTTTATGTAGGCTCCTGACTTTTAAGTGGGCCATGGTTAATATATGGGCACCTTTCAGACCGTTACTTTCAAAACTCAAGGACATCATTTAGGGGGACTGGGCTTCGAACTTTTATGTGAACCAATAGTTATTATATATGGGCCCCTGTAGGATTTTTTGGTGTTTTAGTGAGATTTGAGAAGAGAAAAACAGAAGTTTGTGTAATTATAGGATGCGGCCATATGTAGAAAAATGCCGTCCCGGTTATAAAGATGGTTTGCGTTATTCATAGCCTGGCCGAGTAGGTTGTCCATAGAAATTAAAAAAGAGAAAAGATGTTAAAGAAACTAGGAAGCTTGATCGTCCACGTAGAGATGGAAAGGTGTTAAAAAAGTTATGAACAGCTCAAAATGGAACGAGATAGGTTACATATACTGATATTTGAGTCTTAAAACACCTAGTATAAAGAATGATAAACTATTATCAAATAACGATATTAGAATTACCTTAATTTAAAATGCCAGTTTGTTTCGGTTAACAAAAAAAGATATGAACTATTAGCCTAGATCCATTTCATAAAAATTCAGTAGATACTTGCAGAGGCGTGGCTAAGGGGGTGGGCAAGCTGCCCCGGGCGACATCATGGGGGTGACAGAAAGAGGGTTCAGTATATTCATACTATACTAACTTTTTCAGAAATAAATGACTATAGCTTCTTTCGTTCATCAATATTAATTACCGTTCACAGCAGATTTTGATAGCTATAGCCTTGTTCGTAGAGACAGTTGGAAATGCTCTTATGATCACTCAGATGTTATATTATGTGACCTCCCCCGGTCATCAAGTTTTTGTGAGGAAATATAAAACAAGGGTTTCAAATTTAAAAAAAAAAGTGGCTCCAACTACCCCCCCTCCCCGGTCATCAGGTTTTTTAGGAGAAAGAAGCAAAAGATGTTATGCAGGGGGGCGCAGATTTTGTGTTTTGTGCCCAGGCGCAGAGGACCCTGAGTGGGCCCCTAAAACATCTTGCCCCCCCCTAAGGTTTTGCTGAAATGACGTCCCTGCTGTTCATACATGTCAAAACATTTTGTCATCATAATGTCATAATTTACGACTAATGTGCCTCTATAGCTCAGTGGTAGAGCGCTGGTCTTGTAAACCAGCGGTCGTGAGTTCAAACCTCACTGGGGGCACTTATTTTTCCGGAGAGCGAGCAGGAAAGAGAAAAAAACAAAGATGGAAAAAGAAACTTCTAAAAACCCGGGTAACACCGCTAGTATAGTACATATGTGTGTGTCTTAGTGTATTTATATCATTTGTACTCTTCTTTTTGTTCATTACATATTTGACCGGACCTGGCCTTGCTTGACCCGACCCGACCCTTTCACATGTCAAAATTCCACGACCAAACCCGGGTCTATGATATAACCTTCCTTTTATATATGTTTAATTCTAGATACATATACCAATCTAAAAACCATGATTGTGTAATAAGATGGGTCCTGCTTAGACAAAAAGATATACAAAAAGCACTGTTGACAAAGGACACATAGCCATGTGTCTATATTAAATTTTCGCGTGCCTCTATAGCTCAGTGGTAGAGCGCTGGTCTTGTAAACCAGCGGTCGTGAGTTCAATCCTCACTGGGGGCACTGATTTTTGCGGAGGGCGGGCGGGAAAGAGAGAAGGAGCGAGGAAACGGGAGCAAAGATAGAGAGAGAAAAAAGAGGCAAAGAAAAAACCGATAGAAAAAGAACTCTAAAAACCTGGACACCGCGGGTAACCCCGCTAATATAGTATATATGCGCGTGTATTTTTGTGTTTGAGGATATATACATACAGTATAGAATTTGTAAATTTCTTTTTGTTCATTAAAGACTTGACCAACCCGAATTACCTCGACCCGACCCTTTCACATGTCAAAATTCCACGACCAGAACTTTTCACATGTCAAAATTTCACGACCCGACCCGTGTACAACTCTGGTCTATGATATATACTCCTTTTTATATATTCTAGATACATATACCAATCAAAAAACCCATGAATATATTCTAATGTAGGTTCCAAGTCACAAATCTTTACTTGGTTGATTGTGTAATAAGATGGGTCTTGCTTCGACAAACAGATAAACAAAAACCACTGTTGACAAATGAGACCTAGCCATGCGTGTATACTGAATATTTGCGTGCCTCTATAGCTCAGTGGTAGAGCGCTGGTCTTGTAAACCAGCGGTCGTGAGTTCAATCCTCACTGGGGGCACAATTTTTTTACGTGAAAATATATAAAGTCTGATAAGCTTAATTAATGAAAAACTGGGGTAGAATACAAACATTTCTGGTCATTGTTAAGTTGCAGATAAAGCTTGTTAAGTTTTAATACCCTACTATTTATTATCTTTATAATCGTTGAAAATAGTAATACCTTCCTAGCAGAAATTGTCATTTTCAGAGGTCAGGTGAAACTGATTTAGTTTTTAATTAGTCTTTTGAATCTGAAGCCGTCTCGTTAACCAATTTTAAATAGTATAAAACAATTGATATTATAGAGTATGTTTTGCTAAGCCAAAATTAATTTAATTCTATAAGCAATTAAAAAACTTATAAAAGAAACTTGAAAAACCTACGCAAAAAATCATTTAATATCATAATTTTTTGTGGAGTCATGAGGAGACAAATAGTGCTATGATCTGTATATTTTAAATCTAAATTAAAACGTTATGTCTGTTGTGCAAAAACGGGGCTATTGCGGAATGAGAGAAAAAAGAAAACATGGAGGTGTATTAGCTTAGCTCTCTAAACTCCTAACACTGATTGGCCACTGCAATAAAAAAACTTCCAAAGAAATTGCTTCAGTTAATTGTAAAAAACCCGAAAATGACGAACCACCCACCTCACAAAGTTAAATCTCTTGTGTAACACTGCATTAAAATTCTTAACGTATCATTGAATCATGTTCTCAAATTAAAAAAAAACAAAATTCGATACGCAGTCGACAGGATTTGAACCTGTGCGGGCAGAGCCCAATAGATTTCTAGTCTATCGCCTTAACCACTCGGCCACGACTGCCGCATAACAAGGGGAAGAGTTTGTTTAATAGTCGATTCAAATGATAGCTTGTTTAAAAGTTATAGCATACAGCCAAATTGAACATTTTCAGGTTGATTGAAGGTTGTAATCCCATCATACGTGGTATTTACGTATGAATAGAAATTGAAAAAAATTGAAGTTCCCGAAAAGAGCAGACTTGATTTTGTTGGCCGGGAATTAGAGGTTGAACGATCAGTTTTTAAAACAGGCTTGTCGCCCTGGGGGAAAACGGGAGGCAATGTCCAATGTCCCCCTTTTAAAACTGCTTCCCCCTTTTTTTAAATTTCCAAATTTATAATTTTTTCATAAAACAGATTTTACGGGTTTTTTAATATTCAAGTGTTATCTATATATATAAAAATGAATGTTTGTATGTGTATATGTATATCTATATATATAAAAGAACATGTCCTGACTGACTGACTGACTGACTGACTGACTGATAATCAACGCCGAGCTCAAACGCCTCATCCAAGGAACGTGAAATTTGGAACTTATATTACCTTTATAGCGTAAACATCCGCTAAGAAAGGATTTTTGAAAATTTTGCTCCTGAGGGGAAAAAACTGGAAAACAAACTTTTTTCTAAAACAATGTATATCTCGAAAACCAAAAATGAGGAGATTTTGAAATTTGGTATATAGATTCTTTTTGAAAAATAAAAAGATACGTGTTTCACCATTTTTTGAAAATTCGGTTTCCCGGACTTCAAATGTAGGTTGGAAAATTAGGTTATTTGGTTTTTAAAGTAGCTTCTACTCAAAAACTGTTAATGCTACAGGAGTAAAAATTAATATTTAGTTTCTACTCCAAGAATAATGAAATACGTGTTTTAGCATTTTTTGAAAATTTGGTTTCCAGGACTTCAAATGTGGGGTGGAAAATAGGGTTATTTGGTTTTTAAAGTAACTGCTATAAAACAACTGTAATTGCCACAGATGTAAAAATTAATACTTAGTATCTACTCAAAAAAAAAAATATACGTGTTTCATCATTTTTTGGGTTATTTGGTTTTTAAAGTAGCTGCTACTCAAAAACTGTTAATGCTACAGAAGTAAAAATTAGTATTTAGTTTCTACTCCAAAAATAATGAAATACGTGTTTTAGCATAACTGCTACTCAAAAACTGTAAGTGCTACAGATGTGAAAATTAGTATTTTGAGGTTTTGGGCCGGTTAAAAGTAGATGAGTTCAGTTTATCACCGGACGGACGGGCCAAGCCGTTATTTTAGGGTCTTCATACGGCCCTGCCCAAACCTTAAATCAAGGTGGGACGGGCCGAGATTTGTAACCAAGTGTATAGACATTTTAGTGATTTTAGGGTGTTCAGACGGGCCGGGCTAAACCTGAAGTCAAGGTGGGACGGGAAGAAGTTTTTCATCAAGTATATAGAACTTCTAGGCCAGTAAAAACGGGCCGGGCCCATATTAGACGGGCCGTGCCGGGCCAGGAAGTAAGGTTTTTGAAACGGGCTGGGTCAAGTTGTCGACGGGCCGAGCCGAGACCTAAAAAATTGATCCGTGCAGTACTCTATTATGTATGCACGGTTCAAATCCTCTAATTTCATGCGAGCGAAGCCGCTACGGGCACTGCTAGTATGTATATATGTATATATGTTAATGGCGTTTATGCATTGATACACCATTCATCCGATCGTAATGAAATTTTCACACAATCTTGAAAGTCAAGGGGAATCAAATATAGAGAACAAATTTTTGAAATCCGTCACAAAATGAGCGGAGCGGAGCGGGTGAGCGAGCGGGAACTATATATATATGTATGTGCGTATGTATGTGTGTATGTATGTATGTGTATGTGCATGTATGTGTGTCTGTGTCTGTGTTTATGTATGTACTAGCGGAGATACCCGGCGTTGCCCGGGTTTTTTAGAGGTTTTTCTAATGTTTGTCTCTTTCTCTCCCGTTTCCTTTCCCACCTGCTTTCCCACTCCTGTTCGCTTTCCCGTTTTCGGTCGTTTTCCCGCTGCCGGTCGCATTCCCGCTCCCGCTCGCTGTCCGTTCCGTGTCGCATTCCCGCTCCCACTCGCTGTCCGTTCCGGGTCGCTTTCCCGTTTCTATAATAGACAAACTAACCCACAAACATTCACATATATATATAGTCTTAGCAAATCTATTTTACGTTTTATAGGCTAACAGAAGTTATGAAAGAATGGAAAAGAGAAAATGAGCGTGAACGGGGACGGGAACGGGAGAGCAACCGTGACCGGGAATGGGAGAGCAAGCATGACCGGGAACGGGAGAGCAAGCGTGAGCGGGAACGGGAAAGCGACCGGGAACGGGAAAGCGACCGGGAACGGGAAAGCGACCGGGAACGGGAAAGCGACCGGGAACGGGAAAGCGACCGGGAACGGGAAAGCGACCGGGAACGGGAAAGCGACCGGGAACGCGGAAAGCGACTGGAATCGGGAGAACAAGCTTGGAAGGAAACGCGAGCAAGAGAGAAAATCGATAACAAAACTTCTGAGCGGGAAAGCGACCGGGAGCTGGAAAACGACCGAGAGCGGAAAAGCGACCGGGAACGCGACGAAAACGGGAAAGTGGAGAAGGAAACGGGAGCGAGAGGGACAAACATTAGAAAAACCTCTAAAAACCCCGGGCAACGCCGGGTAACTCCGCTAGTACTGTTATACAATTTTATTGTCACCAATCACCAATACACATCACTATTATGCTTTTCATATTAAGATATAGCTGCACTCCTGAATTTATTAAATGCCCCCCAGTTAACCTAAGCTGAAGGAGTATTTCAACTAAATATTTCCAAAACCATTTTTATTCTTTTAGAATAATTGACAGAAATAAAATATACTAGCTGGGCTACCGGCATTGCCATTATTTATTATATTTACTAAAAAATCGAAGCTGGGCTTGTGGCGCAATGGATAACGCGTCTGACTACGGATCAGAAGATTCCAGGTTCGAATCCTGGCAAGCTCGATTGTTAACAATTTTTTGCTATTATTAACTTCTAATCTCTGTTTCTATTTTTAAATTTATTTTTGAGTCACTTGATGATATATATTTTCAACAAATTTGGTTAGCACGGTTTTGTTTATGAGAATGCAATATTCAATAATTAGGTTATCAATAAGTCAATTAATTTAGTTAAATACTCTTAATTTTAATTTAAAAAAATAAGAATGTAAAAAAATTATTTTAAAATTTGACTTCTAATTGCATAAAAGCATTTGGTTTAAAAACTTTGTTGTAATATTTTCTTGTTTAAAATAAATTGCAAATAGATAAATTTTTTGATTTTACAGTTCAGGCCATATGTGGAAAAGTATTCTTTATATTCTGTCATTCCAAAGGAATAAGAAATTATCAGTCTGTAGATTAACAGAAACGCTGAGTGAATCAGTAATTCTAAAGATTGACTTTAACCATGGATTTCTATATAATAGAAGTCCATACTTTAACATTATATACAATGAACATTTATATTTCTTACTAGGTAGTTGTAGTTGTAAGGCGACCGTTAAATTTAAATTAATATTTAATTATCATTTTATACTTTTTAGTTGTTTTCAATTGTCATCTAGCAAATGTAATGAAAAACTAATGCTCCTGTGAAATAGAATAATTATTATTTGTATTAATGTATTGTAAGCAAATGTGGCTTTAAGGCGAGTAAAGCGCGCGTTAAATAAAAATGGAATAAATTACTTTCTACTTTTTTAGTTTTTTTCGCTAGATGGATAACCTTAGCCCGTTAAATTTGAAATATTATTTTATTATTTTTCAACTTTTAGTTTTTTTCAACTGCCATTAAGAGAATGTAAGGAAAAAATTTCAGCCAGCGAAGTATACAATATACAATTTATCGGAAACGTGCTTTTTCTAAAAAAAAACAAAAAAACATCATCGTTACGGATTTGACACTCGGTGGCATATATAAGTAATCTAATTAAAAATAAACAATAAACTTGGTCCTAAACGCTGAAAAAGTGACAAGGACTTAAATAAACAACAATAAACAGCTACGTGCATCATCACTCCTCCGCCTTGCTAATTGCAAGCCAGTTCTAAGCTTGGATAAAGGAGGAGGGTGAAGTTTATATAACTGATTTAAAAAATGTTTTGAGCCATTAAAAAAATCAGTTCATTATTTTACGTTTTAGCGTTAAAAACGAGAAAACCTAATAAAAAAACTAAAAAACCGAGCAGCGCCAGTAATATATATATATAATGATAATTAAATATTAAATATAAATGAATGTTTGTCTGTTTGTCCTTTGTAGAAATCTGAACCGCTAGAGCGATCTTGATGAAATTTGACGAGGAAATTCCCATACAGGGGAAGAAAGTTAAGAAAGTTTGGACTCCCTACTCCGATCCCCCGGCTCAGGGGTGCCGAAAAACCCTTTCCAGTCCAAAAGTGCCTATGTGCGACTATCCATGGACGTCTATATAATAGCAACTGGACAATGAGCCAAATCATTTTGAGCTGTTGTGTTGTACCCAGTTGGTCCCATATCTATTTAGCTGTTCGTATTCGAGTTGTTCGGTCTGCGTTTGGATTTATAGTTATAAAGCCTGTACTGGTTACTTTTAACATTGAAAATGTTTATAACATTGAAATATAATAATATTTATTGTTGAAATTACGCTTTAGTTTAGTGACTGCGCTCAACACTTGTTTATTTAAATATAGCTATTTTTAGCTTTACGCTATCGTAAGTTTGACTTGATTGACGTTTGGAAACAGTTGGGATTGCTACTATTTTGAACAATTGGATTTATTTCTGTATTATAAAAGTTTTTATTGCTAAAAATGCCACACAAGGGCCAGGCATATCGTTGCAAAACCAACTACAAAAGTGTTCCGGGACTATCGGCGGGCGAAAATAAACCAACAATTCATAGCGTTCCTATAAATGACAATATACTTCTACAGAAATATAATTAAAGCAAATCCTCGAAAAGACTGGAAACCAACTGCCAGTTCAAAAATTTGCTCAATTTTTTCAATGAAGTAGACTTTGAATCCAGCTGTGTCGATACAAATCAGCATCAAAGAAGGAAAAAACTAAAATTAGAGTCCGGACAGCTTTTTCAACGTCGACTGAAAAAAGGTGCAGTACCTAGTATTTTTCCTGGTGGTCCAAAATACTGCTCAACTTGTAGAGTACCGTCAAGATCTACTGTTTGTGCTACAGTTTCAATTCGCTACGAGTACGAAATAAAAAGAAATGTTGAGATGGAGAAGAATTTTTTCAAAAGTGATTGTTTAGCAAATCAAACACCTAACGTTTTGGCAGAACGGTAGAAGAATGAAATGACTTTGCCAACAAACTTTACTATTACCACAATTGATGGCATTTTGTTAATTTATTGTTTTAAAGTAGAAGCTGGTAAAGTTAAAGTGGCTGTTTGCATCTCGGTGGCAGAAAATCTGTCAACGGTTGTCAGTGTGGTTAATGTAAATGTTCCAGCCAACACATTCAAAGATTTGTTAACAAACGGATTAGTTACGACAACGTCTCAGCTTATTAATTTGGCAGCTCGAATGAAGACTTGGTCAGAAAATTTAAAAACCTGTCCGTCATTCACAAAAATGGCTGTTAGCATTTTAAAAGAAAGAATAAACATCTTAACAGAATGCAGTCCAGAAAGTGAAAAACAACGCAAACTTGAATTTGTTTCAGAACAAGCCAAACTGCTTACAAAAAGCAAGTTTCATTGTCATTACTCACCAGGGCTCACAATCATGTCATATATACGATTCATGCAGAAAGTCCAGCAGCTTATAACACTTTAAGATAATCGAGTTAGGTAACTATTCCATTGACCAGCATTTTGAAAAAGATCATCAAATGTCTTGATGAAATGTATGGGCTCGATAATTTGGTGCTTGCTATTTAATTTCTGTAAAACAGATCCTTGATAGCAGCAGCAGGAAGATTTGACACGACCATCAGAGTACGCTTTCATTTTATGCGTACATTGCTGGAAAGTTTTTAAAGAAATCAAGGCATCACCAGAACTGGCAAAATTATTTCTGTCGTCATTGTCATCGAGTCACAGAGTACTTTTCTGCAAAATAATTGATTGCACACCTTTGAATCTCAACTCAGAACTGAAAACATACAATTTTTACTGTTTTAATTATCACAATGTTAAAATATTGAAAATTTTCTAATAACTTTGACTTTACTACTAATAAATAACTATAATTGTTATAATTTAAAATTCTTAAGTTTACTTTTTCTTTATTTTTTTATGATTTTTACTTTTTATGGATTTTGATTAAGTAAAATATATTTGTTTTATCTCAAAACAGCGTTGTGTTTTTCACTCCACATGATTTAGCTATAAATCAAACTTATAATGCGTATATGAAGCATTGCGCAGTCATGGGACCAACTGGGTACAAGGCTATTATTGGCTAACTGTCCAGATACTATTATATAGACGTCCATGGACTATCGAAAGTAATTGCGTAATAAAATTCAAATCTAGTTTACGTAACAACGTTTGAAGGCTTCAAGCAACTTTTAGCAAATCTATTTTATGTTTTATGGGCTAAAAGAAGTTAGGAAAAAGTGGAAAAGAGAAAATGAGCGCGAGCGGGAACGGGAACGGGAGAGCAAGTGGGGAAGGAAACGGGAGCAAGAGAGAAAAACGATAAAAAGATCTTTGAAAACTCCGAGCAACGCCGGGTAACACTGCTGGTATAATATATTTGTATATTAAACGTGGGCTTGTGGCGCAATGGATAACGCGTCTGACTACGGATCAGAAGATTCCAGGTTCGAATCCTGGCAAGCTCGTATTTTTAAAATAAATTTTAAATGTAACAAATAGTCAAAACAATCAAGTTCCGATCTAATAATAATAATAATGTTAATACTTGCACTTATCAGTTTAAAGGTTTAATTAGCCTTGTTTCAGTGTTCTTGATCGGCTGTTATATAAAAAGATTGTCATTAACACTTTCTATATTTTGTTCATTTTAGTTGAAAGTATGCTTCTCGAATTGGTTCAATGGCTCACAATTTTAACTTTTAACTATGTTTTTCTTATTCAAATTAGTATTTTTTTATTAATAAACTGTCTTAATGTTAATTTCATGTCATTATTTACGAATAGCAATAGACATAAAATTTATAAACATGGTTTGAAAATTAGTCGTTATTCTTAAAGTTTGTTATGGGCAAAAGTACCGGGTTTCGAGTTTTGTCATTTAGAAAATGGTATAAAAAAACCCTGTTTTTTAACTTGGAGTACAATTGCTTATTATTTCACGATGAATTTTCCTCACGATGAATTGTCTCACGATGATTTGTCTCACGATGAATTATTCACGATAAATTGTTTCGTGATGAATTGTCTTCGCGATGAATTGTTCCACGATGAAATGTCTCACGGTGAATTGTCCACGATGAATTGTTTCACGATGAATTGTTTCACGATGAATTGTTTCACGATGAATTGTTTCACGATGAATTGTTTCACGATGAATTGTTTCACGATGAATTTGGCGGACATCCGACAAGTGCATAATCAGCCACAGATCTGGCTAATTCTTTAGCTTTTTCGACAGCTTTTCTTTCGTTTCAGTGAGTGATATTTTGTAATCAGGCACGTAATTTTTGGGGGTTGGGCAAGGAGCATTGTCTTTTAATTTTTTTTCCAGCTCATGCCAAAACTTTGCATGCTATAAAAACATATAATTCTATTTTTCAGCTATTGAATTATACAACAAAAAACTATAGAAGAGTATATATTATTTAGAGCGTCAAGCATACTCGAAATTTTTCAATTAACGTCGACCTTTAAACTAAAAAGGCATCGATGACGACGAGTAGGATTCATTTTGACGAATTTTTGTCAAATGATCTATCACGCCTTCTAGGTCAAATAACTCAATTAATTTACGCCATGAGTAATAAAAAAAAATATTAAGCCTCTCGTCGATCTAAGTTTGTTGATCTAAATTCTAAGTATTAAGATAAGTTTTCGCACCTTTCAATACTGAATGAAAAACTCTCATGCGGTGCTTTAACTCTTCAGAATAAGAACTTATTAATTGATTAAATTGATGATATAAGTTGACATTATGTTTAACTAAATATCTACTGGAATGGTTTTGCGATCGGAAAACAACTTCATCAAAATGAAGTTTTTTTCCACCAATCCCTTATATTTAAGGAATCGCTAGCTTTTTATTTATTGCAATTCTTTTAAGCGACATTTTAAATGTCTTTCGTCCGACAGTCTTTGATGTTAGTTTTAAAATATATTTCATTAGTTTTTTTCTCCTGTTTCTTGAGGTAGGGAACGTTTCCCCTTTTCACCTCCCAGATTGGCACCACCGAGATGAAGGCTTGTAGTCTGCCGTTACGATTGATAATTCTCTGACGTAAATAGCGGCCTTGAAACCGAGCGTGCGGAGGATTATCTAGCTTTTAGATTCCAGATTCCAGCGTTTCAAAGCTCAATCTTTCAATGACCCAATATTGCATCACAACATTACACTGGTAATACTTAAGATACAATGATGTTACAAGTTACAGGTTTGTTATAAAAATTGTATTACAAACGCGTAAGACGGCTTAGCTTTAGACTATACGAAGGACGAGATAAATCAAAGGCGTTTGCATATCTCTGACAGAACTTTAACGATAAATTATGTTATCACGAGAGCCATCTTGTTTCAGTGAGTAACTCTGCCCAGACTTCATTGTGGACACAGGGGGTTCTACCACCCCTCATAATTGGTTAAGAAACGATGCATATCATTTTGCCCACTTATGAACATTTATCTTTTCTTTATAGTTTTTTGACTATCATCAAAATCCTGACCATGCTTCTCCAGCACTCACAAAACCTAAGCCTTAATGTTCTTGCCAAAACCTTTGCGTGTTAGCGAGGAACGCGTGTGTAGTAAGTAGGTAGCTACAGTAAGTAGGCTAATACATTTTCTCAGAACTCGTCAACAAAGAAAGCTTCACTGATATGACATAGAACTTAACCTCATTTTTAGGACAAGCTGACAATTTAAAAATTAACCCAATTTATCAGCTAATGTCGAAAGGTAGTCATTTCTAGCTTCCTTCTAATGTTTATATCACCCCATAATTCTTGGACAAGGCAAGGCCATAAACTATATATGATTTTTATAATTTGTATATTTTTAGATCAATTATTTTAATGAATACTTTTGATGCCTATTAATTTTTTTTACAATTTGTATATGTTCGAATATCACCCACGCGAGTGACATCCAGGCTTGGAAAAGAATAAATGTCAGAGGTCACAACCGTGGCTAACATTAAACATTTCAGAAAGGTAGTCGAAGAACGTTTGCTTGAGTTGCAGTCTAGAAGTCTGCGAACTCACGTTACACTATGAAGATTGTCCAATTTAAATTAAAACTAATTCCCTTGAAAAGACGCAATAAAAACTTAAAAGCTAATTAAGTACCTTTTTTGTAGGGGCTAAGCCCTTCCAATCGCAAATTTTAGTCCCACCAAAATTTTGGACTAAAAAAGTAAAAATCTCATATTAAATAGTAAATACTAAGAATGTGCATTTATCTAAAAAAATAAAATAAAAGAGCAGATACATATACCAAGAAAATAAGGGCCGTCTAGTGATAATTTTCAGAGAAATTTACTCAAAATAACATTTTTCAGACGTAGGTACAACAGACTGAAAAGGGCGATTTGAGTATCAGCTTAGCAATTAGCTTTAACCAACTTGAATGTCTTGAAAAACAAAGTAACACACATTTTTTCAAAATTTTCTCTTGTTGGAGCACTTGTGGTTTTGAATTAATCTGTGACTATCAGCAAGGGGCCAAAAGAGCTCCACCTTTCCCCCTCTAAAACAATTTAGATCCGCCGCTTTCGTAACTCGACGAGCTGCCTTTACCTTCTAAGCAATAACGGGTCATTAAAGAATATGTCAAAACGTGAAGGAAAATTTTAGTTAGGATTTGCTTAAGACGACCAGATTATGGCAGTAGGCTAGGTCGAAGCAATTGAATAAGAAGAAAAAGTTGATTATAGCATTATGCTGCTGCAAAATCTTCAACATTGTTTAATGTTTTAAAAAAGTGCGTACCAGCTCAAAAGTCAGCGAATAAATTATTTTCACAGAATCAGAACTAGCATAATTAAAGCATGATTGTCTTTAAGGTATGAACGAAATAAATAATCTCAGTCAAAGTCCGTTGTGCTCGATTAAAAAGTTGTCGGTTTTATTCAATCCTGAAATGCTTAAAAAAATCGAAAAACATCGGTAGAAATTGCATCAACCTACCTACTACTGCGTTCAATACTTACATAATGTCCATTAAAGTGAAATTATTGACACTTAAAGGACGTGTAGCTTAATATAGCTCTGACGCACGTCTTGCCCTGGACTATTTATAACAGCTTTAGTTCGCTTAGCATCGCGAATGACGTAGGTACCTCGACCTTTAGAATTTTTCACAACATTCCAAGGAATCTAAGCGACGTGTTAATTTTACATTGAAAAATACGTTTTAAATATATTTAATCAGTTTTCTCATGTATTAAATGCTTTTTTTTAATATAAAAAACGGTTTCTTTTTAGTTAGTGACTTCTGGTGACCCAGATTAGAGTGATTCTATTGGTTGCGATAGCCCGACTATTAAAAAGAGAACCGTGAGCATGTGAGTCGGTATTCTTTATAATGAGAAGAAATGTTTAAACGCTAAAAGGGGCATGCAAAATGAGAGCGTCACCAAATGGATTTTAATGAATCAGTTGATTTACATCATCCTTGTCTTCAGATGAGGTGCCTACGTTATTGACAACGCCGCTAGGTCAGGTTTTTTGCTTGAGTCCGTCCTAGTAGTAGTCAGCCGCTCTGAGGCAATCTTGTTTATACTTTGCTAATAACACCACAATTCACTATTATGCCACCCGATACTTTCGGCAAATTTATATCGGCGTCTATTATGAATGATAACGTTTTGATTTCTACTAATAATAACGGCTCGCCTGCCGGAGATGTTTGTTTGGTGTTTCCCGATGGCGAGCCAATTCGTACCGCATTGTTGCCATTGTTGTTTCTCCTCGACGGAAATAGCGCCTCTCGACGGATGTTCTAATAATTTTGGCCGGCTGAATTGTTGATGTCGGACGGAGCTAGGCTCGAGCCGCTCTCGGAAACAAGATGTCCCATGCACCGGAAAGTAAAAAGGGATCTGACGTCGTCAAAGTCGGGTTCTATCAAATTATCAAGACCATTGGTCAGGGACATTCGGCAATTGTCAAACTGGCCAACCATACAATTACCAAGACAAATGTTAGTCCATGACCCATTTCTTTTTGTGAATTAAATTTCAGTTGCTGCTTATTATAATCTCTTTCATAAAATAAGAAATACATTTTCTAGCTATTATTTAATAAATAATTGTTATTTTATAATATTTTTGAAAGGTTGCGATTAAAATTATCGACAAAAGACAGAAAGATTCAAATTTAGAAAAAATCTATAGAGAGATTAAGATTCTGAAAGCTCTGAAGCATCCAAACATCATCAAGCTTTATCAGGTTGTTCGATTGTAAAGTTATTTTTTATTAATAATGAGGTCATCATCATATCTTAGCTATTTGTTTCTGAGGTCATTTTAAATATTTGTTAACGGAGGTCATTTTTATTATTAGGGAGGTCATCTTAGCTGTTTGATTCATTCATAGACAAATTTAATCACTGTTTTATAATAAATTTTTTGTTTCTGCTATCTTGTTTTTGCAGATAAATCGTTGGTATTTGGAATATTTGCATATCTTTCATCCTTTTTCTGTCGTTTTTTTTCCGCAGGCTGGGCATTTTTTTGCAGCATGTTTTTAGCATGCTTTATTTTTCTCTTCTATCGCTCGAAGATTATTGCAAAATTGTGCGGATGTTGTGCGACGAAATAAATATTTTTTTTATTTGTAAATTTGAATTTTTTACTCAAAAAATGGTATTTTTTCCCTCCTCGCTCATTCAATATCATCCCTGAAAAATGTGTCTGTCTATTTTCAAAGAAAAAAAGAGCCTGCTCAGTGTTTGTTTTTAAAAATAAAAAAAGATTTTATTTTAAGTGTAAGCTGACTTTATGGAGTTAAGATATATAAAATAAACAAATTTATTTGCCCAAGGCCATGGTGGCACAAATGAGGGGGGGGGGTTCCAGGGTGATGCTTGTTTAAAGGTCTGCTGTCATTATTACAAAATTGCTTTGTTCTTATCATTAAGCAGTTGGGATTATAGTTTTTCTTTAAATGTACAGCATATCATCCAATCTGCTCTAATTAGCATGACGATTAATATAAATATTAATAATTTTATAATTTGTACAGTGTACATACATACACACATACACACACACATACATACACATTCATACATACATACATACATACATACATACATACATACATACATACATACATACATACATACATACATACATACATACATACATACATACATACATACATACATACATACATACATACATATAACAATAGTTGTAAAGTTGCATTTACAATTACAAGTTGTAAGTTATAAATAGAAGAAGCATCATTTTGATGATTAGAGATCTATTTTGCATATAAGAGAATAGGCTTGCCTCTTTGAAATAAAATGAAGGTTTGACATTCTTCAGGGTAGGGTAAAGTCATAACTGGTCTTCAAGGACACCACATTGGCAAAAAGCTTCTTAGCATTACAATACCCTTCCAGCCAAACAATCTCTTTTCTTCTATTCACCATAGTAGATCTTTTCTAAACCTATTTAAGATCTTCTAAAGTTTTAGGGAATTTTCTCCTGATTTTTCTAAATTGTATGTGTAGTCCTGTCCACAGAATGAAGGAAAGTATGGGAATATTATTTAAAAAGGCACACATTAAACATTTGTAATTGTAAATGAGTAAGTCTCTCGACAGTCTTATTATGCTGATATTTAATCTAGTAAACATTTATTCTCATTCAACAATGTAAAGTTAAACCTCGCTCTCTGTTTTTTTCTATTTTTTTAAATAGTTTTTTTTGTATTTATAAAGCATAGCTATTTAAGATTATATGTTTTGTTGATCATTCTCAGTTTGACTTACTTACTTACTAGGCTCACCAATCCTGCTGACTCGATTACAGCAGTAAATCTTTAAAAAAAAACCAACAGATTTTTAGACACATCGTATATCTTTTTGAACCTATTCAATTGCGACTTGACTTTTAAAGAATGTTATCTTTAGAGAACTGCTATTTCTTGAATTTCGATTTTTAATGTACTCTCCTTTCTTTCCCCTCCCCTCCCCTCCCCCCTCTCTCTCTTTCTTTCTTTGTCTCTCTCTCTCTCTCTCTCTCTCTCTCTCTCTCTCTCTCTCTCTCTCTCTCTCTCTCTCTCTCTCTCTCTCTCTCTCTCTTTCTCTCTCTCTTTCTCTCTCTCTTTCTCTCTCTCACACACACATACATACAGACATACATACATACACGCACAAACACACTATATTTTTGTCGTGGTCTCTCATTTTAGCTCACTTGATCTCTCATCTTCTAAATTTTTTCTAGCTCATCTTACGACACGACACGACTTCTACATAAGTTTGGTAACCTTGAGTGGCAAGTGAAGTCAATGTATGATGATGATGGTGGTGGTGGAGGTGGTGATGACGATGGTGGTGGTGATGATGATGATGGTGGTGGTGGTGGTGGCGGTGGTGATGACGACGATGATGATGACGATGATGATGATGGTGGTTATGATGATGATGATGATGGTAGTGGTGATGATGATGATGATGATGACGATGATGATGATAATAATGATGATGATGACACAAGTACTCCGAATATGTGAATAGAAACGGTAATGATTTACTAATATGCCTAACATATCAGACAAGTAATATTAATGGTGGTCGTGATGATGATGATGACGTTGACAATTATGTTGTTATGAAGGCGTGTACTTTGATGTAAATATATACATATGGTTCGTAGCCCCCCCCCTCGTGAGCGTGTAACAGTTTGATATTCGTACACATATATGTACATAGATATTTTGACGATGAAACTTGAGGGACAAATCGTGCGAGTAGCCGAGTCAATTAATAACTCGTTCGCTAGTGGTGATCATTTAGTGGTGAGTATCTCGTGATCATTTAGTGGTCAGCATCTCGTGATCATTTTGTGGTCAGCATCTCGTGATCATTTAGTGGTCAGCATCTCGTGATCATTTAGTGGTCAGCATCTCGTGATCATTTAGTGGTCAGCATCTCGTGATCATTTAGTGGTCAGCTTCAGGAGTCGCCCGCCGGTCATTTAGAATCAACTAGCGTACGAAGGGGGTGTGGTGTGGGGTGGGGTGGGGATGCGGGCATTATGAACGAGATCTGCTAGTTGTCAAAGTGGTTGCACACAGACAAAAAAGTCTTCTAAACCAATATAATAAATGTTAATTGAAAAAAGAATTATTTAATATTTTTTTTGTTATTTTTTTCATCAAACAATGTAAATGCAAACATCTCGTTAACGTAAAGCAGTGAGCGTAATATGTGGAGCGTAAAATTAATTTCTCTACTCGCTGAATTCCCAATTTCTATAGAACATAATATATTATTAGAACAGGAACGAAATGAAATGAAACAAGTGCTGCTTTCCTTTGTAATGATTGGCTTTAAATTCTTATTTCGCTTCAAGAATTTTGCGAATCGATTCTCGTGTTGAGAGAGACGAACAGAATGTCACCGACACGACACAACTTACCGACTAGTGAATAAATAAATAAAGACCTCTCAGTAGTTTCCAAGAATAGATCTGTACTATCTTTGCTCTTCGGTGACGTATTATTACAGTACCTACTTATATACTTAACTTACATACCGTGGACTCCTTAATATGAAAACTAGTTTTAATTAAGGAGTCCGTGTTACATCTGATGTGATCGGGTGCGTAATTAATTTGTAATAGCATCCTGTTAATGGATGTCATTACATGTAACTTGTTTCAAGCTGTGGGTCAAAGTTGAACTCGCGTAGGGTCAAATGTTTGCTCGACCGCGAGGTCGGGTCGTCTAACTGATCGAGATTACCGGAAATTTATTGATTTCGATGTGTTTTATTTGTAGTTATTATAAATTAATTCGAGAATATGTTATTGCGCCCATGACACGAGTCTCCACAAGAAAGTTCCGCCACACTAGATTACTAGACAGTGACAGTCACGATCTCGCTTGTATGAATAGAAATATATATATCGGTCACAATATGAAGGTCACACTATACTCATTATGATCACTATGCATGCCTTTGAAGGATATATATATGTTTAGTGTAGATGTATATGATGAGACATGCAAAAATGGCTTCCAAGAAAATTAAAATAAATTTTGAGTTTGTTTGTTTGTTTTGCATCTCAGAAAATCAAATATCAATCTTTTGATATAACTTATAAACTGTAAAACCAAACGGAAAGAAAATATCTGGAATTAAATGAGAAATCAATAATACTCTGAACGAATCGAGTTTACACCAATGAAAGATGGTCTTGCTGGTGTACAACCACGTATTGAGATTTAGCATACGCCTTATCAAGACAAGTCTTGCTCAAGGCGAGAGATGAAGGGTACTTGCAAAGGCAGCCATTTATAGGCGCCTACCCCTTTAGCAAATGCGAGTGAACTCCTTGCTTTAAGGGAGTTACGCTGGTGACGCCGGCGAGGTTTGAACTGCCGACCTAACGATCGACAGGCGAACGCTCTACCGCTCTGCAACCAGCGCCTCATACCAAGACAACCATGTTTTGCCGGTGTATAAACAATAAATTTTTTTTTTTTTTTATAGTTTATAGTCTTTTACACCAAAACAAACAATAAATAAAAGTCTTAATGTTTTTATTTCGTCTTGTTTCTGTTGAAGATGACGAGCTTATCGAATTGCAAAACTTTTGTAAACAAAAAAAAACTAGCGAATGATGACAAAAGTGCAATGAAACTTGTCAGAAAGAGCAAAAGAGAATATTGTCCTGAAAATTATGCTTTATAGATAGATAGATAGATACCTATTTATTGTATTTATACGGGGTCGTCAATAAATCCATAAATTACGTCCTATGGGGGAGGGAGGGGGGTCAGACATTTGAGACGACACGTGACAGCCTCCAGTCGAAAAATTCACATAAATGTATTTAGGGTTCAGCCGCCGACTGTCTTTGGTAGATTTCTAAAATTTACATTTTTGACCATTATATCTAGAAGTCTAGATATAATGTATTAGTATTAATGTTATTGTGTGTGAAGGTCGATGACAATCGCAAGGATTTTTGACGGTATCTGTAAAAGCATTTATACGCTGGTTGTCGGTGGGCATGGCCGGAGAGAGAGAGGGAGGGGGCCGGGGATAAAGAGGGAGGGGCCGGGGATAGTTCCCGGGCTCTTACTTTTTAGGAGGCCCTGATTTGAAGTTTTTTTTCTGAAAAATTTCTCGAAAATGTCCTGCGACCATCATCATTCCGGTCATCGGATGTCTTAGAAGGAGAATTTTATAGAAGTGTTTAGACAATTTTATTGAACAATAAATCAATTGCGGCCCAGATTACTTATTTTCCAGAGGCTCAAGTTTTACTTTCGGCGGCCCTGTCGCTTAGTTATAGTTGTGGTTATTGCGTACGTATTTAGATCAACAATTTATTCTTGGCCAAAACTTCTGCATCGATTTTCACACGTTCTTATACAGGTACCTAAATTGAATAAGAGATGGATGGAGGGGTGGTCTTAATTCAGATCCTCGAATTGGATTCTTGTTTTATTTTATATTTTTTAGTTAATTATTTCGTTAATAAAGTTTTTGTGCTCGAGTCCCGCATCTGATAAGTAGTCGCTATCGCTATCATCGTCATTAGTGTCTTCAACAATCGTCGGTTGTCGCGTTCTAGAGTTGCAGCGTTGACCACCACTGTCCACCACGCTACTACAGCTACAAGGCGACGTCACCACGCTACCACAGCTACAAGGTGACGTCACCACGCAACCACAGCTACTTGGTGACGTCACCACGCTACCACAGCTACAAGGTGACGTCACCACGCCACCACAGCTACAAGGTGAAGTCAGATGCTTACCGGTGAAAAAGGAGATGTTGTTGATATTGAAGTTGTTCGGTTGGCACATCTGATTGACTGCCATGCCACGGTGGAATGTACGTATTTATTAGTATTTAAAGCAAATCAGCCTGCAAGGCGAACAAAACTATCTTACTTATCTATCGAGTATTCGATCTTTCTTAGCGTAATTTGCCACCGCCGGTTGTAAAAACGTTTTTCTTCTTTTTTTGGAAGAGTTTTTGAATTACATCAAAGGTTGAGGGCCGCCCGATTGCGTAGGAATGCGGGACTGCCAATGCGTATTGCACACACGTAAGCTCGCACACACGCACACATGCAGAGAAAGAGAGAGAGAGAGAGAGAGAGAGAGAGAGAGAGAGAGAGAGAGAGATAGAAAGAGATAGACTCAGATAGAGAAAGAGAGAGGAGATTGCAAAGTTTCAGAACACTATTGCTGCTCCATTTTATGAGCCAGTGCGATCTTATAATCTACGAGTTTCTTTTTCTGGACTGCAAATTTCCAATGCATGTGATTTTGTGATTTTTATGGGTTCTACAATAACTTTCAGTCTATGAGCATCAAACATGCATATGCGTGAATACATACATGCATGCATGCATACATACATACATACATACATACATACATACATACATACATACATACATACATACATACATACATACATACATACATACATACATACAGATTCATAATTTATTTCATGCTTGTATTTATTTATTTATTTATTTATTTATAACCCGTTTATTAATTCAGGTGATGGATTCTGAAAACTTTCTCTACATCGTGTCCGAATATGCACCCAACGGAGAGATATTTGGTAGGTTTGCTACATCATACATACATACAATGGTTCAATAATAATAAATACTATTGCTAATACTATTATTATAAGATTTTTTAATAAAATCACAACCATAATTGTTTTTATTATTTATTATAATTATTTATTTTAATTATTATATTATAGTATTATAATAATTATCTTCTCATTTTTATTGTGCACATATATTTGTTTTCTTTTCCTCAGATATGTATACAATTGTACATTCCTTTAATTTTCCTTCTATCGTTCTCTTGTTATTATTATTGCTTCCTGCTAATTTTCTGCTCACACTTTCACCTTTCCTATGTAAAAAAAGTATTTATCTTTAACTCTTTCTTTCTCTTCATCTCTCTCTCTCTCTCTCTCTCTCTCTCTCTCTCTCTCTCTCTCTCTCTCTCTCTCTCTCTCTCTCTTTTTTTTTTCTCTCTCTCGTCTACTAACACCGCTGATTGCCTACATTTGCTGGATGCTGGTGCTAGTAAATGTCAGGGACTGGATAGATCAAAGAGGTTTCTTTTTTGGCTGCTTGTTTCTTCAAGACAGTTAGGGAGGGCAAAGGTTACAAAGAGTCCTGGCGGCAAATGCGTTGATCTTTTTTTTTATATAGGTGTGGGAGTTGCTAGTGGTTATGATAATGATCATTTATGAATATTAATTATGATCATTTATGAATATTTACTATGATCATTTATGAATATTAATTATGATCATTTATGAATATTAATTATGATTATTTATGAATATTAATTATGATTATTTATGAATATTAATTATGATCATTTATGAATATTAATTGTGATCATTTATGAATATTAATTGTGATCATTTATGAATATTAATTATGATCATTTATGAGTATTAATTATGATCATGTATGAATATTAATTATGATCATTTATGAATATTAATATGATTATTTATGAATATTAATCATGATAATTTATGAATATTAATTATGATCATTTATGAATATTAATTATGACCATTTTTGCATGCTGGGTGTTCTTTTTAACACACTGGTGACATGATGATGGAAGTTGCAAGTACATTTCTTTATCCATGTTAATTTAAAGATATACAGCCTGGATCAGCAGCTAAATAGACCGACCGCACATTGCTAGATTTCTTAATTTATTTCTTAATTGGTTCTAATCGTCATTATCACCGTCGTCGTCATCGTCATCACACAATGGAAATAATTTTTACGGTTGATCGTGGCAGCATCAGAGCTAGCGTTTCCACAATTTCATTGCTTCTTTCGTTATCATTAAGCAAGATTATTCTTGAAATAGCTTGCTGGATAGTGATAATTCAGTTCAGGCATCATCAGTCTGTAAAGATAAGTTCTGAGATCTTCTGTTTCATGGGGAACACGTTTCTCCTAATGTCATTCATGTCCATACTCTGCATGGCCAGTTTGATTTCATCGACGAATCAACTTACCAACACTGCGGGTTTCAACACGAAGATGAGCCAATTAAAAAAATATATATATATATATTTCAAATCTGAGACAAACTCGACATCTGTATATTTAATCATATTCCTACCGATCTTACGGGTAATGCATTCAACCTTAGAAGGCTTGTAAACTTTGTAACTGACACTTTGTTTGAGGCAGGCGTCTAAGTGTTCATTTCATGTCACGACTTCTTCGTCTACTTGTTGTCAATCAGTCCCGATTGTGATCTGTTCTGTTCTTTTCTGATGTTCTTTGTTCGCCTCTCAATCATCATCTGCTGTTCATCTTAATCTATGAACGTGTTCGTTTGTTCGTGAGTTTTGCTCGGGTTATTCGCCCACAACGGGCTCGTGATAGCGTCGGTGATTGTTGTCGTGACCATGTCAAGGTGTCAAACGGTCTTCTACTTCTTTCGGTATCCATATTGCTTCATAGAGCATGAAACCCTTTTGTTGGGAATGGGGAGATTACCCGATGGTCGTGACTCGTCACCCCCACTATTTACGCACTCCAGAATACAGCTGTCCTGGGATACAACTTTCAAAACAAAATTTTGTCAAGTAGGTTTGGCAGTCAGCCCAGCTGCCCTTGGTAGGTACCCTGGTACCCACTATTGTACATGCCTTAGAGATAACATGGGACATTTGTATTGTTATTTTGTCAGCATGGATGGGTGCGGATGGATGCTCGCTTGTTATTCTCAAACCTCCTCCGCTGCTTTCATTAATTCAGTAATTATCTACTTTATCCTACCTGGGCCTCTGTTCCTTATCGTCATCATCACCTACCTAACTACCTGCATGCCTACCTACCTATCTATCTACCTGCCCGCCTACTTATCTTCCTACTTACCTACCTACCTATCTATCTATCTACCAGCCTACCTACCTACCTACCTGCCCGAGGGGTTGACCACTCAAAAAATTCCTCGTACACAAATTCCAAAAAAATTCCAAAAAACGCAAAAATTCCAAAAAACGCAAAAATTCCAAACAAATTCCAAGATACGCAAAAATTCCATCTGGAGAGTGGTCAACCCTTCGCTACCTACCTACTACCTACCTACCTACCTACCTACCTACCTACCTAACTACCTACCTACCTACCTACCCACCTACCTACCTACCTACCTACCTACCTACCTACCTACCTACCTAACTACCTACCTACCTACCTACCCACCCACCTACCTACCTACCTACCTACCTACCTACCTACCTACCCACCCACCCACCCACCCACCCACCCACCCACCCACCCACCTACCTACCTACCTACCTACCTACCTGTTCACTCGTGTTTTATCATCCGTTCAGTCTCGACGGCTTCATCATTTGGTTCATCTTCACGCTCTATCAACCTCGTTCGTGGGCTAACCACGGACTCATTTATTAAGGCTTTTATATTGATGTCCATGGGCTATCAGTCTGGCGATGATTATAAATGGAGATACATACATTGAGGGCTACCCAAACCCCTACCGTTTTGTACTACTGCTTTTTATAGATTTCCTGGTTTTATAAATGCACACACTGGCATAGACCAAAATGTTGATGAAATTTTTTTTAGGTAGAATTTGAACTCCATCACGTTTATAACCCTTATGATGTTTCTGCTTCCGTTTCACAACATGAAACTTCAAGATTTTTTTAAGCTTACGGCACCATTATTCCTGGAAGAGCACAATAGAGCATTGTAAATAAATGTCATACAAGTAACAAACGAGCCAGACATCGTTCAACAGCTGTCTGGCCTCGTACACCAACCATGGTGCAGTGTGGAGTGTACAACCAGGTTGCGGTGTGGAGTGTACAACCAGGTTGCAGTGTGGAGTGCACAACCAGGTTGCAGTGTGGAGTGTACAACCAGGTTGCAGTGTGGAGTGTACAACCAGGTTGCAGTGTGGAGTGTACAACCAGGGTACAGTGTTGAGTGCACAACCAGGTTGCAGTGTGGAGTGCACAACCAAGTTGCAGTGTTGAGTGCACAACCAGGTTCCAGTGTTGAGTGCACAACCAGGTTGCGGTGTGGAGTGCACAACCAGGTTGCAGTGTGGAGTGTACAACCAGGGTACAGTGTTGAGTGCACAACCAGGTTGCAGGGTGGAGTGCACAACCAAGTTGCAGTGTTGATTGCACAACCGGGGTGCGATGTGGAGTGCACTACCGGTCAGCATTTATTTCTTCATATATTCTTCTCAATGCCAGCAGCAATGTGCTTATACTTTATAGAAATTATATATTTTTTTAAAATCTTCATTGCCATTAAAATCAATATCATCATCATCATCGACATCGCCATCAACTATATTATATCATAAAAAAATTGAAACCACGTTTAACAAAACACCTTAAAGGAGATGTAAATTAATTCATTTTTAGACCACAGCATGCAACAAGCGATCACAAATATAGGCCATAGGCATGCGGGCGTGTCACTAAAAATATTTAGTGGGGCGTTTTCTTTAAACCACATTGTCAACCATCGATTACTCAATCTTGTGACTAACTTCTCGAGAATATTAAATGCTAATGATCATAATACAGAATTCTAAGCTATAAATAGCCGAAATAGAAAAATCGTCGAAAATCCCAAGCTTGTCATTTTAGTTGCTGTGGTCGTCAATCAATCAACTAGATTTATAAAGCGCTATTTACACAAGGCGTGCAAATAGCGCTCGGTCATGAATTGGTTGACTGTGAAAGTATTCATTCAGCCTATGAAAAAAAAATTGAGTGACGAAAAGGAAAAAGAGAATTCCAGAGAAAAGTAACGGAGTAAGGAAAAGGAGAGAGTTTAGCAGAAGAGTGCTCAATAGTGAAAGTACAAGAATAAATGGAAGTATTTTATTTTTATTTTTTTTATAATAGTTTATAGTCCTTTACACCAGGTGTTTTAAGACTCTAATGGCTGTATGTAGGAAGCACTTAAGTACCTCCTGTCGTGGATCAGAACTTGATCCTTTTTACTTTCCCCTCCTCCTTTCTCCAGGCTTGGGACTGGCTCGCAATTAGCGAGGCGGAGTTTGAAAATGGAAGTAGATGTTCCTGAGCTTAGATTAAGATGGGTTTTAATTATATTGTTTAAGTTTAGAGGGGAAGGACAGTTTTCCATTTTATACATATTCAGGCAAATTTAAAAATCACTCCTATACCTATATGTTTAAGAGGTAGCCAGTGGAAGAGAACAAGAGATGGAGAGATATGAGAAAACTGAAAAGTGCGTGCTACGAGCAGCAGAATTGAAGGAATAATAAGTGGAGAAAGAGTAGTATAAGGGGACCATATTAGAGTGGTCCATGAAAAACCGGTTTTTTTTCTTATAACCATCATAATAAGTAATTATTAATAAGACATAAAATGAGACTCTTAATCTTACAATTATCGGTTTTACGTTTTTTTATTG
>OZ022244.1:29082843-29097843 GCA_963978895.1 Erpobdella octoculata
TATTTTACAATTTTGTTACCTTAAAGCTTATTTTTGTCCGTCCTTCTATTGTTATGCAATTTATTATAGTTTCTAACTTTTTGCTATATTCAGCTTATAATGTAATTAACCATTAATATTAAATTAAAAGTAATTAAACAATTAAATTTCTAATTATATGCACGCTGGTTTGCCACTTGAACATGCCAACTGCCATTTAGAAAAAAATGTGCTCAAAGGCTGAGGTGGGGGACACCAGACAGCTAAGTGGCTGGGGTGGGGACACCGGGCAGCTAAGTGGCTGGGGTGGGGACACCTGACAGCTAAGTGGCTGGGGTGGGGACACCTGACAGCTAAGTGGCTGGGGTGGGGACAC
Source organism: Erpobdella octoculata (assembly GCA_963978895.1). Taxonomy (NCBI): domain Eukaryota; kingdom Metazoa; phylum Annelida; class Clitellata; order Hirudinida; family Erpobdellidae; genus Erpobdella; species Erpobdella octoculata. The sequence continues at coordinate 29,083,199 of OZ022244.1, forward strand.
CTGACAGCTAAGTGGCTGGGGTGGGGACACCTGACAGCTAAGTGGCTGGGGTGGGGACACCGGGCAACGACCTGGCCACAATAATATTTTTTCTTTCTTAAAAAAGAGAAAATGCACTAAAAACCTATTTGTAATTTAATATATTATACTAACAAAGTAACCTGGCATTGCCCGGGCTTGTTTTGAGGTTTTTCTTCGGTTTTTGATGATAAAGAGTAAAACAATGAACCAATTTTTTTTATAAATCCCTCAAAACCTTCTCCTCATTAATGACTACCTCGATGCGAAATTTAGTTCAAATTGCTCTAGCGGTTCAGATGCTATAAGCCAACACACACACATCATCTTGATATATATATATATTTTGATTAAAAATATTATGTTCTCAATATTAAGCTTCAATTTGAATTATATTCTTTAAATTTGTGAAACACACATGTATGATAACCTCGTTGAATTGTTTCTATCACTACAGATTTTGGCTTCGGCAACTTCTACAGCAAGGACAACGTACTGTCAACCTGGTGCGGATCTCCTCCCTATGCTGCCCCTGAGATCTTCGAGGGGAAGACTTACTGCGGTCCCGAAGTCGATATATGGGTACGTCCAGTGGTGTGTTTAGAAGTTGAACTAGGTGTAGATAATATAATGGTGGTTTTTAAAAATGAAGCCTCCTGTTACTTAACATCTTAAGTTGTATCTGGAGAGTTTATGGAATAATAATAATAATAATAATTCAATAAATTAAGTATAAATATGTTTGAGTAATGTTTGAATTTGAAAAGTTGAATATAAACTATTCAAATGGTTTCGGAACAATATTAATATATGCTATTTGAATAGTTAAAACATTTTAACATCAACATACTGGTTTGCAAGATATCGGTGATGAAATTTCGAGTACGCACAGCAGCGATGTCCAAGATGAAATAAAATGGAATCACCTGAAGATACGATTAATCATTTATTATATCTTTGCACCAATTTTGAGTGATGATTTGTGCTTGTCAATGACAGGCAATCTAGTTCAACATACACAAGACTGAGACTATTCTGTCGCACCTTGCTTATGTATATACATTTCATTTATATAGTAGAATGTAAATCATTTTTGATAATAACGATAATTATAATGTCTGGCAGTTTTTATTAGAGGCATAAATTTATAAGAACTTCAAGGCCACATTGAACAGTTGCATTTTAAGTTTCAATTGTCACCACTTTAGTGACCTCAAGAGAGAAAGATGGTAAGCAACAGCCTGCAATCTGTCTCCAGTGCTCTTGAGTATCACAGCTGGCCTGAGCCATGCAACAATATCAGATGAATTTCTTATTAAGATATTTAAGTCATAATTATTTTCTAAACCGAAATAATTAATGCATCTTTTCATCTTCGTTGGTCGTTTTTATCAGACCATCTCAGATATCTTTATGTTTTTCTATTTCTTCCATTAAAACATGAAGAATTTCACGACCCAACCCTCGTACTAAATTCTCAGTTTTGTACCATGTACAATAACAAGAATTTGTTTGTAGATATATTAAGGGATATTTATGGCCGTGGGTATTTAGTATTACATATTCTATTCTAAGATACTTTTACATAATATTCTATTAAATTATTAAACTCTTTCAAGGTTTGTTTCAGCAGGTTTACGTGTAATAGTAATCAAGTAATACTTTACTGCACGAGATTTCTGAGCTGAGAATATCTCCTGTAGTGACTAACTAACTAGTTAAGCTAAATTTTCAAAGTAAAAATTAAAGTCTGTTTATCTGTCTAGGTTCTCTTGAGAATATAGATAACTTGTGAATAATAGGGTATATTCATATCTTCTGAGTAGTAGTAGAACTACTTTTGATTATAATATAACCTTATAATCATTCAAGAGAGAGTATCTTCAAGCAAGCCATACATACTTTTTTAATGTAATTTTAAATAGTTAAAAAATATTTTCCTGCGTTCAATAAATGTCCATATTTATATATGAATTCTGTTTACTTTAGAAATAATTAAATTAATTCATAACAGTAATAATATAATCGCAAGATATTGAGATGGCCTGATCCATAAAACAGAGTGGTTGATCATTATTATCATTAACTCAAATTACCATGTTTCGATTGTCATTGAGCTTGGGGCATTTACATTTTGAATCTAGGTAGCAATATAACAAGGTCTGTAGGCATGGACACTGTATTGTAAAAGGCAACTAAAGGGGGGTGGTATGAGAGGCAGGGGCCCAGTTGGGACATCCAGATAAAACTTGTCTCTAAAACGAGTCCGGTTTAATATTTTTTAATGTTGAGTAATAAAGATTTATCGTAGTAAATATATTTTTAATTTCCGTACAGAGTCTGGGAGTGATCCTCTATGTACTTGTCGTCGGCATGCTTCCATTCGATGGAGAAAATCTCAGAGCCATCAGGGACAAAGTGGTCACCGGAAGGTTCCGCATACCTTTCTTCATGTCCATAGGTATTTCCCATTATGATTAAATATGGTGATGATGGCCATAGGTATTTCATTTCCCATTATGATTAATTATGGTGATGATAGCCATAGGTACTTCCGATTATGATAAATTATGCTGATGATGGCCATAGGTACTTCCGATTATGATTAATTATGGTGATGATGGCCACAGGTACTTCCCATTATGATTAATTATACTGATGATGGTGGTGGTGATAACATTGGTGGCTGTGTTATTGAAATTGATCAAGATTATATCGACATGTGTCAATTCATTTTTTAATACTTCTTGATATTTATAGATTGTTATATATATATATATATATATATATATATATATATATATATATATATAATATATTATCTCATTTTTGCCAATCAGAATGCGAGCAGGTGCTGAGACGCATCCTGGTCGTTGACCCGAAGAGACGCTACACGATCCAGCAGATCAAGCAGCACCAGTGGATGAGAGAAGCCGTCGTTGCTCTGTCCGATAAGAATCTGGAGGATAGCTTCTCGGAGCAGCTGGTGGTCACCGGAAGAGGCGTGGCTGCCCTCTGCCACAAGGTGGTTCTCCGAAGAATGGAGAATTCCAATATAAACAAAGAAAAGGTCATCGAGGTTAGCACCGATTTTTAGTCCGCTCATCCGTTTGGTGGAACGCGGCACAGGATGGAGGAAAGCTGTGCTATCGAATCCATACTCCGCGTTCACTATAGGTCCATGTAATGTTTACGTTTTAGGAAATGTTGTATTAGTATAAGCTGGAGAAGAAGCATCGATCAGATAAGCACTAACAATTTTTTTTATTTTTTATGTTTTCTTTTATGCTTCCCTCCCTCCCCCTCTTTTTCTCTGTCTCTCTCTCTCTCTCTTCTTTCTCCTTCTGTCTCTCTCTTTTTAGAACTAGTTGTTTGTGGCAATAAAATAAGACTTAAATTTGGTTGTGTGCTAATAGAAATGATTTTTTGTTGAGTTTTTTTCAGAGCATCTCAGTCCTATTAGAGTTAAAAAATGAATAATAAAGTTGTTAATTGTTCTAACATGTATTTTTAATTTTTTGAAATTCACCTCCTTTGATTTCAAATTTTTTCAGCAAAAAAAATTTTTTTTTTACATTTTTAATATTATTAAATTAATTATTAAAATTATTATTATTTTAATAACTTAATAAAAAAAAACAAACAATTTCCAACTCAGTCCCTCGAGAAGCAGACGTACGACAACTTCACGGCCATCTACGAAATCCTCATGAAACAGATGGCTCACAAGATGATGAAGCAGACCCTGCCGATAAAGCTCAGCGCGTCGGGCTTCAGAAGGCCCAGCGTCATATCGGAACAAGCCATGGTTGCCATGCAGCATCACCAGGTCGGTATTTCCACTCAGCAGTCCGTAACCTCTCCCCTCTCTCCGACGGAAGCCAAAACTCCGGGCTTGGCCGAAACTCGCAAGGCCCCTTTCAGTCAGACGACCGACGGGGTGCAGCTCAACGAAGTCGCTGGGCCGATTTGTCAGATGCAGCAGATCATCTCGACCATCGACGAATCTTCGGACGAGACTCGGGGACTTTCCGGTGCAGACGCCGCGGCCGCAGCGGGTATGGCCGGCGGAGGAGTGCTCGTCATGCCTTCGTCGCCACTCAGGCCGAAACTGACCCGATCTTCGAGGCTGATGCTCTCGCCTGGTATCTGCTGGACGAAGCTGCCCGGTTCAAAAGCGATGCTGCCGAACCAGCTTGCAGGTAATTCGATAGACGAGGGCGTTGAAATAGAGGGAGACGAGGTTTTAACGGTCTCTACGACCTCTGCCGCTCAACCCACCGAGACTTCTTTTACCGATGCTTCGACCACCCAACCCTCGGAAACTGCCTTTTCTGCTTCCCTGACACCTCCATATTTCCAGGCGTCGTGCCAGCCTTCAATCAGTATTGACTCGAATATTGAAATCGATGCAGCAGGATCGAACTTGTCCCTCTCCTCTTCACCAGCCTCTTGGTCAGTCAACTCTACCTCATCCAATCTGCCGGATTTCGCGTCCGGAGGAACCCAATCGACTCTCCAGTCCGCGGCTGCCGGAGAGTCTAACGAACAAAGCCAATTTTCTCACAATCAAATCCCCGAAGATCTCATGAACTTTCAGATGGGCAGGCGAGCCTCCGACGGTTTGGCGATCAAACACGAAATGGCGGAAACGCAGCAGTTCTTAAAGAACAGGGTTTCTGGTGTAGCAGAACTCAGAAAGGAGCTGGTGCGTCTGCAAAACGAGACGATGGAAGGTTGCCAGGCTTCTCAGTTGCCTCTGGTTATGGCTTCAAGTGGGGGCCACAAATCTCGAGCTATACTGAAAGACCACAAATCTTTTGAAGAAGCACTGGCCGTCAAAAGCTCCATGGGAATTAAGTACACGAGCAATCTCGCTCCTAACTTCTGCTGGGTAATGCAGAAAAGAAATCCGCCATATTCTAGACAGTCCCATCTTCAAAGCCCCATGGAAAGCATCCAGGGAGGTTTCAGAACAGACTATACGTGTCTGGGAGCAGCCCATCGACCGATCTCCCCCCTGCGCGGGAATCCCAAAAGGCAGGTCGGACCCATGAGATCCGTTCCTTTGCATCATCAAATCCATTCTAATTACGCCATGGTTTCGGGACATCAGTTTTTCGCAGAACATCTAGCAAGCGCTTCAAACAGTCCAACCAGGGGAGGGAAGATCTTCTCTCTCGCGCCGGTCTGTCTCGCCTCTTCTTCATCGCCCGGCGACGTCAACCAGATTTCGTCGTTCCCTTACAGTCCCGTCGCCACGATGTCTTCTCTGGGCGTCCCCCAAAACTACGTTCCGGTATGCCACAGCCAGGGGAACCTCGTGCAAAACGTTCTTTTCGGCTCGCCGACGAGACACAGGCTCGAAACGCCGACGTCGTCATCTTCATCGCCTCTCCACCAAAGCAAGACCAGTGCCGCTACGGATGCCGTCCGGTGCTCCTATTATCACCATCAGAGTGTCGGCTTACGGCAGATGCAAGACTGCTCGGAGACTCGCGTCCAGTCGCAGTTGCCGCCGTCCGTGGAGGAAGCCGAAAGCGATTCGTTCCCCTGCGACCCCGGCTCGGAGGACCTGGAGAAACCGCACCTGTTCAGACGCATGATGTTCAGCCTTAATCAACAGCAACAGGTGTGCGGAAGCGAAGAAGAAATGGTAACATCTCCCGTTAAACCTCACCTCGATGCAAATCATTGATTACGTTTCTCCGCACGGAAAAGTCATTCGTTGCATGGAATCCATGATTGAGAGGCACAATCGTCTGGAATGTTGTTTTTCTTTCTTTCTTCATTTCATCGTTGTCAGATCTATTCTCTCTTTTGCTATTGTTTTCTCAGTTTCTAGTTCCAAATTTTTAATTCGACTGCTGAATTTTTGTAGATTACTGTTGTTGTTTTTTACATTGTAAACTTGTATAAAAAAAATTTTTTTTGATGTTTGTTTAGCTACAATTCGGCAATTTTTGTATTCTTTTTCGGCTTTTTAATGAGTGTTTGTTGCGATGAGAAATTCTCTGAAGAGATTTCATTCCTTCAGAGGTCACACGTTCATCGTTTCATTCGACCGTAATAAATAAATGAATACTTTTTTTCTGACGACGAACACGCACCAAAGTGTTATAATTTTTATTGCACGTTTTTAACGAACAAGCAATTTACATCTTTGTACGTTTATACGCTTTCTACGAACACGCAGTCTGCCGCTTTATAACTTCCTTGCTATGCCTTTTCATCATGTTAGCCGATGGCACAATTGCTTCAATGCACGCGATCGTATATAAGCGTCCTTCTTGGCCGCAAACCCCTCGGACTTAGCCTGGGGTCGCCAACGTTACTAAGTAGAAGCTTTTCTTTAACTTTGTTTTGCTCTATTACTGTTTTTAAGGCACTTCGTTGCTAGGTAGACATTTATTTATTTTTTTTATAAATTATCATTATTTATTTTATTTTGGTTATAAATTGTGACATCGATATTATCATCATCATCATGTCAAATGAGTTACTAACACAGCAAGCATGCATGCATGGAGAACTTTAATTTTTTTTTACTTGCATATTTCTTCATGCTCTTCTTGACGTGTTTCACTTGTTTGAATTTTTACTTTTATTTTAATTTGCTTCTTATTTTTTTTTCAATATTCATCAACCATGACTCTTAAAAAACTATGGAATGTATGCCAACAAATATATAAATGTACACGTAGTTTTAGTATTGTCCATCCCTGATTTTGTTATACATATAAACATACCACCTGCCATCAAGTCACCTGGTTGTTTCACACGCTCTTGTCGATGTTCATTCATAAATGTTTCTCAACATCTCTCGGACGTGCATTATTAGAACACCAACCTCTACTTATATACTTCCTTACTGCAGGTCTAAATATCACCTTGAATTGGTAGACTTTTTTTTCACCTGCCTCTACTGTTTGAAAAAGAAAATATCTCACTTTTTTTTAAATCTTCTGTATTCAACCTTGACATAAAAGATTCTAAAGTATTCTTTTCAACAACTCGACACTAATAAAGGATATGCTTGACGTCATGTATGAATGTATCCTTTTTTGAATCAACCAACCAATCAATCAACCAATGTGAATGTGCATAGAGGGCCTCCTACAGAGATTGGCAGAGCTGTTTGTTTACATGATTTATTGATTGATTGAAATCAGCTAGAAAAAGAGTATGATCTTCGTATCATCTTAATGATGACACGACTGAAAACACCAATTAAACTGCGTAAATGACAACGGTTTGTGTTCATCAGGTCAAGATTATTAAGATTAACCGAAAATGATTCAACAAAATATTTTCTTCGCGACACAAATGAGAGAGATCGGAACCGTACAAACTGTCTGTCTTGTCAACGAAGGAACAGTTTTGATCGTGTCCGCGTCTAGTTATTGTGTTAGAAAAAGTCGTGATTAAAGTGAAATCCCCTATTAGAACTGATTATTTAACTATTTTTTTCCATGAGAAATAATATAAAATAATAAGTCTAATTAACTTACTTATAAAAGTGATATATATGGCAGCTTCTGAAAGAATCCGCAACTAAAATACAACAGAGGTTCTAATGTCTTCAAAAGAGGCTAAATAAATATAAGTAAAGTAATAATGCATGCTTGTTTACGAAAGGAATGTTACTCCAGTTGATTGATATACATTATAACATTTACATAGAATATATATTAATTGAAAGCAGCAAGATGAAGAAGAAGAAGATGAACATCAAAAACTGAACAATGGTGAGAATCGCCAGAGTCTCGTTGAAAACTTCAGTCGAACAAAAACACAATAAAACAAACTTTACTGTTACCAGCGAAAGTAAAAGTAAGAGAGAGAGAGACAGACAGACAGACGCACAAATGAAGACGTTTTTCATTAAGTTTTTCAATGCAAAAAAGTCGGACAGCGTAATGAAGTTGTCAAGACAGTTTCGTCCAATCCAATGAGACAATATCATTTTACGATCGTATCAAATATGTATTTACTGTAACACCCAGCATATGAAACATTATAAATCTTTATATGATTCCTGTGACAAATTTACTTTTAATGTAACAAATTACAACCAACAAGAAGTCTGTAGGTAAGTTTCGAAACATTTTTTTTTCTCCGACGCTGAACGGTAGAATAATTTTTAAATAAAGGCACTTGGTTGGGTCGTCAACGGACAGATTAATTCCATCGTACAATAAGACTTAAAAGAAAGTGTTAACTGAAATAAATTTAGAAAAAAAAAGATTTTATGATGCTTGGAATTACAAGTATTTTTTTTGTTGCTACGAAGTGACGAAATCCACAGCACTTGCAGTAGATCGAAGCTACGAAAAAAAGTTTAATCCTTTTCGACCAATAACAATGCAACCCCCTGTCTTTGAATCCGACCAATCAAATTCCAACAATCTCCACGAATAGGAGCGAAGGGTCTCGTATAGAAATAAGAAAATGCCACCCTGCTTTGGTAACAATTCGCATATATATATATATATATATATATATATATATTGGATCAGAGCACTTGCTAAGATCAAGCTGACAGTAATTTAGATGAATGTACACAGATGTGCATAAATGTATGTGTGTATGTATATATACATATTATGAGTGGTGACAGAAATACGTTTGTACAAGCACGCACAGTGGTTAAATTTAATCGTTTATAAATTTTTAAATAAAATACAAAATTATTAAAATGAAATGCTCAAAATATGCACACCACTGAAAATAACGACTCAAAAAGAAAAAGCAACGGGCGCAAACAATACGAGTTGGTAATTTGCTTACTGCTTATAAAGTGGAATGTTCAAAATAATTTCACTGATCATAAACCAAGGTAAGGTGACAGTCGCAACAAATCGAGATGGTGTGACAGTCGCAACATATCAAGGTGGTGTGACAGTCACAACATATCGAGATGGTGCGGCAGTCGCAACAAATCGAGATGTTGTGACAGTCGCAACCAATCGAGATGTTGTGACAGTCGTAACCAATCGAGATGTTGTGACAGTCGCAACAAGTCAAGGTGGTGTGACAGTCGCATCACTGAAAAGCAAGTGGTGATCACAATCGATACATAAAAAAACCCGACAAGATTGAAATAAATAAATAAGGAGAGAAATTACTGTCAATGTAATTGTTTTCATGGATTACACGATAATAATACATCCATCTACAAACTTTTCTCGTGATGATCATGATGACAATGATACAGACTAAGCAATGACAACTGCAGTGTCGGATACATATGCAGGTACGTACGTATAACTATCGGCGGTCAGACGGACAGAAAGTACCCTAAAGAAATCTCTGACGCGCGCGATGACACGACGACGTCGCTCACGCCTCACGGCAGCTTACACCTGGAGCAGTGTTTCATATTGAGATCGTCGTAGCGCTCCACCTGGATGGTCGGATGGTAAATGTTGAACTTCGTACGGAGCAGGTGGTTCGACGCTTTGAGGACTCTTTCCCAGTCTGTCGACGGATTCGCTGGTGAAAAAGAAAGGTGTTGCGAAATTATTTATTTTTTAAAGTTTTTAATTTTACTGCGAATATATTAAATCTTTATATTTAAATCTATCAAGTATTTAGATTTGAGTCTATAATATTTTTAGTATAAAAAAAACCCATTAAGAACTTCTTTAATTACTAGAGATAGCATGTCGAAAATGACGGATTTTTTTAAAATTCCATTATTTATTATTTTTCGATTGCGAAATAACTTTTAACATTTAAATGAATCAAAAAATATTTACCTCACATAAATTACATATACAAATTTATTTATTCATAATTATTAATTAATTAATTTGCAACAGATAGCAAATCGTCATGCAAAAAACGTCTTACACAGACGCGGGTGGGCTATTATATTATAATGTATTACTTACAGACAGCCAAATGAACATTGAGCGCAGCTTTGTCCTGCGTGATGGACCATATGTTGAGAGAGTGGACGGACATCACCCCTTGGATGGAGAGGAGCGATTGCTTGACCTTCATGTAGTCAATGTCACGTGGAACACCTGTATTCATCGAAAAAAAAACTTATTTCTAAGGAAGACAGGTGACTGTGACAACGAGGACAGGACAACATCCTGGTTTGGATGGTGATGATGATGATGATGGCAATGATAAATAATAGTTATGATGATGATGATGATGATGATGATGTCAGGAAGCTACAACAGGATATAAACAAACAAGCAAACATAAAGAAAACATCATGTGATTATTTGACAATCTTAAAAAAAAATCATTCTTTATAAGTCAGCTGACCTCTCTGCACACAAACATATATGACTCTGTACTTACACAGTTTGCACATGACGATGAATAGCATCATGCAATGTATACATACTGCACGATATTAATGATATTGATTAACCAAATACATAAAATTGATTAACAAAGCACTTCAAATATGGTTTTCAACAAACTTACATTACAATACATAACAAAATACATCAACTGTATGAAGCAGTGATGAACTAACTCCTCAACATACATTTATTAACCGTCATATTATTAATCAACATTATTAATCAACGAACAGCCTGACAACATCTATCGGTCAATTATGGAATGAAAATCTAGTAATTATGCGAATGATATTGCTATCAAATCGGATGCTCAGAAAAAGCAAGGCGTGCATCAGAGTTGCTGAATATGCAAATTTTGCTCATTAGCTTTCATGAATATTATTATATAATTAACAACAAATTAATATTAATGAGATTCACGAGAAAAAATTACGAGTATTGCAACTAACCCTCCATGACGATGAGTAAGACATCTCTGAGTACATTTATGGTCGTACACAGTACGAGGAATGAGAATACGAATGTACAAATCGGGTCTGCTATTCCTAATTCTGGCTGTAAAAATTTAAAAAAAATAATAATAATACCAATAAATCTGCTTACCAGAACAAAAACGTATAAATCATTAAAAACTATTGAACATTATATCAACAGGCTAAATGCTTTTTTCAAGTAAAACATTCTTATAATCTGTTCAACCCAAGTAAAAGTGAATCCACAAGATTACCAACTTAAATCGGGCATGATATTATAAATAAGGATAGAGAATTAAAAAACTCACATCCCTGGTTATAATGTTCATAAACACCAGGAGATTTATTGGTGGGAATTTCTCAAGTAATGAAAATGTACACAACATAGTACGTGATAATGTACGAATGAATGAACCCACGTACGTACGGGGTACGGGGCTTCGGAATTCTATTTAGAGAAATAAGAACAGAAGTTTTACATTGGCCTCTGAGGTCATTTGAATTTATGACTGTAGAGTTTTTTATTTCCGTATTTGTATTTTCGTATTTGCGTTTTAATATTTGTATTTTCCTATTTGTATTTTAATATTTGTATTTTCGTATTTGTATTTTAATATTTGTATTTTCGTATTTGTATTTTAATATTTGTATTTTCATATTTGTGTTTTAATATTTATATTTTCGAATTTGTATTTTTGCTATTGTGTTTTCGTATTGGTATTTGTTTTAATATTTGTATTTTCGTATTTGTGTTTTCACATTTTTATATTCATACTATTACTAAAACAAAAATATTTTAAATTCTGTTTTCATAATAAATAATATTTTTGAAAGCTAATTCTCATAAATTCATATTGCAGACCATTTGACGTCCCTGACTTACACAAAACTAAAAGTAATTTGTAACACGTAACATTAACAGTCATGTCATCAACAGTTACATGTCCTCATGTCATCAGCAGTTACATGTTGTCATGTGATCAACAGTTACATGTTGTCATGTCATCAGCAGTTACATGTCCTCTTTTTTTTTTTTTTTTTTTTTTTTTTTAATAGTTTATAGTCCTTTACACAAGGTGTTTTAAGACTGAAATGTCTGTATGTTGGAAGAACCTAAGTACTTCCTGTCGTGGATCATAATTTGATCTTTCTAACTTTTCCCTCCTCCTTTCTCCAGGCTTGGGACTGGCTCGCAATTAGCGAGGCTGTTACATGTCCTCATGTCATCAACAGTTACATGTTGTCATGTCAGCAGCAGTTACATGTTGTCATGTCATCAGCAGTTACATGTCCTCATGTCATCAACAGTTACATGTTGTCATGTCATCAACAGTTACATGTCCTCATGTCATCAACAGTTACATGTTGTCATGTAATCAGCAGTTACATGCCATCGCATCAATGCAATCCTCGATAAAGGATGACTGCAGAGGAAGGAAGTCATTGAACAAATGCAACTTCCTTTATTGAAGCAGAAAAGAAGCAGATGGCTCAATAAAAACATGGAGATAAGGAAAAGAAAGAGGAAGGAGAGAGAGAGAGAGAGGAGAGGGAGAAAGATGAGAGAAAGAGAGGGAGAAAGAGATATGAGAGAATATAAAAGGAGAGAGTGAAAAGAAGATTTCATGAGAAAAAATGTGAATTAGCAGAAAAACAATCCAATACAGGAAACCTGCATTAAAGTATAAAATAAAAAACCAGCTGCAGGAAGGAAATGCAACGTCGGGGTGACAACAACCATTCATTAAGTGTAAAGTAATGAGCAACAGGAACAACAAAAAATCGACAATATAATACTAAATAAGTTAGGTTACAGATGCTATATACTAAAGATGCACATACTCATAGATACATACATACAAGCATAGAAACATACATACAAACATAGATACATACATACATACATACATACATACATACATACATACATACATACATACATACATACATACATACATACACACACACACACAAACACACAAACAACTCGTCCTACCTTAACCATGACAATGACAGCAGTAATGAAGACTCCGACGCTCTGGATGAAGTCTCCAAGAACGTGAACAAAGGCAGCTCTCACGTTCAGATTGTCGGACACGTTGAGGAAAGACAAGAACGATGATTTCTTCTTCTCCCCCTCCACTATGACGCTATTGCAGTCTTCTGACGACGACGCGACGCCGTCGGGAATGACGAGCGCTTCGGAGTCGCTGCCGTGTCCGGCGAAGTCCGTCATGAGGACGGAATGCCGGCTGTTCTGAGAGAAGGCATAATCGCTGACGTCTTCAGACGACGCGACGACTGTCCGCGAGATGCAGTTGCTGCTGACGTCGTTGTGGTGGTGGTCGTGGTTGTGGTGGTGGGAATGTTGATGATTTTGGAGATGAGTCTGACTGTCTTGTATTTGGCCGTCGTGCAAGTAACCGTGACCACGACCTTCGTGAGAGTGACCATGACCCCCATCGTGAGAGTGACCATGACCCCCGCCACCGTGAGAGTGACCATGACCCCCACCACCGTGAGAGTGACCATGACCCCCACCACCGTGAGAGTGACCATGACCTCCACCACCGTGAGAGTGTCCGTGTCCAAAAGCTGATCGAATGTTGCAAACATCAAAAATGCCACTGTGAAGGACAACGCCCATTCTGTAATTAAGAGAAGAGAAAGAGTTATGACCGTACTTGGACGGTGACAGAGATATGAAGAAAAATAGGGTGATCACCTGCCATAATGGTGTCATATTAAGCCACGAATGATAAAAGGAAGAAAGACACAGGGACAGAGAGAGAGAGAGAGAGAGACAGAGAGACGGAGACAGAAACAGATAGTGAGACAGAGAGAGAGAGATTGATACAGAGTGAGAGAGAGAGAGAGAGAGAGAGAGAGAGAGGGACAGACGACTGGATAAGACAAATTGATATAAATAAAACAGTTGGGGGGGGAGAAAGGAGAAGGGTAGCAGGAGATGTGACAATTTGATGAATGATCCAATAAAAATTTCATCAAAAATGATGTTCAATAAAAAACGATAAAATAAAAACCATCAAATAATGAACAGCTGACGAATTAAGTGTCATTTGAATCTCAAATGTAAAATAAATTCAAACGAAACCATTTATTAAGTTTGTTTGAAAAACAACAGTCCTCGGCTGAAATAAAGAATAAAAAAAATCCAATAAATTATTTAAATAAAAAGTAAAAGTGCAAATAAATCTTCAATTTTTGTTTTCTCTTTCACTGGGAAAAAACGTTGAGAAAAAAAGTCGTCCAATCCTTCTCTCTCTTTCTCTCTCTCTCTCTCTCTCTCTCTCTCTCTCTCCGTCTCTCTCTCCCTCTCCCTCCAACTCCTTCCTTCCTGACAACAATGGGAAACAATCCCGTACGAAATTACATGTTCAGGAGGACCAGCCAGCATTCTCTCAACTCCTAACGATTTACATCATCTCTCGACTTTCAATTCTCTTTTCCTTCTTTCTCTGGGAAACGATATTTTTATATATTTTTTCATAGTAGCTCGTTCGTTCATGGCCAGCGAGAAATATCCGCGATATTTATTCATTTGATTGCTTGTTCATGTGCAAATGTAATGTTAAGACAAATATAATCTTCTCCTACATGTACATATATATTGAATATATTATAATAATTGTGCATTTACGCTATGGAGAGCACTGATTTCGTTTCCCTCACGTTTGTAGAAGTGCGAAATGCCAGCACTTTGCCAGCCAAGCGAATCGAAACTGCCATTTTGTGGCGGCTGGCTTATTGTGCACGGATGTGGGTGGCAGAGATATGGGTGGAGAGGATCAGTTGTATGAGAAGG
>OZ022244.1:29102843-29195343 GCA_963978895.1 Erpobdella octoculata
TTGCAGCTATGTAGAAGAAAAAGAAGAAGGATTACTCCCTTCTTATAAGGTCAAGGTCACCCATCATCATCATCATCATCATCATCGTCATCATCATCATCATCGTCATCATCACTTTTACTTTAGCCATCATCGCCGGCTCTGTACATGCCTCTAAATTTCAATCTTCAATCATCATCCTCATCACCACACACCACAAGCAGCAGATGTACGGTCGTCGCCGACAATGCCAACATCAACCGCGTGTCCCACAAGTCACGTGGCACACGCCAGGTCCAAGTCACACACACGCTTACACACACACTCACACACACACACACACACACACACGCACACACACACACACACACACGCACGCACACACACTTGCATTGATTCCACTCGTTCTCCAGTTATCACATGAAACAAAAAAACAACATGCGACCCCCCTCAAAACGTCCCTTCCTCCCCCCCCCATATCTACTCCACTGCTCCCAATACAAATCTCTTTTTTCCATTTCCAGGGCAGACATTTCGACAGCCTCTCGGGACCAGCATGACATCGATACACTTGCACCACCACCACCAGCACGTACGTAATAAGCATACCATCGCACAGCATTGCACGCACATAAGCACAAAAAATATACAATTTAAAAAAATCGTATATTTATAAAAAATGCTCCCAATATGCTTCCACCTACGTGCAATGTGTACATAAACAATTAAATGACATTTTTAGACAAACAAAAAAACAAAGAAATTCATTTCTTCTTGTTCTCTTCCTCCCTTCCTTCCTTCCTTCCATCCAGAGAAGTGGAAATGTGTTTGTTGGCTTGTTGGATTGGACGGTTGTCATGTGACAGTAGGTCATCTAGCGGAGAAGTCTAGTAGTGGGTCGTCTCAGAAGTGGTCAATAAAAAGTTTATATACCTCAGGGGGTGGGTAAGTTGGAAAAGAAGTCAGGCGTGAGAGGGGTAGGGTACACAGAGGGAGTGGTGTAACAATAGGGAAGGGGATAGATGTCTTTGTGAATGTGGAAACGCATGAAATAAAATAGAAATGGCAAATAAAATAACCCAACAGCTACCACTCCTTTCCAATTATTGACGACTTTTTTTCTAGAAATTGAGCGCCATTTTAGTACCTCGTCCCCGAAGCCCGAACTCGATCATCGGCATGCCACTGGTCAGAAAAGGTTATAAATATGGCGGAGAGTCATAGAAAGAACCCAGCAAAAAATTTGAGCATAAAAAAAGTGATCCAGTAATAATGATGATTTTAAAAAGTATATACATTTTGCAGGAAGACCATGATGACCAGGCTGATTTGTTTGAATGTTACGAAACATGAAATTGCCAATCTTTACGATAATGATGACGACGACGACGACGACGACGATGATGAGAGTTATAACGATGATGTATATCTACGACAGTGAAATCGTTGCCAATCAATCAATTAGTTAATACCCAGTTATGCTACCCCTACCCCACCCCCCACACACACACATACACACCCAAACGCACAACTGGACATTGGCACGCACACGTCGTTACAATAACTTCTCAGCTCTCAGGTAGTAAAACACCATTAAAGCGATTCCTCCGTTGTGGAAGCACGGGCTAAGCTGGAAATGGCCATTGATCAGAAAATGGCTTTGTATCCAGTAATACCTCGGAGGGACGTGATTGGTCAGTGTAGACTAGCATGAGTTACAATGATCCGGACACCTAGCCTTCTCCTATTTTATGTCTTCTTTTGGTTGTTGTTGTAATTATTATTATTCGTTTATTAACAACCGGAAGAGGATGACTGCGAAAGCGTGTGCCGTTCATTCGTCTCACCAGTGATGGGCGGTAATTGCAATATTTCTATTTCATGAGATTTAATTAGAATTATTTGCTAATAAATTTACTTTTAAAACAGCTAAAATAACGATTAGAGTCATTTATTCCCAGATAAATCATTTTATAGTTTTAAATTAATTGAAATCACTTACTCGCTTAGATTCAATCATTTTCTGAAGCGAGATTAACCATGAACTTCTATATCAACATACATAATTTCCTACGTCTATCTGTCTGTCTGTATGTCTGTATGTATGTATGTATGTATGTATGTATGTATGTATGTATGTATGTATGTATGCATGTATGCATGTATGTATGCATGTATTTATGTATATTATAACTGCGGGTAACGCTGGTAGGTGGCGCTGCAATCGCAAAATTATATACTATAGTGATATACTATAGTGATATTTTAAAATCCGGTATATTAGCAAGTCCATAGATTAACGCTAGGGCAGGGTCGAGGGCACTTAAGGTCGAACCACGTTACCCCGGTGTGATATCAAGAGAGTAACATCAAGATTTGAGCGTGTATGTGTGTGTGTAAGCTTTTTACCAATGCTTTTATTAACTCGTCGTCTCTGTTTCTCTGTCTGTTTCAAATCTTGCAATCAATTTTTGAGTCACTTCCTGATAATAGATTTTTTTCAAATTTTGCATACATGCTCAAAATAGAAGACAATGCAATATTCAATTATTAGTTTTACAATAAGTCAATTAATTTAGTTAATTTTAATTAATTTCGCATATATATATATATATATATATATATATATATATATATATATATGTGTGTGTGTGTGTGTGTTTATATATATGTATGTATATGTGTACGTGTGTGTGTTTATTATAAGAAAATATTGATTGCAAAATTTGTGTTTTAATTACATATAAAAGCATTGGGTTTTAAAAATTCGTTTTTAATTTACTTGTTTTAGTATAAAAATCACGTAAATGTGCGAGATGCGGATTATGTGCGAGATGCGTAAATGTGCGAGATGCGGATTATGTGCGAGATGCGGATTATGTGGAGATTTTACGGACACCACCGTTCAACTAACAATTCAGCGTTATTGAAACTGGCGATATGAATGTAAGAAGGACAGAAGAAAGAGCAGATACTGAGAAAGAGATGTAGAGGGAAAGAGATGGAGTGAGAAAGGGAAAAAGACAGAAAAATATGGAAGAAAAAAGAGAGAGAGAAAGAAAGAGAAAAGCACATAATTTGGAGAAAGAAATAATCAGTCCACAAACTGCATCGCGCGCAGGTGCAGGTGTTTCGAAAACCAAGAAAAATTCCTTCATCAATTGATTGTCTAGATTGGTCATTTATGCAACAAATAAATGCACATGCACACCCACACACGTACTGTCAATTGTGTAGAACTTCACGATCACACAATTCACACATTATAATATATATATATACATATTGGCTAAACTGAGGAGTTCAGGAGATAAGTGAAATTTCCAACAGAAAGATGAGGTTTCTGGTAGTGTGACATACAAATTTATGTTTGGTCAATACTTTAATCTTAATTTTGGGTGTCTAACATTATAAAAATGGTGACATTTGATTTAAAATGAATGGACACTATACGGTCGGTCGGTCGTACTGAATGGCCACTATACGGTCGGTCGGTCGTACCAAATGGCCATAATTTTTTCAGCAAAGAAAAATATACAGAAGTTGAAAGTCCACATACAATGATTGATAAAGCCATATTTATTTTTAAATAGGCAATAATTACTAGGCAGAACGTAAATGAGGGCTTCTATCTATTTAGTAAAAATAAGATCTTTCTGAGAATTTCTTGTTCAACAACAGCAACTGTGAATCAACTATTCTACATACAGAGAAAAAAATGATAATTTGAATATAGTTTTGTTATCAATGCAATAAAAGCAAAAGACTAGTATATTTTTATATTTTTCTTTTATTTTAAAACTTTGCTATATCGACAAAATTATGGGGCGAAACTGATTACAGATTTCTAAGCTTTTGTACCTATAAAGATAACAAGTAAATTAAAAACGAATTTTTAAAACCAATGCTCTTATATGTAATTAAAACACAAATTTTGCAATCAATTTTTTCTTATATTACTCTTTTATTTTATATTAAAGTCGAAATATCTTAATTATATCGAAATATCGAAATTAATTAAAATTAACTAAATTAATTGACTTATTGTAAAACTAATAATTGAATATTGCATTGTCTTCTATTTTGAGCATGTATGCAAAATTTGAAAAAAATCTATCATCAGAAAGTGACTCAAAAATTGATTGCAAGATTTGAAACAGACAGAGAAACAAACAGACAGACAGAGAAACAGAGACGACGAGTTAATAAAAGCATTGGTAATAATAATAAAAATATCATCAAAAAGCATCGAATTTAAATATCTCAACTATTTTCATAAAAATTTCGTACACGCTTGAGAATCGCGGTAAGTGAGTGTGGTTTGTGTTAACTTGGTAAAATAGTCTGCCAGTCGGTTAGCGTTTTGTGGTCAAGAAAACCCTCAAGAAAACCCTCAAGAAACTCCTCGATAAAACCCTCAAGAAAATTAACTAAATTAATTGACTTATTGTAAAACTAATAATTGAATATTGCATTGTCTTCTATTTTGAGTATGTATGCAAAATTTGAAAAAAATCTATCATCAGGAAGTGACTCAAAAATTGATTGCAAGACTTGAAACAGACAGAGAAACAGACAGACAGAGAAACAGACAGACAGAGAAACAGACAGACAGAGAAACAGACAGACAGAGAAACAGAGACGACGAGTTAATAAAAGCATTGGTAAAAATACAAATACAGAGCAAATTAAATTTATGTATGGCATAAATACTGCAGATTTAAATACAATTTTTTTTAAATTATAAAATCTAATTTTTTTAGAATTTAAACAAAGAAATGAACACATAAGCTTTACATCTAACTTATAATCAAGCAAACCGGCATGTAAGCTACAATTTGTTAATAGACTCACAGATTGCGTCCATAAAGAATTTTAATTAACAGCAATGAAGACTTATATATGTATAGACTATAAACATTTTGTCAAATAATTTATGAAGATTGCAACGTTTTTAAAGAGAATCTGACCAGTGGCCATTCAGTACTAGAGGGTGGCCATTCCGTACTAGAGGGTGGCCATTCAGTATTCAGTACTAGAGGGTGGCCATTCTGTACTACCATGTTGTACTGAATGGCCACGTCGATTTTTAGGATGAGGTTGAGTTATTTTGTGGGTTTTTTTTAAACTGTGAAAGTTTTAAAAACTTTTGATGCACATTATTTGATAGTAAGTAATATGAATTTGAGTTGGTTATGCGAAACAAGTTTTATTTTATCACGTATAGTTTTCTTGTATAATTGAGCCGAATACGAATAGGAGTAGAAAATAAGGTGGCCATTAAGTACAGCTCCCCCCTACTTCAAAAGAGAGTGTTATTCTAGTCATTCATTGACACCTGAACCACAGAGTAGCCAGTAGCAGTTGTTTTGTTATGCGTAGAAATTTCAAAATCAAACAAAATTTATTAATAAAAATGGTTTATTTTTGTAACTATTATTAAAAATTCAAAAAACTCAAAAGTTATATATATATGTTTCATATAACTTTAATATTTCGGACGCTTAAAATAAATAACACAAAATTCAGGTTTTAGTGGTTTTTTAAAGCTAATTAAATTAAAAATTGATCACTATTTATGAAACAGTTTTTAGTAACTCTATACTATTTTATTAAAAGTCACGCATCTAAATTATCAATAACTTTCTCGATATGGTGTTTAATTGTTTGAGAAGGGGAGAGAGAAAAAAGAGAGAAATTGGGAGAAAGATAAAGGAAGAGAGAGAAAGAAATAGAGTGAGAGAGAACGAGAGAAAGACAGAGCAACAACAGGAAAACCATATCTTTTATAAGAAGAGTTTTTTTAACTTTAGAGAGGTGAAAAAGATAGAAGAGGAGAGAGAGAGAAAAAAGAAGAGAGAAAGAGATAGAGAGAGAGAGAGAGAGAGAGAGAGAGAGAGAGAGAGAGAGAGAGAGAGAGAGAGAGAGAGAGAGAGAGAGAGAGAGAGAGAGAACGAGAATTACAAAGACAAATGAATGAGAAGACAAGACAGACGGATTGTCAAAAGGACAGATATGAATGAAACATGGCCAGCATACAAAGAGGTGTGTAGGAGGAAGAGCTCTGCTACTTATTATTATTTATTATTATTATCATCATCAGTCCAGCACCACCCCCGGCACCAGCTCTAAATACATATAGTAATATATTAAATATTCTAGTAATCTTATTACCAAGGAGATTTCATTAATTTCAATTAACTCGATAAAAAAAGATTATAAACTCATATATACAGCATCAAAACTACCCTAATATTGATTGACGACCTAGAAAAACCAAGTCTGGCCAAAAAAACAGCTGAGCCTAAGTTAATAAAGGTAGCCTTTAACTTCCAGTTAGTTCAAAGTTCGGCTCATAAATATCATTAAGCTACTAACTCAAAATAAGAAAACTTAATTATACGGCCCATTATTTAGCCAGAATAGTACGGTGCATAGTAGTACAGCTGCATGGAGTACAGCTAACGATCGATATCATCGCAACAACTCAATCACCTGTTTTTGAAAAAGCAGCACTAATCAGTTAATCAGAGGCGTGGATAGTTTTCAGTTATTTAGAAAGTCTTACTAAGTAAGGAGAATATCTTTTAAAACGATCATGTATCAGGTGATAACATTTTGAAGTTTCCTACTATACTAGTATTGGAGACCCTTATAAAATACGGAAAAAGAAACATGGGGAAAACGTTTCCTATTACAGAAGATACTGGACATTCTTCTTTTTTCATCACCATCATCATGACCACCTTCATCGTCATCACACTATCGTATCATAATCACTATCATCACCACCTCACTATGATGATGATGCTAATGATGATCACCAACATCATCATCATCATCATCATCACTGCACTCATCACCACCAGCTGTGAATATAAGTGTATAAGTTACCATGGACTATCAAATCAACAAATCAACGAACCGCAAATAATGAATAACAATAAATAATAAGTCATGGTTGTGAAGCACACCCCCCCCCACCAAGTAATAAAAACTTAATTATAACAAGCAAAACCGGCTAAGAATTTTCAAAAACCTTAATAATTGATATGATATTTGTACAGTAGAGAGGGAATAATAAATTGTTTATAACTTATCTTCTTTAGTGCGAAAGTGAAAAACCTTTTCATAGAAAAAAAAAGAGAAAGACAGAAAAATGAGATTGATATGAGATGTTGAAGAAGTTAAGCTAGGCTGTGAACAGGGAAGAGAAAAGCAGATGAGTCTTATCACTTATCAGAGTAGATTCTTTACCTGGAGAAAAGAGAGATGCTAAAGGAATTATGTGGCTAACAGAAAAATAGGTTTTCCATGTCAATAAAGAAAAAGAAGCTAAAAAGTTAAGAAACTGAACAAGGTTGTCATTCGCCCTAGTAGATAGAAAGAAAGAGGGAGAGGAGGTTAGCATAAGAGACTGACCACTTAGGAGCCTAACTCTACCAATGGGAATGGCCGGGATGGGTAGGTAGACCCCACCATCGAATTATTTAGAAACATATTTAGGCGCGCCATAATACCTTTTTAAAAAATTTAAGTGTAGCAAAAATAACTTGGTTTTTACAAACTTTTATTCAGGTTACAATGTCTGTTTGTGTGTGTGTGTGTGTGTGTGTGTGTGTGTGTGTGTGTGTGTGTGTGTGTGTGTGTGTGTGTGGCTTTCTCTGTACACAAATCTTGCAAGTAAAATTTAACCAGCTTTTTGACTAGCTAGGAAGCTGAAACTTTCAGCATAGCTTTATATTGGATGACAATACAATCAATTTATGATTCAATTAAAAAAAAATTAATTTGAACATCTTTCGTATTTCTAAATCGATTGCATTTGAAATTAAAGTTTGTGTTAAAAAACTCGTTTTTTTTCCTTTACTTGTTTTTTTTTAAATGAAGTAATACTCCGCCCTACTCTGGTCATCTTTTAGAAAATGAGCTACGGACTACTTCCACCGAGTATAGATTATCTAGATTATCACCATTCATGGAAGAAAAGTTGACTACTTTATAGAAATTTGTTCTGAAAATGAGCTTATACTACTACTACCCCTGGTCATCTCTCTATGGATTGGACCATCGCAGTGGCGTATCGTAGAGGAAGCGGGGGTGGGGTCCGCCCCGGGCGACATTTTGAAGGAAGCGGCAAAAAAGTTTTTGAGGCAGAAAATTAAAAAAAAAGTTTTATAGATTGTCCACTTCGGTCATCAAATTTTTTGGAGAAAAATTCTAGCCCATCCCCCACCGTTCAGCAACTTTTGGGGGGGGGTTCCCGCATTGGGAATTCATGCCACTGGACCCTCCCCCCTGGGAATTCCTGAACCCGTCCATGGACACAAACATGTGACATAATCGCATAAAGACAAAACTGCATACTCGCAGTATAAACATAATTGCACGAGATCCGAAACGCCACAAGCCAATTCTTCCAACTTAATTTAAATAAATGCAAATTTCTATAAAAAAATAAAATAAATGAAATGAAATAGAAGTTGAGAAAATGAATATAAATTTACATCAGGGGAGTAATGAGCTCCAAATTAATCTTCGAGATCACCCCCTCTCCACTAAGCACCCCCCCTCTCCACTATGCACCCCCATCTCCACTAAGCATCCCCCTACTCGGCTTAACATTCAAGAAAGCATGATAATTCAACTTTTCGTTGTCTCTCTAGTGTCGAGGGGGCACTTGTAAATACAACGAAACATAAAATATTTATAAACAAACAAACAAATAAAGTAAAGAAATAACCAAAGTAGAAAGCTTTATTGCACGAGATAACAAGAGTACAAACTGCCTGCATATGTCCACGCATCTGAATACTTGATACAACACCTTACAGAGATACATGGCCAGACAGATACATATATAGAGAGCAAGAAAGAGAGACAACAGAGATACATGGGCGGGCAGACAGACATATATAGAGAGCAAGAGAGAGAGACAACAGAGATACATGGGCAGACACACATATATAGAGAGCAAGAGAGAGAAAGACAAATATATAGAGAGCAAGAGAGAGAGAGACAAATATATAGAGAGCAAGAGAGAGAGACACAAATATATAGAGAGAAAGAGACAGAGACATATATAGAGAGCAAGAGAGAGACAAATATATAGAGAGCAAGAGAGAGAGAGACAAATATATAGAGAGAAAGATATAGAGACACATATAGAGAGCAAGAGAGAGAGACAAATATATAGAGAGACAGAGACATATATAGAGAGCAAAAGAGAGAGAGACAAATATATAGAGAGCAATAGAGAGACAGACAAACACATAGACAGAAAGAGACAGACGGACGCACAAACATCCAAACACACACACACCGAGATAATGATATGATGCATCACGTTCTTCGGGAGCACGTCCATGAGCCGATATGACAAGCCTCAATATTTAGCTACATACAGCTTTCGTATTGTAGCTGTGAATAATTTACCATTTAATTATCTTCTTCATCATCGTCGTCGTCATCATCATCATCGTTATTATTATCATTATCACCACCACCATCATCATCAACACCAATGCTACTACTGAATCTATTTATAATTAATGTTAATTAATGTTAATTAGTAATTACCGTCATCATCATCATCGACACCACGACCATCATCATCCTCTACACAACTGTCATCATCATTATCTTCATCATCACCATTACCATCATCAGCATCACCATTACCATCATCATCATCACCACCATTACCATCATCATCATCACCATTACCATCATCAGCATCATCAGCATCGCCATCATCATCATCACCATTACCATCATCACCATCATCATCATCACCATTACCATCATCAGCATCACCATTACCATCATTACCATCATCAGCATCACCATTATCATCATCAGCATCACCATTATCATCATCAGCATCATTGTCATCATCATCATCAGCACTGGAAGACCAGCATGGTATGGGCATTAACGTCAATGTAGAAATGTTCGTGGAGCACTTTTAACGAGTGAGCGAATGATTCATGGCGCGCCGACCGACCAGAGAAAAAGAACGTCGAAGTATAAAAAAAATGAAAATCATAATTACTGCAACAATGATCGATCGTTCTCCATCTCCCCTCCTTTTTCTTCTTCTTCCTTATCCCAGTTTCTCTTTTCTGTTTTGCTTTCCCCCCCCCCCCCCGATGGTAATTTTTACATCCATCTTAGAAACATATCCCTCGCACCCCACAACCATTATCCCCACTCTTATCTGCATCATCATCACCATCATTTTATCATCACCATCATCATCATCGGAATCATTATCAACACCGCCATCAGCATTATTATCAAAAGCATCATTGGATCTGTCTACCACCACGACTACCACTAAATGCTGTTATTATTATTATTATTATTTTTATTATTATTATTATTATTATCATAATCATCAAAATCACTAGAAAGAACACAAGAAAGTAGTAGTATTATTCTAGGTCAAGTCATGTGATCAAAGATCAAATGAACAAAACAACACCAACACTGTTTATAGAGGTTATTTTCAGTTACCACTGTGTATCATCGTCACATCAACATCATCATCATCAACATCATCATCCTCATCACCATCATCAACAAAATCCACTTTATTTTTTGTAAGGATTTGTACACGAGAAACTCACTTTTTTACTATTGCAAACCGCAACATCCATCATCATCATCATCGTCATCACCACCATCCTCATCATCATCATCACCACCATCCTCATCATCATCACCTTCCTCCCCATCATCATCATCATCATCATCATCATAACCATGACAGTCATACAGGTACACCAACCTGCTCTGAAATATCCAAAGGAGAGTCTCTTCGAAGGTGGCTTCTTAGATATCCATATAGAAAACAAACTGACCAGGAAACCGGCAAGATCGCAGGCCATGTGGGTGGCATCTATCCCGATGGCCAGGCTATGAGATATAAATCCACCTATGAAAAAATAAATTTAAGGGTGTTTCCTTTTCTGATAATTGAGGGTTTGTTTGAGTTGTTTCTTGCTCTGCACAGCCAACCATGAAGCCGCAAAACCTTAGCAAATTAAACCCCATGCCAAAGGAGCTTGTTAAGAGGATGGGATCAGTGAAGTTTTGAAAAGAATTTTCTTAAAACGCATTATTATAATTTTTTTCTTAAAAAAGGTTAAATTAAGCGATCGGCATAGAAGTTAATCCAAAGGTTTTCCATATATCTCTCTGTTTAACCATTATGGAAGTTGATGAATTTTTGCATATATTCAATCAACTAACTAAACAATGACTCGGCATTTTTAATCGTTTCCGATGCAACAAACTTGCTCTTTCGGCTTTTCATATTTACATTTTGTAAACACGGCACCCGGAACCGACGTCACTGATTAAAAAAAAACCAATCTGTTGACTGTCCGATGCTGGCGATCGCTAAGTTAGTGATTTGGTCTGTGTTCGGGATACTTTGAAACATTTTTTCATATTATTCTCTGAAACGAACGTCGTTCCGAATAAAATATCTGCACGTTTTGACGGATTTAAAGTTTTCATTTATTTAGTTTTTTCTTCCTTTAATGTTCCTTATCATCGAATGATCTGTTTTTACGCTCTCTTTGGCATTTTAAAATTTCATTTTTATCAGACATTCAAATTTTTGAAAAAAAAAGATTGACTTTTTATTTAAATTTTTATTTAATTAATTAATTAATAACAGTTGTATATTAATTTCACACAAATAATTTTATATTTTTCTTTTAATTTAATTTACTCGCAGCTTCCAGCACGTTACAAAAAAACAGCTAACTAAAATCAGCAACAGAAAATTGTTTCTGCTCTAACAAAAATAAATAAATGAATAAACTTATTTAATTAATGATCGAAAACACTAAGATTTAATAAATAAATTTCTCTCTGGTCAATTCAAGTACTAAAAGGCACTGCCAGCAAAAGTCTAGCAAGCCTGAAGCATTAACAGCTGCCTGTTATTTTATGACACATCACAAAGTCTATCTAATTTAATTATACCAGATGTTTTTAAATACAAAAAAAATGTTGCCTCTCTTTACAACTAAAAATTAAACTCAATTGCAAAAACTATGAAAGCATAAATTTTTTAGTTAGAAGAAAATGTTTGAGTCGAGCGTCAGAAGCAACTTTTTTTTAATTTCTACTACCTCGTAAAAAAGTAAAAATAATAGTTCTAATTTTTCATCCGAAAAAAAATCAAAATAAAAAATAATAATCTAACCTATAATCTCGGCAACCATGAACAGAAAACAACAGACGCTGACGATTATCAGCTGGTTCCTGGCCTTGACATCTTCGACCGGCGGTGGACCGTGGCAGTGATCATCAGACGTATCATCAACAACCATCGTATAAGAATTTCTTCTCCTCTCTTCCTCGACACCGCCATTTTCCACCTCCGACATTAGCAGCGCGCTGTCCGATGAGTCGTTGAGAACGTTGTCTACTCGCCTGGCCGCCGCGCCGTTGTTAATGACGAGATTCCCCATTATCAGTTCCTGGTCCGTTTCGTCGTCGGCTACGTCCAGGAGGATGGTGTCGTCTCCTGAAAATTGAACGTCGGGTAACAGATCCTCACGGTCTGTTATCGTCGAGTTGTTTCGACCTGAAATATTTGCCGACATTTTTGAAAATAGAAACTCTTTTTTGTCTTGTTGTGCCACCTCGCGTCTGCTCTCGGCATACGAATGTTATTTCCGTACACATTGTTTACTTCAAGTATTTTTTTTATCTATTATCCAAAAGTATTTAATTATTACAATTTTCGACTAAAGTACGTCTGATACATGTTAAAACTTAAAAGCAGCATCGCCACATTTAAAACCCATTTTTATGGAGATTTATCAGATTTTTTTAGTATTTGCTTGGTAAATATAAAGCCCACGAACTCGCACACATGTACGCATTCACCCTACTATACCCAGCATCGACACAGTCATTGGACACATCACCTCAAATGATTGAAGGGGCGTGCTCTATTATCCAACTCCTCATGCAACTCCCAGGTCTGCCTAACCTCGTCACAGATATCCAATTTCTGACAATATTTCATTAGCCGAAGATTGGACGCCGTGTTTATTAGTTATTACATTTATCTTATCGCATTTTGTGGTGTTAGATGTGTAGAAAAAAAAATAATGAATTAATCAGAGTTTATTGGTATTAATTGGCTGCCCCGACAGGTGTTAAACGCTAAAAAATACACATACCATACCTACAATATTGATTGCATATGCATAAATGCATACCTATAGACCTATAGGTGCGTGGACTAGTCCGACCCGCAGAGAATAATGGGCAATGAATTAAGTCCAAAGTTCATTCTAAATTAGCATTTCTAATTGTAGGTACCTACAATTGTAAAATAACAAAAAGTCTAAGTACCTACCTATCCTATAAAACATGTAGTGAAGATGAACTTTAAAAGGTTTTAGGCCTGTAAAAACGGACCGGGTCGGGTCTGAAATTTTGGCTCATGAAACGGGCCAGGCCGGGCCGTGAAAAATCGACCCGTACAGTAACTCTACAGCATACCTTATTGTATAAACGCTGTTGTCAGTTTACATTTCACAAAATTAGAAATGCTAATTTATTACACCTCTAATTGAAACAGACAGAAATTATGTGTCTTTAGGCAAAACGACCGACATCACGTAGGAAATATTACATATAACAACTTTTGAAAAAATGGCTCCAACTACCGAACATCAGGTTTTTCGGGAGGAAAAAAAGGAAAAAGGGTGTCGAAAACTTAACTTGTGTTTCAGATTGAAAAGAGGGGTCCAAAAAAAGTTTACAGAAGCAATTGTGACAAAAATGTTGTATCAGCATGCCCCTGGCTCAACCAGACCCGGTTCTCCCCTAAAATAAATTTTACGAACCAAGAAAAACTACAACATAATCGTCCACGAGAAAAATAATTCTAGACTGTTGATAAACGTTTTAACGAGTTTATATAGGTACATGTTGGTAATTAACAATATAAAAACCTGTAGTAATATCTAAAAAATTCTCCTGACATGCAGTAATAGGTGTATAGGGATGCCTACATAAAATTAACCAATAGGTATAGGTAATTATGGTCTTTTATATTTATAGTACAATTTTGGCTGACATTATGCCTTATGATGCAAATGAGGCTGGATTGATAAATTGGATAACCGTAATTTAAATGAAGTTTGACATTGGCTGCTTAAGCAACTTGAGTTGACCACATAGTCTAGTGAGACTAGACCAATTTAATGTGATTCTCTCATGTGACAGTTATATAGGTTCACGTGATTGAATCATTGAGATGTTATGAAATGCTGAATTGTTCCACTAACAAACTGATTTAAATTTGCAGAGTGTTTTGTTCTATTTGAAGAAGGTTCATAAACACACCTTTCACATCCGTTTTGTCGTAAGAAATTATACCAACTCGGATTAGCCTACCAAACATGATGTAATTTACAAGATATAGGTATTTGACAGGAAACTGACTCAATAAGTTGAACTATAAATTATTCAATCTTAATATTTAAACATTTTTCATGCGCTGCTTTTCTTGCATAAATACTTTTCAGTACAGGACCGCGACCAGCTATGGGGCTGGAAACCCAGGCCGCCCAGTTCTGGTCAGGCCTTCCCAGTTTCGGTTAAGCCCCAGCCAATCCCAGTTCTTGTCAGGCCCCCAGTTCAATCAGGCTCCCAATTTTTACCATCGCAGAACTTTCTTGTTGAGAAGTACTTGGAACCACTCAGCCAGCTCTTTTGCTTTGACCAGGATGCACTCGCTGGCGAAGTAAACTCCAGTCAAATATTTTGTTGGAAGATGCAACATGTGCGATGCTGTAGTACCGTGACGCGTATCAGTAGGCCACAAGCGTATAAGATCCAACGGTCTTACAAGCTTTCGAAAAAAAATCTTATTCTGATCAAATTGAATCTGAACACCTTATAGCAGATAAGTTTGCACTGAAATCGCGCTATATTGCTCTCTATGACATAATCACTCAATAATGACTCTTATAGGATGTTTTTATGGTAAAGTGTTTTTCGTTTGAATAATTTGAATTATATCTGTTTTAAAATGCTGTGTCGTTGTTTAGTTTACTATGCTTCGGGAACTTTTCGAGCTGATTCGACATATTAAAATTGGGGAACGGACATTCCCTCCCGGACAACCCCCCGAAAGTTACCCCGGGGTAGGTCATTCCCCCCGGGGTAGAGTTAGAGTTAAGTTTTTTAAACAAACAAAAACATATTTTTAAAAGATTTAACATTTATTGTTTATATTTAATTGAATAGTATTAATTGAATAGAGTGTTTGGCGTGCAGCCGTAAAAGAAAAAAGAGTTAGGGTTAAGGCTAGCATCCCACTAGTTACTTCGTTAGGGTTAGGGCTAGGGTTAGGGTAGCATCCCACTAGTTACTTTGGCTAGGGCTAGGGCTAGGGTTGGGGTTAGGGTTAGGGCTAGCATCCCATTAGTTACTTCGATAGGGTTAGGGTTACCATCGCGTTTGTTACTTCGTTAAGGTTAGGGCTAGGCCTAGGGTTAGCATCCCACTAGCTACTTTGTTCACCAGCAGTTAAGCAAGGGCATCCAACATTCGGCAAAAATGCTTTAGAGTTAGAGTTTAGGTTTTTTTAACAAACAAAAACATATTTTTAAAAGATTTAACATTTATTGTTTTTATTTAATTGAATATTATTAATTGAATAGAGTGTTTGGCGTGTAGCCGTAAGATAAAAAAAGGATTAAAGTTAGGGTTAAGGCTACTAGTTACTTCGTTAGTGTTGGGGCTAGGGTTAGGGTTAGCATCCCACTAGTTACTTTGTTAGGGTTAGGGTTAGGGCTAGCATCCCACTAGTTACTTCGTTAGGGTTAGGATTAGGGTTAGGGTTAGCATCGCGCTAATTACTTCGTTAGGGTTAGGGTTATGGTTAGCATCCGACTAGCTAGTTTGTTCACCAGCAGTTAAGCAAGGGCATCCAACATTCGGCAAAAATGCTTTACGCGATTTTTCTCTTTATAAATTTTTGACAGCGCCAGCTCTTGCACCTTAACATGAAAGAAACTCTTTCAAAACCACAAATTCATACTACTGCATTATTTATTTATTTTCTTCTGAGAGAAAACGTCATATCATGGAAAAAAATCTTACAACAGTGGGGGCGGAAATGTCCTACCCTAGGGGGAATGTCCGGGGGGAAATGTCCTAGGGTCCGTCGGGGGGGGGGACTTCCGGGGGGAATGTCCTACAATCATTAAAATTGTAGATTTAGATTGTTCCAATCGCTCAACCTGATGTGTCCCGTGAATCGCATTTTGGGGTTGATATTGCTAAAACGTGCACTTTAATATTTTGGACAAAAATTGTATACATTATCCCCCACAAATTCCATGGACCCCGCTTCAAAATTCCTGGTTACGGCCCTGTTTCAGCGCCTTAATGAATTATATATGTAGTATGTGTAGTAGTGTACCTTCTTTCTGGTAAGTATATATATATATATATAAAGTACCTATATCTCTTTTATCATTATAAACGATAAAATTCATGTCGACTCAGCACTAGAATAGTTAAAAAAAACTCAGTCTTTAATGTTTATAAACTAGATAATTAAGTACTGTAAACCACATTAGACTGTAACTGCAAACTTTTCTTTTAATAGAGCTATACAGCCGGTAATTGTATGATGATTTACAACGGTAAGAGAAGCTACAGCTTACAAACGCGTTACTGGCTGATGAGGCTGAACTACTTTGCAGCTGGCGTTTTAAGTTGCTAGCGTTTATCTTCGAAAACTTCGTGTTTTACTCAACTCAGGTTGTTTTTAATTTAGAAAATAAACAAAAAAATCGGTCTCAATTTCATTTTTTAAATAATTATTCATGCGGAGCCAGATAGCAGGAGTGCCGACTTTGTTTATAATTTCGTTACTCCGAGAACTCGATAGCGGCTGTGCGTTCATTCGCTACTAACCGTACTAACGGATGTAAAATTTTGGTTTTTCTCGATGAGACAATTTTCCTGGCGGGATAATTTGAGAGGAAAACGTCAAAACTATTGTTGTGTCTGCGCTGGTAACTCGTAATAAAACACGTTGGCGCATTTTCCCACTTGTTCACTTGCCAGACACACACATGTTCTTTTCCTTTTCCGCGTGAGAACAACCGCGTATGTAGAGATATTTTGAAGTAAAAAGATATTTTGGAATACAAAAAAGCTGTACAACAGTATTTTGTATCTCTCAGTTTGACATTTCACAACGAAGAAGTCGAGTCATCCAAAAAATACCGAACGGCCAAAAATCACGTTTGGAATGAGCACGGCAGTACTGTCCACTCCGAGTCCGAATTCTAAAATGGTTGTCGGCAACAGTTTTTCTAGCTATCACACGCCTATGAGCTACAAATGTCAGAATTTAAGCAACAGCTCGCTTTTCATGACACCGCTCAGCAGCTTCAAAACTTCCACTCCTATTGCGGCGACACATTCACAGAATAACAACAAAACCTCGCCTACTACTGCTACGTCTACATCCAAATATGTAAACCTTGGAACCATCGGGGAGGGCAGCTACGGGCTAGTACTGAAGTGCAAGGACAGGGAGACCGGGCGACTGGTGGCAATCAAGAAGTTCATAGAGAGCGAAGACGACAAGTCCGTGAGGAAGATCGCCATGAGAGAAATCCACTTGTTGAAGGTGGTTTTAGTTCTAGTGTCGTTTTTTTTCAAGGTGTTTTTTTTATTCGGCTATATTTAATGAAGTGAAGCTGACAGTCACGGCGCGTGTGCCTTTGGGTAAT
This sequence comes from Erpobdella octoculata, assembly GCA_963978895.1. Classification (NCBI taxonomy): domain Eukaryota; kingdom Metazoa; phylum Annelida; class Clitellata; order Hirudinida; family Erpobdellidae; genus Erpobdella; species Erpobdella octoculata. The sequence continues at coordinate 29,120,621 of OZ022244.1, forward strand.
TAATCTCTTAGTATAGCGTCCTGGGTCAATTTCCATACAAAACCAGGGAATTACCTCGTTAATAAAATCTGGAACGGAATAATAGAATGCACTAAAAAAACTATTTTGATAACAAAAACTCTTTAAAATGCTTCTTTGAACAGAAATTCTTAGTAGCTGGGTGCTGATATGCTGAGGAATGCAGTTATTATAAACATATAAGTAAGATGAAAAGTAAGAATAACTGAACAGTGAAATAAAAATAAGTTAAATTAAACTAATTGGTTTTCTAGTTTAATAAAAAACATATTTGGTCAAATAAATAACAATTACACCTAGTTTTTTCAAAATTTAGAAAACGTTATTTTTTAAGAAAAATCAGAATGGGTGATTAAAAGTTTTTTTTATTAATTAAATAGACAACAATATACAGTTATAATGAGTTAAAACTATTTCAAATATGAGAAGTTAAACAAATAATTTAAATTCTTTTTTTAATAACTCAGGCATTCGGGTACTTTTCAGTGAACTGCATTCAAATTAGGAGCACTTCACAGAACTTCTGCATTTCAATAAAACAAATTATTTAATTAGTTTAAGTTTAAAAATGTTATTTGTATTTAATTTTTTTAGTAAATATTGTTTATTCTCAATTATTTCTTTGAACTCCTGGCGCTATTGATAATAGATATTTGCCAAGAGCTACTTAGCTGTCTTAGCTGCACGAGTAATTTTTAAATGTTGATAAAATGCCATCGTTTTTAAAGCAAACTAACATGCAAAATATCCAGCGATAATTAATTTCTTAGCATAGCATAGCATAGCATCTTGAGTTTACTACGATAGGAAATAGCTTTATACAATTGAATGTTCAGAAATATAAACATTATTCGCCTTACAAACGTTTTCCTCCTTTCTTTCAAGGCAGGGAACTGGTGCATGTGCAAATAAATTATTGCAGAATATCGGTATATGAACCGAAAATAGGTCAGTAAAATATACCAGGACTATGTCACATTGATTTGAATTTAAGTGAATACAAATTAGAATAATATAAACTTCAAATTTAGCGAACAAATTAGTTTTTTTATATATTTAGTTTGCTTTTCATAGATTTATTAATTAAAAAAAAGGATTTGCAAGAAATTAAAAACTGCCTAATTATAAAATATAAAGGATATGTGAAAAACGAAGTTTTTAACGGTTCACTTGTATATAAGTTTACTCCATTTTTTAGAAAGAGGATTACGGCTTCATGTTTCTATTTTTTTTGTTTCTCTTTCTCACCTATACGACCACCACCGCGCAGTTACAGCCAGGACAGCCCTTCAATGCGTCTCCATGCACTGGGCATGACTCACACTGTCAATCTCCCTTCTTATTGGGTGGATGTCTATCTACTATTCTGCTGTTGTTTTTATTATAGTTTGTAGTCTTGTTGCAACTCCTTGTATTTTATGCATTATATCAAGGTGTTTTTTGATCTGAAAATTGTTTACTAAATCAAATTACGTGCTACTGTACATTACTGTGATATTCGTTTTACTTTCTTGGCACCACCATTGCTGTACCTGTTTTAAGTATTGTGTATTTCTATTAAGTATTGTGTACTTCTAATAAGTATTGTGTACTTCTATTAAGTATTCATACATTTTTTGAGTATTTACTTCTAGAATTGCTTTTTAGATTTCAAAAGCTCAAAATATATTTGACATTTTCTTTGAAAACTGCCTAAGATAATTGTCAATAAATAAATTATTGAATGATGTTTTTGCTCCAAAAAGGTTTTTTTTTTCAACATTTGTTGTTCAATCACATCATGAGTATGTTGTCAAGGCTTCTACTGAGCATCTTTAATTGAATGTGAAAGCGTTAATTTTTTTTTGAAAACTCGGAACGATCATTATTATCCCATTGTAGATTTATTGTAATTATGAGCGTTGTTATTTTTGAAAACTCCAAACTATTATTTTTTTTAAAACTCGGAACGATTATTATCCCTCCAGCAATTGAGGCATGAAAACCTTGTCAACCTTCTGGAAGTTTTCCGACGCAAGAGGCGCCTCTACCTGGTCTTCGAGTTCGTGGACAGGTCACTCCTCGATCACCTTGAACTTTCACCCAACGGACTGGAGAAAGGTCAGATAAGGAGAATTCTCTTCCAGGTCATCAGAGCTCTGGAGTTCTGTCACATTCACAATGTATGTATTGAGTCAACAAAAATTCTAAATTATTTTTCTTCTATAATGATTTGTATGCGTTTCAGTCATGCATCAATTTAAGCTATTATACTATCCGTAGCTCTCCTTGGCAATGTTTATCTTTGTTTTCAATTTGGAAATATTTTTTAAAAGTTCAATTAGTTATAGATTTATTTAAATTGGGTGGTTATATTTTATTTTCATTGAAAATAATTTTTGAGTAAAGTTTCATCCAGTTCATTGCACCACCAGCAAGCAAGCAAACAGCTTGTTTCTCCGTTCATAGTTAAATTAAATAATATCCCAGAGATGAGAAAAAAATTATTACGGTAAATTTATACACTTAATAATATCAACGTGGATGTATTTAATTTCACGACCTCTGTTTCTTTCCTGTCATAGATAATTCACAGAGACGTAAAACCGGAGAACATCCTGATATCCAAGAACGGAGTCGTTAAACTCTGCGATTTCGGGTTCGCCCGAACTCTCGCCAAGCCCGGGGAGATATACACCGAGTACGTCTCCACCAGGTGGTACAGGGCCCCGGAACTTCTGGTCGGAGATTCCCGCTACGGACGGTGAGGGGTTTCGTTTTCTGTGTGTTTGTTGGTGTTGTGTGTGTATATTTTCTATATTTGTTGGTGGTGTTGTGTGTGTATATTTTCTATATTTGTGGTGGTGTTGTGTGTGTATATTTTCTATATTTGTTGGTGGTGTTGTGTGTGTGTATTTTCTATATTTGTGGTGGTGTTGTGTGTGTGTATTTTCTATATTTGTTGGTGGTGTTGTGTGTGCGTATATTTTCTATATTTGTGGTGGTGTTGTGTGTGTATATTTTCTATATTTGTGGTGGTGTTGTGTGTGTATATTTTCTATATTTGTGGTGGTGTTGTGTGTGTATATTTTCTATATTTGTGGTGGTGTTGTGTGTGTATATTTTCTATATTTGTTGGTGGTGTTGTGTGCGTATATTTTCTATATTAATGAATGAAGGAATGGTAGTTACACGATTCAATCATATTTTAATGTTGTTATTATATATTTAGTTATACGAGTCAAACATTATGTTGTACTATATTATATTGAAGAAAAGTAAAAATAATTATATGATTCTAAAATATTATATTATGTTATGTTTAAGAAAATTAAAAAGAATAATATGATTCTAACATATTATAGTATATCATATTTATATTATTTTTATGAAAAAGAAAATAATAATGATGATGATAGGTATATATAGGTAGTAATAGTAATGCTATATAGGTAGTGATAGTAATGCTAAATAGGTAGTGATAGTAATGCTATATATACATAGTGATACTAATGCTATATAGGTAGTGATAGTGATGCTATATATAGGTAGTGAAAATGATGCTATATATAAGTAGTGATATTAATTTCTTTTAAATCTTATTTTCTTTCAAATCCTGCTTGGATGTTTCCAACACTTGTTGTTGTATCGAGAAAGTTGTACCTGAGATAAGGATTGTGCAGTGCGCTGGTATCTCTCGTATCTATTTAATATGTCTTTCGAGTGTGTGGTGCTCGTATACAAATATAACGTTTTAGATCGAGCTTTGCGATTGATGTTTGCTTATGTTATTTTTTAATTGTTTTTTTTATTACATTTTTCCGTGTATGACCTTGTTATTATTAAGAAGAGTAAAAAAGTGTTTACTTTCAATATTTATTTATAAATTAAAGTTTTAATAGATATTTAATATATTGTTTTTCTAACAATTAAAAGTTAAAAGTATCAAATTCATATTTTATGATCTTATTACAGAAATAAAAACTACATGTACAACAACTTAAATAACCTAAAATATCGATAAACCAACAATTAAAATAGTAATTTTTCATCCTCAATAGTGCCGTAGACATATGGGCACTCGGCTGCCTCAATGCAGAGATGTTGACGGGTCAACCACTTTTCCCTGGAGATTCCGACATCGACCAATTGTTCAGCATCGTCAAGTGCTTCGGTCAGTCAATGATTTTATATTGTTTTTTTCTTTTATTGACTTTAGCATCTCCTGTTTTGTTCTAGCGGAGTGTTCTGTTTGAAATTAGATTTTTCCAATAAAAAATATTGTGTTTACTATATTTTATGCATATTTTTTAATTATAGTTTATGATCTTTTATATTATACATATTATATTTATATTGTACTCATATTATATTTATATTTTATGCATATTATATTTATATTTTATACATATTATATTTATATTTTATACATATTATATTTATATTTAATACATATTATATTTTCATTTTATGCATATTATATTTATATTTTATACATATTATATTTATATTTTATTCATATCATATTTTTATTTTATGCATATTATGTTTATGTTTTATACCTATTATATTTACATTTTATACATATTATATTAATATTTATATTTTATTTCTCTTTATTTTCTAAATGTTTACTTTTGTCTTTTCATAGTGCCATCTTGTTTGCTTGCTTGTGTGTTTCGGTTAGTCTGAATGAATTCCACAATTTTGTGACCATAACATGCATTTGTCTCTATAATTTCTCAATCTGGTTCAACAAATTGAGATATTAAAAAAAATTGTAGGTAATTTAATTTTTAAAAGATCTAGTCATGTCGGTCAATATATAAAATATATATATATATATATATATATATATATATATATATATATATATATATATATATATATATATATATATACATGCATGCATTGGTGTAACTTGACAGGTTAATTGCTTTTTCGTAATTCTCAAAAATAACTGTTTTTTTTAAGTAATTGCTTATTCTTTGTAGAGCCTTCAAGTTTTTTATGACTCATAAAGTAAAAAGGTAATTTTCTGCTGATAGAAATAATATAAACTGGCTCTGTTTTAGATTTCCCTGAATAATATTTATTTATTTTTATCTTTGAGCATCTGTCTGCCTGTTTGTCTACTCCCAGACGGAAGAAGATCAAGTATCGCATTGAATATATATATATATATATGTGTGTTTCCTGTTTCTAAAAATAAACAGAACACTTCAGTTGCCAGCGTTTTATGTTCCGATTCTAAATTCTATTCTAGATTCTAACTGTCTGGTGAGGTTCCACGCAGACTGGCGATCGTTGATCTAGCACCGTTCTAAAATTTGATTAGAAAAAGAGTTTTACATAAGAGTTTGCCACTTAAATAAAAGTTTTTATGTTTATTTATTTATTTTTATTTATTTCTTGTTCAGGGGGTCTCTGCCGTCGCCACGAAGACAAGCTGTACAACAACCCCTCGTTCAGATTTGAGATCTCCCAGATAGAAGTGACCGAACCACTCAAGTGCAGGCTCAGGGGGTGTACGGCACGGGATTTCCAGTTTGTTTCCGTACGTTCTCGGTTTTCGTTTGCTTATTTAGAAGAAATGAATGCATTTATTTAATTATTCTTTAAATTTCATAATTTATTATGCTAGTATATTAATATACTAGCAATGTCATGCTGGTGAGATGGTTTTTATTAACGTTGTGCAGATTTCAAACCGAGAATATTTTTTTAAACACCTTTTACAATCCAGCTGAGAAAATGTTGAATTTGTTGCTCCATTCAAGTCCTATAATGATTATTATGTGATTTTGTGACGTTTTGAATGCTTCGGACGTTGTTTTAGGTATTAATAAAATTAAATGATGTCAAAATGTTTCATTTAAAAAAAACTATTATTTAATAATGATAATAATATAAGTAATATTGATCATAAATGTAATAATACGAATATATTGGCTCTGAAGTTTCGTCCGAAGAGTCACTTTGAATAAACTTTTCGTAAATATAAATAATAATAAATTATGATAATGATGATAATTACTTCACCAGATGTGCTTGGAGCTGGATCCCCATTAATATTAATGATTGAATAGTAATAGTAATATTGATCGTAAATGTAATATTATAAATAATAATAAATTATGATAATTACTTCACCAGATGTGCTTGGAACTGGATCCCCAGGACAGGCCGACTTGTTCTTCCCTCCTCCAGCATCCCCTCTTCACTTGCGACGGTTTCTCCTCGTGGTTCCCCGAAGAACTCGCAGTGATGATCAGGAAAGACGAAGAAGGAGATGTGAGTAGTTTTATTGTCGTTGTTGTTGTTGTTGCGATGTCGTTCCTTGTTGTTTGCCTGTTTGCACGAGTAGTTGCCTGGTAAGAAGTTGTCGTTTTTTCAGTTGTTATCTTCGTACGGAAGCTATCAAATAGTTTTTATCAGGAAACAGTATTTTTGGAACTGTTGTGCTTGGCAGTGATGATGATGATGATGATAGTCATTTTTATGGCATAAAAGGCGCGTTTAAACGGGCAAAGATTCGCTGGTTCCAAATTAAAGTGCAGCTTCATCTTTGCAACAGTAAGGGTTTACACGGGACAATTGTGATGCGCATTTTTTGGGTCTGTTTCTGACAATATTCGTTGCGTGGGTATGTTTTACCATTTTCATTCTAACTTATCGTGCAAAAAATTTATAAAAATGTTTTTGTAATAAATTATAATAATTTATAATCAATTTTAATTATAAAAAGTGACTTTAGTTGTTAAGGCTATTTTGTGAAAAATGTCAAGGAGTGCCCAAGTTATATTACTACTAATAATTATTATAAAGATAAAATACAATTTTAATAAAAAAAATAAAATTGTTAATAGTTTTTTATGTTTTTAATAACTAAAATATTGCTTATTTAATGAGTAATGTGGTTACGGGCATGAATACATTATTCACTGGCGCATCGAAATTTGAAAGGCAACCAACATTAAAAATTCTTGGCTGCCATGATGTCAGTTTTTTCTAACGTCATGCTACTTTGGCATTTTAGCGAAACTTTGCCCATATAAATGCTCTTTAACTGATTGCGTCACTTATTCAGGCGCTGTATTTCGTTATAATAATATTATTAAGCATTAAAATTCAACAAAATCAATTGTTTTGCATTGTAATGAGTGTCACCTCGCATTATTATCGTCGTTCCAGAAACGCCAGCTAGCCAAACCTCGCCGGCTCCTTCCCGACCTCAGTAAATGTCTCGAACTTTCCAAGCCCGACGAATCCGTTCTGTTCCACCACAACGGTTCAACCGTCTCGTTGGATGCGAGTTTCGAGAAGAGTTTCACAAATCTCAGCCTGAGCAACATCTGTACCACAGCTGCCAGTACGAGCAACATAAACAACGGCGTCAACAACAACATCAACCAGAGTAGCTCGAACCTCGGCAACGCCAGCATCTACAAATCTACCACAAACGGCAATCTCAATGCGAAGGAATCGATCAAAGGTTTCCCGTTCGCGAACTCCAGAGGCAAGTTCAGTCCCCTGAACCCGAAACGCTCCGGTCTGAACAACGTCAGCGCCAACGGAAGCGGCTTCGATTGCAGTCTCGAGAGCACCTGCACCAGCATTGTGGAAGCAAGTCCGCAAGTCCCTGTCGCCAAAAAATTGGAAAAAAAGACGGTTAAAGCGAACGACGGAGCGATCAAAAACGGCGCGTTCAAAAACGGTGTCAAATGCGCCGTTCAGTCGCCATCGTCGTCTTCTTCCTCGTCGTCTGCCGAAGCTTCGACTTCTTCCATGACGTCTTCGTCGGCGTCGTCTTGTTATGCAAAGAATGAAAACTTTGTCGGGAAAAAACCCGGCATTGGTTTCGGTAGCAAAAAGTTAGCTGGCTTCAGTTTTTTATTTAATAAAATAATTTAATAACGAATTACAAGAATAGCATGTGCTCAGCATTTGCTGCTAATCAGTATTACTTCATTCACTATAATCAATGGTTCTATGATAATGCGCTTTTAAAATTAGTCTATTCCTGTTAACCTGAAAACTGCAATGTTTTCAGGTTATAATTTAAATTAAATCTTTGAGAATTTTATTAATCCGAATCTGATTCTCGTGTTCAAGTACTTGCTAATCTGCATGCGTAATCTTTGATGTAAGTCAGAGATCTGAGTTATGCTGTTAGGTTCTTAATTTTAGTTTATTGATTTTTATTATTTTACATAGTTTTCTAAACTAGATTTTCATTACATCTTGTGAATACTTATAACTATTGTTTCATGGTTACTACTTAATGTTATCATAACTATTAGTTATTGTTGCTATGAATAATAATTATTTTTGTCCTTATGAATATTAATTATTTTGTATCCTCATGAATATTATTAATTATTTTATATCCTCCTGAATATTAATTATTTTTTATCCTCATGAATAATTATTATCTTGTTATTCTATCAATTATTTTTTATCCTCATGAATAATAATTTTGTTCTTACAGTAGCAGCAACCATGGGACAAGCACTGCTGCTAACAACAGCAACAACAGTTCATCTTTAAAGAAGAATAGCAGTAAACCCGTACAGAAGAATGGTAACTGTCAGAACTCCATACCCACGTCCAAGCCTGTCCATTCTCTCCAGCCGAAAAACGTTTTACTGCCCAGTCAGCAGCGATTGCCCCAGCAACGTTCGGGAGAAAGTCCAAAAGATTCTCGAAAGCCGGTCTGGACTACTACGTTGGCCTCGCAACACAAACAGCAACAGAACGTACAACCGAAGATGACGAAAAAGTCTCAGGTTAATAACGCTGACCAGCAACATTCCGGCGTTGCGAAAAATTTCAACGTCGTCCCCGGACGGTCCCCCCAATACGGCTATCCAAAACCCGTCCCCTGCAACAAGAACTTTATGACGGCCGTCAAATTCTCGACGTAGCGGAAGAACGTCGCGTCGGAGTTTTGTATTTATTCGTTGTCGCAATCAGGTCTGCAAATACACCTCTCTCTCTACTTTAATTAATTATTAGAGTCTCCCTGTATGTTTTCATTCAGCTTTTTGTTTCTTTCCTAGTGTTTTGTTGTTGTTGTCCATTCATGACGAAAACGAGTTGCGAGAGCCGATCACTCACGGATTAATGTATTCGGAAGCTTTTTTTGTTTAGTTATTTGCTTTATTTTTTTCTTATTTGCTTTATTTTTTTCTACGCGTACGCGCGACTAACATCTTTTTTCTGTTCCCGAAGAAAAGAACCGACCGCGGTCTTCTTTTTGGAGGAGGAAAGTTTAATTTTTCATCCGTGCTATCTATCCCGCGACCTCACAACCTCTTATGTGTTCGTAACTCTAGAACTGTACATATAATTTGCTTCTATCTATCGAAAAAGTTCCGTCAAGGCTTAATCACTGCATTTCAATGTTTCAGGTGAACTTTACTGATATTATCAGATCAAATCAAGTCTTAAATGAAGTTTTTTCTTCTTCTTCTTCATGACAGACGTTTAAGCACTTATTATCATCATGAGTAGTTGTTGTAGTAAGATTTAGTAAAACGCGCTTTTGTATCGATGCACGGTATCGATACCGTGTATCGACTATCTAATCGAGTCATGACTGAGAATCTTGTTTGTTTTTCTTCTTACGTGACACGACGTTTTTCTGTTTTATTTTCCGACGTTCTGTCGCGAAAGTGCCTTGTTAAGTTTCTTTGTTGTAAAACAAGTTGTAAAGTACTTCATTTACGTCCTACGGCATCTCTCCATCTGGTATTTTCTCTCGGCCGCCTCGAAAGAGAGAGAAGGTGCTCGTTAATACGTATCGATCGAGTATTGTTTTAACGGTGGATATTCATTCGTATGCAACATTTCTGCTTCATTTACATCATGTGCCTTGCTGTCCTATAAAAGAAAAGTACACATAGGTAGTTCTTTCATTTCATTCAATTTTTTTTTTGTTTCCTCAAATTCTGGCGGTCATCTGCCGATGTAGAATTTTAATAAAAGCATTTAGCGTTTGCGCGTATTTCTCGTTTGCAACAGTATTACTCTTTGCCGTACGCATTATTTGTCCGTAAAATTATGGCATCGGTTTGTGCGGAATTTAAACCAACTTAAACAGCCCTCGTTTTCTCTCTTATCCTGATTCGTAGTCGTAATTTCTTAATATAATATTCGAACATGATATTACTGGAGACTTGTTTATCCTGGATCTGTAGTCGTAATTTCTTAATATTATATTCGAACATGATATTACTGGAGACTCTTGTTTATGTATTCCTTTTGCAGCATGTTTTATTAATGTTGTTGAGAGAAGTCTTGAAGAGTAGTGTTAAATTAAATTAAATTAAAAAAAAATTCTTGTTTTGTGATTTTTATTTTCTTTGATTTATCGATAAAGTAACGTGCTCAGTGCAGAGTTAACTTTTAACAACGTCTGACAATGAGGTCGAATTCAACCTATTGAAGGACTGGCAGGTTCAACGTTCTGAAGCAATTTCATCGACTCGTATGTAGAACAAAGATTCGACCACGCTAAGTAACTGGACACCTGGATAACAACCTTACTGTTGTTTTATCACCAAAAAAATCTCAATAATAAGTTGAGGATGTAATTTTAAATTTCCGAATATCATTCATCTGTAAAATTTGTACGGTGTGCGGGTATATCAAAAAAGGAGCGAATCAACTGCGAAGAACAAACAAACACCCGGTAACCGGACCGCACGAAAAATTTCGTAAAGTAAAAAAAATGAACGATCTCGAAACGATGCAACGTCGGAGAAGCAACAAAATCTCGAGGAGAGCCGTAGGAAGGAAACGCAAGAGCCGCGGCACAACCGAGGTCGTCCGTGCTTGAATACTGCCTGCCAGATTAAGTATCGGATGATTAATAGGACGAGGAGAAAGTTCGCTTTGGAAATGGTTGAGTGGAAAATAAATTTCACGTACAATAGTGAGAATAATACAAACGTATATATAACAGCGGGAAAAATTAAAATCGGTATAAAACAATAAAAATGATCGAGACACTCTGAAATGGCAACGGTATAAGCGGCAAACTCGTCGGAAGAAATTCATTACGAAAAAAAAATTTCCACCAAAAATTTTACAAACTGTGAATAAATTAAGACTAGAAAAAGCAATGAAAAGCAAAATATCTCGAATTATTCTGCAAAAACATTATATATATATATATATATATATATATATATAAAATCGTAAAGATAGATTTATCACAAAGAGAACCAATGTCCAAACGTAGATCGGAATTACATGGGTCAAAACGACAAAACTTTCACTGCAAACAACTCGTATTTAAAACTCATTAACTAAAAAAAAAACAATAAATAAATAATTTATAAAAAAGAAAGGAGCATGAAGAAATGCCTCAAAACAATAAACAAAGATAAAAAATTACGTACGGCAGAGACAAAAAAACCCAAAAAGATATTATCAGAACAGTTTCATTTTCTATATCGGAATCAAATCAGGGAGAACGTCATGTCCTGCCTTTTCTAGCTTACCTGTATCGAAAAAGTCATCGAGTTAAACTAAACTGCCTCTGGCGCTAACGTCGGTTTATGAGAAAATATAACTATTTGAGTGTTGAACAAGAGATCCATCCCTGATTGGGTGCCATAGGAGGAGCGAGACAACTACTGCTAAAAAGGTGTCTGAACAGTTATGTTATGATGCTTGTGAAAACAATTTAAATGAAAAAAATATGTAAATAACAAACTCAATAAATATCTAATCAGGAATAAATATCATGAAAATCAATCAATCAACCAATCAAATGAATGAAGAAAAACAGCCAACCAATCAATCAAATAACAAAAACAATTATCCAAATAAATAAACAAATAAATCAAATAAATAAATAAAACAATCAAATGAAAAAACAAATAACCAGCTCATTATTTTGAGAAAAAACGTGTGATTGGAAACTCGATTCACTAGTTAATTTTTTTCCTGGTAAAATAAAAATTTCATTCTTCCATTTCATTACGAATGGGAAGAAGACGGACGAACAGACCCATTGTTCACGCGAATAGACCGGTCGTTCACGTGATCAAACAGACCATTCGTTCACGTGATCAAACAGACCAGTTGTTCACGTGATCAAACAGACCCATTCGTTCACGCGATCAAACAGACCAGTCGTTCACGCGATCGAACGGACAGACCCATTCGTTCATGCGATCGACGGCGTCTCCTCCAGGAGTCGCGAGTCGATTCCGGAGATGAGCGCCTCCAGCTGTTTGAGGATCTGCTTGCACGTTTCAAGTTCTTCGAGAAGAGAGGTGTACACTTTGGCGTCCATCGTTACGTAACCATCCTCTTCACTGATCGCTTGCTTGTGTTTTCTGAAGGAGAGACAAAATTTAAAATTCGATAAAACAGTGATGATGCTCTACTATAGATAGTATAGTGGAATAATCAAAAGCGTTCAAAGATAAATTTATTTTGAGCATGACATTTTTATAAAATTTAAAATAAAACATACAAATGATTTTTTTTCTATAAAACAATATTAATTATAATTAATTAAATTACTTATTTTAATTAAACAATTAATTACTTTACATTAAAAATCAACAAATGAATTACTTTTTCTATAAGTTAATGATAAGAAATGTTTAGAATACCGAGAATTGCTTTATAATAAAATAAAAAAAAAAGAGAAACACTCTAGTTCCCTAAAAAAACGCATCTAAAAAATATAACTCACACAAAAGATGGACTGTCACAGGCCAGACTCTCGATGGAACTCCCCAGGTCGATGGTGTCCATGCTCGCAAGAAGCACCGAACGGTCGCAGAACGATTCCAGATTGTCCAGACACGATTCTTCGTAGAGATCGGAAGACAGGTGATTGGCCTTGCACTGAAACCTCAGAGCTTCTTCCAGGTTGTCGTCCGTAGACGGCGTGCTGTCAAAGTACTCCATGGACGTGACACGATTGGACTGACGCTCGCAAGAGTACCTGCCGTGGTCCAGGAGGTCGTCATTTTCCGTTTTTTCTTCTTCTTCGACGTCCTTGAAGCAGCCCTGACCTTCGAAGCCCCGGCTCCCGCAGAGGTCGGACGCGTCCACCTGCTTGACGTAGCCCGATCTCGTCTTGCCGTCGACCGAGAGTGACATAAGTCGTGAAAGGAAGCTTTTCTTTGATTCGGAGCCACTCCCGTGCCTGGGACTGACGTCGACGACATCGTTATGGGTACCGGTGTAGTTGATCGCGCACGACTTTAACGAGGTGCTGCGTTTACTCGGGTTCGATTTTTTCTGACTGAATGACAAAGATGAATATATAATACTAGATTTCTTACTCTCGAGATCGCACGGCACAAAATCGTAGTCGTTTATTTCGCGATCTACGTTCGATTCCGCCAGGACGACGTTGCGATCGTTCTGCAAAGACTCCATTCCGTTATCAGAGCACATTTGTTCCCACCTCTTATCTTCTGTATTATTGTTTTTCGACTGCATAGCATGGTTTTCCTGACCATTTCTAACCCTTCCAGCGTCGGTTACGGCTTCGGAAGACGTCCACTTCTTGCCCACTTTGAAGCTCCTCGGTTTCAAACGAATGCAGCTCCAGCAGCCAAAGAACTGAAAGTCGTCAAGGTTTCCGTCGTTTTCTACTCTGACAAATGCCTGTGATGTTGCATTGAAACTATTTTTCTGACTTTCTTTTAACTCGCTGGAATATTTTGAACCCATCTAAGCAACGACACTTGTCATTGTGTGATTGGAACACACGCGTCTTTTCTCTTGAGCTTTCAAAATGCAATAGTTTGAATAGTTCAAATATGTCTATTTAATAAATTTAATTCTAATATTGTCACTGAAAACTTCTTGTGCTGCTAAAACAACGCAACTTTCGAAAGTCGGCTCCTTCATTTCCACAAAGTTGTGATACTAATAAACTTATAAGTAAAACCTATTGTTACCAACATATATATAAAAAAACTAGTATCGCTTACGGCTTAGAGTCGTAAGTACTCTTAAGCCTAGGACCTCTAGGGCTGACTATAATATAAACTATAAATGTTGACTCGCATGGCATACGCTCCATTCTTGGCTTTTCACTCTATCATTTCTACATCTTTAAACGCTAGCCGACGTCCTATGCCACTTTACTTTACTAAAATGCTCACGAAATTATTTTTGTCTGCTTCTCATGGTAAAAATTGTCTTTAAAAAATTAAATAAACACATATATTGAGTATATAACGAAAAGTACATTGAAAAAATTAGATGCTATTTAATGGAGATGGCGAAAGTTTTAGTTTTTAATTAAAAACAGTTTTTTTGTTTTATATTTAAAATTTAACTTTAAAAAATGTTTTACATTTATTTTAACAATATGCATAATTAAATATGCTAAAATAAAAACATTGCTAAAAATTTGAAAAAAATGTTAAATTATTTTTGGGATGTAATTTAATTTTTAACATATATTAATTATTTTAAATAAACCAATTAGTTATTTATCGTTTTAGTTTAAAATTTATTCAATAAAATAATAAACATATTTTTTTATAATTATAACATAATATAAAATTTATTTTTAATTTATAAAATGCTTGTTATGTACATTTTACTTCTATTTGTTCTGGTTGGTTGGTAGCAGTTTTTGTATCTTCCGAAACAAATAGTATACATTTTACTAAATTGAGTATTTTGGCAATTCTGTCTGCTAAGTCAATATGTATTTCTATGATTTAGTGTTTAATGCTGTAAGTCATTAGTTAATAACGTTTTTAAAGAAACTAGCTAAGCGTCGCCGACTAAAATCTCGCGAGACCCGTAGACCTTGCCTTGTGCTTTTAGTTACATTTTAGATTTTAGTATTTAGTAAAATATCAGTGTAATTTTGAGAGTATAGTGTATAAGTACAATACTTACAATAGAGTCTATTGAATAGAGTGAATAGACTTGTGACTAGTAGTAGGTAGTCCATTGGAGTTAAAATTAAAGGTTCAATGCAGCAGCTTTGCTCCACATGAAGTTTTTCCTGTTTACAAGCAATTGAAAGTACAGTATAAAAATATAAAGTAAAGAAAGAAACTGTTCACTTCTTATTAACAATTTTTGTTGTTTATTTATGAAAATGGCGAATACCCAATGTCTTAAAAATTCTTTCCCCTGGCTCAGCTCCAAGAATGAGAGGAGCTACAAGTGCGATAAATGCAACATGGTATTCAATTTCATGGAGGGAATGATGGATCATTTTCAGAATGACCACAAGATGAATGTTTATTATGCTTGTTCTTTTTGTCTAGAAAACTTTGATTCATCAGATCTGCTCCTCAGTCACATGCAAAATCAACACATCGCTCTGTACTATGCGTGCTGTAAGTGCAATTTAGAATTTTCAAATACCAACGAACTTTTCCATCACGTGGAATCCCATCAGAAGACGAAAGTCGAAAAACAATGCAATCCTTCGCCAGGCGTCGTGGCAGTCGAAAAAAGATATCTCCGCTGCGGCCGGGCATGCTCGAGAATATTTTCCGATCCCTCTTTGCTTCGTTCACACGTAGCCCTCCACCTGGGTTACGTCAACTGCCGGAGCGGTCACAAGGTCAGTGCTGAACAGGTTTGCCAGGTAGATCACTACGTGAATTATTCGTGTAGAAAATGCTTTAAAAGTCAAGAGAACCAAAACCATTCCAACAGCGGCCTGGAGAGCGAACATCCGGTCAGCAATCTCGATGACGGCGATGACGACGACCAAGATGTCATCTGCGGAGAATGCGGCGGCAAGTTTAATTCCATGAGAAAGTTGAGGTTGCACTTGAGAGATTATCACAAAATCGACGTGATGTGTTACGACGAAGAAACTGGTGCCGAAGAGAAAAACGCTTTTTCCAAAACTTTCGACCGCTGTGGACGAAGGAACGCGACCAAGGAGATCGACGCGGCGTTCGGAAAAAACCACTTGCCGTCGCCCGGCGACAAATATACGTGCAAATTTCTATGCATTTTCTGTTTGGAACAATTCACGAGCAAAAAACAGCTAGAATCGCACGAGCGTATCCATTCCGCATCCATTGATCCGGGCGAGAAACTCTTAATGGCTTGTGACTCATGTGGCAGGTCTTTCAGAGGGCAGTTCAATCTCAGAAAGCATCAACAAATATGCAGAAAGAGAATGCAAAATTCATTGGATTCAGCAACCGCTAACTGTAACAGCTCTTTCTTGCCTGATATCGTTTTCCCAGATTCTTCAACATCAAATTTAGACTACCAATCGAGAAGAGATGTCAAAAAAGAGCGCCCTGATTCAAAAATGGACAACAATGAAAATTTGTCTTATTTTCTTCAATTAAACTGCGGTGTACAAGAATTGAATGAATGTGACAACACTGGTGCTCTTAAAAATTCGGCGCCAAAAATTCAAGAAAAAAATCAAAAAAGAAAATTACAGACGAAAGGTATGGCTGGCTATGTTTGTCACCACTGCTTGAAAGGATTTCGCTCTAAGACGAAATTTTTGGACCATTACTTCGAACACGACAAGACCATCAAGTTGTTCTCCTGTCTGGCCTGCGATTCCAGATTCGGTTACTCGAGCAGTATTCCGAAGCACATCGATATGCATCTGAGAGATCTGGGCATTCTAGAGGCCAAGAGCGGCCTCAATCTCTGCCCGAAGTGCGGAAAGAACTACCGGGACCGGGCGTCTCTCAAGCGCCACGAGGCCATGGTCCACCTCAAGATCGGTCACCTCTGCCTTCAGTGCGACAAGAAGTTCTCGAGCCCGCAGGCTTTGAAGCAGCACGTCAGACAGCACGCCGGCGAGTTCATTTTCAAGTGTGACTCGTGCGACAAGCGATACGCCAACCCCTCCTCGCTGCTCAACCACAAGAAGACGCACTCGCTCAACAAACTCACGTGCAACATCTGCAACAGAGCGTTCTCTCTTAAACATCATCTCACGAGACACATAGCGAGACACACGGGCTTCCAGACGAGGTCGCACAAGTGACAAAGCCATCGTCGTCCGTGACGAGTTTTGACACGTGAAACGGAAATCCTGGGACTATTTCTCTTGAAAAGATTATTATACAATTAATTTGTTTGTATGTTAAAAAAAAACATTTTTAATTTTCATAGATTGCTGAACTGTGTGGGTGTGCGTGTATGTATGTGTGATTCAATGGATTGTATTGTATATTTATTGTAAACATCCCAAGTGCATTGTTTCAAATTGGTTTTTATTTTCTCATCCATTATTGTTTTCAATTTATTAGTTTTTTTATCATGTTAATAAATTTGTGTTTTTTTTTCTTTTAAAAAAGCATCATTTGACATTTATTTAAAAAAGAACGAATATTTTTTTCTCGAGGGGGTATGGATCGGGGTCAAAAGAAAAAAAGACTCAACATCGTCGAAATTTTACGGTAAAGGTTACTTCTCGTACATAAATGAAAAAAATCACAACAAAATAAAACAGAAACAATGATAATGACTATTATATCCTGCATTAAATTATCTAATTTATATATACACAAGGAATGACTAAAGGAGATAATGATTTCAGACTCGAAAGGAACCCTAGCTAGCCCAGAATTCTTCCATCTCATGTAAATGTATATGGGTGTGGTGGTGTATCTGTCAAATTGTATTACTAGGAATTTTGTATAAAAATTTTTTAATAAACAGCTCGACACCTGAATAGAGACCACCTGTACAATCACACTAGACAGCATAGTACAGTGCCGAAAGAAAACAGTACATTTTTAACGTACGATTTATTACGACGACGATAGATAGAGAAAAAAGCACCAACATCAATTATGACAGATGTCAACATTATGAATATTCATTAGCTCATAAATAACATTATGAATACTCATTAGCTTATAAATAACGATCAGCCAGCCGCACGCACGCTTTCGACGTAAGCGTAAACAAAAACAATAAAATATTTCCTAACAAAAACTCATGTCGTCATTGAACCGGTCCATAGCGAGAAGTTACGATTACACGTAAACAATTATATATATATATATATATATAAAATAAACAAAATTTCGTAACCACAAAAATAAACTGTTAATAGCTTACTTTATTACTATTATAATAAATAATTCAGAAACAAAAGCAACGAAAAAGAAAACACAGCTAAACCCACACATCATCAACCAGCTGCTAGGAGAATGATGCAGCTATACATGCCTTAACCTTGATTAATCTTTACAACTAATTAGATGATTAATTATTCATGAATATTTTTTCCTCAGTTAGAGTAAATGTCTGGCAATGTTAAAATGAGGGCATGTCTATTTTTAGTAAAAAGTAGGAAAAGAACAACAACATATCTTCTTTCACTAACTAAAAAACTGATAAAAATAAAAAAAATAATAATAATGATAATAATAATATAATTTTTAAGAGAGCAGTAATACCCCCACCAAGGCAAGTACAAGTTAGGTAAAGAAAAATCTTGATGTCAACTGTCATAAGATCACATAGATAAACACACACACACACCTGTTTTTATTCATTTAAAAATTATTCATAAGTGCACGAATTACAGGCATGCATGAACACAAGCAAACTAAAATAGATACATAAGAGCAATTCATATTTACACACACACACACACACGAGTAATTCAAGCACATTAAAAGATTAACTCGTGTGATATTCATTTACGCGAGATTATTCACACATCGGGAGTACGAATTATCTTTTTTATTCTTTTTTCTCAGTTGACGGTTGTTAGTTGTCGGATGGAGCAACTGGAAATTTAATTTAAACAAAATCAATTATTAAGTGTCTGCGATATTTTTTTTTATAAGTTCACCACAAAATTACAGTTTCTTTAAAAGCTATCATAGATACTCGAGTATAGCGTAAGATTTTTTGGTTCAAATTTTCAGCAATAATGGAGGCAGGGATACATTCGGAATACTACGAAATTTAAATTTTATTAAACAACATATTCCCATCTGGAGTAATTGTCATAAATCAGCAGTAAAGCTGGTTGACTGAAGATGGAAAACTTTTCCGGTTAATACTCGGACCGCGATTCACTCGAGTATCTACGGTAACTAAAACCAATTTAATTTAATAAACCCACTCATGCTATCCTCATCTTCTTCTTCATCCTCATCTTGACTTTGTTCCGATTGCGTTTCCGGAGATGCACCTTCCGACCCGGACCTAAGTCTTGGGCACATCTTCGGTGAGGTCAAGGACACGATGGGCTCCGACGTTACGGATGTCACGTCTTCATCGTCGTCGTCTGAAATGACATGCACGGCTCGTGTTTCAAATCTCGTTTTGGTTAAAAGTTGTTTTTAATATTAAAAATAAATTATATCATTTGAATATATTGAATAGAAAATAACAATTGATCTTATATCGATATAGACGTGTAGATATACAAATTAACTTTAATGTCATGTAAATAAAATATTGAAACACAAAGTTCTGATAAAAAAAAATAAAGTAAAACAAGAACCCTGTTCTGAGACGTAGAAGGAATTGAAGAGAGCACTTGAAGACGTTACGAGGGTAGCAGGCGGTTCGATGTCGGGCTCTTCGATCCGAGAGATCAGCTCAGCAAGGTCGGTGAAGTTAGCCTCTGCCGGTATGCTGCTCTGTTGGCGCGAAGGAATTGTTTTGATTGGCGGTTGTTGTTGCATAATTTAACATAATCAACCAGTTAATTAAATATTATAATGAGCCGCCTGATGAATATTCAATTAACTAACTTTATCCATTTTCGGCTTAGAATTTGTATAATTTAACACAACCAACCAGTTAATAATATTATAATGAGCTACCTACCTGATGAATATTCAATTAACTAACTTTATCCATTTTTGGCTTAGAATTTGTAGGATTTAACATAATCAACCAGTTAATAATATTATAATGAGCTGATGAATATTCAATTAACTAACTTTATCCATTTTTGGCTTGGACGGCTCCCTCCTCTCCAGGAAAATGTTCTTGATACGACCTGTTTTCTCCCACTCCGAGAAGAGGAGCCTCGCGTGTGCATAACCGACGTCCTATTGCGTTAACATAATTTATTCGAGATGAATAAATATTAGTTATATTATGTTCAACATTAGATATGCCACACACAAAAATATGATAATAGACTGACTATCAAAGATCTTAATGCTGAACTACAATAAATTCATTTAATAACAACTAAAATAGTGATCAAAAATTGTAAAATCATATTATATTATAACTATATACAAATTGATTTAATGTCAGATAATTAATTTACAGAAAAAGTTGAGACAAACCAATATACAAAATTAGAAACATACCAATATAAACAATTGTAAACAAACCAACATACAGAATTGTAAACAAACCAACATACAAAATTGTAAACAAACCAACATACAAAATTGTAAACAAACCAACATACAAAATTGTAAACAAACCAATATACAAAATTGTAAAAATACCGACAAATATTCTATCATTACTTAAAAATAAATAAATAAAAAAAACTTTACAAAATAGATACTTTGAAATAAAAACTAAATCTAAAATAAAACCAACAGTTATTTCATCAAAGCTTCCAAACTGGAGAGTCCGGTACTTGTCAATGGGCGGTCGAATGTATTCGCAGTAGTCGCTGGTCTTCACTTGTTCCATCTGCCTGTTACACGAGACGTACGCAAGACGAGATTGTATCTCCGCCATGTTGGGTACCTGATCGATGGAGATGGTGACGATGTAGTAATTTATAATTTAATTTACAAAACTACCAAATTATATCACTTAATTTACAATTTAATTTAAACAACACAACAGCCAAATTACATCGCTTAATTTACAATGTAATTTAAACAACACAACAGCCAAATTACATCGCTTAATTTACAATTTAATTTAAACAACAGCAAAATTATATCACTTAATTCCCAATTTAATTTACACAACAGCGTAATTACATCACTAATTTACAATTTAATTTACACAACAACCAAATAATATCACTCGGTTATAAATAAACAACGGCCTTTGAATAAAACGCACAAGTTCACGAACACGTACCTTGACAGGGTTAGCCCAAGGGTTGAATCGTTTCCATAGCAGCCACCATCCGCTGAGTTCGTCTCCGTAGTTGGTGAGGTTCGTGTCGTCCTGGCTTCCGACGTCGATGGCGAATATCGTCTGCGCTCCCATGACTTTCATTATGTCGGCTGTGTCGTGCGAGGGAATAAAAAAAAATTAAAAATAGAAAAAGTCATGAATAAACAGAATAGCGAATTTTACATAAGAAAAATCGGATCTGCTTTATAATCTGGTGGACAAAATAAGACAACACAACAAAGTCGGTTAAACTGTGATTCAAAACCCGCAAATGGAATGTCAAAATTAGGGGAAAACTTCTTGACAGTCAGATGCTTTATTTAGTTGAGACATTTAAAAAAAAATAAATTGTCAAGGGTTTAAAAGATAAATATCTAAAATAGTCGATCATTTCCATTGAAGAGAAAAATTAGAACAAACCAGGCAGGTTGTTGACATATCCACCGTCCAATAAGAGGTGTCCGTCGATGGGGTCGCAAAGTGGAGGCAAGTAACCAGACAGAGACATGCTGGCCCTCACGTAGCGCCATAAACTTCCTGTAAATTAATCAATATTTAAATGTCCACTATTATGAAAATAAATTAAAATTAGACTGAAATTTGACATTGTTTAACATGGCGTTCATTAGTCGATATGCCACAAATCACGTCATCCAACTTTTACTCATTTGTGGGCCCCTTTTTACAGAACAAGCAGAGGCAGCCATTTATAGGTGCCTACCCACAACCCCTTGAAGACGCTAGTGGGATTGGAACCGAAAACTCTTCACGGTCAAATATGCCTTGCTGAATATCATCAACGGTGTCCAATTATTATTATTAGTATGATGATTTGTAATTAAATGTTTTAGGAATATAATAATGATATTAAAAAAACTTTATTGCTCGAAATATCATTTGAGACTATAGAAAAACAAATTAAGACCAAACCACCAATGAAACAAAGACAGACAAATCCAACAACCGGCAAAAAATGAGAACGCAAAAAAAATCTTGATTTCACCCACCGTGAGTATGCACCCTCATCTTGGAGGCGGTGATGTCCGTGGTGACACAGAAGTAAGGAATCCAGAGGTCCTCGATCTGGCAGTCCTGGAATACGGACTCGATGTCGTGGTTCAGAAAAGAACCTGGTTGAATTTATAGGAAATGGGTTGGGATTCTTTTTTTTATTATTGGTTTTTAAAATCAAATAAGGTAAAAATAGAAATAAAGTATGAGTAATGATAAAAATGAGATAGCTGAATGTGTTTTAAAGGGAAATAAAAAAAATACGTGATTGACTGAGATGAAGAACAAGATGTGATTAATCATCGTAAAAGGATTTTTAACGTATTCACACAAAAAATTATTTTAATTAAACAAATTTATTTTATTGGAAGAGTAAAATAAGCTATGGCAACAATCATGTTGAAGTGAAGACAAAAAAGAGGTAAAAAAGTTTAATCAGGAATCACTTCAAATACAGATGAAGATATAATATCAACATATTAATAAATTTATATATATATATATATATATATATATATATATATATATATATATATATATATATATATATATATATATATATATATATATATATATATATATATATATAAAAAGAAAAAATTAAAAAGCAAACCAGTAAACATGGCCGTCACAGGATAAGTAAGGTCGAATATTTTTTTGAAGAGAGAGTTCATGTCCTACGCAATCATAAATGATCGTAAATAAAATAAATAAGAAAATAATTGTTAATCAAACCAAATAATAGTAATAATAATAATAAACACATTCAAAGCAAACACACAATAGTAAAAACAAATAAATAAATAAGCATAATAATAATGATAATTAAAAGCTCTAATAGCATAGCTGGGAATATCAAAAACTCAAATTGACTGAAAAAAAAACAAACTAAAAGAATTTAAAAAATATCACCTTTGTGAACTCCCTGGCACTTTGTTTGAACGGTGTGAACTTGGTTTCGAGGGCCCACAGGGCCCCCATGAACGACCCGATACTCGTACCCCCGATCATGTCGATGGGGATGCCCGCCTCCGTCATCGCCTTGATCACGCCCACGTGCGAACAGCCCCTGACAGGTGAAAAGCAATTTTTTTTCATTTAATCATACATGATAGACATATACTTTATTTACAGAATTTTACGAAAACACGTCAATCAAACCTGGCTCCTCCCCCTCCGAGGACAACGCCGATACTGATTCCGGTCAAGAAACGAGCCAGTCGGGAGCAGTCGGAGAGTCTGTCCGGTTCGGTGCTTGCCAGGTCCCGATAAGTTTCCATCTGATGGAAAGAATCGAATAAGCTCATCCGTCATGAGAATGTTTTTATTTATTATAACCTTTTTAAATAGGTCTATGTTAAGTCTATGGTTACGACTACAGAAAGAGCCAAAGAGAGAAACAACAAGAGAAAAACTTCTAAAAACCCCTGGCAAAACCCAGTAACCATGCTAGTTTATTTATATAAAAATATATATTCCTCGTACTAACTATTTTTGAAGTGGACTTCTTACTGAAGACTCTCTTCGGGCATCTGATGTGATGATGACCAGAGCACCAACCTCTCAGGTTGAGCCACTCGAGAGTGTTCTTGAGTCGAGGCGCGTCGAGCTTGTGGAGGAGGATGAGCTCCTTTTGAGCCCTCACCGACATGCTTTCTAACTGTTTCTCGAGCTGTAACACAAAACACGGGCGGCGTACTTTATTTAAATAGTAGCCTATCAAATAATAGATTATATAAATAGTAGCCTATCAAATAATAGGTTAAATAAATAGTAGCCTATAAAATAATAGATTATATAAATAGTAGCCTATCAAATAATAGATTATATAAATAGTAGCCTATCAAATAATAGATTTTATAAATAGTAGCCTATCAAATAATAGATTATAAAAATAGTAGCCTAACAAATAATAGATTATATAAATAGTAGCCTATCAAATAATAGATTTTATAAATAGTAGCCTATCAAATAATAGATTATATAAATAGTAGCCTATCAAATAATAGATTATATAAATAGTAGCCTATCAAATAATAGATTATATAAATAGTAGCCTATCAAATAATAGGTTAAATAAATAGTAGCCTATCAAATAATAGATTATATAAATAGTAGCCTATCAAATAATAGATTATTGAATCGTATTTTGAGACAAAACGATGTATTCCCATGCAGTATGGTGCTACAGATATCGTGGGACTGACTGGATAACTATTTATTAATCCTGCTACTATCAATGGGGTCAAAAACGATCCCAGAGGTTTGACAATCTGCCCCTGCTACACCCATGATCAGAATTTGATGAAATTTTGTAACTTTGTACAAATATACCCCCTCCCCCTACAAGACCCTTGATTTTTTTTAATTCGGTCACAAAATTTCACCGAATTCTGATCATTGTTATTATACCCTTGGTAGTAGTCGGGTTAAGAAAGCAATAGCACAATCAGTAACAATAATAAAAAAGTCTTGCTTAAATCGACTTAAAATCGGAAAACTTCGATCGTGCAAGCATAATACATGCCTTTCCAACGGTGGGCTCCTGATCAGCAAGGGCGACGATGAGTATGCAGTCCGACTGCCGGATGCACCTCTGAGTCCACGGCGTCATGGCATTGTCGCATTCGTACAGCACCATCCTGTGAATGTCTTCCTGCTGTCCCAACCAGCTCGACAGTCTGTACTCGTTGATGCTGGAATTAATGAGAAATCGACTGAGTACGAATGTGCAATGTGCAAATCGAGATGAAGCTGCATATGTAGTATGCAAAACGACATGAAGCTGCATATGCAGATATACATCATGAGATGAGGTTGCATATGCAGATATACATCATGAGATGAGGTTGCATATGCAGATATACATCATGAGATGAGGTTGCATATGCAGATATACATCATGAAGTGCAGATACATACAGATATGCAACACAAGATGGAGATACATATGTAGATGATATACAACATGGGATGCATATATATATATACAGATATACAACACAAGATGGAGATACACATGTAGATATACAATATGAGATGGAGCTACTTATGCAGATATACATCACAAGATGGAGCCACATATGCAGATATACATCACCAGATGGAGCTACATATGCAGATATACATCACAAGATGGAGCCACATATGCAGATATACATCACCAGATGGAGCCACATATGCATATATACATCACCAGGTGGAGCTACATATGCATATATACATCACCAGATGGAGCCACATATGCAGATATACATCACAAAATGGAGCTACATCACCATCTCACATAGACAGAAACGTACTAGACATACAAGCAGTTGCAGAATCAATATTAATATTATTATTATTATTATTATTATTATTATTATTATTATCAATTTATAGTAATAAACATAAATTAATTAAAACATCCAGCTAACGCATCAAAGGCGGCTTTTCCCAGCTTGCTCTGAACAACTTCACTGTTCAACCTCAGCGTAGGCCCTTCAGAATAAGATGTTACAGTTTACAAAAAAAAATCAAGTTAACCGAATGATTTAGAAATTTTTAAAAACGTGGTTCAACCAGAAAGTTCAACAAACCAACCGATGGCGTTGAGAGAGTGCTGAAGTTCGAGCGAGAATGCTTGCAAAGGTACTTTGTCGTTGACTGCCACGATGGCCACGGTCGCCAGATTAGCAACAGTGTTCCGCGAATCTATGTCGACTTGTTCTAAACGGAAAAAATAAATAAATAAAGAATTTAACTTGTGTTCTATTATTTTTAGACAGGGGTAATACAAGGGGTATTGCTCTCTATGGAAATAACTTTAGGATCAGTTTTCAGTCTTTTGATTTTTTTCCTCCACTTTATTTGTGGAGCCCAATATACAAGAAGAACGGAGACAGCTCTCTCAGGGACCTACTACAGTTGTGGATGCCGGTGGAATTACAACCGTTAACCTTTGGATTGGCAGGTAAACGAAATATCACTGTGCCATCAGCACCCCAAAACAAATGAAAAATGAATCATCTAAACACTTTTTATACTAAAATAAATGTAAAAAATCTAATGCAAAAAATAAATATAACAAATTATGAAACAATTCTTTATTACAAATCGGTTTGTCAAACCAGCCAATAAAACCAAACAACCACTACCACCACTTCCACCATCATCATCATCATCACCATCATCATCATCATCATCACCTACCAGAAAGAGCTGAATAGACCCCGCTCTGATTGCCGAGTGAGCCGAGAATCCTCTGCCCGAGCAGGTGGATGAGCCTGGTGACGACCTGCGGATGTTTCTTCTTGATGAGGTTGAGCATCTCGTCCGGTATCTGAGCAAGTTCCGTGTCTCTGTACGAGGGGGGGAGGAGTTTAAACATGCGATTGACATCGGATCGGCGAAATTAAGACTTATAAGTATAACGAATAGGTTATTATAGATGGTTACAATTTAAAAATAATGGAACGTTATATCAAAGGTGCATCATGGCATCCATTCAGTTGGATCAAAGTAGAGTTTGATGCGCCCCTCAAGCTGCTTTTATATTTCTGTATTATTATTTTCGCCACTTATTTATTTATTTATTTTAATTATTATTAATATATTTTTTATTTATTTATTTATTTTTTTATTTTATTTATTTTTTTTGTTTTGGATCACATTTCTATTAATTATCTGACTTAATTTTTGCAACTGTTCTGTTAAGCGCCCTTTAAGCGGCTTCTGCTGCGTACGGCGCTATACAAATTGTCGTTTTTAAATTAGAAATAATCTGGTTGCATCAATCGAATCATCAATCAACTTACCTTTTCTTCACTCCTCTTTCACTCGATCATTCTAAAAATAAACCGTCGCACACATGCACAACCGCACGCACAAACACACGCACATACATCCCTCCACCTATCGATCACTAGCAGGGTTTTGAGTGGGAGAAAAATTTACGATGATGTTACCGCGATGACAATTATTTTTCTTTACTGGTATTGATGGATTTGAAGGTGTTCATGGTGGTTGTGGGTTTGGTAAGCGAAATCTGGAAGGTGAGATGATATTAGAATTTGCTGATTCATTGAACCTTGCTGTCGCCAACACTTGGTTTAAAAAGGAGGATAATAAGTTGATAACATATGAGTCTGGTGGGTGTCGGACTGTTGTTGATTACATTTTAGTCAGAAAGTCTGAGAGAAAATTTATTAGGGACGTTAAGATTATCCGAAGTGAAGCATGTATCCCACAGCACAAATTGCTTATTTGTGTTATGGAGCTGAATGAGAAGGTGAAAAAATGTAATGTGAAATTTGTAGAAAGATGTAAGGTTTGGAAGCTGAAAGAGACAGAGACGAAATGCATCTTCAAAGAAAGAGTGCAAGCTAAAGCTGCTGTGGTGATGAATGGTCTTGGTGATGTCGAGAAAATCTGGAATGATTTGAAGCAGTGTTTGCTTCAGGAAGCAGTAGCTGTGTGTGGGGTTACAAAAGGTATTAGTAGGCATAAGGAAACATGGTGGTGGAATGAAGAGGTTGCTGCCCTTGTAAAAGAGAAACGTCGGCTATTTAACTTGTTGAAGTGCCAGCAACATGGGAAAAATCTAGCAACCAAGGAGAGCTACAACCAGGCCAAACGCATGGCTAAGAAAGCTATCTTTAATGCTAAGAACGCTGTACGAAAGACTTTTTGCGAAGATTTGGATAGGGAGGACAGGAAAGGAAATGTGTTTAGGGTAGCCAAGCAGCTAATGCGTAAAAACCGGGATGTAGTGGGGGCCAACTGCGTGAAAGACCATGAAGGTAAGGTTGTGGCTGAGGATAGTAGGTTGTTGGAGGTATGGAGAGCGCATTATGATAGAATTTCTAATGAGGAGTTCACTTGGGATGCAAATGGACTAACTCATGTAAGTCCTGTTTGTGGACCTAGTGAAAAGTTAACTACTCTGGAAGTTAGTAATGCAATCCATAAGATGAAACGTAACAAGGCAGCAGGACCTTCAGGAGTGGTGGCAGACATGTTGAAAGCTGCTGGAGCTGTTGGTATAGTGTGGATGACTGAAGTGTGCAATGCAGTAGTGAAGGATGGTAAAACCCCTGTAGACTGGAATAAGAGCTGGATGGTGAATGTCTACAAGGGAAAAGGTGATGCATTAGCGTGTGGCTCATACAGGGGCATTAAACTATTAGAACATGCAATGAAAGTTTTAGAGAGGGTGATTGAAAAAAGAGTAAGGAAGATTGTGAAAATTGATGGTATGCAGTTTGGTTTCATGATGGGGAAAGGTACTACCGATGCTATTTTCATAGTTCGTCAGCTGCAGGAAAAGTATCTTGCCAAGAACAAAGATCTGTGGATGGCCTTTGTTGATCTTGAAAAGGCATTTGATAGAGTACCTCGTGAGATAGTGTGGTGGGCTCTGAGATGTCTAGGTGTGGATGAATGGTTAGTTTCCGTGATAAGAACTATGTATGATGATGCAGCGACAGTGGTGAGAGTGAATGGGAAGGAGAGTGATGCTTTCAGCGTTAAGGTTGGAGTGCATCAGGGTTCAGTTCTCAGCCCATTGTTGTTTATCATTGTTTTAGAGGCCTTATCACGGGAGCTCAGGGTAGGCTTGCCAATGGAACTGCTCTATGCTGATGATCTTGTTTTATTAGCTGAGACAGAAGATTCTCTCCTGGAAAAGTTAAGGATATGGAAAATTGGCATGGAAGCGAAAGGCCTTAGAGTGAATGCGAGTAAGACAAAAATCATGAAGTGTCGGGCCGGAATGGGACAGGTGAAGAAGTCGGGTAAATGGCCATGCAGTGTATGCAGAAAAGGTGTTGGCTCCAATTCTATTTGTTGTGTGGATTGTAAGAGTTGGGTCCATAAAAGGTGCAGTGGCATTTTGGGTAGTTTGAAAGATCTTGTTGGCTTCCGTTGTAAGAGTTGTGTGGCTGGTGGTTCTGTTCAGGAAGAGTTGTTGGGCGAGGTTGAGGTTGAGCCAGGTGTAAAGGTGGAGTGTGTGACCAAGTTCTGTTACCTAGGTGACACATTAGGTTCAGGAGGAGGTGTAGATGAGGCGGTGAGAGCTAGAGTGCGTTCTGCCTGGGCTAAATTCAAAGAGTTATCTCCTATCTTGACCACCCGTGGTGCATCCTTTCATGTGAAAGGAAAGGTGTATAGGGCATGTGTTCAAAGTGTCCTTGTTTATGGCACTGAAACATGGTCTATGAAGGTGGAGAATCTAAGAAGTTTAGAAAGGGCAGAGCGTATGATGGTTAGATGGATGTGTGGTGTTTCGTTGAATGATCGTGCACGTAGTGTGGATTTGTATAGCCTTCTGAATGTTCCTTGTGTGGCTGATGTGGTGAGACGTGGAAGACTAAGGTGGTTTGGACATTTGGAGCGCAAAAGTGCAGATGATTGGGTTTCGGCAATTAGAGATGTGGATGTTGTAGGAGTGAAAAGTAAAGGTAGAAGTAGGAAGACTTGGTGGGAATGTGTGAAGAAAGACATGGATGAGCTCGGCCTGAAGCGGCAGTCTGCCCTGGATCGTGACTTGTGGAGGGGCCTGATATGGAAAAACGTCCAACCCTAGCATAGCGTGGAATAGGGACGTTTCAAAAATAAATGATGATGATGATGATGATTTACTATAATTTAATTTGCCGACGATCATCACCCCCACGCAACAAAACTCACCTGACGGCCATGAGAGTCGTCGACCGGTCAGTCTGAGTGAGGACTTCGACCAATCCGACCATTTCTCCGCGACCGTACTCCCCGACTAATTCCTTCTTTCCCGACGGCAGTTGGATGACCGAACGCAACCTCCCGTTCAGGATGATGTACACGCAATCTGACTTTTCTCCTTGTCTGTTCATCGATAATATAATAATTCATAAACTCAGGGAATTATATTATAATACTATTATATTATATTATATTATACTATTATAAGATGGAATTTAGGTCCACATATATTTATATAAGTTGTTAAAGTGGTATTCAGTTGAACTTCAGTTGAGCTGTTATCTGTGGCCTAGAAGTCTGTTGACTCACACCACACTGAATTGAATTGAATTATGAAAATATATAGACATATAAGTTTTACATCACCTGCTGCCCACCTGACCTGATTACCAACGACCCACCTGCGAAAGACTCGTAACGACCCGCGACTCACCTGTAAAGAGCTCTTCCCGACTCGATGAGAACCCAATCGAGGGCGAAGTCGATCTGCCTGACGAATGCTGACATCCTCGTGATGACCGTGTGACCAGCGTTCAGTACTATCGTTGGCTGGATTTTCATCAGCCTGTATGTACACAAACAATTTTAAAATCAATTTTTACATTATTTATTTAAACAAGCTCTTTTTTTTAAACCAAATGTTCTTTTACGTTATTAAAACTCAAATTTTAAAATTAATTTGTACATTATTTATTTAAACAAACTCTTTCTTTTTCCCCATTTTTCAAAATTATCATCATCAAGCGAGAGCATGTATACAAAAATTTGAAGAAAATCCATCATCAAGAATTGACTCAAAAATTGATTGTAAAAACTACAAACAGAGATTAAAGGTTAATAAAAGCATATATAAAAAACCATCAACCACATCATAATCACCATCGCTGTAACATAAGTTTGGATCAGAAATGACACTTCCAGCCAAACCCCAACCTGGATGCTGACCAAACCATAATTATCATCATCATCACTCTGCTCCATCACATCATCATCATCATTATCATCACTCCCCTCCATCACGTCATCATCACCATCATTATTATCAATCGCAACACACGGTACGGTGTACAACACTAACGAATAGAAATCATTCTTGGCGATGTGAACGAATTTGACGTCGGTGAGAGCCCGTATCGAGAAGAACGAAGGCTCCCCCGTCAGGACCGCCAGGGTTCCGACTAATTCTCCCGGCTGGGCTATGTACATGGTTCTCTGTTTTATACGAACGAAGCAGAACTTTAATCGAAACGCAGTTGTGAAATACTATTACAATTAGTAGAGGTCTTATTAAGCTGCAGGTGATATTCATAGTCGAATAAATTATCATAACGAATTAACCAGTACAGGTATTCAGCTGCAGGTAATAATTATATTCGAATAAATTATGATAACGAATTTACCTGTTCGGAGCTTTTGCCAATGATTTGCTGCAGGACCTGGAGGACACCGGAGACCATAAAGTACAAACTGCATTCCTGTCGATTTATAATAAGAAAACTTGTAACTAAAATAAATAAATTGAAATTAATAGAATATATAGAATGATTTGAAGGTTAGGGTACCAAGCCTCGGTATTGTATGCTTATGAAACGGGGACAGACCTCTAAAACATTGTGCCTTCGAAACAGACTGGTTTGATTTGCCAACGGTCAGACAGACGGACACTTTATTTAAAAGCCTTTGACAAAATGCATAGGCCGAAAAAATTAATAACGATATCGAAAAAATCGGACCGCGAGAAATCGGCTCGAGCGGGATCCCGATCAGGACCCGTAACCCCCCCCCCCGTTAATGGAGAAATAAAATAATTTAAGCCCACCTGATCTCCTTGCTTGACGAGCATCGTATTTGCTCGGACGTATCTCAGCATGCAGTTTCCTTTTAACAGCGACACATCCTGAGGTATTAATTAATTAATAAATATAATATTAAATTATTTTATATTAATCGACTGCGGATAAATTGAAGTTAAGAACCCGATAACTGCCCATGCCGACCAAATTTTATTACATTCTCCACCCCTCTTTCCTTGACATAAATATATAATCTCCCCCTCTCTCTTAATAAGGAACAATTGTTTACACTCAATCCAAGAAGTTTGGCAAGGTCCTGCATGGCAATCTCCAATATCTGATTGGTGCTCATCCCATCCAGACTGGGGTTGTTGTGGTGGTGGTGCTGGGGGTGGAAGTTGCCTTGACCTTGAGATGAATGTTGTTGTTGTTGTTGATAGGACAGCTGCTGGTGGTTGTAGTCGTACAGGTGAGCGCCGGAGAAGCTGACGTACGGGGCGTTGTAGGTCACCGATGACGAGCAAGTGGAGGACGCCGGAACTTGATTCTGCGGACCATCGTGGTTAAGCTGTTGGTTGAGAGCTTGTTGCTGCTGTTGTTGATGGTGGCGATGATTGTGATGATGATATTTCTGCGACTTGTGATTGGCTGGCTCTGCTGGCTGCTGAGGAACAGTGTTGCCAGCTGAAATTAGTAAACATTTAGTAATACAGTCTAATAATGTGCTTATTTTCCTCTACACACTACAAATAGCGGGCTTGTGCATATATTATAATATATATGCAAACACACACACATACAAATAATTAAACACACTAAAAATAATATAGTACAAATTTAGAAATACAATCTAACAATGTGCTTATTTTCCTATACACACTACAAATAATATATATGCACACACACACACACAGACACACACATCAACAACATACCGTGGGTTCCCACGGATCTGGACGGAGAGAAGGGAACGGTCGTCGGTGAATGGGAACGAGCTCTTTTAAGGTGTTCCCTCGACATCTTTTGCGAGCCGTCTTCGTTCTAAAACGTAAAAGTTATTGATTATTTATTACTGCCACCAATCATCAGCACCACCGTCAATGGAGCTACATATGCTGATATACATCACAAGATGGAGCTACATATACAGATATACATCACAAGATGGAGCTATATATGCAGATATACATCACAAGATGGAGCTATATATGCAGATATACATCACAAGATGGAGCTACATATGCAGATATACAACACCAGATGGAGCTACATATGCAGATATACATCACAAGATGAAGCTACGTATGCAGATATACATCACAGGATGGAGCCACATATGCAGATGTACAATAAGCACAATCACAAACTGTATATTAAAATCATCTAATCCAGGTAGATGGTTAATCGGAACTCACCTGACCGGCATGTACACCGGCGACACTCGGGGGAACACGTGCCCTGGTACAGGCTGTCACAAAATCTGAAGGTTCAATCCCTTCTTCTTGATTGTGATTTGTATCTGATTGAATTAAATAATCATCACCATCATCATCATGTCACCATTGTTCATCTAGTATCATTTTTAATAGAAAAACTATCACATAATATAACATATATATATTATTATATATATATGTTATATTATGTGATTATGATATTATATATATATATATATATTGCATATATATGTATAAATGTAACTTATTTTTCGTTACTAACTTGGCTGTTCAGCGAAACGTTTCAATGAGGATTTTCTTGAATCTAAAAAAAATATTGAAAAAAATAAAACAAACCAAACATAATATTCTATAAAACAATCGTTTATATATTTGAGTATAATGAACCTATATTCCATAAAACAATCATTTATATATTTTAGAATAACTAATATCAACACTCAAATCAACGTATGATTCATATCCTTATAAACCCTGCTTTATTCAGATGTTTCTATTTTGAAGTTAGCAAAAAATTTTCGTTTCATTTTTGCATTCTTTCCATCCGAGCATTATCCCTCTCGGAAATTTTTTTTCTTTTCTATTTCTTCTCATTCACGTTTCGAAGTTGATAATGGAATCTAATCTAAATAAATCGTTAACAATTACGAAAATCCTCTTGACACACTAACCTTCCTTGGAAGCACATCCAATGACAGCGGCCGCATTAGCTGGGCCAGCAACCGTAACGTTCGGAGGCCCGGCCGAGCCAACGGGTGGATCGTTTTCAGCTCCAGCTGGGGCGACTCTGCTCTCTTTCGAGGTCATGAACTTTGAACCAAGACCGTGGGCTGGACTGAACTTTGCACCTGTGCCCAGAGTGTGAATCAGGAAGTCTTTGTCCGTTTGCAGGTCCTGGAAAGATTGAAAATTTTTATTAGAATATTGAATTAAAATTATTATAACTCCAAAGGGCATCAATTGTGCATTTTTTTAAATTAAGGTTTATATAATGAGTAAGTAATATTTTTTAATATAAATAAAAAATGCTAAAAAAAAATCTAATATAAAAAACGGACGTGGTTGATCAGCTCCTGGCTCAGGCCGAGGTAATTGTGGAGTGCCATGAAGGTCACCCTCTGAAGTCTTATCATGATGATCTGCATTCAAAAGAAATGGATATGCCATGGTCAGTTAAAATAACTAGTAAGTAATTGCCTAATATCGGTGAATAAAAATACAACGATATTATTAATCAAAACAACAACAATAATAATAATAATATTAGTACTAATGATAACAATTGTACCTTTAGAGATTTAATTAACATTTAAGAAAAAAATCTACCTGTATAACTCTGACCATGGACTCTGGATAGTGCTCCAAGACAATCTTGAATGCCTGGGCAGGCAGTCTGAAGTAATAATTGTTGAAATAATATCTTCTATATATATATATATATATATATAAACATATTTTAAGCAATGCTTGTAAACTAAAGAACAAATTCGCCATCGTGCTTCTTTACATTTTAAATCCTCTGGTGGAAACAAACTTATGAAATTGTCAAAAACTGGGACTTGAATGCCATGTTCAATTAACGAAATACGATTAGAGGCCAACCTCAAGATGGTAGAATCGACCGCCGCCACGGCCGAAACGGTTTTGTAAGGTGCCGGATGTCCCTGCGAAAAAAAAACGAATGAAAAAAGTAAAATAATACGAGATACAAAACTATGAAATTGAAGAAGAAAAAGAAGCTCAATGACAAACTCACAGTTAAAACATCCATCACGCTGAGAAGACTGTGCACGCTTTCTCCTTGCGTCACCTCTTTGATGCAGCATTCTTTTCCGTCCTGTATCACAATCGCAGTAACTCAATTAACTCAATTAAACTATCGCAGTAACTCAATTAAACTATCGCATCACAATCGCAGTAGCTCAATTAAACTATCGCAGTAACTCAATTAAACTATCGCAGTAACTCAATTAAACTAGCACAGTAACTCAATTAAACTATCACAGTAACTCAATTAAACTATCGCAGTAACTCAATTAAACTATCGCAGTAACTCAATTAAACTATCGCAGTAACTCAATTAAACTATCGCAGTAACTCAATTAAACTATCGCAGTAACTCTATTAAACTATCGCATCCCAATCACAGTAACTCAATTAAACTATCGCATCACAATCGCAGTCACTCAATTAAACTATTGCATCAAAATCGCAGTAACTCAATTTAACTATCGCATCACAGTCGCAGTAACTCAATTAACTCTGCTACTACCAATGGGGTAAAATGACCCCAGAGGTAATTTGAATAGCTACCCCTGCTACCCCCATGATCATCAAAATTCAATGAAATTTTGAGACTTTGTACAAATCACCCCCTCCCCCTTCAAGACCCTTGAATTTTTTTAATTTGGTCACAAAATTTTCAGTAAATTCTGATCATTGTTATACTCTTGGTAGTAGCAGAGTTCAACTATCGCAATAACAACAGTCCCGAGCATTATAATTTTGCGATCAATCACTGTTTGCAGCACTCGTAAACAAACGAGCATTACTAGGGACGGGCGAATAATTATTTTAATGATGGTTTTATTTACTAGTGGTAATTGCATGTTATCAATCACAAGAATCCTTAAAACCAAAGTTTTCGATTTAACAAATTACAGCCATCCATTATGATGCGTTTTGAGAAGTCAGTGGTAGACCTTTCTATATAGACTGAAGGTTAGTCGTTCAAATCCTTCAGACCTCACCACCACTCGTAAGTGCGAGAAGGAACCTTTCAGAGAACATCTTGTATCTGGAGGCTGTTCTAAAACGGTTCCACGTATCTCGAGACTGTTCTAAAACGGTTCCACGTATCTCGAGGTTGTTCTAAAACGGTGCCACGTATCTCGAGGTTGTTCTAAAACGGTGCCACGTATCTCGACGTTATTCTAAAACGGTTCCGCGTATCTCGAGGTTGTTCTAAAACGGTGCCACGTATCTCGAGGTTGTTCTAAAACGGTGCCACATGATCATTCTAAAACGATGCCACGCGTGATTATCTAATTCCACGCGATTATTTATTTCCACGTGATTATTTATTTCCAACCTGTTCGGTTATGTGGACGAGAATCTTCCCCGATTGGACGACGAAGATGGAATCGTCCGGATCGCCGATGTGGAAGAGATAGGAGTGGGCGGGCACGAAGACGGATTCTATGAATCGGCACAACTCCAAGAATATCGGCTTCTCAAAGTGTCCGAGGACTCTGCACGTAGTAGTAATAATAATAATAATAATAATAATAATAATAAGCAAGAGTTAAACAGACGATATATTTCATTGTTCATTCCAAATAAACAATATAATTCATTGTTCATTAAATACAAACAATATAATTCATCGTTCATAAAATACAAACGATAAAATTCATCGATCATTAAATATAAACGAAATTACTCATTGTTTATTTAAAAAAATTACATAATTCATCATTCATCAACATCAAATGATTTAATTCACCATTCATCAAAAACAAACAATATAATTAATCGTTTATTAAAACACAGATCAATTATCAGGCACAATACTTTCCTTTTATTTCATCAAATCTAAAGCTGATTATGTTGTTAATTTAAATAATATATAATTCTCTCTCTCTCTCTCTCCCTCTCTCTCTCCTCCCTCTCTCTCTCTCTCTCTCTCTCTCTCTCTCTCTCTCTCTCTCTCTCTCTCTCTCTCTCTCTCTCTCTCTCTCTCTCTCTCTCTTTAGAAAAAGTATGAGCAAAAAGCAGTTATAATACCTTCATGTAAAACTAACTAATCACCATGTTCGTTAGAGATATTCAGTTACCTGTCAGTCACAAACTTCATGTAAATAGAAGAAAAAAAAGTCACGTCCAACAATCGAATTCCAACTATAAATCATGCAGTCACACACACACGCACAGACACATTGAAAAAGTTCTTAAATACACATACCTGACATTCCTCAACATGTACATCAACTCCGAGGGAAGTCTCTGTTCGTGTTCGAGTTCCTGCCAATCGACTTCGAGCAGGGAAGGAGGAGGTTCCCTGGCCTTCCATTGAGTCTCCTTGTCTCGTTTCAAGTGCAGAAATCTGGTCGAATATATATATTATTATTATTATTATTATTATTATTATTATTATATATTTATATGCAATATTTTCATTACTCGACCATGTGACGTTGGGATAACATTACATATAGAGAACGTAATAATTTGGCTATAAGACGATCATTATGAAGCCAACACAAATCCATTTTGTCTTATCTTCAAAATACTTGAGAAATGATGATGATGATGATGATATTAATAATAATTCAAATCTGTTGCAAAAAATATATAAAATATATATTTAGCTTGTCAGCTATTGTAGGTTAGAGGAGATAATTTAAACACATGTTGATATCTGTGGCTTATACAGGCAAACAGCTTATGCATTTTATACTCAAAAAAATAAAGTCGACAAAATAGAACAAATAATTATTTATGACTCAAGAAACCAACTCAAACAGTTTGAATTGAAATTATGAAATTAAAAAAAAAGAAAAAGATCTTGCAACTTATAGCTTAAAATAATTAATTTTAAAATAAATTATATATATATATATATATATATATATATATATATATATATATATATATATATATATATATATATATATATATATATATATATATATATATATATATATATATATATATATATATATATATATATATATGCTTATTGAAAGAAATTTGGCATAGAGGCATAGCTCAAAGAGTAGAAGGTTATAGGGTATTTTTTAATTTTTTAATTTTGTTAAAATTAAAAAAAAAATTTCATGACCAAAAAACTTTCCAGGCCAAAGGTTATTGCGTAATAAAATTCAAATTTAGTTTATGTAACAACGTTTGAAGATTTCAAGCAACTTTTAGCAAATCTATTTTATCTTTTATGGGCTAAAAGAAGTTAGCAGAGAATGGAAGAAAGAAAATGAGTGCGAGTGGGAACGGGAAAGCAAGCAGGAACAGAAAAATGAACGGGAACGCGACTGGGAACAGGAAAGCGACCGGGAAAGCAATTGGGAATGGGAAATCGAGCGAGAGTGATAGAAAAAAAAATGATAGAAAAATTTTTTAAACCCCAGCAAAGCCGGGTAATCCATCTAGTCATTATATTAAAACTTAATATACTAAAAACACCATAATATAACTTTTTGTAAACATAAACAATTGGTGTTATACAAATAATTATAAAAAAACAAAACAAAATTTAAAATAAACAGCATCATGACCGAAGCATCTCACATCAACATTGCAACATTATTTTCAAAAAATTCTGTTGACAACTCTTTTAATTAGAAAGCCGTACAACCAACAACCAACAACAAAACAACAAGCAGCTACATTACTGTGACTACAATAATATCGTTATCGACATCCCCAATGATTACAATAATATTGTTACTGACATTACATCACCAACGACTACAATGATACTGTTATCGACATCACCAACGACTACAATGATACTGTTATCGACATCACCAACGACTACAATGATACTGTTATCGACATCACCAACGACAAACCTCCTAGCCAGATTGAAAACGAGTTTCTTTTTTTTACTTTCTCGACCCTTTCTTGCTCCAACCTGTTCAGGACTTGGTTTGGCCAAAAGTTTAACCTAAAAATATATCAACATCTGAGTAATTAAAATATATTTATATATTCAATAGATCTAATATTGGTAATTTGATTGACATATGTTACGCTATCAACTGTTTAATAATAATAATAATAACAATAATAATAATAATAATAATAATAATAATAATAATAATAATAATAATAATAATAATAATAATAGATGTAATCATTACTTACAGAGAAGGTTGATAATTAAAAAACACAGCCTAAAATTATAATTGTCAAGCAGCTTAAAAACATGCCATCATTTAAAAAAAAATACATAACATTTACTACATACCTTACAATTATTTATGAAAAAATTCAAAAAACTTGTTATGGTTGAAATTTATGCGCAAGTGTAACCTATGCTCGAGAACATAAAGTAACTGGCTGTGTCAGTCATTTGTATGCAAATTTATTCAAATCGTTTATTATTACGACAGCCTCACGATCAGCATATTTTTAAGGAAATCATATGATATATTTTTCGCTCTGTATTGAATTTGACGTACCACTTAATGATTCCAGTATGGTTTCAATCTCTTTCTTACATAATAAATATATGATCGATGATTTTAAAGTGTGTCCTTTAAGTCCATAAGTGGTCTTAAAGAATCACTGAGCAAAATGCCAGCTTTAATTTTTTAAACACTTCACTACTAAATATAAGCCATGAACATAGAACAAACAAAATAATATGGACCAAAACATCGTATAAAGCGCAATGCCAATTTACAAAATGAACCAACTTCGAGATAACCACACAACAGCAAATAAAAAAATACTAAAAAAACATAAAATTATTCTATTTTATTACTAACAGCATTAAACACGATAATTACAAAATGTATTCGACATTACAACTTACATTCTCACTCGATAAAACTAATAACTAAAGAACTTGAAAAAACATCTAGACCAAAAAACAACAACAATAATAAAAAAAATAAATGAACTAGTTTTAACAGGATGTCCTACATATAGAGTGTCTTGAGAACCAACCATCTACCAGATTCAAGACCTCTTCAAAGTAAAGTATCAGTAACATTACAAACAAGTTTACGTTCATTCTCAACAATACACAATACGGTGTAGTGGTTGTTGATGGTTTTGTCGGAGTTGTAATATTGTAGACGTCACTATCGCAAGTGACAGGTCTTGAGTAAAAATCTATTTATAATATTTTTATTTAATTATTTTAATGTATTTAAAAACCATATTAAACACTTAATTAGCCTTAATTTAACTTTAAAATTATATGTTTTACTAGAGGTAGCCAGTTAAAAATAAGTTATTTCTACCAAATGACTCTGTTTATGAGAATGGAATTTATCTAACAGGGACAGACGAAGATGGTAAGACAATTCATACATTACATACGTACATACATACATACATACATACATACATACATACATACATACATACATACACACACATACATACATACACACACACACATACATACATACATACATACATACATACATACATACATATGTCAGAAATTATAGATGTTGATTCATACCCTTCTGAGCATTTTCCTTCCATAGAAAAGTATCTTCTCCCTCTTCCTGAATCTCAACTTTGGAAAGGTGACAGGAATTTGGGGTGTTGCTGCAAAGTTTTAACACAAATAAACAAAAATAGCAACCAACAAATCTTAACACTAATTAAATTATACTAATAATATTAATTTCTTAATAAACACACTGATGATAGAACAACAAAATAGTAATCTATCTAACCCATGCTACTTTAAATATACTAAATGTTATAATTATTATCACCATCATCATCACCACCACAACCATCGCCATTATCATCACCACCATCGTCTACTTCATTGATATCAACAGCACAATAAATATTTCTCTTTTAAGATAAAATATTAAATGATCTACGGTGGTGGACACCTGATAGCTTCTTCTTTATCAGCAAGTACAGCACCGTCAAAATGATCGTAGCCATGGCAATGCTGATGCTACTCGAAGCATATTGCTGGAAAAAATATACATATAATCATTATCATACATGTTCTGAATTGTCAGAATTCTATTTAACAAATGAAAGTAAAGTAGATAGATATATATATATATATATATATATATATATATATATATATATATATATATATATATATATATATTATAAAGAGATCAAATCAAAGTAAGTGATGTTTTCCTTTTTTGACACGTAACATTGGTAACATACATCACTACTGAACACGTGACAAGAAACTTACGTGGAAGTATGCACTCAATCCATCGGGGAGCAGAGCGAAGGCAGTTGACATGACGATGTCGACGAAGAACAAATCAGAACCGTCACCCGATTTCCTGGGTCCAGTCTGAGAGTCGTAAAGACCTTAGTAAATCAACGGAAATTATTTTTAAAGCTGCATAGAAAAAAATTGTTTATGCTATAAGCTATAAATAAGTAAATTAATGATAATACAATTTTAGACTATAATAATAAAATTAACTAGAATTCCAGAACTAGAACTCTTGACTAACTTGTGTTTGAAGAGTTTATCATAGCCTCTAATTATTCAATCTTCTAAAATATGTATGAGGTTCCAAGAATAAAACAAATATTAAAATTTATGGATTTTTTCCAATTTAGAGATTTTTTGATTCAGTTTTGTTTTTAGTTAGACTCTAACTGTTAGAGTTTCTTGCCCCTAATTAATTAATTAGGCCTAGCCGTTAACTTCATTCTACTTGTAACTTGTAACTTAACTTAAATACTTAAAAACTAAAATTTATATTTTTAATCCTTTAAAAATTACACCGCAACGGTGAGCCATCCGTGTTTGCTATCACATTCGTCACTTGAATTAGACTTAATGTCTTAATCTTAATTAAACCTACTTTAAATTGTTTAAATGCGACGTCGAAACTATCCCGAAGAAAAACAACAGCCGAAATTATGATAAAACTAATAAACACATATTGTTGATGGTAAACACTGTACAACAGAAAA
Organism: Erpobdella octoculata; assembly: GCA_963978895.1. Classification (NCBI taxonomy): domain Eukaryota; kingdom Metazoa; phylum Annelida; class Clitellata; order Hirudinida; family Erpobdellidae; genus Erpobdella; species Erpobdella octoculata. The sequence goes on from OZ022244.1 coordinate 29,162,345, forward strand.
TGTATATTGTGACCAAATTCAATTTGCATAACATTGACCCACTCTAAATTATTAATATTATTATTATTGTTACTAACGTAAGTAAATCATTAATTATGATACCTATTCAGCTTCATAACAGCCTTATTACGAGTAGGTAAAAATGGTAAGTATAGGAGCTGAAGATCATTAGAAATTTCGTCATTTGCACTTTGAAGCGATTGTTAAAAATATCTAGATAGAAGATGACTACAGGCATACCTACAGAAAAGTAGAAGCTGAATAAGGATTCCAGGGCCAGCAGTATTTCAATTTAGCGTATCCTATCAGAAGGACGAAAACAAAACGGCGAATGCAAAAAAGAGCGCTCGGTAATAAGAAGGAAAATAAAAAGGCAAAACTAAAGGGGCGCACAATAAAAAAAGCGAACGTCAATAAGACGAAAGAATTAAATGTTATAATTTATAATTTAACCAGTTGAGAGTCGAGATACCCGCCATCGGACACATACACACTCAATCTTCTATCTCGCTTCTGCTATCTCTTTTCTCTCTCCCTGTCTCTATCACACACACAGACACACACAACCCTCTGTTTTTCTTCTGCTTACTCGCTCTCTCACTCTTTTTTTCTCTTCTTTCTTTTTTCTCTTTCTTTTTCTCTCTCTCTCTCTCTCTCTCTCTCTCTCTCTCTCTCTCTTTCTATCTCTCTCTCAGAGGCGTGGATTCAGCAAAATGTTGAGGGGGGCGAAGATTTTTTAACTTCAACCCAGAGAAATTTCAAACAAAAATGACCATCCCAATATACATTTGTAGGTTTTATTTTCATGTAAATCATGATATTAGTTAAAACAACGGTTTAGAAAAAGTTAACTTTTATTTAATATTGAGTGCAGAAAAAAAGCATTTAAATTATGAATGTAACAAAGGGTATCGACGTTCTTTCATTTTTACAAAATTTTCCACTGAATCATTAAGATCAAATCGACTAAAGGTTGTAAAATCGGAAAATAATAGCAGAGATTTTTAACTAATTGGATATTAATCAACAAGTATGATAAATATTGCTTTCATCAATTAATCTAAATACTCAATCGTGTGTGATCTAATGAAAATAATTTAAAATGAATTGGAAAAATCTTGGTGAGAGAGCTCAAGCAACCGTGTATGATAAGAATATGCTAATTGTTCGTCAAGCTAGGACAGATACACGAGTCTAAATATCATACGAGTTCGATTGGATGGACCGAAAGCAAGCAATCAATCGATTAAATTTCTATAGCGCTATTTACTTGGCGTTCAATAGTGTTCGGACACAAACTTATTAAACAGATAAGTTTTAAGCCCCCGACGGAAAACAGCGAGAGAAGTAGATTTAGTAAGAGAAGTAGGAAGAGAGTTCCAGAGAAAGAGACCAGAGTAGGAAAAAGAGCATTTAGGAAAAAAATGCTTAACAGAAAAAATACGAAAGTGGCTAAGAGAGAAAGATCGAAGACCAGACTTAGGAGGGATATTTATTAAGTTAGTTAGGTAGAATGGAGAAGAGCAATTTTTAATTTTAACCATTAGTAAGCAAATTTTAAAAATCACCCTATATTTAAGAGGAAGCCAGTGAAGAAGAATAAGAGATGGGGAGATAATTATGAGAATAAGTAAGAACTGCGAGAAACTAAGCACTAAAAGATTGAAAAATATTAGCAGTAGGTAGATTATAAGTAGATATTATTCTAAAAGTTTAATAAATACTGTTTTTATCAAATAATCTTAATACTTATTCATGGGTGAGCTAGAAAAGATATTTTTTTTATTTGGTGGAAAAATCTTGAGGGGGGCCGTGGCCCCCCTCAGCCCCCCCCAATCCACGCCTCTGCTCTCTCTCTTTCTATCTCTTTTTCTTTCTTTCGATATCTCACTCTTTTTTTATGTTCGCCTTTTTTAGTTTCGCCTTAATGTTTTCGCCCTTTTGATAGTAAACCTTTTTAAGGTTAAATCGTTGAGGAGAAGTGTTAAAATAATTTTGTTTTAGTAATCTTTGTGGCAACGATTTTAATTTTTATGTTTTTGTACTTACATTTTTTTTATCTTGGTTTTTGTAATTCCATTATGTTACATTAAATAAAAAGTATGTCTAAAATGCAATCGTCCGATCCTACCTATGTCTTAAAGGCGATCGTTCGATAGTTCGATTGTACCGATAAATCCACTGCGATTTATATTAAAAGCTTTGACAGTATCCGCTCCTGAACTCAGCAAAACAACCTATGTAATACCGGGCAACCCTACCAGTAAACTATATAAATAGCAGAAAAATTGTGCCTCCTTTCCTGAAAAATGCTGAATTTACTTCCTTAATAATGAACTATCTTTTCCACACCAGCTTGCACACAACGTTTCTATTTCTGAAAAGATTAGTTGTAGATTGTCCAATAATTTGCTGATATTGAGATTTTGTGATATCATGACAGGTGTCTAATGCTTTAACGGCACTTAATGAATCCGTAAAAATTACTAGATTTTATTGGGGGATCAGATTCGGATGCATTTGATGAATGTAAATAATTTTCATATAGATTCAGAGCCATTTTATAGCTTCTATCTCTGCAGCAAATATTGAAATGTGGTCTGATGTTCTTCTGGACATTCTGAGACCGGTCGATGGAGCATATACACCAATGCCTGTTTTATTTTCTTTTTTTAGATGAATCAGCCATCAGTATATATGCACAAATCCGATTAGATTTAGTGATGTGATCCAGAACTTTAAAAAAACTCCAGAACTTTACTTATTTAAGCAAGCAAAAAATCTGTTTGTGGAAAAACTATAATAGTGTCCATGGAGAAAATTGTGAAATTGGTTGCTCAGTAATGTTATTTAATTTTTTATTATTAGTTACTAGCGGGGTTACCCGGCGTTGCCCGGGGTTTTTAGAGGTTTTTCTAATGTTTGTCTCTCTCGCTCCCGTTTCCTTCTCCACTTTCCCGTTTTCGTCGCGTTCCCGGTCGCTTTTCCGCTCTCGGTCGTTTTCCAGCTCCCGGTCGCTTTCCCGCTCAGAAGTTTTGTTATCGATTTTCTCTCTTGCTCGCGTTTCCTTCCATGCTTGCTCTTCCGATTCCAGTCGCTTTCCGCGTTCCCGGTCGCTTTCCGCGTTCCCGGTCGCTTTCCCGTTCCCGGTCGCTTTCCCGTTCCCGGTCGCTTTCCCGTTCCCGGTCATGCTTGCTCTCCCATTCCCGGTCACGATGGCTCTCCCGTTCCCGTTCCCGTTCACGCTCATTTTCTCTTTTCCATTCTTTCATAACTTCTGTTAGCCTATAAAACGTAAAATAGATTTGCTAAGACTATATATATATATATATATATATATATATATATATATATATATATATATATATATATATATATATATGAATGTTTGTGGGTTAGTTTGTCTATTATAGAAATGGGAAAGTGACCCGGAACGGACAGTGAGCGGGAACGGAAAAGCAAGCGTGAGCGGGAATGGGAGAGCAAACGTGAGCGGGAACGGGACAGCGACGGGAACGGAAAAACGACCGGAAGCGGGAAAGCGACCGGCAGCGGGAAAACGACCGAAAACGGAAAAGCGAACAGGAGTGGGAAAGCAGGTGGGAAAGAAAACGGGAGAGAAAGAGACAAACATTAGAAAAACCTCTAAAAAACCCGGGCAACGCCGGGTATCTCCGCTAGTACATACATAAACACACACACAGACACACATACATGCACATACATACATACACACATACATACGCACATACATATATATATAGTTCCCGCTCGCTCACCCGCTCCGCTCCGCTCATTTTGTGACGGATTTCAAAATTTTTTTCTCTATATTTGATTCCCCTTTACTCTCAAGGTTGTGTGAAAATTTCATTACGATCGGATGAATGGTGTAGCAATGCATGAATAACATACCTATATACATACATACATACATACATACATACATACATACATACATACATACAAACATTCATTTTTATATATATAGATTATTATTATTATTATTTTATTAAGCGCAGGAACAAAGCCTCATGCTTTCACAAAAATGCTCGACAAATAAAATTCCCATCCAACGTTACAGTAGAAATAGAAAATTAAAATAACAAAATATGAATGCATACAAGTTTTAGTTCAGTTTTTATTCTATTCATACATCGTTGATGACCATTTGTGACCATTGTTCATTCAGTTTTTTCTTAAATTCTTGCACGTTTTTGCCATAATAACGCCATCAAACTGTTCCAGTACTGCACGATCTGTTGCTGAAAAAGTGCTTTCTAACGTCTTGCTTTAAATTCACTAGAGCTAGTTTTTTGATGTTTCCCCTAGTAGAAAAAACTAGTGAATTCTTGGTTAATTTCGAACAATCTACTTCAAGGTCTTCATGGAAAATTTGAAAAACTGTAATCATGTCGGTTCTTTTTCTGCGAGATATTAATGATGGCAGACTACCATAGACAACCAACCCATTTCCCGTTTCCTTGAGCTGTTTTAATGTTGGCCTCACCCCAAATTTTACTATAGAACTGTCTTTGTTCAATTATAAGGTCTGGTTCTACTCTGTATTTAGTTCCATTATTAATATTGAATTCTCTTTATTTGGTATTTCTCCTTGCTTTCAAAAACTTTTCCCTTAGTGACCTGTCTTTAAGTTTTACAAGAATTGGTCTATACCCAAAATCAGAATTAATATTTCCAAGTCTTGTGGAATGTTCAATCATTGATCTAATTTTTTGATTATCTAATCCGGTATTTCGAATTTCTAAAATGTTCACAATGGCAGCCATATCTTCTTCCATATTTTCTTTAGGGTCAAATTTTTTGGATTCTCTAACACCTCTGATAATTATTATTGTTCTTTTTTGTTTCCGACTTTGACATCTCCAGCACCACTCTTCTAGTAACAAACAGTCCCTTTGCGGCAATTGATGCATATAATGGAGTACGACCACTATTCGATTTTATTGAGAGCTTTGGAGTCCTCTTTTTGAAACTTTTTAGAAATTTTTCAGAAATTTTTCCAAGTTTAATTACGGAACCGACCACACGATACGATAATTTTACATTAAACGGTGGCAGTTCCTCTTTAATTTTAAATCATTCCATATATCAAAAAATTTTCTAGGCGCAGTTGGCGGCTGAATTTCTCCAAAGCGACATTGAGTGATCTTAATCCAAATCCAATTATGCCTTTTTTGGAAAGAAAAAATATGCTTTTAGCAAGATGATTCAGGCATGTTTTAATCCTTAGAGCAAAAAGACAATTTGCTGCTTTCTTCGCAAGTCTAGAGGCAATTCGCCACATTCAGCAAAAAGAGCACTTGAGTTTGTTGGAGCACCACAAGTAATTTTTAAAGATTCCAGTTGTAATTTCTGAAGAATTTTTTGTAACTATTAGAGGACTGATCATATGCCTCACACCCGTAATCTAAAATAGAACTGACTGCCATTGTGTAGTATAGCAGCCATAGATATCTATGATAGCAGCAAAGTTGATTTTGACGCACCCCATTGATACCTGGTTAAGGTCCTCATTACATTGATGCGTTGCTTAATTTTTTTCGCAATATATTCAAAGTGTGGTTTCCATAAAGATTTTTGTTTAAAAATTGTTTCTAAAAATTTATGTTCTGTAACTTCTTATATATATATATATATATATATATATATATATATATATATATATATATATATATATATATATATATATATATATATATATATATATATATATATATATATATATATATATATATATATATATATATATTCTGTGACTTTATATTCTTAGGTGAGATAGGGCGATAAGAAGTTGAGAAATTTAGGCTTATTAGATTTTGGGATAGGAATAACTATTGATGACTTCCAACTTCTGAATAGTTTTCTAGAAGACCAAGATTTATTCATGACAATTGGTGTTACCCGTCGTTTAAGAGATTTTTTTTCATTGTTTTTCTCTCGTTCCCGGTTGCTCTCCCACGCCCGGTCGCTTTCCCGTTCCCGCTTGCTCTACCGTTCCCACTTGCGCTCATTTTCTTTCTTCTAACTTCTTTTAGCCCATAAAACGTCAAATAGACATGTTAAAAGTTGCTTGAAACCTTCAAACGTTGTTACGTAAACTCAATTTGAATTTTATTACGCAACTAGTTGTAGTTTCAGACATATATCAAGATATCCTTGGTTCCAGATAGGCTAACTGTAGTGTAGATGAAACTGATTTGGAGCGTTTACCATCTTGGGCATACCATGGACTCCTAGATAGAAGTTCCATGGGCATACAAATTTAGCAGCTGACTGACTCGAGCAGTCCCGCCATGCTCAATTGGGTCTGGAAGTCTACAAACAATGTCTTCTCTTGCAAATTGAAATAGTTAATCATTTGCACATAAAATTGAACGATAACATCTTTTCCCTTTTCATGTACTTTATTACTAATTCACCATCTTCTGACATTATTTGACCAATATAGTGAATAACTTTCTTTTTTGTTTTAAATCTAACCACAACCAGTGATGGGCAGTAGTTAACTACTTTTAACTACTTTAGTAGTTAACTACTAGTTTAACTACATGGGAGTAGTTAAGGCAAAAAGTTTAACTACCCGAAAGTAACCGGTAGTTAAAGAATAGTTTAACTACTTTTTAGAGTAGTTAACTACAATTAGTTTAACTACCTAAAAGTAGTTAAAGTCTAAAAAAATTAAATCAGCCTGTATAATATTTTACGCAAGATCTGGCTTCAAATGACTCAACAACAAACTCACTGCTCATGTATCCTCATCTAACAAGAGTTTTTCTCAAGTTTAATACAAGTCTACCAAGCAGATCTGCTGTTGAGAGACTGTTCAGTTGTGCAGGTCAAATATTAGTGCCAAGACGGTGCAAAGTGTCTGACAGTATGTTCGAAAAGCTTGTTTTCCTGCATCATGTACTCAAACATCTTAATCATTTACAGGTAATAAGACGATGTTTGACACCGTCTGAAGTAGATTGATTGACTTTATATTTAACTTATAAAATATGTTTCTTTTCATTAGGAAATTAAAAAAAATTTGTCATGGCTTTATTTAATAAATTAGATGGTGAACATAATGAATGGTGATCATGTGAGGCCTAATACAGCAATGCAATGTATTAGTGTACAAGTTTATAGAAAAAAGTAGTTAAAAGTAGTTAACTACTTTACAGTATTTAACTACTTTAGTTAAACTACCTCTGACAAAAAGTAGTTAACTACATAGTTTAACTACTAAAAAGTAAATGTAACTACAGAAAAGTTTAACTACTTGAAAGTAGTTTGTTGCCCATCACTGACCACAACATATTCATTAATTTTCAACACAGAACAGTCATAGTCCAAAACAGGGCTTTCTTCTGCTGTTAACTGAGGTTTGACATTGCTTGTGTCATAACCACTCTCATCAATTTCAAGCTTTGGAAGATACCCCAATTTTTTTTACAGATGCATCGGCAATTGAAGCTTTTCTTCATTTCTTTTTATCCATTCGGAGTTTATATTCTTCATTGAAATCGTCATCAGAATCGCTGAAATTTAAATTTGACACTGTTCTTGTTTTATGCATTTTTGAATTTGTTGTTGGGGCATCGGATGTTCGATTTTGTTTATTATTCACACTTTTTTCTTTTGCACGACAAATGTCATTTTTGACCGGAGTCGTTTTCTGATGCCGATTCTGAAATTGCTTCTAACGGGCTCCAGTCTTTGGAAATGGCTTCAACACTTCTGGTGATATTGGAAAATTAGATAGTCCTGCTCTAGGAGTGTTAAAGTGATCCAAGTCCAAGTTAACATCAACCTTTAAAAAAATAGTTTTAAGTCCATAATCTAAAAAATAGTCAACAAAACCAAAATGACATTTGATAACCATAAAATTTATTTGGTATTTGCTTCTAAGATTTTTTTAAATCTCATTATATAATATTTTTCGATTGCAGCGCCACTTCTTTTGATCTCTAGGACTGTGAGAGTCCCGTAATGTTATTTTTCTATCGTTTTCCTCTCACGCTCCCGTTTCCTTTCCCGCTTGCTTGATGAACGAATTTCTTCATGCACAATCCAGCAGTGCTCAGTTAACATAAAAACCAGCTCTGATGGTTCTTTTAGTCCTCCTCTGTTAACGGCATCAAAAAACTTCTGAGCTTAGCCGCACAATGGCTGATGAAACTCCATCTCCTTTACGTTATCGATGTGATCTAAAGAAAAAAAAACAGTTACTAGTTGTCCTCATATCGTAACGGCTTCTTAATAATTCTTCCGCATCGAGTTGTAACAGGCTGTTGAGGATGCCAGTCTAGTCAGTGTCCTTGCTGGTAGAATCTTTCTGAGAAAAGTTTCTTGTTGAGTATTCTGTGAGCTCTGCTGAGGAGGCACATTGGTCAATGCCGGAGCATCTGGAGTTACATCTTCCAACACAAGTGAAGGCTCATTGGACAATCTGACGTGTTTGGCATTTCGTCTGAATTCTGAATCCTCATTCGTTTTAACTTTGTATGATCGAAAAGGCAACACTCCTGTAACTTCTGCTTTAGTCAAATCACTGTTGTCATTAAGTTTTACACGGACCTTTGAGAATCGGCTTTTTAACTCTCGTATGCTTTTTGAGTTCAAACAGACTTTTTTAGAGTTTTTATATTTAGTAATAATACTGTGACATGGGTACCCGGGGTTTTTAGAGTTTTTTTTATATTATTTTTCTCTCGCTTCCGTTTCTTTCCCCGCTTTCCCGTCCCCGCTAGCTCTCCCGTTTCCAGTCGCTTTTCCGCTCTCGCTCCCGCTCACTCTCCTGCTCCTTCCCCGTTTGCTCTTCCGCTCCCGATTGCTTTTCCGTTCCTTTTCATTCTCCAGTTCCCAGTTCCGCTCGCTGTAATGTTCCGTTTCCGCTCGCTCTACCGCTCCCTTTGTGACCGATCTCAATTTTTTTTACAAAAACCTTCCTCTATTGACTTGTGACAGAATTATCAGCGGCGCAGCGAGGGAGGCTCAGTCGTCCTGGGTGCCTGTGGCAAATATCAGTTGAGGCAAAAGTGTATAAGGTTTTCGAAAGAATTTGGTAAAACTTCTTATGACTAACCCCGCCTGGTCATCAGCTATTTTTGGAGAAAAAGTTGACAGATGGGATTTTCTAGAGGCGCATTCCGTAGACTTTCCCATGGGCGCCAAAGACCTAGCGACGCCACTGAGAATCATGGTAGTGCAGCTTGATATCACCAGATGGGCAGATTTCTATTTTTTAAAGGCCTAAAATCTCTAAGTAAAATTTTGCTCCAGCGGACTGGATGTGATTAACGAGCACGCACGCGCACATTGAGTGGATTAGAAATGTTCTGTAGTCAAATTTGTTCAGATGCTCTACCAGTCCTATCTTGTACCATTGTGCCAACATAATAGTAGCTATAAACAGAGATGTAGCACTTGGTACTCGAGTACGTTTTTTAAGTACTCGTACTCGAAGCCTTGGAACTCGTACTCGTTATTCCACTTAGTACTGAGTAGCAGAGATGTAGTACTTGATACTCGTACTCGAAAACGTTTTTCAGGTACTCGTACCATAAGTACTCGCAACATCTCTGCCTATAAATGGAATAAATGCTTCCAAACATTATGTTCTGTTGAATCTGTTTAACAATTCATACTAATGTTTCTTAACCTTTTATATCATCCATCAATTTATTGAATGATCAAATGATTCCAACAAGAAACAAAATGAAGGATGTTATTTTATAGATGAGTGAAACAAAAAAGAATGCTTTTAAATAAATACTGATCTATAAAAAGATTTACAATTTCAAAAATTGAACAAAGTCTTGAATTTTTATAACACAAAAATATAGCATAAATAAAAAAAACATTAAAAAATCTATTTGGCAACCACATAATAAGGGAAAATGAAAAAAAAGATATCCAAAACTGAAGTCTTTTGCAGAAAAAATGGTAGTCATCATATATCACTCGGATGAGGACGCATACATTGTCGAAAAGTAAACTTTAATTAAAAAAAAACTTAAAGCTGAGTAGCAAACGAACAACAAACTAATTATTTCCGCTCTAATTTTTCTTCGCAAAACATACAAATCTGTTGAATAATTATAGATGAATACATCCTCAAATGGAAAGGCATAGGGAACGTGTTGAGCGAATTATATTCAATAAGAAAAATCAAATGATTGATTATTCATCATATTAACTTCAAGATTATGGCACAACAAGCAAACTTCTTCTATAAATTTCACCAGCAGCTTCTTTCTGTAATGATTTTCTAGACATCCCCACCTGTATTAAATAAATCACTGCTGCAAACCAGGTGTTTTGACATTTCCGCCGCTATCGATAGCTTCAACGTTCCCGCTATTCGTACTGCAAACAATACTACTGCAGCTCGCGTCTTTGTAACTGCCGTCATTATCCGCGGAAAGCTTCTCCAAATTCAAAGAGCCGTCAACATCATCATCATCACTACCATTTTCAATGACATCACCATTGGATGAATTGCCAACCACGTGATTAAGAGAGTCACTGTAAACATCATCGTCGTCGTCATTGTCATCATCACCTTCCTTATTGCAGTCGACCTTGGAAAACATTTCCCGCAGTCTAGAGACGCAGAGCTGAGCGGCGTGATGCGCCTCCTTGGACAGACTGATGAAGTTCAGGAAGCCGTGCGGAAGGTCGTCTACGAGGTCGAGGGTGACCTGACCTCCGGATGACTTGATCATCTTTGCAAGGTGGATCGACTCATCCAGAAGTGGATCAAAGTGACAAGCCTGTGGTTTATAAGTTATGTAAATTTATTCCACATACATTTGAATCATGTTTTGACTAAAATTATATAGAAAATTCTCTCAGCAAAAAATAGCATGGCCAAGTCAGGAGAGCATCAGACTAACGCCATAGTTCAAGGTTCAATTCCGACTAATGTTATTGGAAATAAGCGAGTAAAAAATCTGTGTAATAACATGTCACTTCATTTCATTAGACAGCTTCAATTAGTAAATAACTTTGTTCTAAAATATAAACATCTAAAATAAATTACCACGAAATACACGGGGCACAACTTCGCCAGCAACTCCGGGCTGGCATACACGGGCGATAAGAACGGGTCTTTGTTTATTACGGCGAGAGACTTCATTCCGTCGTAGGTGAAACCTTGTTTCGGCGTGAACGCGGCGTAAGCCGGCACGTCGAAAGCCCTCGAGACGCAAGAAGGAAGCTTTGAACCGTCAACTTTACAGCCGGACGAAACGCTTCCGTAGCTGCCGCTGCTCTGCGAGTTGTTGCTCTTGTCCTTTGAAGATGTCCTCGAAGATTCGGACGATGCTTCGTTCAAATTGTGAACAGAACAAGGTTCGGACTTGAAAGAGACGTTCTTCTTATCCGGTTCGGTCTTGTCGAATTCCATCGTCCACATGCTGTTGTGTCGTTTCCGGGAGAGGATCTTCTGTCGCTGCTGCTCCCGTAGCCGCTTGTCCGCTCGCGGCTTCTTGCCGCCGACGCGATCCGCCTCGTTGGAAGAACTCTTGAAGTCGAGAGGAGGAGTTACGTTGAAAAGTTTAACTCGGTCGGTGTCCCTCACGATGTCAGATGCTCCGACCGTTTCATCGGAGACGGATGTCTTCACTGCGACAGCGGTATCTGATCTCGTGGCATTGGTCGCAATCCGCTCCTTCGCTTGAACGTCTTCCTCTTTGTTTGTCTCAATCTTGTCCTCTTTCTTGTGGCGGTGGACGTACTTGACAAATGGTTCTTTCTTGGAATCTTCGAGTTGTAAAGAATTATCATTGGAATCAGACACAACTAGAGCCGCTCGGTTCTGTTCCCTGGTCGACCCATCGTCGTCGGCGACCGTTGAGTGACCTTGAGAAGTTTTGGTGTCAACATTTTTCTTGATGGAAGAATCTTTTACAACAGAAGTGACAAAATCGTCAGAAATTCCCATGTATGCTGTTGAAATAGAGAAAAAAAACTGCAATTATAATAAACAATATATTAATTTATTCTATAAATTATAAATAATATATCAATTTATTCATCACCACCTGCAACACATTTTGACAAAAGCCCGGAGAGAAGTATTGGATCAAGAATGGCCATGAGCCGGGAAGGACTGGGAGAATATCGAACGAGGAACGACCCGTAGATGGACAGCACCCCGTCGGGCTTCCTCAGCCCCAAATGAGAAATCTTCAGTGCTGTCGAAACCGATAAATTGGCGCCGGCGCTGTCCCCGACGAAGCAAACGATCTTTCCCGTTGAGCCTTTAAAGATTCAAGCGATTTAAAAAATTAACGTTAAAAATTCTGTAACTTAATTCTAGTCACCAAATCATAATGCGCCTTTTTGCACGTTACTACATTACTATGCAGGAGAAAAAATAAGTCAAGCTACCCAGAAGAGAGCAGTTGCTAACGGCCCAGCAGTAAGCAAAGAGAACCTCGTCGACCTGTTTCGGATAGTGCGACTCGGGCGCCAACGTGTAATCGATGCTCAGTATCGGCACGTTCAAGTCTTTTGCCCAGTGTCTCAAGTACGCCTAAGATGTCGAAATGAATTATGTATCGTTTACATCTTTATTTATTTATTCATTATAATCATCTACAGCTACCAAAAAATATCCCCATTTGATGCATTTTTAAGGAGAACGAACAAATAAAATCAAAAGAAGACTTGAATAAAGATAAAAAAAATCCAATCGGATTATAGTGGTGTTATATTGATGAACGACTTCAAGACCACTACGAATACAGGGCAGCAGTAATTAGTGCCTTGCTCGCTTCGCCCCCAGCGAAACTACTCATTCAACTACCACAGGTGGATTAAAATCTGAGTTGACTTGAGTCTTAAGAGTGAACTCCTTGCCAAAGGAAGTTATGCAATATCAGATTTTACTTACTCAGGACTCGAAGATTAAAAGTAAAAGACTTTATACTGCAGTACCAATCATCAAAATTTAATTGTTAAAACTATGTTTAGATGATAATGATTACAACATACAGAATATATATTAATATATACTATATATACATATACATACAATGAGTGTCATGAACATCTTACAGAGTGGGAGGCAGACGATTGTGCCACGAATCCACCACCGTGAACGTGTATGAGCAGGCAGTCTGAAACTGGACTCGTGTGAGCGGGCATCTAATTAGAATAATTTATTATAAATTTATCTAATTAGAATAATTTATTATAAATTTATCTAATTAGAATAATTTATTATAAATTTATTCACTAAAAAAAAAACTATTAATAATAATCAAAGAACAGCTCGGGCGAATCATCTCGATTAACTCTCCTGACCTGGCCTTCTCGAGAAAGGTAAGAAATCAATCGGACCATCACGGGGGTTCGGTCGTCTGGGCAACTCGATGAGTGAATGGTCAAGTGCTCGGCGGGGTTTTTGACGAGAGGCACCCTCACAGGATCGGGTGGGATGGCAAACACCTTGTCAACTGCTACCTGTGGCCCGACAACTTTCTGAATGTTCTGTTTAAATTATGTAAATTAAAGATGCATCAGATCGTGATTACGATGACGATGATGATGATGATTAAAAAAATATCAAAGATAAATAATTGTGAATAATAATGATGACAATGAGGCATTGAAAGTGAAACCATAAAAATTGCACTGATGATAAGCATTTTTGTGATTTTTGTATGTATGTATTGATAAGTTAATAAACAAACTCAAAAACAGCATTGGTGGTAATGATGATGATGATGATAAAAAAGAGCAGTGATGATAAAAATGAACACACACACTGTGATCTAAAAATAACTATTTGAAAACTCTTTCAAAACAAAATCGTAATTAAATCATCATATGTCCTCATTCCTCGCCTGTCAAGCAGACGCAGAGAATAAGCAGGCTTTTTTTTCGAGTGTTTACAAGTGACAAACTGTGAACAAAGAGAGAAAGTGAAAGAAAAGAAAGAGAGAGAGGAGATTGAAATGAAGTAAACAAAGATGGAACAGTAGAAGTAAAGATAGGTGAAGTTGAGAGAGAATAAAATTAGAGATAAAAATTTCAAATTTGTTTTTTTATACTGAGAAACAAATATGTGATAAATATAAATACATATGTGATATTAAAAACAAATTTGTGATATAAAAACAAATACGTTTCATATAAATAATTATGTGATAAAAAATATGTGATATAAAAAAATACATGATATAAAAACAAATACGTGAGATATAAAAAAATACGTGATATATAAACAAATATGTGTTATAAAGAAAAGGATGGCACATGAAACATTAAGCCGACCATAACAAGCTATTATTCATAATATTCATAATGAATCAATATTCAATATAAAATCGTATTGACCACATTCATAACGGAGGTATTACGTCATCGCCTAACAAGAGTCATATACCACCACAATATCTATTCAATTCGGCAAGCTTTTTAGTGTATGAAAAAATACCACACGTGAAAAATAAGCCAGCAAGTTTCATACGTGGAGAACGTAGTTTTCCGACAGCGACCAAAACGACTTGCAGAATGCGATGTCTCCTTCTAATGTGGCTTTAATGACCTGAGATTAAAATCACAAATTATTTTAAATTAGTAATTAATTCATACAAACAACAGTTGTGAGATGATTAATGAGATTAACAATAAATTATATTTGTGTTTAATCTACCTTAGTACACATTACAACTACTTCATCACACATTATTAATACTTCATCACACATTAATATTACTTCATCACACATTACAACTACTTCATCAAGCATTACAACAACACCATTACACATTTTTAGACTGCTTCATTACATATTACAACTACTTCATTACATATTACAACTACTTCATTACATATTACAACTGCTTCATCACATATTACGACTACCCCATTACACACATCAGAACTACTTCATTACACATAATAGTTACTTAAATACACACAACTACCACATCAAAGCTAATCTCTTATGTAAGTTTGTTCATCACAGAATTAAAAATGTAAAAAAATGCATAATTAAAAACTGACATTGTTAAGGAGATAATATGAGAAAATATTTCTAATAAAGAAGAGCCACCACAGAATCGTCCATGCTGACTGCTCACTATCATCAGGGGCAAGTAATCCCCCGGACCCCCGCATAAAAAGAGCGGGTGGAAAAGCAGAAAAATGGTCCCCCACTAATATTTAACATGAATCGCCACCGTCGGACTATCATCAACAAACCTTCCTAGCTCTTTCTTCAGGAGACATGATGAACTTTCCACTACTCATCAGAGTTGAGGCCAGCTTCAGTAGAGCAGACGACTTGTTGTAGCCCTCGCTGTACGAAGCAAGTATGATGTGCATGCCGACTATTGGCTGAAGCATCGAGGAACATAACTGTGACCAAAAACAACTTATTCATATCACTGAGCTTTATTAACTACTAGTGGGGTACCCGACATTGTCTGGGTTTTTAGAGGTTTTTCTATAATTTTTCTTTCTCGCTCCCGTTTCCTTCCCCGCTTGCTCTCCCGCTCCCGGTCGCTTTCCCGCTTCCTCCCTCTTTCCTGCTCACTTTGCCGTTCACTTTGTGACTGATCTCAATTTTTTCACAAAATCCTTCCTCTTTTGACAATGCTGTGTGAAAATTTCATTACGATCAGATGAATGGTGTAGCAATGCATAAAGGACACACACAAGGACAAACAGACAGACAGACATTCATTTTTTTTATATATAGATAAATAATAAAATTAAAATACAAAAAGAGAAGACTAGCGAACAGAAATATTTATTATCATGTCGTTGTGATTACAGCCTCAGTTCGAGAATTTTTCCTAATTGCAACAACCCACCTCAATCCCACCCATGCTGCTTACATGAAATCCAAGGCAGGTCCCATAGAACGGTTCCCTGGAGAGGGCCTCCACATCTTGCATGATCTCAAACTGTTCCTCTGTGATCTCTTCTGCTACAAGATCCCAGGTGCTGGAGCAGGACATATATTTTTCCATGTAATGAAGACAGGCTCTAAGCTGGGCCAGGAGCTTAACATAGGACTCAAGCTATAACAATAAATATCATGGTTATATGTAGTGTATTTATATACATTAGTAAAATTCGTTATATATGCCACAAGATAAAATATAAGCTTTTTGATAAAAAAAAATTATTTTTATCTGTTTAGATTATTCAATAAAATTTGCCTTTGAAGGTGTTTAGTTTAGCAGTTGACATATAGCAGAACAAAATGTAATTCAAATAACCTCAGATCCAAGATATTAGTTAATATATTTAAAAATTCAATGAAGCAACAAGTTTCATTAAAGATGAGAATTAAAAATTACCTCTTTGCTGTTGTTTTCAGCCCTAAAGATGAGAGATCTTCTATTCGATGCGATGTACCGGGTCAGAGTCAGCAGACGAAAGCAGCACTTCTCGATGAGTCTGACAAAACTTCTAAATCCGTTAGCAGGGTGCTGCTCTGAGAAGTCATAATATCTGGCAACGTCGATGACGTATTCGATGCCCGGCGATATGCCTTGTTCTATGTGTTCCATCAGAAAGGCACAGCTCTTGACGAATCTCATGGAATTAGCGTCTTCGTAGGCTCTGAAGTGCTCGAAATTACTATTTGCAAAAGATTTCAGATCTTTTAATAAAGTCTGAAATTCTCGCAAATATTTCAAGTCTAATTCTTTTCTATTAGTCATCTTGAAGGGTTACTTTAAAACTTCCAGCTCTGCTTCTATTATATCTCAAACACGGCTGATATTAGAACTAAAAGTAAAACGTACTGAATAAGATTTTAAAGTAAGCTTTAATGTTTTTTATTGCAATTTTTGTTTATATAAAAACTAAATTTTAAAATAGCGGTAAATGTTTTAATTTATTTTATTTTAAAACAGAAACTATGAAAAATCAGAATTACGTCAAAAATTATACCAACAGTATATTAAAACATCGATAGTAACATTCGTAACGCCAGCGTTTAACACCTTTTCATCATCAACAAACCCGCATCAAAATAATCATTGATAGTTGTTTAAAATAATTAAAATCAGGTTACTAATTCTGTTCTATTTCATACCGATAGGTTGTTAACACCGAATCGCGCAGATAGTCCTATTTAAAAACTTGAAAACTTCTTAAACCTCTAGCGTGCTTTATAACAGCAGTCGAATTCAGGCTACGGCTACAGGCTAGCTCATCGTGGTTTTTTATTCTCTAAATTCCCGTTTTTGTGTCCTTCTTAAATAAATAACCACATTTTGGATTTAAAACATGCATGTAGATGCAGATTCCAGTAAAAGTGTTATATACATATGTGCGTGATCTTTGGAAAATTACCTGTTGGACCATCTAACCGACCTTCAAAAGTTAATCGTTTTTAAGCCCATTGTTAGTTTGTCCTGATTAGTTCATGCATGGTTTTTCATAATTTTCATTTTTTTTTCATAACCAGAATGAAGGTTTTTGATGTTGATTGCACCTTTCCTTTCCGTCATATTTAAAAGATCTTATTCATAGGCGCATGGGAAGTTTATGCGGTGGGGAGCAGTGGCACACCACGGGAGGTTTATGGGGGTTGAACGAAGAAAGATTCTGTAGTTAAACCCGCCACCCCTCCTCAAAAAAATTCTAAAGAAATTGTATACTGCATGAAAACTTATAAATATACCTACTGATTAAACTGATGATAAAATCGCACACAAACAAATTAATGTACAATTATCTCTGATAGCCATTATATTGTGTTGTATACTTTCGATTTCAAAAAAAATATTTGGAATTTTTCATATGAATATTTGGCAAAAAAACATTTTTTTAAAAGTTTTTTTTATCGGAGGACAGATTAAGTAGTTCAACTCTTTTGTATTTGTATAGATATTCCACACCAACTGTGGACTATATTTTGGATATAATGGCTTATATATTATCAAACGAAAATAGCTTCATAAATCGATAAATTAAATAAACTTAAAAAAAGATTATTATTTTTTTTTTATAAAGAAGTGGTTCTAATATTTCGTTCGAGCTTTAACATCGAAAATGAGTTTTACAATGAATCATGAAAGAAACGACGACGAGGACGACGACAAACTGAACTTAAACTTCTGGTGCTGCCTGAACAGTCTGGGCTACGAGGAAGGATCTGTCGTAGGGAAAGGTCGCACCTGCACTGTCATTAAAGCCTGGTCGAGCAAAGACAAAGGTCACGTCGCGGTCAAGGTCATCGACAAATTAAAAGTCAGGAGTAGTTATTATAAAGGTGATATCATGGGTTAGGGTTACGGTTATGGTAAAAAATATTTAAAAAAATGATACAACCTGTCGCATTTAAAAAGACATTTGTAAGCCCAGACCGAGAGATCGCGGTTACCAAATATTTTTGGTGCAGAAAAACCCCCCAATCTAGGAGGAAACGAACCACTTTTACGACCAAATTTGAAAACCAAAATTAAGATATGATTAACATAGGTTCTCCCCATTTCACTTCAAACATGAAATGGTTACAAAATTGTTTGTGTGTTCTCGAAGAAAAATTACCGAAAGAAATTTCTAAATGGAATAAAATGCGCCACCCTCACGTTGTCCGGCTCATGGAGTCTGCGTCGGACAACCGTTGGACGTACTGCATCATGGAATACCTTCCCGAAGGAGATTTGGACAACTGGTTGCTGACCAATGACCACCTCGGTCAAGAGGAGGCACGCCGATGGTCATTGCAGCTAGTTTCCGCTCTTCTATACCTCAAGCAGCTCGGAATCGCTCACGGTGACGTTAAGCCGAAAAACATTTTAGTAGCCGGAAATAATCGACTCAAACTCTGTGATTTCGGCTGCATGAAGACGCTAGTCGACGGCTTGAGTACCAGCTACTGCGGCTCGTATGGCTACGTCGCTCCTGAAGTGTTCAGAAAGGAAGCACACGACCCTGAGAAAGCAGACGTTTGGTCGTTCGGTGAGGATATGTTTTTATTTGCAATTAAGTTTTTTTGGGGGGAAGGGACGAATTTGAAACTTTTCAGACAGATCGAAAATAAAAAAAAAACTTCTTATCATAGAGCTTGAGGTTGTTTAGTCACCCACCTTACGGCAATTGTGGTTCAATGACACATCGAGCCACTCACTCACACACCTACCAACCCATACACACACATACAGGGCGGGCCAAAAAAAGTGAGACGGATCCCTTGTTTTGTATTCGATTTTTCGACCACTTCTACATGTCCAATTGACTTGAAAATTTCCAAACACATGTATTTCCGCTAACAATATGCAATATTGTAATACTTCATTTGAAAATATTTTGTCTAAATTTGAGATAATTATATTTTATTGTATGAAACAGTCTCACTTTTTTTGGCCCACCCTGTATATACACACACAAGTTCATGCGTACGTTTGCGTGAGTGTATTTTGATTAGTAATGCGTAAATCAAGTAGAAGAACACATTCATTTCACCATGTTGTTTGAATGTCATATAAACTTTCAAATACGTATACAGAAAGTAATTAAAAACACAACAATAATAAAAAAAAAGTTTCAATCAACAGGCGTAACGGCTCACAACCTGGTTACACACAGAGCCGATGTTTACAAAACGGCCAGCTACGTCCACAGACTCAGACGGAACTGGTTGAACAACATTCCGTCAGAAGCTCGTCTTCTCTTTTCGGGAGTTCTGCAGCGAAAGCCCGAGAAAAGATTGACCCTCGACGAGGTCATAAACTGCGATTGGTTCAACGACAAGGAATCACAAGAATCAGAACAAAAAAGGATACGACCAGATCAAACAGAGTGTCTATAACATCCTTCCTCGACTATATCAGACTTAAGTACGATTAATTTCAACAAAGGATCGCCTATGGAATTTGATTAGTACTGATTGTGTTAAACTCAAGGCACGGCATTCCAAAAGAGAATAATTTTCTGACGTGTTTTTTTTTTCATTCAGGAACAAAATATACGATTTTCGAATAATATCATGGCTGGCATCAAATTAAAAACACATTGAATATATTTTGTTGTACACTTTTATCGTTTTTGAATACATATTATACAGTCACATGACTGTAGACTCCAAAAAAAGTTTAGAGAATAAAATCAGATGGTACCCGTTCCAATATACATACTAGGTACTTCACTTGCACGAAGTTGCCAAGGTACAGTTGAGACTGTAAAAAATTGAAATAAAGTAGGAAATCGCACGCTATAAAATTCTTTTGAAATTTCATGTTATGCAGTAATGTGAACTAAAGACTTGAAAAAAGTTATTTTAATTAGAAAGTGTTTTTCCGCGTAAAAAAGTATTTATTTCTATTAAGATTGCACTATTTCGTTTGGCGCAGGACTGTTGACGCGACTAGGTGCAAATTAACACGAGCAACGTGAGTTGTTGGCGTAATGTTCTCCTATGAGTGCTTTTCAACGCGTTTCTGAACAGCCGGGCACTCGGAGACTTGACTTGAATGAACAATCTCCTCTCATGCGATAGCAGGACTCCACGAGAGGGGTGCGGTATGTAGGGTCGTAGGTACTGGCCTGAAGAAGCGGCCCCGGAAAAATTTGGTCATACCTCATACCGGCAAACTTCCAGGCGCAAATTCAAAGTTATTCAGGTGAGGGGTGGTACGAAAAGATGGCTTGTACCCTCCCTTTTCAAGCAAAGCAAAAAACGCGATTGCCGCAAGCACCAAAAGAATGGCGATTATTGTAAGTTCCCACTTGGGTCTCGGGTGGACAAGGCGCCCGGAGACGAGGTCTAACAAAGTCTAACCGATTGTGTAAATGATTAAAATGTAATTTGCGTAGCAAAGTTTAAATAGGGTTTTAAGCAATTTCTAACAAATCTGCTATTTATTTTACGTTTAGCCGGTGGTGTTGCGTAGGTGGCAGCTGCCCGGGCGCGCAGTCCAAACTCCACCTTCCTGTGCCAACAAAATTAACACGAAGAGGAGCAAAAAGAAAGAAAACGATGAATATAGAGAAAAAGAGAGGGAAGAGGAAAAAGAGAGAGAGAGAAAGAATGAGTAGTCGGGCAGGCCAAACGCCACCACTTTCTCTTAAAAAAAAATCAACGGGAAAGAAAAAATGAAAGAATAGGGAAGGAGGAACAGGGGAGAAAAAAAGGAGGGGAGATGAGAAAAAAAGCAAGAGAGTTAAAAGAGCAAGAAGGAGAAACAACAAAAGAAAACCTCTTAAAATATCTGGAAAACGCCGAGTAACTCTACCAGAATATAATAAGTTTTAGAACTACAGATATCATCGTCAATCCATTCTCATGATACCATTTTATCTTAAAAAGCTCGGACAACATCAATTCTACCTCGCTCACGGCAAGCCAGTCCCAGCCCTAAATAAAGAATGAAGAAAATCAGAAAAAAAGATCAAATTATGATCTATAGCAAAAAGGTTTTTTGGTATTTCTCAGCAACTGTTTTTCAGTTTTACAACACCACGTAGTGCGAACCCCTTGAACTATTTCTCGCTAAACATGACAAAACCGGGTACCTAACTATTTCAGTTAATATCAAATAAATACAGATTTATTTCTATTCGAAGATTAAGCGAATGTTTTTATTACTAACATGATATTTATTTTTATCTTATAAATTGATGATTTTAAACTGAAAATTCGAAACACTCGGATTAAAAATGAAATTTTTCAGACCATTTATCATTCCGGCATAAACCATTCTATTTCGCATCAATTTAACGTTAACAAATGGTCTTCTCTCCCAAATTATCGCTTGAGTTTTTTTCCCGTTGACGTTTTTAGAAACAAAAAAAAATAAAAGCTTTGTTGGGTGCGTTCAAGAAAAAAAAGAAATAAAAAAAATGAAATGGAAAAGCTCAACAAAAAGTTGGATTCCGTGCGTTGGTGCAGCCGCAGAGAAAAAAGATGCGTTTATATTTATATGTATATATAAAAGGATTTCGTCGTCCTCTATAATCAAAGTTCTTACAGTAACCAGAAGGTTGGCTGTTATCGAGATCGAGATTTGTTTGATTTCCAAGTTATTTAATAGAAATAAAACTTTTATATAAACATTCGTAAACAAAATTTATTATTTTGTTATTTGTATTATATTATTTAATATCGAATCACGCCGTATTTATTTGATTATTAACAGAATATACTTCAATCTCGGATTCTCCAACAACATTTCTCCCCTCTCTGAACCATTCTCCTGCTAACCAATAACACACTCAGATAACCAAAGCAAACCATCTGGAAGCAACCATGAAAGGCTACATCCATCTATTCGTACCGATCTTTCTCATAGTGGCTCTGTCGCTGATGACCAACTTCGTAGCTCCATTCGCAATCCAAAGAGGATTTGAAGACAGCTATCCGGCACCAAGGCATGTGTACAAACGCAAGTGGGGTGACAATGCCATTTCTGCCTGGGGCAAAAGGTCCATAGCTAGTCCGATCGATTACGACTTCAATAGGGGCCAAGATGTGGATGAGGGAACGTCTGATTGGGAGAACAGTCCATCATCAAGCAGGTAGTAATAACTTTCGACTGTAAAATAATTCTATCTTCTTTATTCCAAACATAATTTTAACTGTATTCTATGCTGTGTTGGGTAAGTATTTAAAATACATTTTATTTGAAATACGTATTTAAAAGTATTTTTGTATTTCCATTTAACTTTTTTTGCTAAAACGTACCCGTGGTGCGTGTTGATGATGTATCAGAATCAAGTGTTACAAAAAGTATTTTAGTATTTTTGCAGCAAAATACTTTAATGTATTTTGAAAAACAGTCAAATATAAGTATTTACTGCAATATTTGTATTTTGTATTTGAAATACTTACTCAACACTGACTCTATGAAGTTCGTCTCTAATGTCTTCTTGTTTGAAGAGTTATAAATTATTTTATTTTCACTAATAAACCAATTGAATTAAAAATTGAAGATAATGCTATTTGTTGATTTCAAATGATACATTTAAGACATTTTCAATTTTCAAAATATATAAATAGCCCACTTACTATAAGTTGTACAACAAAATTTAAATAATGTCTTTTAGATTCAAAACCATATATGCTTCAGCTTTAAAATATTATTATTTAAAATATGCTTTAATTATTATTATCATTTATTTTTAATTATTATTATCAATTATTTTTAATTATTATTATCAATTATTTTTAATTATTATTATCAATTATTTTTAATTATTATTATCAATTATTTTTAATTATTATTATCAATTATTTTTAATTATTATTATCAATTATTTTTAATTATTATTATCAATTATTTGTAATTATTATTATCAATTATTTTTATTATTATTATCAATTATTTTTAATTATTATTAACAATATTTTAGGCTCGAAAGTATCATGACCGAGGGAAGAACCTACGGCTACTTGCGACCCCACCGATACCGCCGCAGTGCACCATCCGCCGACAGCATTCACAGCGCCCCTATCGCGTCCGGAGGCCCCCTGTCAAAGAGCTTCTAGCCACCACTAATCGACCGTAGGGACAAAAAAAATATCAAGAAAGAAAAATCTGTTTTGAATAAACAATTAGGTTGCACAAAGCCCGTTCGATGATGAATCTGCGTGTTTTTGTGGTGTCATGTGACCTTTAATTAATGAATAAAAAATAAAATATACGAAAATAACTTTTGTTCGCACTCTTTTTCTTGTTTCTTACCTAATTAGAGTGACATTGTGGACATTCAAATAAATACAAAAATCTCGCTAATTATTGTATACTGGTTGTGTGAATATCCGTTTTTGTGGTCTCCGCTCTCTCACTAACGTGAGAAAGGTCACGCGATCATCAATCATAAGTTGATGTTTATATTGATAAGACAATTGATGAGAGTTTATATGAAATTTAATTTAATAACCTAATTACGATGAAGTTGAAGAGCAAAGGTCGATATAGAAAGTTAAAGTCAACCGATCGAGAAATATAACGTCGATTTTAAATCAACGAATATTAGGAGCCAACAAAGCTCCATCCCATCCCACTCCACTCCACTCTATTCTATCCCATCCCATTCAATCCCACTCACTCCATCCCATCCCATCCCATCCCATCCCATCCCATCCCATCCCATCCCATCCCATCCCACTCCAACCCATCCCATCCCATTCGATCCGATCCCATTCCATCCCACTGCATGCCCTCTGACTGCGCCGACTCAATTTATTATTGTAGACAGATTATTAGAGACTCTTCTAAATGAAGTTGAGATTTTCAATTTCATAAAAAAAACTATCTTCAAACTTGCAAAACCAATATGCATCCAAAAACTTTCAAATTCAGATTTCTGTGTTTTATAAAGTTCAGCGTATGTATAACTACTTCCGCCTAACCAAAAATCATTTTAATGATAATTAAGAAGTACGAAGTAATTAATGAAAAATGAACAATAAGATATACAATGCATCTAGCTTTCAGCTAAAAAGTTGAAGATATAAATAGACAACTTTTTTCCAATAATCAGTTTTCAAAAATCAGGCTCATCACACAAAACGCTTCTTAACCATCACCCGTGTCATACGTTTTCCAGCTAAGTATACATTTCTATTAAAAAAATTTCCATTTAAATAGCTGTATAGATACTTAATGAGCTCATCGCGGTTGGATTTTGTCCAAATTGATTCAGAATAGCGTCAATTAATAGCAGGAAAAGGTTGATAAAGGTCGAGTTTGACCACGAAGCTCATTTTATACGGCTGTTTACGCCGGGAATAGCAAAATGTTGGAAAGCACGACTCGCACACGTCAACAAGTTGCAGTTTCTTTATTTCAACAGCTGACCTTTTTTAAGAGTAAAACGATGTTAAATGATAAATATTCTTAAGGAAAATTTGTTTTTTTTTCTCTCTGAATAATTAGAAAGAAACTAGTGGAGGGACAATCCTGAAAAGCTAGGCTCGTCGGGGCATTAGTCTGGGATGTCAGTGTTAATCCGAAGAAGCCGATGAATCACGCGCGAGAATGTACATCATCGTTTCAAATTAGCCGGAAATTTATTGCAGGCGATTAAAAAAAAGCTTGACGAACCGAGGCCGCTGGAAAATTATTTTACCGGGTCGTGGAATACACCTAGGGGGTGGTTGAATATACCTAAGAAGGTCGGGGAATACACCTAGGGGGTCGTTGAATACACCTAAGGGGTCGTTGAATACACCTAAGGGGTCGTTGAATACACCTAAGGGGGTCGTTGAAGGATTTTCTTTTGTGATAGCAAACAAGCTCAACAAAAAAATTAATAAATTATCATTAGATAGTTACCTTTCTTTACTGTTGCAGAAAGATTTTTGAAAGCCGCATACCTAAACTTTACAGACTCAGCTATAATTATAATGAAAACAAACTGCCGACGTGATGAAAATAACGCCCTGACTTATTTACGGGTCGAAAACTGGCGACAAAAACTGTTAAATCCTTTTAGATATCGCAAATCAGCTGATCAAAATGCTTTCATGTTCTCTATTTCTCTTATCATCTTCAACTGCATAACTTTAACAGAAAGCGAGGATATATATATACATTTGACCGATAAAGCTCACTATAGGTATACTCTGACTAACCAAAATAACGCTTGAAATTCTTGATGGGGCATGATGTCAAAAATTGGATCAGATTGTAATTCAAGCCTTGCATTATTATCATAGCTAAAACGAATAGTTTTAAGTTTGAATAAAGCAGTTTATTTCGTCCAAAGATAATGTGAACTCTCGAATTTCTACTGAGAATAATCCGCCGAGAGTTGTTGTCACTAGAGCATGCAGAATTTAAACAAATCATCTCCTGTCATCTTTCTTGACTTTGATATATTCAAATTAATTCATTTCCACCACGACGACAAGAGCCACAACTGACCAGGCAAAGAAGAGACGCGCGTTTACTTTTAATAGCGCGCCATTTTTTTTCTTAAAAGTGAAATCACTCAAAGAAAAACACATTTTATAATCTAACGTTATTTGTTTAGAAAAAAACCCAGTCGTTGAGACATTTTAACCTCCCACACTTCTTAATCGATTGAACCATGTACAACCCGTCCGAAGAAAGAGCAAAACCAATATATATATATATATATATATATATATATATATATATATATATATATATATAAATATTACAAATTGACGAAAGGGAATCTTGCATTCGCGCCGAGCACCTCTTGCAGTTTGTTCAGCCTCTCATCTTCAAGTGCTTGCGTAATAAAATTTGTCTGCCACAATAAGCAGACACTCGTCTTCGTAGCGAGCAGGCAGGCAAGAAACATTTCTCGGTTTTGCGAGGTTTTTGTTGGCCTGATTTTTCTCTTTTAAAGCCAAATTGATGCGCGTGTGTGTGATGAAAAGGTGGAATAAATAAAATCGCAAGAAAAAGTATTAATATCGTGAAATGTCATCAAATAGCGGGATAAAGCTTAACGAGATGTTTTGATTCACACGGGAATCCGGTCACCGGACAAGACGAGTTCTTCGTTACGTACTCGGATATGCAAGGATAACAGAATGCAAACCTAAGGAAAATTAAAAATAAAATATTATTTTTCATAGCTAAAAATAATTTTAGTAAAAAATTATTGACCTAATATCAAATGCTAAGCATTTAAAACTTCAGTCAGTGAATATAACAATGAAAATGAAATAATGTGCAATGAAATCCGCCAATTAATCCACGTTTAATAAAAAAAAATAGGATTAACCTTCAACTTTTATTAAGGGCAGAAAAAACTTGACTCAATTAGTTGCAAAACATCGAAAAATCTTCAACCAACCCCGATACGGATGTGACAGTGTCGTTTGTTCGCGGCTTCTTGCACAGGGGGCAGAGCAGCAGTGCAAGGGGGTCGATGTCATCAAGGTTAGATGAAAGAACGTCCTATAGGGGGGATGAAAACAAATATTATGCTGACTGAGCTGATTGAACCAAACCAATAAAATTACCTACATACCAAAGAATCAATCAAAGTTATTTATAAAGAGCACTGGTGACAACAAATACAAGTTCATGCCCTGAAATCATTTATGCGATCAAACATTAAATAAAATGAATTCTTTCGAATTACTTTTGGATAATCTGGGTCGGGCAGGCTGTTGAACGAGTAATCGGGTCGATCGGCTTGGTACCACCAATCAAGAAACTGGACGAAGAACATGCCCAACGAGAAGCTGCTAGCAAGTAAACTTTCAAGAGAGGAAAGAGATTTGGCCAGGATCAGTTTCCTGTTCTGAGAGTTCCTGAACGAAGAAATGAAAAAACACAAAAGCAGATTATTTTCAACTCAAATATAATAGTAATAATAATAATAATAACAACTCCTTTTTCTGATTACTTTATTATATTTAGTGTATTTACAAGAATATAATTTTTAAATGGTGGAAATGCAAATTCTATTCATTTAAATTCTATTAATAGCAGGACTTTGGAGATGAGCAGAGAGTGGTGAAACGATCAACCAGCAATGACAAATATGCAGTTTCAGCCAGGTTCGAGAAGGAATAATTATAATTTAGTCGAGTAACAAGGCGTGATTAAAAATGTTTAAAAGAAAACAGGTTTTAAAATTTACAAATCAACAATAACACGAGAAATTAAGCTCAATTGCAAATATTAAAAAAAAAATCAATTGACTAAATAAATTAAAAATTTCATTCAAACCAGCCATTTTTCATCAATAGTTTCCACGGCGGCAGGAAGTCCGAACGAACGTCACCAGGCTCGAGGTGGCCGAGACGTGCACCGGACAGAAATAGCAACGGAGAGTGAAAGTGGGAAAACCCGAACGCATAAGACAAGTAGAAGAAGAAAATGCTTGCTTCCCACGCAGTTTGTACGTACGGATAGATGCCTAAAGCTGCTCGCAGGAGGAGTGTGCTCTTTTGAAAAAAAGGTGAAGTTGTGAATGCTCGATAATGAGAAGCACTGATTTTAAATACTTCACTTCAACCGAAACCAATATATATATAAAAAAAATTATCTTAAATAAAGCTGTATCTCAAAGTGCACAAAATTTCACATTTTCGGCACAACATTAATCCAATCCCTCAGGTTCAAAACTATGATCCGAGCATCTGACCCTAAGACTAAAGATCAGGAGGTCAGAGGCCAAAACCCTCAGCTGTTAAATATTGCTTTTCAAAACGGGATTAACACAGGAGGCTACCTCCTTTGAAATTTCCTAATGAATATTCTAATAAGATCAACCACACCTTGTTCTGCTTTGCTTTTAATTTATCCACTTCCTGCTGATGGAAACGATCGAGTTTCTTTTTCAGGTATTGAAAAATAACCTGCAATGATGGTAATGCAACTCATTATAATAATTTATTAAGCAGTTCAATAAATCAATAACTCTATCTCACAATATTAATTACTTTGTTGAAAACTTTGTTTTTAGAAAATCAGCTACAACTACCTCCCGTCCGATGTCATCTCTAGCATGTTAGTGTACTTATTAGTGAGGATGTCGCATGTTCAACTTTGGGTCAGGTGCCCGTGATGAACTCTTAACTATAATCGGAAATTTGTCCGTCACGTTTAATGACAAGCAGAACAGCCATCATCTCAACAGATTCGTTCGGGTATTGGATGTAATAAACGATGGTCGATTGATTGCTCGTCTTGCATAATGCGATAGATATTTGCATATTCATTAATCAATAAAATTACCAGAAAAAATAAGGACTTGCAAACGACGCTTCTGGAAAGCTTTGAATGCACTTTATTGCTACTCTTCGAAGAATGCGTAGAAATCCTCTTGAGGGAGTAAAAATTTTCAGAGAAAGACGCACCTGGTTGAAAATTAAAATTTTTCATTAAATAAAATGGTAAGATTTTAGTGGTAATAAAATGATTTTATTAAAATATGAATTAAAATGATTTAAATAAAAATTACTTACAGATTAAAATAGAAACTATTTATAGATTAAAATGATTTAAATATAAAACACTTATAGATTGAATTGATTTGAATAAAAATTACTGATATATTAAAACGATTTAAATAAAATTAACCATATTTCGTGAGAAAGTACGCCTCGAGCAGAACATGAACGAAACAACACGTCTCTTCTGAATACTGGTAATATTTTTGAAATACTTCGGGTTTTTTTTCTGCCAATACCTGTTAAAAATTAGACAATAATAAGAATATATAATATGTCAATTGTTTGCATGGAATATAAATAAAATTGATTTGCAGGCGCGGAATAACTTCGATAATCCGGAAAACATATCTTTTCCATCTCTTTAGTCGTAGTGCTATTTTACCAGCTGACAGAGAGCAAAATTGGATTGGATAAGTTATGGCAGCCTGTTCTACAAGACGTCAGCAGGTTTGAACCAGCAATGCTCCACTTTCTACTTAGAGATAACTTCTGTTGTTGTCTTTCAGAAACTTCTTAAAAATATGAAAAATCTTTTTTTTTAATAATAATTTTCTAACCTTAAAAATATGATGCAACGTCGGTTGAAGAATCGAAGACAAATTTTCTTGGGCCACGACCTGGAATATTGACGGCAGATTTCCGAGGTCCGAGTTGTTTCGAAAGAAATTCGCCCAATGTCCAGCCATTTTTAAAGAATTCCCGAGACTAGCAATTCAACGCAAAACATTTAAAGATTTTTCTCTTTCGTGAAAGTTGATCTGAAAAGAACAACATTTTATATAACAAAAAATCTTACAACGGTCAAACTTATAAAATATAATTTCTAAGATACTTAGTAATTAGCCTGTAATTTAGGTGTGACAATAATTTGGCAAACTACTATAGTTCCATCGGGTACAAAATATGATAGAAATTATGAGCTTATTTGGTTGAACATTATCCGGTGTTTTCGTCTGGGTTTGGTCAGATTACTTATATAGCCTATACTATACAAAGATGTACTTTACTTGCAGATTCTAAAAAATGTTAACTTCTTCAGATGTTTTCTAATAGATTTCTCGTTGCACTGTCAATAACCAGTTTTGTTATTGATAACAAGTGCACTGTCAATAACGAGTTTTGTTATTGAAAGAGTGCACTGTCGATAACCAGTTTTGTAATTGATAACGATTGCACTGTTGGTAAAACCGCAGAATCTGCCCCAGAAATTGTAATGCTTGGGTTGTTTACAACTTCATATCTTTTATGCAAATAACAAAGACAATTAATAAATAACAATACTTTTATTATAATCCTTGCATTGATTAAATTAAAAGGGATAATAATTTAAAATTATATCTAAAGTATGTTGAAAAAAGTCTTTATCTTTACTCGAACATAGCCATATAAATTCGTTCAAATATTATTGGACCTGATCATCAGTCCAAGTTTTCGTCATTATTTTTTTTTCATGAACTGCCATCGCGGTTGAGACTGTTGCAGGGCTACACGGCAAACCGAGTGATCCACAGCTACATGGGTCACCAAGTGCTGCGACACCCACTTGTCAGTCTAAATCGTTGATCCTGGTGTTATGTTATCCCCTACAATCATTATTTAAAACCAATGATAATTCAAAAATTGATGGTATCACCTGGTAGAACGTACTGCTGTATGATTCTAAGCGTTGGAGCATCTCTGTGCTCTATTCTCACAATGAACGCTTCATTTGTGTACTGCTCTATGGCGCTCAACACCCATCTTTTTGCCCCTACCCTTGTTCACCTGTTACAAATTTTTTGCTAGACTCTGTAGAGCTAGAGCGGTACACAACCAATTTGCGCTACTGAGAGATCTTTGTGAAAGTTGAACCAGTTAGAAATATTGTGATCAGAGTTTATTTTCAATAGCCTCCCGCTCAAGTCATTCCAGTTTAATTATTAAAATTTAATAATAAATAGTTTAATTGTTGTCAGTTGTGGGACAGATTCTCAAGTTATACCTGAACAGTACCTATAGATTTATTGTTAAAAAATTTGTTTAGTATATCATAGTGTACTAAAAAAGTTCAAAGTAAAACCAGTAAGAATATAAAATTTACATTATAATTCTTGTTTACTTACTGCACACTTACGGTAGCCGCCACAACATCGACAAAATGTAAACATGACAAAGAGTCAGCATCAATGAACTTTGCACCATCAAAAATATTTGACTTATCTTTTACGAGTTGTCAGGTCAAGATTGTTTTACAAATTAATAAAATGATAAGCTTAACTATCGTAACTATTTCTATCTCCGCTAGGAACTTCTTCACGGACGGATCCAGAAATCCAGATCATGGGGAATGCATTCCCCACTAGGACCAGAGTATCAATTATTTTTTTTTAGGAAGAATAACCGGTTTTAGAAAATAGTCATAATTGAAAGTAAAATCGTTAAAAATACCTCCGACGACCACCACCGGTCATCAGCTTTTTTTGGGATGGGGAAGTATCTTTGAATTTGTTTTTCGGAAAAATAGCTACGACTAACCCCTGCCCCGTTTTTATGGAGGAGAGTATGAACAATTTTGGAAGTGATTCGACGTAAGTACTTGCTTCCTCACTCCATGGCCTATTTTGTTATTATAATTCACCGGCGGATGGATCCAGGAAATTTGAGTGGGGTCTGGCGAGTTTTTATGAAAACCGATTTATGGATTGTTATCACAAGCTGAAATATCTATTATAACACTTTTTGTTAGATTCAATTTGTATTACTATTGCATAAAAGATTAATAAATAAAATTACGTGTTCACGTTAATTAGAATTGATTTAAAAAATGGCCTTGCACACTTGTTTTTTTGATTTATACATAGTCTGCTAGTAGATTTATAGTTTTTATAGTTTTACGAAATTACAATTAAGTTAAGGACAATCTTTTTGAATGGTTTTGTGATGGTCAATCAAGAAATTAGCTGTTAAATGAAAATTACTTTATGAGAAAGTTCTTCTGCTAGCAAAAAAAGCAAAACAAAACGCCAAGGAAATTTCTGCAAGCAATAATGGCTGATTTCAGAAATGCTACTTTTCCTCTTATTCGGTCGATTTTATGTGGCAAGATAGAAGTCACTTAAGAAAGGTTTTACTGTATTTATGTAATAGCAGATTAACGTATATGTAATAATAATTTTAGATAAAAACGTATTTAAAATTTAAGAATGACCGCGTACAAATAACTTACGCATTATGTTATCAACAGCTGACCCTGCTGACTGGTAAGTCATGCCTGACCCTGCTGACTGGTAAGTCTTGCAAAATTGCTAACGGACATACAGACTACAGACATAGAAAATTATGTCTATTATTGACATTCAGATATAAAACTCAAACTGCATTCTTATTTATATCTTTGCTTTAATATTGTTGTAAAAAGTGTTCAGTGAAAATTGATTTATATGATTATATATACAACGTATATGTATACAATAATATTGCTTTTCTATAAGCTATGTTACAAAAAGTTCAAGAAATGAAAAATCACCCACACTATGAACCATCGCTAAAAATGTTTTGCATAGATTTTACTTTATTTAACTTCAAAAAAACTTTTCTCGAACCATCTTCTGAGAATAACTGTCTTCCTTTCAAAGTTAGAGATTGTGTGAAACTACCATCAAATATTTTTGAAGAGGTACTTTCAAGAAGTCAGTTAATAGGAATCAAATTACAGCTAGACTATATAATTCCGTTTTATTTAAAGTTTAACAAATATCATGAATTAATACTTAGAAATGAAATAACAAACACATTTTTCCAGCCCATACAAGCCATTTTGGACAAAAACAATCTTACTCGTTTTAGGTTTATAGATAGCATATATTATTCTGATAATAAAACACTTAATCGAACATTAAAATTTTATCATTATATTTATAAAAATCCATTTTTGTTTCAGAACTTGAGAAATTTAGAATTGAATTTTAATTGTGAATTTATTCAAATGTATCACAAAAATAACAAGAAAGAAGTGTGCACGTTGTCATGCCCTAAATTAGTTCAACTTTCTCTGCGTTGTGGTTTGAGTAAATGCAACACCCAAGAGGATCAAATTGATGTTCTTAAAATTCAATTTCCTGTCGAAAATTTAAAAACATTACAG